>BSBM01001301.1:0-607328 GCA_027924585.1 Larix kaempferi | reverse complement strand
CATTTCTCACAATGTGTTCAACTCTATCCCTCGTAACGTTAATGACTTCTTACTATAGGACCTTGTTGCCTATAACACAATATCTTGACTAAATCAGATTTGTGATTAAACGACTGGAGAGATTTAACTAAACAGCCCAAAACATAGCCTCGAGTTTAAAATCAACAACAGATCTACTTACCCGCCAGAGATACCAAAATAAGCTTTAATCTGAGAGACACTCCACGTAAGACCAGTTCCTTCAGCTCCTGCTTCTTTTATTGCTTGATCCACTAGTGCACAAGCAGCAATATGTGCACCAGCTGACTGTCCAACTAAATAAATCCTGAAGATTTTCAATTGGCTTAGGATTTTCACATTATGAGTGATTTGAAGGTAAAATGATACAAGTTGATTCAAGCTTACAGAAAAAAACAGCAGAACTTTGAAAAAAATTGATCATTGTTAGATTATATAGTACACTTATAACATAAACCAGGTATTGAACAGGCAAAGCTCAATTAGTACCTATTTGGATCACCCCCATATTCAGCAATAGTGTTGCAAACAAATGAAATCCCCTGAGATGCATCCTTAACCATGTCACTGATAGTACCTTGAGGAAAGTTTCTACCAGAAAAACATTGCAAATTAGAAGTTTTTCACCCATTCAAAGGCATAACCCACTTTCTGCAATTACAGGAAAAGTTAAAACATATAAAGTGGACCAATACATAAATTTGATACATGGATTTAGGCAGTAGCTAACCTGTAATCAATGCATGCAACAATGACATTTCTTTCAACTAATTCTTGTCCCAGGAGAGAACCCCAAGCTTTATACCTGCATCAGCGTCAAGATAACCAAGTTAATCTTGCAATTATATGCACTTCATTGAATTGCATAAAGAAATGTTTAATTGATACAAATACATTTCATAATTGATTAACAATTTACTAATAAAATATTAACAGATGCAAATAAATGCAACATAGACCTTATGCAGTCAACTATGCAACTGAGTACAAGAAAGGGAAGTGAAGGAAAATAAAGGTCTCCTGCAAGAAACAGCGAGGGAGAAAAAAAGTCTCCAGCGAGTAGCATGAGAATTTGCACCCTTTCTAGAGAGAAAGTAAGGCTCTGTCTGACAGATATATGGAAACTAGGAAAAGTTTTGGCAGCCAAGTGGATTGTAGAGAGGTAAATGGTATTGAGAGCCTCTGGCAGATACTTGGAAAGAGATTTTTGTACTAGTAGCATCAAAGGCACATTTGGTCTCTACGATGTGATTGTCGGAGCTACATCATTCAAGTCATTACACACAGTACTACTTAAATGAAATTGGCAGGCTTGGCAGGTAATTGCCCATGATATTAGGTGGAACCTGAGTGTGTGAGGATATTTGGGCCTCCTTTCAAGCTGTGCTGGGGAAAGACATCCAAGGAGAACACGTTGGGGGAAGTGGAGGGGGGTTGTCTCTTGGATAAGAATAGACAGTCACAGCTAGACTGGAGGTCAATTAACTGTAGTTACCATAATCGTCTTGACTGGAAACTGCAGAGACAAATGATTTTGTCATGTCCCCAAATTTTGCATTGGGTCACAATGGCCTAAGCCACTTGACCATACTTGTGATAGTTTGTCAAATTGGTGCTAAGGGTCAAATAATTGCCAAGCATGATGTCCAAGTTAGTAATAATGTAAAACTAGATCCAAATGGACAAGGTGGGTCACATTAAGAGCAAATCCCCAATTCAATGTTTGTAATGTCCCCATCCAAATAAACTATCATGGAGGAAAAAATCCACTAGCTAACTAGTTCCCTAGTTTGGGGGTGGAAGCATCAAAAGTTGGAGTAAGGGAGCTACAAGACCCAAAATGAACTTAGACTTACAAATTCACATTAAATGGGTCAAATAAATAATAATAAAAGAAAATAAGGTGATCCGAGGAAAAAATAAAATAAAATAAGGTGGCATTGGACCATGAGGGCACATACGAGGTTGTGGGACCCACATGTGGCAAGATTCCCCACTACACTTGGCATCATTCTCTCACCAATTCGAGTTCAAGGTGAAGGGTAACATACTTGGGGGAGTTGAAGAGGTATTATTCATGGCATGAATCATGTAAGGTCGAATTAGAGTGGAAGAGTAACTCCCATGGAAGAAAAAGAGGCATCTTAGAAGAATTGTGACACTTGGAGCTAGATTCCCTAACTTCTATGACAACAATGATGAAGATTCTATGACACTCATGACAAGGTTCAAACCTGATTGCTGACATATGACATATATGACATGTCAGGGCTAAAAATAGCCTCCAAGAGGGTGCACAAGGGGAGTTATGGCAGCCAAGATTCCCCCATTCGAATTGATGGAAGAGGAGGGCTAGGAAGTGTTGGACGAGTGGCATTCTTGAGAATCTCTCCCTAATTCGAGTTGGAATGATGCTCTTGGAGGGAATTCGAGCTATGGAGGCCTTGGGAGGTTAATAAAAGACAAGAAGAAAGAAGGAGAGCAGCTTTTGATCATTTTTCTCATTTGGAAAAATTTGGAGAGCTTAGCTTGTCCTTGCACGGTGGATGTTCATCCTCCCTGCCTTAGAACCAATTTCGAGGGTGCAAGATTCCCATCCAAGTTGGTTGATGGAGAGGCCATTCAGACCTCTCAACAGAGCTTCATGGAGATGTTTTGATGTAGGTTCAAACCCCAACTGAGTTCGAGTTCATCTTCTCTCATTCTTCTCTATGCCTGTTCTACTATCTTTCTCTCAATGTCATGTAAATGTGCAAGGGCGCACTTGTTCGTTGCATATAGTTAGTGGAGGACTGTTATTTCGACTTCATGGACATGTTAGCTTCTATATATCTCTGTAATAATCATATCATGAGAGCCACAACTTGAAACACTATGTATTTCAAGTGATATTTACATTCAAGGAAGAGATTCGAGCCATTTTCCCCATAGCATTTGCATAGTGATTTTGGAATGATGTTGTACTTGTTTTATATCAGAGTTTGCTGCGATATTTATCATGTTATGAGCTGCATATTAAGTTACTTTGATGGTCCAAATGATGTTTGCAGATCTGTGAAGTGTTACTATGGTTTATGATTAAATTCGAGACTCCTTGCCCACCAATTTCACCTCAAATACTAGACTCTAGAAGTTGTTGTTCATTAGGATGCCTATTCGACCCTAAAACCAAATCTAATGCTCCACATATATTGTTCATAATGTCCTCTAACAAAGCCAAGTCTCAGACCAAGAATTAGTGAAGGTCGTACAGTGTTTGGAAGAGCATCTAATGGCAGACCTAGGGAGGGGATTTCCACTTCTCAAATTAACTAGTCTTATTCTGAATCTTCTTCCCATGCAATTTGCAGACCATGGATGGGTATATTAGTTGTTTGGATGTCTGATAGGTGTGTTAATATGTCCTATGCCCCATCAAGACCTTCCTCCCCAAATTCGAAAGCATTTTGAGGTGTTTGGAACTAGTTGTAAACAAAACCCCTAGAATCAAAACAAGGTGAATCCAAGGACTTTCCTTTGAAGGGATATTACAGATTTGGCATAATACAATACCCAATATGCACAAACTAGGCATACTCAGTAGTATAAGAAACCTAAAAATGCTATAAAAAAATTGGTGCAGGAAAAAATACTCAAGTACCCAAAGAGTACCCAACATACCCAGAGAGTACCCAACATACCCAGAGAGGACTCACCAATAGTAATAAGTATGCCAATTATTGACCAATCAATACTTAGTTAATGCAAGTTGGCCAAGTATTGAGCCAAGTACTGACTGTAGTTACGATAAATGTCTTGACTGGTACTTACAGAAGCAAATGATTTGGCACACTACAATACCAGATACGCCCATACAAGCATACTCAGTGGTATAAAAAATCTAAAAATGCTATAAAAAATTGAAGCAAGAAACACTACTCAAGAGTACAACGAGCATTCACTCATGATACTCAGAATACTCGACATACCCAGAGAGTACTCACCAATAGTAATAAGTACCCAAGTATTGACCAATAAATACTTAGTTAATGCAACTTGAACAAATATTGAGCCAAGCACTAATCCTAAGGCTATTCTCACCATACCCACAAGTCATACTCATCATAGGAACTACGCAATTAACCATTCCCAGCGGCTCCATGCTCTTGACAAAAATGACTTCTTGGGGTATGCAAATTTATCCCAGAAACTGATCTGTTCAAGCTGGAACTAGATGCTCCACTACCTATCTGGAAGAACCTCAAACAGAGTACAATAAACTGTTCTTCAACTGTGACAGCAAGAATCTATATGACAAGTATAAACAAAGCTCTCTTATTGTAGACAATCAATAGAAAATGGGAACTATAAGATACAAAGGATAGATGTATCAAAACTCAAAAGATGGGTGTCTACTTATAAAGCTCAATCTTGTTTTAAATCTCAAGTGTTAGGTTGGATGAAAATCAAGTGGAGTCTCTCTGTTAACACCAGAATGCATAACATGGGGATGCCCATATTGTTTAAAGAGAAAAAGATGAAACATGCCTTCTAGGGAAGGAGATGCAGAGAAGGCATCCTAGAAAACACTAAGCCCTATGATGTATATATCTAAAGTCAATCTCTAATTTCCACTATAATATAAGATACATTTCAAAAATGAAAAAAGAGCCAACATAAGAAAGTCGTAAACAAGCAAGCAAGAACCATGAATACTTGGGCAAATCCCCAGGCCCTGAGGGCATGTCAACATCCCTTGTTTGAAGGGCCCATCATTGGGGACTCCTCTCTACTTAGGGATGTTGGGACATCCCCCAGTCCCCACAGAGATGGCCATCATTCCCCGCAACATTCCTAAATTTACACAATTGCTTTTTAATCATCTAGAGTCTCTGTAAAGCCCACCCCACCCAAATCCTAAAAGCATCATTCCATGCAACTTCACATGTTAATGCTTTCAAGGGCAACAACAAGTGAGAAGCTTTGAGCAACAACAGAATTTTTATAGCTGGGGGCAGCGTTTTCAAGATTATCGTAAGGCCAAGGGGACCCCCTCTCACCCTTCCTTTTCATTCTCATGGCCGAAGGACTGGGCAGGATGCTAAAAGCAGAGATTTCTACTGGTGCCCTTCGTGGCCTTTCCTTACACGGCAGCCCCCCCACAGCCTATCACCAATTTGTGGATGACAACTTACTTTTTGCGCAACCCTCAGTCCAAGAGGCCTCAACCCTGAAGCGCATTTTGCAGACCTACTCAGAAACGTCTGGTACCATTGTTAACCTTGAAAAGTCCCAAATCTTCTTCTTCCATACGGACCCCATCACGCAAAGGAATGTCTCTCGCATCCTGGGCTACTCCCCTGCCTCCCTCCCCTCCAAATACCTGGGCGCCCCTCTCTTTGACTCAGCTATCAAACATTCCTCCTGGAAAGAACTCCTTGACAAGCTTAAAAACAAAATCTCCTCTTGCACTTTCTGTTCCCTCAACTTGCCCAGCAGAATTGTGCTTCTTAAATCTGTCCTACAATCCATGCCTCTTTATCTCTTCTCTGTCCTTGCAGCCCCCAAGTGCATCTCCAAATTAATGAGAAAATTTCAAAAGTCTTTCCTTTGGAGGGGAACCCACAATAATCACAAGTGGGCCCTTGTGAAATGGGACACTCTCTGTAAGCCAAAAAGACATGGAGGCCTCGGGCTCAGAGATCCGAAAATCAATAATCAGGTCTTCTCCGCCAAAATATGGTGGAAATGGGTCACTGACATAGTCTCCCCCTGGAGCCTTCTCTGGAATAGAAAATACGCCCGCAACTGGCCGGCTCAGCTTCACATCCGCTACGACCAAGATCCTCCTGGATCTCTAATCTGGCGAGCAGCTAATTGTTAGAGGGCCCTCATTCAACAGCACAGTTTCTGGGAAGTCAAAAACGGTCAACAGGCAAATTTCTGGTATGATTCTTGGCAGCAACTTCCATGCCTCCATACTCTCATCCTCTCGCCGGAACTCCAGGCTCACTGCGACCACAACAGAGAGCTCTCTATTCAAGATTACTGAGCGCCTTCTGACTCCATCAAAACCCGAAAGTGGAAACCTCATGACCTTTGGACTTCTCCAGTCCCTGTAGACAGCGTCGAGCATCTCTGGCAAGCTCTTCAAACTAGAAAAATCAGATTAAGCCATGATCCTGATATATTGCAATGGGGACACCTCCCAACAAGAACTTTCTCTACCAACGAAGCCTACTCCATTCTCACTGGAACTCCTGAAGATCGGCCATATCCCATCTGGAAAAAAAATCTGGGAATCACAATTATGGCCCAAGATCTCCTCCTTCCTTTGGCTCTTAGCTCACAGACGCATCCTAACTTGGGACAACATCCAAAGAAGAGGCATCCATGGACCCTCATGGTGTCCCATGTGCGAAACTCAACCTGAAACCATCGACCATCAGCTTAACTCCTGTGAAATTGCCAATGAAATCTAGGATAAAGTGGCTCAACTCTGCAAATGCACCAACAGGGTCAGAGGAGATATTGTCCAAACCATCTCCAACTGGGATTCCACTCCCTTCCAGAGCGCCATTGTTAATAGACTTTGGGAGCTCATTCCAGGACTGGTGGTCTTGAACATCTGGAAAGAACGCAATAGAAGAATTTTTTATTCCAAGCAAAATCAGACTCGAGAGATTTGGGCCACCTTCATCACCAACCTTCAGGAAACTCTTTCCCCAAAGACCTGGACCTCTTTTGATTTCCCCACTCTCCCTATTGAAAGAACCATCATTTCAGACTAGAACCTCATCCTTCAACCCACTCCTAGCTTCCCTCGCAACTCCCCAGCCAACACGCCTAGCCCGGAGCATTGGAGCAAGCCCCCCCCCCCTAATTTCTTTAAACTCAACTTTGATGGAGCTTCCAAAGGTAATCCCAGTGCAGCTGGATTCAGAGGAGCTATCCGTGATGATTCTAGCACTATCAAGCTCATCTTCATGGGCACTATGGGCCACGACACCAACAACGCAGCCGAACTCACTGGACTCCTTGAAGGTCTCAGATGTGCCCACCGGAATGGCTTGCTCCCTCTTATCATTGAAGGAGACTCCAAGATCATTCTCAATCTCGCCAGCAGACTTCCCAATGGGGCCAAGGTTGAAAAACTCTCGTCAAGTTGGAGACTAACGCAGAGACTACAAGAACTTGCAACCTCCATCACTCTCGCTAGCTCAATCTCCTTCCAACATGTTAGAAGAAAAGCCAATGCGCTCGCGGACTACCTTGCTAATGAAGGGATAACCTGCAACAATGCCTATCTTGAGGATGCCCTCACTTCCTTAACCTCCAAGAAGGACTATCACTCTTCAGTGTCAAACTCTAGCCAACATGGATCTCATTCTCCCGGATGCGAGTGATAACACCGGCCACGTGACACAAGAGTCCAGACACAGGACACCTGGACACAGGATTACGCCACGCAGCAGTGATGAGATCAACCAAGGTTTACAAGCGACGTCAAGTCGTTGGGCTCATTAATTCTCCTGCCCTCGACGTCGCCTCAACCAGCCTGGATACCATTCACATGGCTCTCCGGGGTGCGAAGTTCAGGCTGCCAGCTTACTGGCCTCTCTGTCCACCTTACAACGCTCTGTCTCAACCCTCTGCCTTGCGCATTCGCACTCTCATCGTTCTGCTCCAGGCCCCTCCTGCTCCAGTGCTCTTTACGCTCTTGTTTGCTAGCACCTGCAACACTCTTATGTTGGTTTCCATGGGTTGGTCAAAAGGAACCAAGAGCAAAAAGAAAGATGAAGACCAGGAGACAGGGAAAACCAGGAAGGGCTACGGTGTTGAGGTCTCTATTCCAATTCGGTTACTCGTTGACAACTGGGAGGCAAGGATTATTGTAGACAATCTCTCCAACAGGACTCATGAACAACCCTGGGATCCCTACTGGCTTGTAAAGAACATGTTGGGTCAGCTTATGGAGGACATGCTGACAAATTGGGCCATTGCTCGTCACGCCACCCAAACCCTGCAAGCTACATTGCCAAACATGGCAGCCACCCTCAGCAGCCTGGAGAATACACTTAGCTGGGACTCCTATGCCCCCACTCGTCATCTCTGTCGCAACCTTCGTCCTGGAAGCAATGCACGAGGCGCCACCTCTTCTGCTACCAGAGTTGAGGCCACCCTCAGCACTTTGGCCACTCCAATTGGCACGGATTGAATCAACCCGAGGGGCAAAGAGTCAAATATGATACGCAGCAGGGTGCCAGACCCTCAGAAGGGAAAGGAGCAACCACACTCCTTCCCCATCCCCTCCACCTTGGGCCCGATTCTCACCAAGCGTACACCCAATGAAACAACTGGCTTTGTTCTTGTTCCCAGGAAGACCACGCCCATGCCGATCAAGCTCCCTACTCATGCCACTCGACCTCTAGTGAAGACTACCCTGCCATCCGTGAAAGCTACTCCGCCACCTGGGAAAGCTGCTCCGACACCTGCAAGGGACGGGAAGGACACTGACTATTACAGTTGGCCCATTCTGGAGGAGACTCCTTCAGACACAGAAGCCCCTTCAGCGAGTGGCTAAGGAGGTTTTTTCATAAGTCTCTTTCATGCTTTTTGTCTGTTTTTGATATGCATATGACTGCCAGTTTTCTTCATGCCTCCATGGCTATGACTACTCTTCATATTTACCCTGGTCTCCCTATAATGGGCAGGGTCTTTTTGTATACTTTGAATTTGAACCTCCACGACTCTGTTGATTTCCACGGTTGGAATCTCATGATAAGACCACCGCAGACTGTAACCACTACTGTATCTTTATTTTTACATGTTTAATAGAATTTCGCATCTTTACAAAAAAGATTATCGTAAGGCTAAAAGCTTGAAACAATGGCAGGCAAAAGTTGGGAGTCAGTACAAGTCTGATTTGAAGATTTCCTTTCACATTTTCAGGTATTCCCTTCAAGTTTCAAACTTTTGGTTTTGTGATTTGTAATTTCCTCTTCTCAAATGTTGCATTCATCCATATCGTAAACTTTTAGAGCCCTTCATTAAAGCATGAACCCCTTAAACCCTTGACGTCACGCAGCAGAAAATCAGAGCTGAGATATGTTGTCATAATCATATCAAATGAGGAACATAAGACCCCAAAATATAGGATCTTAAATCTTCTAGAAAGGTCATTAAAATAATTCTTTAATTAAGTTAGGGTTCCATAAATTAGGGTGGGTACCAACACATAGAGGTTAAGATATCAAACCACTTATAATAATAAAATATAATTAAGATGTCTTAGGTGGGTACTAGCACAAAATTTTTAAGACACCAAAATAATAAAGTTGCTTATAAATATAAAATATAATTAGGGTGTCATTAGGTGGGTACTAGGGTCAAGCCATCACACGTATATATTAATTAGGTGAGGGTACAAGGACCAACAAATGGTACAAGTCAAATCATAAAACAAGGATGGGTACATGACCCACAACCCCCAGGACCAAGGGGTGTACCACTAAGGTGGGTAAGTGACCCTAATATCCAAAAGACCAACACATCAAGGTGGTAAGAGTCAAGACAAACCAAGGTGGGTAGATAACCTTTCTAAGCACAAGACCAAGAATCAACAAGGTGTAAAGACCAAAGATGAACAACCAAGGTGGGGGGTACAACCAATCATTTCTCTCTCAAATGTACAAGTCTTCCATACACTAACTGAAAGTTCATGATCACTGTATAAGGAAGGTCCACACTAGATGATGTGATCTTGTGGTCCTCTAGACTGCTCCTAAGGTCAAGTGCTAGTGACTCCATCAAGGGGTGGCCAGTCCCTTGAGAAGACCATCTAGTTCAACCATCTTGAAGACCTAGGAGAGGAGGTCATCACACATCATCATCTTGGTCAACTAACCAAGATCCACCTGGTTAACTGACCAGGTATGTACCTGCAGGAACTACTTGGTCCTCGTGAGCAAGAATTTTCCTGGTCTCGGACCAAGAGGTCTCTATCTCAACCTGCAGGACATGCTTGGTCCTCGTGACCAAGAAACTGTCTGGTCCCAAACCAGAATACCCTAGAGACAAATAGGGGCCCTAGCCACATGTTAGGGACTTTGCCATGGCATCAACTTACTTGGTCCCCGACCAAAAACCCCAGGAGACTGCTGGGGTCCCTAGGGTACCTTCTAGGGTCTTACTCTTTACTCTGCCTGGTTAGCTGACCAAGAACCCTAGTTAACTGACTAGGGTACCATCCTCTCCGAGAATGGGTCTCGCAGCTGCACTAACTTTAACATCTTCAAGGAGTCATCAAGTCGACAGCCTGTCAATTCCATTTTCTGATATCACACTTAGGGCATAGACTGTCAATACCACTGGAATAAACACATCCTTTTCTTTAGTTGTCTCAAAAATATTGATTTTAATTCTAGTCAACTTATATGAGGCCATCCAACTGTGTGCATAAATACCAGCTTTATCACTTTGTTGGCCAATGAATCCTCGTGGCCAAGTTAGATAGAGTTCAAACCATTACCTTAGGATCTATGTAGATTCTGTCAAGCTGCAAAACAGAATTAACTACAAACCCTAAGCTCTGATAGCATGTTAAAATTAGGGTTAGATTAGGGTTTGAAGTAGAAAAATTAAAATTTTCATACTTTAATTCAAAAATTAAATTACTAAACTAGTACTGAAAACAAATATAGTACAGCTATGGAAAGACAAATTCAGATCTAATAAATTAAGACATAATTTTCATCTCTTTCAACTTCAACACTCTCAAAGGTCACTATGTTAAAGTTGAAGTTAACAATTGCATATATAAAGCAACAATAGTAAGACCAATTGAAGATCTAACTAACAATAAAAGAAGAATGAGTTTGATAACTTACTTAGAGAATTAGGACCTTTCTTATACTCAGAAATCTAACTTTCAGAACAGACTTTACCTCTCAGAGGCAAGTCATCAACTAGAACAAAACTGACCCTTACCTAAGGGTTAGTACATACCTGAGAGAGAAAGATAATGGACTATAGGAAAGGTCTAGTCAGTTACAGTGGAGACTTAAGACAGTCAACAAGTACACAGCATTTGAATGGAAACCCCAAGCAATTCTTAAAAAGACAGTAGCAACCTCAAATAAACATAGACTCAGACAAACCACAATCAAAGCAAGTGGCAGCCACCAACAAGTAGATCACAACCCTAGATCAACAGGAGGCATCCCTTAAAACCTTAGATCTGACCCAAACAAAGTCAAGCAGGCAACGGCGTCCACAAATGGCTACAGGCAGCCCTCAAACAGTCCACAAGGGACAACGGCCTCCACAAATGGCTACAAGCAGCCCTCAAACCACAAGGGACAGTGGCCTCCACAAATGACTACAGGAAGCCCTCAAACAGTCCACAACGGAAAGCGGCCTCCACAAATGGCTACAGGAAGCCCTCAAACAGTCCACAAGGGATAGCGGCCTACACAAATGGCTACAGGCAGCCCTTTACAGGCTTAGACAAGTCACGGCCTCCTCAAATATGGCAGCGACAGCCCATTACAAGTTTAGACAAGTTACGGACTCTTCAACTAGGGCAGCAGCAACACTTTACAAGTTGCGGCCTTCTCAACAGTCCACGAATGGGGGTAGCAAGCATCCCTAGCAGGCCTCAAAGGGCAGCAAAAACCTCAAGCAAGGTGGCAGCACTCTTAACCCAACAGCACTAGAACCATAAACAAATATCGGCCCCCTCTAAATCAAACAAATAGAGAACAACGGACTTCTCAAGGTCTCGACCTCTCTCAAGGAGATAATCTAGGTCGTGGCAGACCCTAGATGAAAGATAAAAGCCCTCTTACAGGCAGCAGCAGCCTCTAGAAGGAAGATAAAACCCTCAAGACAGTCTCTACAGACAGCGGCATCCTTCACATGATAAGTTTCAGCACTAAACAAGGATCAAGCTTCAAGCGGGTCAGCCAAGAGGAAGGAAGCACAAAACTAGATAGCGCCCAAGCATAGGAGTAGAAACCCTTGACGTCACAGTTGTAACAAACCCTATATCAGACACAGTAAATCAAATCTGAAATGCCACTTGAAGATAATTCATAATGAAGGGATAGACTTCTATTTAGAATCTCTTAAAGTCTTCTAGAAGGATCCCCTTCTAAAATTTATTGACTTAGGGTTTCTAAGACATCATGCAAATAAGGAGGGTTACCACAAATCAAATATAAATTAAAGTTATGATGTCTTTAGTAGTGGGTATTGTTATCCACTAAATTGCACTTAGTGGATTCCGAGTGAACTGAAGTTGTGAACATGATCAATGTTCATCATCAGTGTTCTGAGATCCATCAAGCAAAATTTTTTGCCCTTTGTAATAATTTGCATGTCCAGACCCTGCGGGGATTTTGTAATAAGTTGATGAAAGGTTTGGCCTTCCTCAACGTTTGTTATCAGGGAAATACTCTAGAATGTTTTTTCCTTAGGGATTATGCGTTACTATTCAGTGACGTATAATTCCTAAGTTTTTCACTCACTCCTCCAAAGCTGGAGTGTTTCCATGATGGTGAATTTTGAGGGATTATTAAAACCTACTGGAATGTATTTTTGTAACATGCTAGCCATCATATGGACATGCACTAGGTCTCCTAGGATTTTTGAGTCATTCTGAGAAAATTAATTTTTCTCAGTTTATGAGATTTTTTAATAATTTAATTAAAAAATGAGAAAAGTGATAAAAGATGGGTTATGAGGTGAAATTGGACATGGGGGTGCTTGTTTTCTAACCCAGAGCACCCATAAAACCCCTAAACCCACTTTTCCTAAGTATTGAGTGAATAATATTCACTTAAGTCAATTTCTCTCCAAAATATTAAAAAAATATTTTTTAATTCAAAAATAATGGATTTGGAGCAAATCCAAACTCCTACAGAAAAGGTGGGTGGTCTGGTGAGTTGGATGGAATGACTTGGCATAGTCATTAAGATGATATACCAACCAAATTTGGAGGAGATTGTGCATTAACTACACTCCCATGAGTTGTCCTCCTTCAAGGCTCACGCATTCCCTCCCAAGAGAGACGTTTTTGCTATGTGGCATGTTTTTGTGGTGGGTGGAGTTTGCAAAGAAGGAGAGGGAGGCGCCTCCCTAAGGTGGCAGCCATCCCCTCCATTTGAGATCACCCTCCACATCTATTTGGGATTTGGACTCAACACATGTCCATCCCCAAGCCCTAACTCACCTCCCTCTCATCAATTCGAATTTGCTTTTGGAGCTCTTATTAAAGCAAGGCTCTTGCTCCATTATTCCTATGGATGCAAGAAACCTCTACTCATTGTACTAGTGATATATTTTTTAATGCAAGTGAAAGGATTTGGAGGTCCATTGGTGTACATTTGTTGGATGCATGCAAGCATATGAGGTGATATTGCTATATATGATTGTAGATCTAGCTTGATTGATTCATAGAATAAGCATTTCGGTTGTAACTTGCTTATTTGTGTATTATTTTGAAAGACTAGAAGTAGCCAACTATACTAGTTTGTATTTAGGCTCTTCAAATTTTTCTTTACCAAGCACACTAGATCTTACTCATTTGTATGCAAGGGTTTGTTCAAGGTTTTTGCAGATCACAAGCTTGAAGAGGGCTTGGAACTAGCTTGTCTCTTCTCTCCTCTTCAAGACAAAACTAATATTGTATTTCAAGGATTTTCCAAGGCTTCACAAAGATCAAGCTTGGGCTTGAAGGGTTCATCCATCAACTTCAAATTTAAAACAACATTCTTCTTTTTCCCTTTTTGCTATTTTCTAAGTATTTGAGTTGTAGATCCATACTTTTCCTGTAATTATTTTCAGATCTATATACTTAGAAATCACATGCTAGATTAGATCTAAGCTCCTAAAAAGTCTATTTTGCATTAGATCTAAGCTAGATTTGAAACTTTCTATACCAAAAAAAAATCGAAATTTTTCCAAAGTATAAAATTTTTCAAATTTTTTTTTTATTTTTTCATTGTGTTTGCCATCATATTCTAAGAGATTTACTTGCTGGTTTTTAGCAGGTCCAAGGAAAAAGAGGAGGAAGCTCTGGCGAAATTTCGCTAAAACTTGCCAAAAACACCTTCAAAGGGACCCACTTTTAGCATTGTTTCAAATTTCAACTTGTAAGCCCTTAGATCCAAGTCTAAAAGGACTAAGAGGCAGTTTTATTTTAGCATAAATTGTAAATCATTAAACGAGAGCAATGGGGTAACCAGCATCTGTTACCAATTGAGTTGCACTACAGTTGGACTTCAGTGAGCCGCCGATATTGCACATTTACTTGTGCCTTTTTCAATGTTCAGAAGTTCCAAGTTTGGCCTTTTCAGGGCCCCTTTTTCAGTTTTTGTAGTACATGACTGTGCCCCACGGGGTTTGTAATAAAGCGTTCTAGCATGGTGGTCTTTGAGTGACTCGGTTCCCTAGGACTTGAAAACCAAAGAAGGTATTCCAAGGAGTTTTTTCCCTTGTTGATTATGCTTTACCTATAGACGAGTATAATCGATGAGGTTTTCTCCTCCTCCTCCAAAGCTGGAATGCCCAAAGTGGGGGTTAGGCCTTAGGGAATTATTAGAGCCCATTTTATAACATGTATAAACATGTTAGGCGCTAGAATTTTATCGTTTTGTCATGTACTAGGTTCCCCTGAAGTTTCAGTCGATTCCGAGAAAAAATATTTTTTCGCATTTTTTAAGCCATTTTTTTAATGGTTTAATTAAAAAAAATTCAAAAGGTGATAAAAGTGCGATCCGGAGTTGGATTTCAGCGCAGGGATGCTCGTTTTCAAGCTCAGAGCATCCTCTTTACCCCGATACTCGGTTTTCCTACATTTCAGGCGACCAAAAACCCTCGTGGACCAGTTTTGCCTATCAAAGGTACATAATGGCACTTTAATGCTAAATAAACCTCAAAATGCACCATGGTCAAAAGTCAAAATGCACCATGTCAAAAGTCAATTGACATGGCATGACATCACTTAAGGTGTGCGACTATATTAAAAAGGTAAAGCATGTATTAAAATGCAAAAATTTTAAAAGGTTTGAGAAATTGTATTAAAACCAAAACCGTACAGATTCTCACGTGGGCCATCCTTCACCCATGCGTGAGCCAATTGACATGGCATATGATGTCATTAGGATTGGTTGAATTAAGGATTATACCATATGGTTCAAAGCATGTATTAAAGTCGAGTTTTTTAAAGGGGTTATGAGCAAAGAAACCCGTACGGATCTCTTCCTCACGTGGGGCCAACCTTCACTCGTGACATGGTCGTGAGCATGAGTAAGCATGTAGTGGGTGTTTAAAAATTATACCTCAAAACTTATGTTACAAATTACTAAAGATGAAGTGAATATTTCATACCACGAAATTAAAGTTCACGTGGGCCATCTTCCACGCAGTCGTACAGATTTGAGTGGCTGTGAAGTTATTCAGTGGGGCGGCAGTGGTGATATGGCACCATCCACATGGATTGCCTTCTAATTACAACAACCAATCGAACTCTTCAGAAATCTCCATTTGTAAAGCTTCAGCCAATTTGGAAACATCATGATCGCCTTCCTTCACGTGGGCATCTTCTTCCTCAATTCGGCATCTTCCATTTCAAATTGTTTTTGTCCATTTGAAATGGTGTTTCTCCATTGGGTGAGAGCTTTGCTTGCTCTACAAGTTAGGAGCTTTGTCTCTTAGGGTTTGGCACCCTAGCTCATTTGTCATTTGCTATAAATTGAGGAGCTTGGCTCCATTGTAATGATCTGAAGGTGGAACCTCTGCACCTTTATTATTGTATTATTTTCGGTGTTCTTGAGAATAAAGTTAAGGCTTTGGAGGCTACCCTAGTGTGCTTGTTGTGTTGGATCTCAGTTATTTTGCATCTCATGAGGTAAATTTGTATCGTACATTATGCTGGTATATGTTAAATTCACCTGTCTTTAAAAGAGGAATTATTTTCATTAAGAATGGTAAGTAGTGCTTTATAGGCTATCTTATCTATTGCAAACTTCATTTGAATACTAGGGGTAGAGAGCATTCTTGTTTGAATCCTTCATCTCTATTTTTCTTTTGGTTATTTACACAGGTTCTTTTAATCCCTTTGCTAGTCTCTTTTGTGACTTTACAGGTTGCTTCAAGTTGGATGAACGGATGAACATGTTCGATCTATTGTTCTTTCAACAAACTTAGGCAGATTGGTAGATCCCACCGATACACCAAGAAGTTGACTCCAAGGCCCATTCTTCACTTGCTCAAACCCCCAGGGTTCAGTCTTCAAGATCCAAAACTCTTCATCTAAATCGGTTACTCTTTCCTTGTATCTTTTTTAGATCTTGAATTATAAAGTTTCATTGATAGATAGATCTAAAATCAGATTTGCAACTTAATAATTTCAATACTTTTGATAATCTAGATCTAGGTTGTTTAAGTTCTCTATTTTGCAAATTCGAAGTAGATCCAAAGCATAGTAGAGTATTTCATTTTACAACATCCTTTACCGAGCAATTTAAGTGCCTAAATCATTTACTCGTTATCTCTTAAAGAGGCAAGTAAAGAACCAAAGAAGGCAAGCTTTATAGCTTGCCTTACTTAGTTGTTTATTTCATTTTAGTTTAGCTAGTTTGCATCATTCTTTTAGGGCATATTTTACATAACTAGCCAAATCACTTTCTAGGTGTTTTTGGCCATTTTATGATAAAAAGAGCTCGCTGGTTTTTTGGTTCTGCACATAAAAAGTTAATTAAAAGTTAGTTTAAAGACTCGAAAAGTTGTCCAAAAACATGTTTTTTCCATACTAGTTGCATTGGTTTTGATTTTGACAGTTTGTAGCATTGTCAGAACACTCTTAAAGTGTTCTGATTATCATTTTCTAACCAACATAGTTCGCTGATCTGTTTTGATTTCATAACAGGTTGGAGTAAGAAAATTAAATAAAACTTGCATTTGGAGCTTCCTGAACCACCCAGAGAAAACCGGTTTCAAGCACCATCGTTATTTCTCTCAAATATTGTAAACTGACTTGTTCCCTAATGATAAAGGGCAAGCAGTATTTCTCTTAAGTTTCCAAGTTGTAATAAAAAAAAATAAAAAGAGCATAGCAGGCAATTCCAGCGCCCGACCCCAATCCCCCCAGGGGGGATTTGCACCTTTTTCATTTTTTTTATTTTTCGCTTTTTTATTTTTATTTTTTCGTTTTAGATTAGTTTTCATTTGAGCAATAGTAATTAAACAAATCACTCAAGCACACAACGTCCTCCAAGGATCAGTTTATCATTTTATATGCTTTTGTGTTTTATTCAGTTATTATTCTGTTCTTGAAATTTAATCCTAAAATTAACCCCCCTTGCTTTATGCTTGGGGTTTAGTGTAGATTAATCATCCATTCACACATATTTAATAAAACGAACAACGCCCCAAACCCAGAGTATGCTCTTGACTACTGCAGCTTAGTCAGAATAGTTGGCTCAATCAGAAACGGGTGCAAGGTACTTAGTGTTAATAGGACAATCCATTAGAATCCAATCCTAAGAACTCTGGAGGTTGCATGGACTGAATTTACAGAGTCAGCAGGTTCTTAAGCGAGTTCATCCTCACCTGGTTGGACACTTGGTAAGGTTGCTAGAGCACTCAGTTCGAAGTTTAGGTTTCTTTTGGGCCAAACCAAGAATTAACCCACTCCTTAACTACTCATTTAATAATTATAAAATTTACCAATCGAGACACTGCAATACTTTCACTGAGACTACACAAGCAACCCTACATAGCAACAAATTGCAAGCACTTTTACATTCTCGGCACTGGTTTTTAATTTTCTGTGTTTTAAGTATCAATCATAAATGTCGTGAATGCTTATCTATCTTGTGTTGGGTTAGCTATTTGATTTAATTCACAAAGTAGTGCTTAGTTGTTATATTTTATCATCTCATCATCTTTTAACTCCTGGATTAGACTTTTTCTTTGTTATAGATTAAAAACCTTAGTTAATTTTTTCATAGGGACCAACCCCCTTGGCTTCGCTAGGAGTAAGCCTAGACGGAGGAGTTGGGTAATCAGGTGACAGCACTTGACTCTCACTTGCCCCCAAGGACACACCGAGCGGCTTGAAGGTTTCCTACCGCATCCCCCCAGGTGTGTATTAGGCGGCAACAACACCCACATCCCATCCCCCTCGGGAGGATTTGTGTATTTTGTCAATTTTTGTGTGTTTGCAATTTTTCTAACTCCACCCATTCACACACTCACTTTTGAAGTGCAGGGTGTATCTTCCATCTAATTTTGCATTTTAATAATTTTCCATTTTTGCAAAAGTAGAGTAGAAATAAAACCGTCTTCGTCACCACGAAGTATGCTCTCACCTTCACCCAAAGGCAATTTTGCTGATTAGTGTAGGTTGATCAAAAAGTGACGCATAAGATTGGCCATCAATATAATTTCATTTATAAGTTTTGTATTTCAATTTCATAAGACTCTTGAACTTAGCTGAAAAGCAAGTCAAGAGCGCTCTCTGTCGGAGGGTCGATGGTTACTAGCTTCAAACTTGAATAAACTATTTGCCTACACTGCGTATGCTCTACCCACCAGCAGTACGTCTGAGCTGTGGGATACCAAAAGCAACTGGAAGCACCTTTTAATTCTCACATTTAACTTAATCAGTCACCTAATAAAATTAACTACCCACAAGATAGTGAAAATTCGGCACGTCGAAACTAGTTTTTGGTGGGGAAGTTCTACCTAGTGACGTTGGGTAGCTGTACTCTGACCTTGGGGCACCGTTAGACTACATCCTTGTTGGTGTAGTGTTAAACACGTGCTCAGGGTATTGACAGTCCAACATGTCCTTGCACGGAAGCACCAATCTCTAGATTTCCGGACATTCCTCTTTGTACCTTTACGGTATCTCGAGAGTTTCCCTTCTTTCCCCTAATCAAGATTCATTTTAATTATCTAAAATCAACCAAGAGACAATTGCACAACATTTTACTTTCCCAGCATTTACAAATTTCACACTGTGTTTTGACTCCATAAGGCACTGGTCCTTGCACTTTTCATTTGCTTTTTATCAATATCAAGTATTTGTGCATCTTTATAATTCACAGTGATTTATCTGAACTTATGCTAGTGAAAGCTTTCTTAACTATTGTTGCAATTACATCTTGAACCTTTAATCAAAAACTCCCAAAATATTAATAAACAACCCATCACTTAACTGGAAGACCCTAACAACCTTAGTAACTTTCCATAGGGACTACCGCCCTTGGCTTTTGTTGGGAATTTTGCTTAAACGGAGGAGTCAAGAACCAAGTGACATACTTGACTCGAGACTTGCCACCAAGGGCACACCGAGCGGCAGCATAGATTTTTGCTGCAACAAAGACGGTGTGTAATCCGGTGGCAACAGGTACTAGGGTCAAGACCAAGGTAGGGTGACATGCACAAGGGGGGGTGCTAGCACATAGGACCAACAAGTAAAAGGTCAACACAAAACAAGGCTAACTCAAAGCTAACCCTCATAGATCAAGGATGGGTAAACACCCCTTCAAACCACAAGACCAAAGGTGTACCCACAAGGTGGGAAGACAACCCTTCTAACCATAAGACAAAGTGGTAAGACAAACCTTCTAACCACAAGACCAAGAACAACAAGGTGGGAGCAAGACCAAGGGTGTATAACAAGGTGGGGATACAACCCATTCAGCTCTCTCTCAAATGTACAAGTGTTACATACACTAACTGAAAGTTCATCATCACCATATAAGGAAGGTCCACATTGGATGATGTGATCATGTGGTCCTCCTGACTGCTTTTGAGGTCAAGTGCTAGTGACTTCATCAAGGGGTGGCCTGTCCCTTGATGAAACAACCTAGCTCAACCATCTCGAAAACCTAAGAGAGGAGGGAATCACACATCATCATCTTGGTTAACTGACCAAGATCCACCTAGTTAACTGACAAGGTACGTACCTGCAGGATCTGCTTGGTCCTTGTGACCAAGAAACTGTCTAGTCACAAACCAAAATACCCTAGAGATAGATAGGGGCCCTAACCACATGCTAGGGACTTTGCCATGGCATCCACCTGCTTGATCCCAGACCAAGAACCCCACTATACTGTTGAGGGGCCTAGGGTACCTTCTAGGGACTTACTATGCCTGGTTAATTGACCAAGAACCCTAGTTGACTGACTAGGGTGCCATCCTCCCAGAGAATGGCTCTCGCAACTGCATTAACTTTAACACCTCTTGCACTTGGTCACATTATTATTAAGCTATGTAGGTGGTTGAACATAACTTGGATGGTTAGGGGTGACTTTCCCTAGCATATACTTTGGGTTTATTACCCTTTTTGTCAATTACCTTTGAAAACCCAAATCCCCCTTTCATGATGCTATACGCTTCCCTATTTTTATGCAATCCAAATATATCCATGCAAGCACATGTCGACATCTGCCTCCTACCCCTAGCGACTTGCTTCTTGGACCATTCAAAGGATAAGTTTGGACCTTCCTAACTTTCGCCTAGCCTTCTCAAGCCAAATACTCTCCCACACATTTGAGTCATACCATCATTTCTCCTCTTTTCACCCACATGTGTGAGTCGTCCATCTAATTTCTCCCACATCTGTGTTGTTTTGTCCTTATTTCATCCCTTTGTCGTGTTGTTTGTTAAAATGGTTATCTCCTCAACTTTTTTTGAGCCACATGTTCCCCCTCATTAAGAAAATTCCCCCTTCTAAGCTAATCGCCCTCTTCAATTCCATCCTTTGAGCAACTCACCCTCTCCTATCCATCTATTTTAATCATTTGTTGACCATGTAAAGAAACTACCTCACTATGTTATTAGTTTTTCACCATGTCAAGAGGAGGAAATGTTTAGTTTATGTCTTTCTAGAATATATCTATGTTTGTATTATGACTCATAACACTTAAAGCAGTTATTCATATCTTAGTCTAACCTTGGCGTCATTCTTCCTTAGAAGTGTGTCATTCTGAAGGTTAAGTTGTACCCCAATAAACTAAATTAAGTGATTTCATCCATTTCATAACATTTTGCCTAGTCATTTTCATTTCACTAGCCAATTCATCCAACCCCTTCATTTTTCCCTTTGTAAATGATCTGTCATCAATAACAACCTAAGGTCTCATAACTATTCCAATGTATGAATGTCTCAATAAAGCTAAAAGAGTCTAGTACATTTGTTGTCAAGACCAGCCTCCACTCAGCAGATCACTTCGTTATTTTTGGTGCTCCCTTCCTCTAGGGGCACCAAGAGACCAACAAAGGACGACATTGCTTTTGACCACAGATCAGTTAGGACATGAAGGACCACCTCTACTTCCACTCGACACTAGGCACAAGGCCAGTCTCAACCCCATCCCAACATTCAGACAATTTCATCCACATCATAGCAACAAGCTCCCCACTTCATGCAGCAGCATACTATCCATTATAACTCCTCTTCCAGTTCTTCCTTCAAACAAAATACTATTTTGAGATTCCTTCATTCAACTTCGAACGATAGAAGAGATGTTTCTAGTGCACCATGACAAATTTATAGATCCACTCCCCTTGTACATTTTTCTTATGTACTAGCTCTCTTTGTACATTTTCGTTCTAGATTGACTCTCCATCTTTGGAGTTAGCTCTTTTGGGTTTTTAGGTTGGAGTCTTATCTCTTGCTTTTTATAAGAAACACCTTAGCCAATCTCGACCCCATCCCAACATTCGGATGATTTCATCCACATCACAGCAACAGGCTCCCCACTTCATGTGGCGGCATACTACCCATTATAGCTCCTCTTCCAGTTCTTCCTTCAAACAAAATACTATTTTGAGATTCCTTCATTCAACTTCGAACGTTAGAAGAGATGTTTCCAATGCACCATGAAAAATTCACAAATCCACTCCCCTTGTACATTTTTCTTCTGTACCAGCTCTCTTTGTACATTTATTTTCTAGATTGACTCTCCATCTTTGGAGTTAGCTCTTTTTGGTTTTTAGGTTGGAGTCTTATCTCTTGCTTTTTATAAGAGACGCCTTAGCACTCCCACTTTGTATTGACATCATGGTACCACACAATCCCATTGACATACTTTTGTGGTCCTTTTTTGGACACTAATAAAATTATCTTATCTTATCTTAACGTCAATGCTGTAAATTAAATTGGAAACATATGGGAGGGAGATATTCCTCCTTGCTAAAATCCAGGTTCCTTAAGTCCCAAGATATCAAATCCAAATCTAAAGTAAAAGGAACTAAGCCAATGAAAAGGCTAAATAAATCAAATAAATTAAAAAATAAAGTTAAAAGGGATCACAAAAAAAGGCGCAGGGATGGCTGACCCATGACAGCACTTCCTTCTAACTTCTAAAGCAAACATGTGGAAGAAATATCTTTAACCCTAACTCTTGAAAGTTAAGGGTCAACCTATCACACTCACTCGCTATGATGGTTAATTTGCAAAGACCCTGTTCTTTCCCTAAGTACACATTCATTTCATATACCCTCACTTAACTTAGGAATCTAGGAGGCCTTCACAAGTAATAAGGATTGAAAAAGGGTCACACCAATGTTAGATTGGATGAGTAAAGGTTAGATAAGTCATTGAGTTGTTAGAAAGGTGTAATTGTAAGTAATTTCATGTATTATCTTCATATTTTTTAACATTTCTTAGGTTATATATGGGCTAACCCCTTAGCACTAAAGCACTTTATCATATCTACATGTTATGACACTTGGTAGGATGTTCTAAGATGATGGCTAGGTGTTTTATGTGGAGTGCTACCTTTGATATGCCAACTTGATGATTATTCGGGTCTCTAGGATGGGGCTGCCCCCTTGCACATGATGAAGATCCTCACCTCCTTGGCACGTGAGAGATTATCACCTTATGGACCCTTCCTCTCTCACTATTGGACTAATCTAGACCACCTTGGACCGTTGGAGCATGACCTAGAGCCTCCTTTGGACCATTGGAGCTCATTTGAGGAGGGTCATACCACACATGTAGATTTTGGAGGCTTTTCTTTGCATTTGGGGCATGGCCCATTGCTAGGACTTGGCACCTATTCCATGGAAGAGCACTTCCCTCTTTTGGCCATTTATCACTCATTGCCTTGGATTTGGACCATGACATCACCCTTGGAGGTCTCAGTTGTACCACGTGTGGATTTTTAGTGGAGCATTGGAGCATTTTGTGGTGTTTGGTTATCACTTGGGCCATTTGGAGTGGAGCACCCCCCTTGTTGGGCCTATTTTGTACCATTCCATGTTATTTACTCTTGACCATGTGGTGCGCCCCGTTGTCTTGTGTTTATTGTTGTCTTATGAGAGTTGTTTATCATTTTTTACCATGTCTAGAGGCTTCTTTGAGCCTCCCTAGGATAGATCTAGGGTTTTGATAGATCTATTATTATTTTATTATAAAGAAAGTTGAACTACTCTCCTACACAAGAGAGTCTGCCTCATTGTATCTTGTTGTTGTTGATGGGAGAATAAAGTTATCTTCTCCACTAAAGGCTTTTGGTTTCTTTGGGATCTTTCTTACATGTGAGGCATATCATGGTGATTCTATCTTGAGGTAACATATATCTTCTCGCATTGTCAAATTTCTAAATCTAGTCCAATAGAAGGGTAATCTTACCCCACTGGAATTAAGTAGAGAAGAATATATTTATTTGTTGCATGTTTTAGTTGTTGATGATTGTAGGTTGTAGCATTGAGCAGGTACTTCTGCATACACTAGGTTTCAAGCATGAAGGAGTCGTCCAGATTACATCTCTAGGTACTTGCAATTGCAACGGAGGTGAGGCCAGCAACGGGAGCAGGATCCACGTGAGCAGAGGGTTGTCGGAGGTGGCGACGAAAGCTACAGAGGCGACGTGGGCTCGAACAGCAGCGAGGCCGCAAGCTGGTAGAAAATCGATGCCGGGGGGGGCTGGCTAACAGCAAACAGCCGCCAGCAGGTAACGACAGCAGGATCCGTTTAAGGCTTGGAAGCAAACTGCAGGTAGGGCACAAGTTGCATGGAGGAAAGGCAGTCTGAAAAAAGAGAAATTGACGACTTCGGGAGCTGCAGGTGGCGCGGGGGTGGCTCCTAGATGCGACAGACAAGTAAGGAGCTGGTGATGAGGATTAATGGTGAAGCAAGCGACGACGGTGGTGGTTGCGAGCGGAGTGAGCTGCCGGGACATGGAGCTACAGAGGAGAGGCAACTCATCCAAGGAGCAGCCACCAGGGCAACAATAGGCAAATTTGAGCAGCAAATCTGAGTCGCAGGAGGATGCAAGAGTTGACTACTTCTTTCTCAGTGGACAAAGAACATGACGAGGACACCTAAGTTATTCTTCAATTGGTCAGAGATAGATTCAGATCTGCACGTTGAGCTTGGTGATGATGCCAAGTGTGATGTAGAAGGAGTTGGGACAGTAAGGTTCCAGCTGTTGATTAAGTTGTCATTGATGCCAACAGTGTATAGTCATTGATGCCAACATGTCTTGGTGCCCCTTGAGGAGGCCCTGAGGGTTAAGTAATTGTCAGTGTCTAAGGAGAACTTTTGATCTTGTCCAAGCCCAAGTTTGAAGCCCTTGGAGCCCTTGGGACAATGACAAAAGCCATGAACACCCTGTAGAGTGTTTAAGTACCCCAAAGATGTTTTACGGTTCCCCAGTTGTTTCTTTGGTTCCCCATTACCACAACTTATGCCCCAGTACGCTACAAAAGTGGTGAAGAAGTTGCAAGAGTCCAAATGACCCTTTCAGTGGTCATTTGTGTTTATTGAGGTCATGGTACCCCAGGACAAGGTTTAACAACCCCACAGGTGATGTCATTATGGATCTTGACCCTTGGAGGTCTCCTGGTGTGGTTGAGGTGGTTGAAGAAGCCTATGAAGCCCCTTACTTGATGAAGAAGCCCTGAAGAAGCCCTTGGACCCACATTTGATGGCTTGAAGGTCCTTGTCCCCTTAAAGGTGATGATGTGGTCATTAATGACTTGATGAAGACTTGGAACCCTTGACGAAGATCTTGATGCCCGTGTATCCCTTGTTGGGGTCATGGAACCCTTAGAGATGGTCATTATGCATGAGAAGGTCTGGCACCCACATAAATGGCGGCATGATGACCCTTGGACACTATATGATCATTGATGGTGCATTTGGAAATGATTTGGGTCTTGGAATCCATACATATGGTGGTTTGTAAGCCCATGATTGTTGGAGCCTTTGATATGATGGAATCCTTGGTCATGATGCCCTCATCACTTGGCGATGGAGTCCTATGTGATGGGCTTGAAGTCCATGGAAAGTATCTTGTTTAAATATTATATGATATCCTTGAAAGAGTCCTTGAAACCCCTACATGTGGTGCCTTGGGTCTTGAACCATGGTGATGTATGGTCCTATTTGTGGTTATATGGCTATTGGGATGTAGATGGAGGTAGAGCCCATGGACGTGCCTTGGTATGTTGAAAAAGACTTTGAAACTCTTGTAGTTGGTGGTATGGTCTTTGGCACCCTCATGTGTGGGGTCTTTGACGTCCTGGACATATTGAATAATTTAAGGGTATTAGACCAAGAATTTGCAAATAAACCCATCAGAGGGAGATAGTCCTCATCAAGCCATTTCCGTTGATATGTGCAGCATCTTCTAACTCCTTACGGTTGAAGAGATATGAATTTTTGAAGTTGGTGTACCCCACCTTTTTGGGTGAGCCGACCAAACAAAAGAGAATTTAATTATTAGTAATTTTGAATTGCATGTCAGCCTAGTTTGAGGTAATAACTTTCCTCCAAGACCTATATAAATAGGATATCAAAAATTCCATTTGCTCATCAATTGGAATTTCGCAACTCTTGGAGAAAAGTGCGAAATTTTGTGGAGGAGAAATTTTTGTGCATCTTCACTAAAATTGGCATAACTTTCTCATACGGAATCGAAATTACAAAATTCTTGGCTCCTTGGAAAGCTTGTTACGAGGGCTATGTGATGACATGATCTAGATTTATTTTGGTTTGTCTATCGTTTCTTCATCTTATGATCTTCAAAAAGGTATGGCTCGTGCTTCTAGGTTTCTCTTGTAATGGTACATGTCTCTCATGGATAGAGTTCATCTTTGATATTAGTATGTGAGCCTATATATTGGTATATATATTTGAAGTCATTATGGAGGATATGATGATGATGTTGCATACCTTTATGCCATGATGTTATACACTTTATGATGATAATGCATGTGATAATGATGTATACTCTATGAAGTTGATGCACTCCTATACAATATGATGTACATGCATACCATAGTGTGATGATGCTCTCCTATGCATTATGATGTATACTTGGTGTTGATGATGCATACACGGTGCACACTGAGATGATGATGATGCATATTTGATGATCATGATGCATACCCTATGACGATTATGCATACCTATGATGATGAATCATGACGATGCATGCCTTATGTTTAGTGGAAACAGAGAAGGATTATTTGTTCAGTGACTGTGTATGATGAGGTGTACAAGGATGTACATGAGCAGTGTATGGAAGTAAAATGACTTGTTGGTATATAGGGATGATTTGGTAGTGATCAAAGTGTAGAGGTTATCAGCAGCAAATTCTGAGTTTGGTGTGCAGTTAGTTAGACTCAGATTGACTGAGTCGGTTGATGTGAGCAACATGTTGATTGCACAGGTTGACGAGTAGTGTTGCACAATTGTGGTGCAACGATCAGTGAACAGTTAATGAGCAGCGAACAATTTATGAGCAGTGAATGAGTAGTGAACAATTGATGAACAGTGGTCAGTTGATGAGTAGTGACAGTGGTTGAGCAGTGTGGTGCAGTGTGGTATAGGTGTTGGTTAGCAGGTCCGCGGGATCAGTGCGGTTGTGATTCAGCAGTATCTATCTTCACATCAGGGTGGCAGGACGAGGCAAGGAAATTTAGGGAGCTAAGGCTTCCTTCAGGTTGCAGCCTATAAACCAGGGGGTCGTAGCCTCCTTCCAGTTGTAGCTGGAGAATTGAAGTCTTTTGTAACAAAGAGGGTTGTTGCCTCCTTCCAGTTGTTGCTGGTAAATTATTATTATAAAGGCTTCCGTGGTTTTTCCCCCAGGACTTGGGTTTCCACGTAAAAATCTTGTGTGCTGTGTTTTGCAATGCTTCCTATGTGATGATGAGTTGTAGTTGTTAATAATGTTGATGATGATATAATGATTATGTGATAATTACATACTCTGCATAATATTGAATAAGCTTCCAATGATTGTTAAAGTTGAAAAAGTAATAAAAGCTACACACACTGTTCACCCCCCCCCCTCTCAGTGTGCTCGGTGTGTCCAACACCAGCTGGAGTCAGGAGGTTTTCTAAAGGTGGCAAATGTGTTGTATGTCCCAGAGTTGAGGACAGAAGTGCTCTCAGTCTCGGTGATTGAGAAGAAGGGATTGGACGTAGCGTACCAAGATGGACAGGCATTGATCAAGCCCATTGATCAAGCCCATAGGATCTAACTCAAACAACAGTGGTTCTTGGAGTTAGAGAGAGTAACTTGTATAGGCTAAAGTGCCAGCCTATGCGAGCAATAGTAAGCAACTCAGAGGGAGCTAGCCCTAACAAAGCAATAAGCATTGGTGTCAGGGAGGGCAGAGTATACAGGTTACAAGGAAGCCTGTAGTTGGATCCAAGGGGATCTTGGATCATGGATCGATTTCAATGACAGAGGTCAAGGAGTAGAAGACTTCGAAGAATGAGCAAAGTTCACGGACTTTGAGTGTGGCGAGTAAACCTTCAGATGGGAAGAGGGAGTTAGCCCCTTCTAGTTCTTCCAGGAGACCTAGTTGGTACAAGATGACATTGATGGATGCTCAAGAGCAAAAGAAAACTCCTGGGAGCACATTGAGGGAGAGCAAGCCTTTGACAAAATTTTCAAAATTCTTGGCACTAATGTGTAGCATCGTCAATTCCATGACTTCTAGTGATTAGGGAGCAATTGAACAACAGGGTTGGAGGAATGCCAATGTGTAAGATGATGTGTGTGACAATGTGCCAGGGTCAAAGGGAGAACCAGTTCCAAGTGGCTCTTCGAGAAGTACCTTCCTCGCTAAGAGGGAGTGTTGATGATTGTAGCATCGAACAGGTACTTCTGCATAGGCCAGGTGTCAAGCATGCAGGAGTCGTCCAATTTACCTCTCTAGGAACTTGCTTGAGGAGCAAGTGACTTTTGTATCTCTTTCCTAAGTCTAGCTTAGGAAAAGCACATTAATTAACTTAATGTTGGCTAATGACTAAAAGTGAACTTAAGATTAAGTCACATTCGTTGATCTTAAGTGAGGCTTAAGATCTAATCTCAGCAATTGATCACTTTGGACATCTAGGGTTAGGTTTTTGGTCATTGAGATGTTATAAAAGGGAGCCTAAGGAGAGGAGATTACACAACATTCACATAGAGTAAGTGAAAACTCATTGATTGGTTGGAGTAGGACTTTCAGCCAACTGTGCAGGTGCAAGGGCAGGGTCAGAGGAAAAGGAGCAAAGGGGCAGTAAGGGAGATAGCAACCAACCGGCAAGATCAAAGGGTTGATCTTAAGGTTTGATAGGCTAAGCTATTTACTATTTTGTAATTCCTTAGTGGGCCATTTTCCCAGGACATGAGCCTAGGATTTTATCTTAATAAAATCATTTGTTGTTGGTTTTTCCCTAGTTGGTGTTTTCCAGGGTAAATTCATGAGTCAATTGTGTGATTTCCTGTTTATTTTCCGCTGCATAATTTGTTAGAACTCAATGTATGTTCAGTTAATAATTTTGAGTAAATTATTTGAACCGTAAATCGGATCTAGGTTCCTATAAATTATTTGAACCGTAAATCGGATCTAGGTTCCTAAATTTAACATTAGTCTTGTAGCTTGCTTGTGATTTGTCATCTTAGGAGGGGTTGCAAGTTCAAGTTTACATAGGTTAAGGTATGTACTAGAATATAGCTATTGAAGGTGTATGCTTTAAGGTGACCCTTCCTTGGAAGAATTTTCATGAAACGCCTAAGGCTTGGGAGGAATTTGTCATGCTTCCAGCCAAGTACTCTCAAACAAGGCCCAGGGAGAACTATTCTAGGGCCCCATTTACCCAAGGATCAAAAACACTAGTCTACCACTCCATCTCATCAAACACAAAACTCCAAAAAACATATTTTCCCTTTTTGTTTTCTAAGGTGAAATCGAGTTTCTTCAAGACTGCAATAATTTTCAGATTTCTTCCTCCATCAAGCCAAGGTAAATTCTCATACTTTAGCATCATTTCCAGGCTTGAATTCGTTAGTTTCATTTTTGTTTTACCTTCATTTTATAACAACAAAAATACAGAAGTTAAACAACCCTAATAACTCCATAAAACCATATTTTAAGGTTAAGGTTTCATGCTAGAATAACACATTAAATTTTTGGGTTTTACACTTAAACTTTATAGGCTGATTTATGTGGTTATATGGCTCAAAATTCAATTTAATTAATTCTGAAAATGATAATAGCAAACTAATCTAAATTTTGAAATCTTTATGGCCATCTAGCATCTTGAAATTTTCAGTTTTCGTGGTTTAATTTTCTGCTCTTTATCATCTTACTGAATTCTGGAAAGTTTTTAGTTTTCTTGCTTTAATACATAACAGCAAGCACCTTTTAAAAGCAAAATATCTTTAGTGTTCATTTGGTCAGCATTGGATCATGGTTTCATGTTTATTGAAGCACACTTATATTGGCTAAATGGTTCACTTTTAAATCTGGAAATTGCTTGTGTGATTTTGTTCCTAATGCTAAACTTTTTCCCTTGCATAACTCTTGATATATTTTCCGATAATTTAATCATGGATAAAGTGGGCATTGTTGTCTAAATTTCTAACTGAAGCATTGGTATTAAGACATTGAATCAATTCCACATTTGGAGAAGTGATTCTCATCACTTCAAGAAATCTAGAATGTCATCTAAATCTAACACCTTGAGTGACACCTTGCTTCAGAAAAATCTTCTCAAGCAATGCCTCACCTTAGGCCATAACTTCACATAATCTGATGCATTAGTTGGGCAACTTATTCTACCTTTAATTGTCAGTTTTTGGATGTTTTTAAATTGCAGCAAAAGAACCTACTCGTTAAATATATTTGGAATTGGACTATTGTGACTTATTTTCTGCCAATATCTTTTAATTTCCAAAATTGATAATCTAGATTCTAAATGTCCATGGTTTTATTGGTGTTCAAAAGATATCCTGAGTATACAGTTAGGTGTTTGATTCATTTGGCATTTCTATTTCTACATGTTCAAGCACTATATGGGAATTTAACTTTGTTTAATCACACACATTTAACTAAGTTATATTTCAATCCCCTTACCTCTCTTCAATAAATCCATATCTAATCAACCCTAGAGAAGCCCCCCATTGATCTTGAGAGTTGGTCAAAAGTGAGGGAAGTTTGCACTGAGGTGACAGTCGTGCATTCTTCCGAGGTTGCTCCTTGATAGCACTAGTGGATTGGGACTTATCCACCCAAGTACTAAATCAAGCTGTAACACACCCTGAAAAAACATAGAAGGGAGCTTCTCTTTCCCTTTGTGATCTTATGCAAGTGTCTTCAACTCACCAAGTAGATTGGGGTTAGCTCATGTAATTATTCTCTCTTGGTGACATTCAAGTGAGGCCCTCTTAGTCAGTTTTCTTTGACTCTATGGCCCTAATTTTATTTTGGCACTAACCTTTCCTTTTCAACCACCATAATCTAAAATCGAAAAAACAAAAAAAATCCAAAATTTTCAGTTTTGTTTTAAATAGAAATCTGAAAATTAACCATAGGATTTTATCATTAAAATTTCAGATTTCAATTTTTCAAGTCCATATGCTCTAAAGAATAATTCAAATTAAACTTAACCAATAAATATCTGAGTTTTATTTCATAGATTTATTATTTACATATTCAGATTTTTAGTTACTCAATTGATTTCAAAGTGTTTTAATTTTTATTTTGACTAACAAATTAAATTTATGTAATCTGGAAATTGCATTCTTCCATTAGAAAACAGATTTTTGCAACTCATTTCTTGTTTTTAAAGGTTAAATCATTTCATACTTGAATTGGCAATTAAATTTTTGCATTTTCCAACATTATTAAGCCATATATATTGCAGATTTATTCATTAACCTAAGTTGAATTTAATTGTTATATATTTTCTAGGGTTATTCTAATAAACTAATAATTATGGAATTTACTTCAATATCTGCAATATTCTTTTATCATATTCCAAAATTTCAAGTTTTCATTTAGTTCATAAGACATAAAGTACAATTCTTAAGAAGAACTAACTAGTTTTCAACACCTTTTTATTTCACATGTGACATAAGTAATCCAACTTACATGTTCTTAAACACATCTAATCTCCATCAATCTTACAAATAGATTCTCATTCTTGGGTAGCTAATACTTTTTGGTTCAAGTCTGTATTTATTTATACAAGCATTTATCTATCTTATATTAACTTAAACATTGTTAAATTAGAAGTCTTATTATTGATATTTAATCATCTTGCACTTCAGATTTATTTCTTGTTAAGTGGTTTACATGTGCCCAATCTCACTATTCTTGTTATAAACCATCTCAATTTTGTAACATATTTGGATCAAGTGTTCTTAAAAGCAATTACAATTAGTATTGGATTCATTTGAGCATTAAGTACAAGTTATTTTATTCATTGATCTATTTACCATTTGTACTTAATAGTCTAGAAGTTCTCTAATTGTTTCATTACCCAATCTAGACATAGTTATTTAATTGTTGATTTAATAGGGAAGCCCCTTTTGGCCTTGGATGAAAGAGTTGGCCTAAAGTGAGAGATTGATTGTTGAGGTGACAGTCACAATTGATCTAAGCTTACCTGTAGCTTGCACCAGTGGGTTGAGACCTTTTCCACTTCAATGCAAGTGAAGCGATAACACAAGCAATGAACATTATTGAGTGTTGCCATAATTAATAAACTTATACAGGAAAAAATAGTTTAAACGATGCCTAGTCCATCTCATCAGCATGTTTGTGCCAAAGTGTCTGCTGGAATTAAAAACCATAGTGAATGAGATAATTGTCTATTTCCCTACTTGCCCAAATGAGAGGAGGTCAAAGCCACAGTATAGAGTGTGTCCATTAGTGATAATGATATTGCATGTTAGCCGATCTCATAGAATTCCAAAGAAACTAAAATGGCTTATTTATTTTGAAATAACATGTAATTTTTATCCACTACGAAAACAATGATGCTTCTAGAAGTATAACAGAATCAAGCTCACCCAATGATCCACGCACCACCAGTTATAAAAGCTACCACGGGTTTTGGTTCATCCATATTCTCTGGTATATACAAATCCAACCTGCAACATAGTTCAAATTATAGGTTCAGTCAAGGAGTTTAAGAACAATGCAGGGCATTACGACGTAATTTAATTAGAATGGTAAATGTTACAATTCACCTAAAAGATAAATGAAAAAGGATAAGTCATATACCTGTTTCTAGGTTCCTCCCCATAAACGATGCTTCGGTGAACACACTTTGAAAAATAGTAATAATAACCAACTGCCAATCAAACAAGATAGAATTGGGCTAAGTTGTGTGCCTTGACTGTAATTCTTACATAATTTAAACTCCAAAGCCTGTTTTTAACTAAATGCTAAAAATTAGGAATGTTGAGATTCACAAATGAGAGCATGAGTTTTGTATATATACACAACTCCAATGAGGTGTCCCTTCAAGAAGGGAGGCATCTGGATGATGAGAGGGTTATGGACCCACAAAACAAGGGCACACACCTCAATAGGGCTATTGAACCTACGTATCAAGTTTGACTAGGTCGGCCTTAACCATACCTAGTAATAGAATAAAAAAATAAAGAATATGACCTTAGCCGCAAGTACAAAGTACATAATGATATATATGAATGGGTCATGGCCACATGCATAGATTACACCAATAATTCAAACACCCCCCCTTGAACTAAACAGGGGGGGCACTAAGAGAAGTCATTACAATAAAATATTACAAATTTACTTCCCTACTTAATGTTGAGCAAAGATAACCCCCCTTGAACTCAACATCGCTCCTTCATAAAACCATCAAGATCATCAATGACTGACACCATGTTCCAAAGGGATTTAGGTGGGAAATATAGTAGTTCATCAAGGACATCAAAATACTAAGTAATGGCCAATGGTGGAGAAGATTCCTCCTAACAATAGTCAAATGGGCCAACAAGAAACTCAGTTGCATCAGATTTGTTCTGAAAATAGTCAACGATCTGAGCAAGAAGGACCCAAGGTGGAGGAGATTCCTCATGATATCACACGGATAGACCAACAAGAAACTTTGTTGCATCAACAAGAGTGGAGATGGCCCACTTAGGTATAGGCCTTTACCTATCCAAAGGAAGAGTACCTAGTACAAGCAAATCATGCAAAGTGTCACCATCATCACAGAATAATGAGGTCGAATTGTCAAGAGCATTTGCGACATGAGGACTCGATAAGCCATTGACAAGAGTATTGTCCTTTTCGACATGAGCACCAATGATTCACTATCAAGAGTATTCAAAAAAATTATCAAGGCATTTGCAATAGGAAGACTAGATGAGTCATCAATAGGGTCCACATCAACCATAGGAGTCTTCCTAGATACAATAGGACCACTTGAGAGAGCACTAGGAGAAGTAGAGAGGACCAAGATCATAAAGTGAAGTAGAAGCATGCATTAAAAACATGGCAGCAATCATATAGAAGAGGACCTACATGCTGATGAGAAGCAACATGATCCCTGGAAGCACACTAAGTAGAATCTTCTGAAAGAATTCATGGTAAAGATCCTAGCAAGCAATGAGGAAGAACCTCGTCAAAAATAGCCTCTATATTCAACCACCTTGTGAATGGTGGGGTCATAAAGGCACTGTCCCTGAAAATTTTCAATGTAGCCACAACCATAATATGTCAAGAGTCCCAAGATGTGGATGTTTCGTCTTTCTTTAGGAGCATGGGCCCATGCACTAGATACAAAAATTGTAAAATGTGAAATAGAAGGTTTGTTACCATAAGAGGTCATACCAATGACAATACGAGTAGGTACTCTATTGTTGGTATGGGTTATGCAATCAACTACCTCTCCGCATAATAAAATCTTCATTTTCTTGCACTTAAGCATGCAATGACCCACCTCCATAATAGCCCTATTTTTTTGTTCTGCTACTCCACTTTGCTATGGAGTGTAAGGAATGATTCTCTACCAAGAGATACCTTGATATACAAGAAATGACTAGGAAGCATTGCTAATTATTCATGACTGCCATCAGTGTTGAGACACTTGATCTTCGTGTTGCTTTGATTTTCCATAAGAGATATGAATTCCCAAAATTCTCCAAACACCTCATCCTTGGAATAAAATTATATATACCCAAAGAAAGTGGGGAAAATCATCAGTGGAGGTGAGGGGAAAAGATACATCCCTAAGTTGCGGGGGAAAGCGCCACCCCCCTCCCCCATCACTTTGCTCCCAAAGCATGCTCCCAAAGGGACTGATCAAGAAGCGCTCTTGGGACCATGCTTCTTGATCACTCCCTTCCCTCTTAAAAAATTCCGCTCCTTACCATTTTCGAGAACAAAGGAGCGTTTTTCCCTAAGCGCTTCCTCAACACTCCCAAGTTGCTCTCGAGAGAAAAAAATTTGCTCCCCCAAGGCTTCCTAAGCGATTTCGCAAGCTAAGGGCATTTTTTTCTCTTTTCCTTGTTGAAACCAAGGCATGGTACCAATGTCTTATTTAGGCATGGCTAGGGTTCTTTTAGGGGATTAAAAAGCTCACTCAATCCATTTGCGCTCATTCTATTTCTCAATTCACTCATTTCAGTCCTCTTTGCTAGGGTTTTGAGTGGGTTTGCTAGTTGTTTGAGAGCAAATTTTTGAGAGCTTGGAAGGGAGATTGAAGGTTGTAATTTGTGAAAGCTTGGAAGAGTGATTAAAGGCTACCATAGTTACATTCAACCACCATTGGAGAGCTGAAGAGGTAGGCTCTAAAGCCCACTCTTTCTTTGTTTTTAAATCTTTTTCCATTATGTTAAATCTTGAAATTTATCTTCTCCTACTCTTTCCCATTTAATATGTATCCTTCTCCATTATTCTATTGCAGGCAACAAGTTATTCTCATCTTGTGTCAAGAAGCATGGTGGGTATGTGGTTTTTCTTTTTGGTTCTATTTCTAATAATGGTGGTGGTGTTGGAAAGCCAAAAAAATAGTTATGGGGAGGAAGAAGTAGGGAGTGGCACATACCGTAGATGGAGAAAGAAATGGAAGGGGATGATGATAATGAAGCTGACAGTGATGATGGACAAAAACGCAGAGAGAATTCAACACCTTTGTGGAAATATGTGACAAGGCTTGAATGAGGGAAAGGGGGTGGAACCACAAATTTTATATGCCCCCTTTGTACTAAAACTTACACGGGTTCATATAGCTGTGTGAGAAAGCACCTATGTGGGGTTATGCCATGGGATGAAGGTCAGAATATTGGAGTCAAAACCTTTGACAAAGTGCCAAGGAAAGAGAGAAACAAACACAAGAAGGAAGAGGAGGCCACAGAAAACAAATCCAAAAAATCAAGGGTTGAATCTGAGACCTCAAACTCACATAGAATGTTTGGTAGTTGATCCCCATCCCCCCATGGTAGTGGATTCTCGCTTATGCATAGAACAATATCAAACTTCCCTGACTAAGGTTGCAAGGATGACATGGATGCAAAATTTTATAGGTTTCTCTATGCATGTGGTGTACCATTCAATGTTCTCTTCTCACCCTATTGGCATGAAATGGTACAAGCCATTAATGGTGCCCCTAAAGGATACAGGAGCCCAGGGTATGACAAAGCTAGAACCATGGGACTTGACAAGGAAAGAGCCAAAATCCTTAATGCTCTTGGAAAGTGTTCAAATGATTGGACCGACTATGGAGTATCCATTGTATCTGATGGTTGGACAAATGTTAAAGGCGAACCATTGATAAATATTTTCGGTGTGTCTACTAGTGGTGCAGTCTTCCTTTCATCCCATGACTACTTAGATTGCTACAAGGTTGGTATCAATATTGAAAAACCTTTAGTTAAAACCATTCAAAAGATTAGGCCATACAATGTCAATCATTAATAATAATGTTGCTAATTGTAAGGCAGCATGAACAATCATTTAGGCTATGCACCCAAACATATTTCGGTCAAGGTATTTGGTTCACACATTGAACTTTTTGATCAATGATATTATTAAGATGAAGGATCCTAATTATAGATGGATTGGTGCATTTTACAAGAGAGGGAAGAAAATGATAAAATTTATTACCAATCATAACATGGCCCACCACATATTTTGCAATCACTCTAGGTTGGAGCTACTTAAGATTGCAAAGACTAGATTTGCTAGCTACTACCTCATCTCTAGGTTCCTTTTGAAGATAAGAGAGACATTGGCTAGTATGGTCTCAAGTGACAAATGGCAAGGTTATAAAGACTAGGTTGCAACCACATTTGATAGACATGACTTTCAAGAGGTGGAGTACACTATTCTTGATGGTCAGTTTTGGGCACAAGTTAGGTATGTTCTGTATTCATCAAGCCCACTCATAATATGATTCAGTTTGCAGTTACAGATCAGACGGTGATTGTGGAGGTGTACGAGCAAATGGATAGCAAGCTAGCCCAAATCAAAGACATTGTTAAGCAAAGAGATGTGATCTTGTATGATCATATTCATAAACATGTAGTCAAAAGGTGGGATAATCTGAATGTTCCCATGCCCTAGTATATGTCCTTACATCAAAATATTATTCTCCATCTTGCTTGGCCCAACCAACACTTAGGGGCTGAGTTAGGAGAAAACCACACATAGATCCAAAGATGCAGAATGGGTATGTGCTTGCATTACAAGTTGATCCCTGATGAAGAGGAATGTGCTCAAGTATGAAGCAAATTAAACAAGTACATCAATGAACATGGAGTCTTTGCTAACCATGCAACCAAAGATCGAGATGGGTTGAATCCTATCAAATGGTGGAAAATGTATGGCTCCTCTACCACATATTTGCATAAATTGGCGATGAGGGTGCTTTCACAAGTTGTTAACACTTTTACAAAGAGGTGTTGGAGCACCTACAACTTCATCCACAGCGTGAAGAGAAATGGCTTGAATGTAGATTGAGAAGAAAGCTTGGTTCTTGTGCACTACAACTTGAGGTTGTTGTCCTGTCATTGTAATGCTGCCAAGAATGATAGAACATATGTGACTTGGGACAATATTCTAGAGGAGGCTAATTTGGAGGATGGAACCATAGCTTTATAGTGTTTGGAGGCTGAATTATTGGGTGATCATGAAGATGATCAAATTCATACAACATAGATGCCACCCCCAACCACTAGCAGGTTTCCAGATGCAAGGGCTTTCCCTTTAACTTCACAACATCCAACATTACCTAGAGGCCATGCAGTTATTGCTCGTTTTCCATGAACACTTCCAGTTGCTCCTACTCCTATTCCTAGATCATAGGAAAATAAAACTGGAAGTTTCCCATGGCAAGATGAAAGCTTAATACATAGGACTTTGTCTTTAATATTTAATATGACCTATTTTGTAAACATTATATGATAGCTTAAGTTTTAACTTTTAACTTTGTACTTTGAAATTTGAACCTACCTTTGAAGTTTGAATTGTTGATTGCATCTTAGAACTCTTTGGTAATGAATATGATGCTCTGTTTCATTTCATGGTTGATGTTATCTCTTAGAGTTCATTAATGGCAAATGTTAGAAGGTTGATGTGGTTAATGATTGAGCTTTTAATGACAAAGTTATAGCTATTAGATGATTGATGTTATATGTGTACTAAATGGTTAGATCTATGTTTTCATGTTTTCTACAATGAATTTGGCATGGTGCACGTTTTTTAAATATATATGCATCAAAATATATTAAAATATTTATTATATAAAAAACACTCCGCTCCCAACTTTTTGAAAATTGTGCTTCCCACTCTCACTCCCAACAATCTTGATGCATCCATAGGCCCATAGATATCACTATGAACCAGTGCAATAGGCTAAGAAGTTTGCCTTGCTTTGTCCTTAGGAAAGGACTTCTAATGATGTTTCCCCATTACACACTCCTCACAAACACCACCGAGTGGTTCAATCTATGGAAGGCCATCAGCCAAATGTGGTCAACTTATATGTGTGACCTAGACATTGATGCCATAGCAAGCTAGTGTCATTAGCATTGGCTACCACATCAACAAACCTTTTTTCTAAAAAAAGGAATCTTCTCCAACTTGTACGTGTGATCAAATTTGTCACAATATCCAAAGGAAACCACCTTGAAGCCATCACTCATGTAAGTCTAGTGATACATATATCGCGATGTGTCACACAATTTACCCCAAGCTGATATATTAGCATAAAATATAGAGATATTTTCTTTTGATGAAAATATTGCAAAATATTCAATATATCGCTATATTTAGGGTATATATCGTGAGACAAAGGAAACTATACCCTTACTAATGCCAATAATGCTTTATAACCTTATTTTTGGTCTTTTTACCCTTGGATTGAAAAAAAATATATAAGGGATTGAGCTCTAAGGAATTTGTCACGCTGGTAATTGTTGGTAATATTAAGTTCTTAAAGTAAAAGTTGACATTCTCCTTAAATTTTTAACATTACCATTAATTATTTTAGGATGTTTGAGAATCATTTCAAGCTCATCAGACTTCGTATGGAGAAAGTACATATCCCATTCAAAATTTAGCAAACTTGACAATTTTCACCATTACAATATTGGCAAGATTCAATGTTTCCACTAGATTTTATCCTAAGTTGCCAGGGTACACGTACCCGTACTCGGTACTTGGGTACTCGTAAGGTACATCTCCTGTCGTACCCTGACGTACCCCATACTGGCTCCCATACCCGAGACGCCATTATAAAAAAAGGGGTACTTATAGGCAAAATGGTACCTCGTACCCCGTGTTTGGGTACTCCGTACCCCATGTTTGGGTACTCCGGTGGTACAACTGACTAAATAAAATGCAATCTGATGGGGAAAATGTAATGACCCCCAACCAAATCTGAACTAATTTTTCGTTAACTCCATATGGAGTCTGGTTCAAGACTTATGTCAAACACTTTGCAACACTGTTCAAAATCCACTGAATATTGTCCATATCTGGTAGACTAATTTTGCATTGATTTACAATTAATGTTTTTATGGCTTTATGTTCAGCACTCATGATACATAATTTGACTACCAAATGTGCACATAAAAATTATACATATGTATTTAATAGTGAGAAATACACTCACATCAATCCATGAATATATTTGCAATTTTTTATTTCCTGTAACAGCAGTACAAATCAAAGTTACAAAAATCGGCAATATATCGCCGACATCGCGATATATCGCGATACGAACTGGCCGGCGATATTATCGCCAAAAATCGCCCCGATTTTTTACCGATTTTTTCAATGATTTTTTCAAGAAAAAATCGCGATATTATCGCGATGTTTAAGAATATATCGCGAGTCGATCATTCCCGCGGGTCAATAAAAAAATAAAAGTTAAAACCGGTTTTTTTTTTTTTGTAACTTCGTTTCGGGCTGTGTCTACAGGCATTCATCTTCGAGGAGTCGGATTGTGGGAGAGCTAGGGCACGGGACCGGGGACGGAGCTGAGTCACGGGTGAAGGTTGACCGTTGAAGTGGGAAGGAAAACCGGAGGCGGAGAGGCAGAGCTAGCCAGCTAGGGCCACACTGCATAGGGGACAACGCTTGGATGTTGTGAGTGTTAGGGCCGGGTGAGTGTTAGGGCCGGGAGTGAGTCCGCGTGGGAGTGAGCGTTAGTAACTTAGTGTCGTGGCTGCTGTGAGTGTTAGTGTCGTGGCTGTGGTGACTGTCGGGACTCGGGAGTGAGTGCCAGGAGTGTGTGCCGGGACAGGCAGGGCATTCCAGAATCCAACCCCAAGCTTCCAAGTTCCAGGTATGTGCGTGCAGCATGACTGCAATTTTTAAATTGATGAATCTAGAATTGGTGCAGCGTGACCCCAACCCCAAGCTACTGTTTTTTTTTTTAATTTATTTATTTTATTTTTTTTCTCTATGAATGTAGAGTCATAACATCACATAATTTATGAATAGCATAGGGTACACATCAATTAAAACTACACCCACAAAACAAGGTACATGTCGATACTTTGTAACAAAATTAGCAAAAATTTTGGGCTTTGGCCTATATTTTTCGCATAGCAAACTTTTCTGTTATTTCTCTTTTTGTTGAATCAGCAATGCATAGAGACTAACACTAGAATAAAACTAAGTCTTGCAAATTTATTCATAAAATAGCTTTAGATATGAAATGAAATGATATTAATGTCCTTTCATGACCAAAGAAAGATCAATGGGACCCAAGAGTACAGTTGGTAAAGCACATCTCCTAAAAAAGAACAAATCCAGGCTAACAATAATGCCGGAAGAATAAAAAATAATCAGAGGTTTAACCAATGAAAGAAACCCTATACAATGAATACGAGAATAGTCAGGAAGAATAGGAGAATTTAGAACAAAGGCAACTAGTCTTAGTCTGCAGCGTGACCCCAACCCCAAGCTACTGTTTTTTTTTTATTTTATTTTTTTTTTTTAATTTTACTCTATGAATGTAGACGGCAATTTTTAAATTGATGAATCTGCACCTACGTCAACTGCACCCACTTGAGGGGTTTTACTATTTAAAACCTGGTCTCGGCATTAATATAAATTTGCTCGCATAGCAGCTTGCCAATGGCGAGGCTATTATTAATCTGAGAGTGAGTGGATTGATGTTAAGTTTTATGGCAGGTGGGAATCGTATTTGAGTCGATGGTTGAGATTTGTTGTTCATAATGTTTTGATCATCCATCTTCACTGTTCTAAAGTACCAATACTGATATCATGAGTTGAACAGGCACAGTATCATATTTCATTCTTTTGCAGCATCATTTTTGTTTATAAACAAGTCAACTGTTTTGTATGAATCATTTTTTTTGCCTTTAGGTTTAACTTCTGTGGATGCATACATCCATTTTAACTGTCAGTTATATTAATAATTTAATTCATTTTAGCTCCTAGTAGCAGTATATTAACTAGAACTAAGGAGGCTATACCCAATCTATTTTAATTAACATTTTAATTTGTTAACAGTTTACAACTTTACACAGTTTACAATTAAAATGTAAATTAATTTTTTTGTTTGTATGATTTGTTATTTTTAATTTTTTTGCAATAAAATTATAAAAGTAAGCTAAAAAAACGTTTTTTTTTTTATGTTGCAGGTTGCAACCTGCAGGTTCAAAGTTTCAACTTTCAACTTTCAACAAACATGCCGAAGATTTTGGATCCATTCTGGGACTACGCAGAGCCTCTTGATCCACAAAATTGCCAAAAGCTAAAATGCAATTTGTGTGGGAAGGAGATGACGGGGGGGATAAGTAGGCTCAAATACCACCTCGCACAACTTTCAGGGCATGAGGTGGATATTTGCAAAAACTCCACACCTGAAATTATTCATAGGGCCAAACTCGCAATTGAAAGTATTGGCAAGAAGAAAGATGAAAGGGAAGCTCTCAGGCAGGAACTTGGAATGAGAGTGTCATTAGGATCTGGGACAACCGGACACACTTTAGGGGGAGTGGGGAGTGAGACCTTTTCCTCATCTTCCGCCATGCCTTCATCAACATCTAATTACCATGTTTCGAGATCCGAGCCTGGTTCCCAACCAGGTATAAAGTCAATGTTCAAGATAAATGAGAAAAAGGAAGCAGACAAACTTGTGAGTCAGTGCCTTTTATGGAGTGATATACCATTCCACTTTGCGAGGAACCCATTCTACATTCCTATGTTTGATGCCGTTGCTACTGTTGGGCCGGGGTATAAGCCCCCCACTTATGAGGAGCTAAGAGGGCCCCTTCTTGATAATGAAAAGGTTGATTGCACTACTAGGTTGGAGGAGCTTCGAGGTTCATGGGAGTTCACGGGATGCACAGTGATGTCAGATGGTTGGACCGATACGAAGGGTAGGACCCTTCTCAATTTCTTGGTTCATTGTCCCAGGGGCATAATGTTTATAAAATCTGTGGATGCATCTGCACATATCAAAGATGCAACATTACTATGTGAGTTGTTGGATGGGTTCATCCAGGAGGTAGGACCGCAGCATGTTGTCCAAGTTATAACGGACAATGCTGCGAATTATGTGGCAGCTGGCAGGATGCTTATGGACATGTATCCTTCTTTGTTTTGGACCCCTTGTGCTGCACACTGTATCGACTTGATCTTAGAGGATATGGGAAAGATTGAGTTTATCAGGGATGTCATTGATTCAGCAAGAAGCATCACCAAATTCATATACAATCATGCTTCTGTGCTTAGCTTGATGAGGCAGTTTACTCATGACAAGGAATTGGTTCGTCCCGCCATCACTCGCTTTGCCACTTGTTTCATCTCTCTTCAGTCTCTCCATACTTCTAAGTGGGACTTGCAGACTATGTTCCTTTCAGCTGAGTGGCGTGCTTTATCGATTAGCACTAAAGCGGAGGGACTTGCCATATCCAGACTAGTGTCATACCAAGAGAGCTTCTGGGATGGGGTGAAGGAAGTGTGTGCCATCTGTGAACCTTTGGTAAGGGTTCTTCGCTTGGTGGATGGAGACAAGCCCGCAATGGGCTACCTATATGAGGCCATGGATAGGGCCAAAGACGCCATTCGTGCCTACTGTGAGGACAGGGGAGAGGATGGGCAAGCGAAGCAACAATTGATATGGGCGGTGATTGATCAGCGATGGAACAACACACTTCATCGCCCCATTCATGTTGCAGGGCTATTCCTCAACCCCGCATTCTCTTAATCATGTGGCTTCCGGTTTGATGGAGAGGTAGTGGATGGGTTCTTGGAATGTGTCGAGAGGATGGTGCCAAGTGAAGATGATCGTTCAGAGATTTCCAAAGAGTTGGAAATCTATAAGAGGGCCATGGGAACATTTGGGTTTGCTATGGCTATCAGGGACAGGAACAACAAAATGCCAAGTAAGCTTCACCTTGTTTCAAGTTCAACTTTCAAGAATGAAAAAAATTCAATTTATTTATTTCTTTGTTTTAAATTTTAAATTTTCAATGTCTTCTCTTATGTTTCTAACTTTCTCCAATTCATTGTAGATCATTGGTGGGAAACCTATGGCGCACGAGTACCCCATCTCCAAAGTCTTGCTGTTCGGATCCTTAGCCAGACATGCAGCTCTTCTGGTTGTGAGCGCAACTGGAGTGTATTTGAAAAAATACACACCAAGAAGCGCAACAGGTTAGAGAATTTGAAATTAAATTCGAAATTCATTATCTATTGTAATTTATGTCCCGTGGGTAATTATAATTTATGTATTCTAGATTCTAATTTAATAAATTCACTGTCCTCATACAGGTTGGATACCCAACGCTTGAATGATCTAGTGTACGTCTCCTACAATCTCAGGAGATTCATAAAAAACCTGATGTGGAGGCCATTTCATTAGATGACATTGACACCACTACTGCGTGGAGAGTGGAGATTGAGGAACCTGTTATGGAGGCAGCCCCTGATTGGTTAGAGGATGATCATGATACACAGGATCCCCAGAGTGAGATATGGGAGGATGAGGGGTTTGGCTTTGCGAGTGTGCCACCACCGAAGCCACCAGTAGCAGAGCCACCAGTAGACTGTCCAGTTGCACAGCCACCGATTGCATGGCCACCGGTTTCACGGCCACCGGTGTCACGACCACCGTCTCAGCCAGAGGGACCCAGATATAGGGGCAGTGGTAGCAGTAGCAGTGGTAGAGGACTTGATGAGCGTGACGTAGTAGTACCTTATCAGTCTTCTAGTTCTTCTATATTACATCCGAGACCAGGCACTTCTAGAGGCAGAGGACGCCATAGTCCACGACGACCCCCACGAGCACCTGGGCTTTCTAGCTCTAGAGGCAGAGCCATTACTAGAGCGATTACCTTTACCCGTAGAAGGGGTAGAGGGAATCCATAGTTTACTTTATTTAGTTTATTTCATTGCATATGACAGTTGACTCTATGAGATACATTGATTGTATTTTTTTGGTGATTCATGAGTCGGGGACTCAAGATCCTGGACACGATTCATTTTTGATGTGTGATGTCTAGACTCTAGCAACACGTCTTATTATTTATGCATCTTATATATCAGTTTTCTTTCCATATGCATGTGGCAATGTGTTTAAACTTTATTTGATGTTCTTGTTGCTTTAGATGTTTAGAAAATTGAAAAAAAATGAAGGACACGATTCATTTTTGATGTGTGATGTCTAGCAATACGTCTTATACATCTTATATATCAGTTTTCTTTCCATATGCATGTGGCAATGTGTTTATTTGATGTTCTTGTTGCTTTAGATGTTTAGAAAATTGAAAAAAAATGAATATTTTTGTATTTTTTTAAGTTTGTCGATATATTGCCGATGTTTGCCGACATTTTCGCCGATAAATCCGATAATTTCTTTTTGGACCCTCGGCGATATATTCGCCGACACGATATTTGTAACTTTGGTACAAATAGGTGTTTAAAATAAGATTTCAAGTGTACTTTCAGGTCTGAGTTTGACTATTTGTTACAGCTGCTTGGTACAATGATTTATCAAATTTTATGTAACTTCCAGTATTCCAATTGATATCTACTGAGTCTATGATTTATCAAATTTTATGTTTCAAATTTTCAATGTGAATGTTCATTGTTCAATGAATCATTGAATTTAGAATTATGAATCATGATTCATAATTTATGGAGAAATCTGAAATATGATGTGATTGTGACATATATATATATATACACACACACAGTACCCTCGACCCTACCATGTTTCAAAAAGTGGCGTCCTCGTCCCCATCCCCATACCCGTACCCGTCCCCATACCCAAGTTTCCTGGCAACTTAGATTTTATCATATATGAGGTACGGGATTGGTATTAATCAAGAACACCAAGGCCTCTATGTACCTCAATGTTGGTGGTGTTGATTGTTGAACTATTCTATCATGACCATAGTAAATACTAAAAATGTACCCATCACTCAATCAAAATCATTGAGTAGGCATGTTAAGTTTTTTCTGCCTTATTTTACACCTCGATTAGGGAGTTGCATCAAAATTGGAGGGATTGGAGAGTTTCATCAAAATTGGAAGGTGTTAATTGATGTCCCTCCGAGGATTGAGGTAGAGAAAAAGGCTAGAGGAGGGGGCAGAGGGTGCTACTAATGATGAGGATCCTAATATAGGCAATTATTTTGATGATATGTAGTTATTTGTTGTAGCATGATGTTTTTTGGACTCTAGATGCCATTTAGGATCTCAATGTCAAAGTAGTTTGTTTTGGTTATGTATCACAATTTGGTGCCATTTTGCTATATTCACCCTTAGTACTTACATGATCAAACTTTGCATATTTGGTGTCTAATGGTTTGGATTTATATTGACGCGTGTGTGTGTGTGTAAAATTAAATTTTGCATATTTTATGTATTTTTTAGTAGACTAGTACACGAATCAATTCAAAAAACCAATTTCGATCCTAGTCCCGGTCATGATAACTTTTCTCGTGATGATGAATCATGAGATATGTTTATTATTTTTTTGATATGATTTTGTGTCAAACTTTCATGACTTAGGACTCGAGACAGTTATCAAATTTTAGTATCAATGTGTGATGTATCACTTGAAGGCATCTTATACATCTTATATATCAATTTTATTTTCATATTTATGATGTATCACTTGATGGCATCTTATACATCTTATATATCAATTTTATTTTCATATTTATGCCACAATGTGTTTGTTTGATGTGTTGTTGCTTTAGATGTTAAAAAAATGAATATATATATATATATTTGTAGTTTTTTTAGGTTTGTCAGTATTTTCCCCGATATTTTCGATAAGTTATATTCCAAAACCTTGGCAATATATTCGTTGACACAATAAATGTAACATTGCTCATGTCCTTTACAACCCATCCGTCCAACCAAAATTTTACCTTTTTATTAGTGTGTGTAATGCAATAAATGGAAAGAAGATTTGGCCCAACGCTTGGAACATGAAGAACATCTCCAAACTTAGTCATATCAATGATGGCATCACCACAGCTTGCACCCTATATAGCTAAATTGTCACCAATAACCATTTTCTCACAACTATGCTGTTATCCATAATTAGAGAGAAGGTGTTCATGTTTGGTCATGTGTCAAGTAGCTCCAGAATCAACAATCCACTCTTGCTAAGAAGAAGAGGACCAAAGCACAGAGTGTACTGCCAAATCTGCAATATTTGGAGATCCAACGTTCTCATCAAAAAGGTTTTTAGTGCCTACTATAAATCTTAAAGATATGGCCCTCCTTATGATAGTAGTCGAATATGACATTTTTCTTCTTGGAAAATTTCAAGTATTCCCCTTTATCCCGATAAAACTCAAATCTAAGATGGGGTGAGACATCCTTTGAATTAGGTTGATCTCAAGGGGGCAATTCTCCCATATTCCTCAAAGTAACTTGATGTTGAATGACATTAGAAAACAACTCCTCGAGATTAGGAGTTACAAGATCCTTTGACAAATAAAGCAATGATGTAGAATTTAAGAGCAAAATATTTGAATGTTGGAGAGCAAATATTCAAAACAATACTTACAAGTTTCAAATCTGATTTGCCTTTTCCTCTTGCTTGAATAATGTTAGTGTTCAGGTTTTTTAACATTGCAATATACTCCTCAACCATGTCGAAGCCACCCATCTTGGGGCTAAAGACTTCAATTTCAAGTTGGTTGACTTAAGTCATATTCACCATTTCAAAGAGAGTTTTGAAGGCATCCCAAATTTCCTTTGCACTTTTGTTATCCTTGGTATGATGAATGAGATCAAGCTTGACACAAAGAGTAATCAACCCAAGAGCTTCATCCTTCTTCAAACATATGAGGCCATAACTGTCATCATTTTTAGTAGGAAGTGATCTAAACATGTGCATTCGTAGACCTTTGCTTCGAAGTAGGGCAGTCATTTGATCCACCCAAGATTGACAGTTGGCCCCATTTGAAAAGGGAAACAACCTTGAATCCATAGGCTCAACAAAGACACAATGAAGGCTCCTTATGGAATGAAAACTTCAAACATTCGTCTTTGTTACCCCCCATTTTGCATGGGCGTCCACTTGTAATTTTCATCACAAACTTCATGGGGGTGGCATGTTGATGATGCCTTGGATTACAGCTTTTGGGTGTTCATGGTGATTTGATGATTGGGCAAATTGTGCAAAACAAGACTTTCTATTCAAACCCTTGTTTCTCCAACACCCTAACTCATATGGAAACTTATGATATATGGATGGAAATTTCTTTTAGAGAACTATCTCATGGTGCTAAACGCTCTACCTAGATCTCCAAGGCATTAGAGTAATCAAGTCATTTTTCTGGGTGGCTTTTGCTGGTTTTTTGGCGGTTTTTCAGTAGTTTGGTACCCAGTCTTCAGGAATATGGATCTCACTCATCCTAGCTCAGTTTGGAAAGTGTCATATATAATTGGAAATCTCTTTCTGAGACCTTTCCAAAGATATAAAATGCTTAACCAGATTCCTAATAGTTTGGGAGCGCTGAAGTCATCTTTCTGGTTTCTTGGTCGTTTTTAGTAGTTTGGTACCCTGTCTTCCAAAGGGTAGATCTCACTCATCCTAACTCGATTTGGGAAGTGCCATATATGGTTGGAAAGCGCTTTCTGAGACCTTTCCAAAGGTACAGAATGCACATCCAGATTCCTAATAGTTTGGGAATTCTGGAGTCATCTTACAGGCTGTCTTTGTTGGTTTCTGGGTCGCTTTTTAGCAGTTTGGTACCCCCTATCTTCCGGAGAGTAGATCTCACTCATCCTAGCTCGATTTGGGAAGTGCCATTTATGGTTGGAAAGTTCTTTCCAAGACCTTTCCAAAGGTATAGAAACGCTCAGTGAGATTCCAAGCAGTTGGAAAATGCTAGGGTCATCTTTCAAGATGTGTTTTCACCTTTTGGAGCTATTTCCAACACTTGGTTTGACCCTATTGGCATATGCTTGGACCATTGGCACCACTTTTGAGGAGAGCATTGAGTTGTTAGAGGGATCTAAGGGGTCAAACCCTAGATCTATCTTCTTTTCACCATTGTTTGACCTAGATCTAGTGGTGCACCCTCTCTCTTGGGCCTTGTGTATCTTGGACATTGAACATGTAGCACTGACCACCTCGTATTTTGGATATTGTTAGAGTTTGTTAGGGTTATAGTGGAGGTTATTCATTGTTTACTCCACCCTAGGCTATATCTAGGAAATTATTGTTATTTTATTGTATAGAAGTTGAGCTACCCTCCTATATAAAGTGAGCCTCTTTCTCAATTGAACTCATGGTTGGATTTTGAGAGCTCCCTCTTTTGGAGCCTAATTGACATATCTTTGTAAAGAATTTTGAAGTCAAAGATTTTCTTCTCTTGGGTTTTAACATGTATCTTTTGGCATTGTAAGATCTTTAACCTTGTTCTCTAAGAAAGTAAATTTGCTCAAGTGGATTAAATAGGGAATTATTTCCTTGTTTATTTTATATTTTAGCATTGTGATTTGTCTTGTGATTTGAATTTTGGATATCTTAAGAGGGGTTACAAATCAAGCTTGCATAGGCTAGGGTATAAGCTAGAGTTAGAGATTGAAGGTGTGTGCTAAGGCCACCCTTCTTTGGTAAATTTTGCATGAAGCTTCGAGAGTTTTAGGGTAGGAATTTGTCTTGCTTTGCAGAGGTTCCATTCAAACACTTCAAACAAGGACCAAGGGGGTCATCTTGTGACTCCATATGCCCTGGGGATTTGGTGCTACTCTTCATAATCCTATCATCACCTATACGACAAACAAGACCTCAAGTTTTACCAAGACTAACTCTTTGAAATCACCTTGTGCCCTCATTGCCATAGCCTAGAAATCCTATCTAGGGAAGCCCCCCTCGAGTTGGAGAAGAGCCAACCGGAAGTGTAGAGAGGTGGTTATCGAAGTGACAGGTTATAGTTGGGCTAGCTTTGTTCTTTGGGACTTTAACTATACATGCTAGTTCAAGCTGTAATAGCCTTTATAGATCCAAATGGTACAAAACTCTAGGTAACCCTAGGAATGAAGGTGTTGGCCTTAAAGTGGGCAAAAAGTGCCAAACAATACCCTTGAAGGAAGGTGCATCCCTAGATTAGGGTTTACATCTTTAGAACCCCTAGAGAAACCCTAGAAAAGATGATTCAAGAAAGCCCTAGTTCTGCACTATAACAAAGATGCCAACAGCCAATAGTTTTCAAATCAGCAAAAAGGATTGAGAGAGTAAGGTTCACACCCTCTTTAAAACCATGTTGAGATTCACAAAGAAAACTTGAGTTGTGTATTTGTACACAATTCTAGTGAGGCGTCCCTTCACGAAGAGAGGCATCCCTTCAAAAGGGAGTTATGGGCCCACAAAACAAGGGCACACACCCCAAAAGCGCTATTGAGCCTACATATCAAGTTCGATTAGGTCGTCCTTAACCATACCTACTAATATAATAAAGAATAAATTACATGGCCTTCACCATAAGGACAAGTACATAATGATACATATGAATGAGACATAGCCACATGTACAGATTACACCAATAATTCCAACAAGTACTGCATACAAGGGAATACTAGAGGATAGCAACAAGAAGACCCTGCTTTTAACAACAAATGCAAATAAAATTAAAACCTCATATTTTTATTATATGCATACTGTCCAAAACATCTGCACAACCTCTTTACAGGTGCTTACTTTGGATAAAGCCAGGCATAAGGAACAGTGCGTAACAGCCAAGCGCAAGGAACTTTATAATCCACCTATAACCTAACCTGCAAAAAGTAAATAGACAACGAAAGATATTTAAGTAGCATTTGGAGGGCCTGTAATAAATCTAGTAGAGCTTATGAATAGACATTTAAAACTTGAAAATAATATTTGAAATTGAATTATCAAAGTTCTGTACTAATAATCATGTTTGACATTACATATCAATAAGAAAACATTATAAGCTACTCCTTCTGAAATAAAGAATTGATGAGAATAAACTTTCTTGTTTTGTACCATTGACAGTTCCTCAAGCCATTGATTGGAATGAACTAGTAGCAATTTGTCAGCTCTGACCCCATGTTAAACAAGACAGGCTTTAAAAATGCTAAGCATTTTTTCTTTGTGGGGCATCCACTAAAGTCACTGTGGTTCCAACAAGAATGGTTTCCATGGCATACTGAGACCACTGTCATTTAGAAAATTAGATTAGTTAGGTTTCTTAGAGGTATTTGATAGTCAGGTTTCTTAGTGGTATTTGACTTGGGTCTATGAGAAAATAATAGCACAGTCAACCCAAAGGCCAGTAGTCAGGATTTGCTAGGAATCATTCTATTTTGATTTTATTCATGGACAGATGCATTCACTGACATGTGGTTTTCTGATAATAGCTGACAATGAAATACAAATAATATTAACGTTAACTGAAGAAACTTACATATTTAAGGATCCTTGCAATAACTTTTTAAATAAACAGGCATATGACTCTATTTGCATCAACTAATATAAATGAAAGATAAAACTCTCTTCTATCTAAGCATCTATACAGAATAGGCAACAAATGCAAAGGTGTTTTTATTGTTAAAGTGTCCATACTCTATACAAGTTGATAACAAGCTATGGGGACAGTCGCCCACGGCCATTGGAGACCTCCATATCCAAGGATGTCCGTGAAAATGTCCATGGTAAAATCCAAAATATCAAAAAACGCTCAAATTAGGAGAAATATGCAAAGAGAACTAGGGTAGACAAGAATCATAAGAATTGAAGTATTGTTGACTAAAACTCATTCCATATAGCATAGGTAATCATACTTTGACAGATTTAGACTAGAGGCAACAAGGAATGACTGATGAAGATGCAAGCAATCAAAAAAATCCCTTCTTTTTGAAGCAAAAAGATGGCTTCCATGGACCATCACATAAGAAACGAGAACAATGCTTTATGATTATTTCACACCAGTTATTATCTGTTACTTTAAAAGTTTAAAATACAAGCATTCAAATATTATCTGCTAGTTTACACAAAAATCCAATGATGTTTTCCAATGATACAACTTTCACATACAATAAACTTCCCTCCCTAGAAACTCTTACTAGTAACAAATAATAAATGATCAACCAACTCCATTAACACGACTCATAACATTTTCTAATTTTTCACTTCATCCCAATTGTAGTGTGACATAATAATGGTATTTTCATAAAGAATATTCATATTATAAACGATTCATTAGAGAAGCACATAAGATATTCTGAGGTGACCTTTTTTATTAATTTCCTTTACTAACCTTGAATTCTTCAAGTTCTCATGCATAATCAGTGGCTCCTTAAAGGCTTAAACTATCGATCTTAATCAACATGTTTATTGAATTTACAAAAGCACTTGCCTTATCATCCATAACAGTAATGGGGCACCAAATGAATTTATTTAAGTCCGCACTGTTAGTTAATTTAGTTTGTATAAACTTGCCATAGCATACAAGTGAAAGAGATCATATGTTTTGCTAGTATTTAAAGATTTTTAACCATGAGATGCATTACTAGTAGAAGCGTCCCTCTAGTTTTGTTGATTAATCAATTCAAACATGGAATACTTGAGCGCACTTATTAAATCAAATCGATCTCATTTCTTTGTGTAAATAATGAAGAGTTTATATTCTAATTATTTATCTTATATTCAAAATATCAAGCTTCCCATCATTAAGTTATATTTTCACACGCTTTGATATTGGGTCATTTCGGTTTCATAACTCCCTCATTCTTGTTTGCAGGTTCCCTCACCTTCTTGTTTCAACTTTCAAAAGCTTGCACTTCTGTTGCCTGCCTCTACAAATAAAACAAGTTCAGATGTTCACTTACCAGCTTTAAATTTTTGTATCTTTCCCAACCAAATTTTAATTCCCCAACACCTTTACTGCATGATTTGTGTATATCCATTGATGGTCAATCATGGCAACCTCACAAATTCATTCACACACATAGAATGCCAGAATAGGTCAATCATAGCTTGTTCTCAATCATACAAAACAACAGAAGACCTTAGGACCGTTGCCTAGCCTCTTCAGTGATAGCTCAAAATGTAACGATGTGAGCAATAGTCTGGTATTCTCCTCTAAAGCCTCTGCTTGGCCTTTGGCTCTAGATTTACTTCTCTCCAATTACTTAGAGACACATGATCATAACCGTAACATAAAGCTTGGCAAAAGTATGCCCAAACATAATAGTCCTGTAATTATTTGGTTCAGAATTGTAACCACATTTGAAAACTGAGTGAATAATATCTTGTGACCAGGAAGGAGGAAAACCCAAGCAAACCACATAATTGAAAAGCACAGCAATAGCAAGTGCCAAAGAATCCATGCCATACTTGCAAAAGTCCTTCACCATCAATATCTTTGTTAGTGTTCAAATTCCATATAGATCTTTTAATAACTCCGGGGTTAAATAAGCCACATGAGATTAGAAGAGAAGAAACAAGCACGGAGGATTGGACAGGCAAATCATAAACTGAGGTTGCATGAGAGACCTAAGATTGGCACAATCAATCTCTGAGGAAGAGGGATTTTCTTAGGGACAAGAGTATGCCAAAAGGTCTTTAGGGGAAGTGTGGAGGGCCGAAAGAAGCTCATGTCTTCTTAAAGCAAGAAAATCGTGTTTCTTGTGCTGGAGGAGACATCAGTACTCCTTGCGTCAAACTGAAATAGAAGATGGATCATGGGCAAGAACAAAGAGGAGGTGCTTGTGGAATCATAACAACTATTAATAGGACATCTACCCAAGGGGTGGATAGGTTTGTTGTAGTGAATGGTGTAAGGGTGGGAATCAAGGGAAACCTTCAAAAGGATATGATTGACCTGCTGTATGTGCTCATTTGTTGGCCATTAATAAAAATATTTCATTTAATGTTATCTATAGAGACTACTCTTGACCAGGTGCAACATCCATACTGCTCTTGGATTTGGGCCCGAGAGTTTCGGTCTTTATGTGCTTTAGTTTTTTAATATTCAGGGGGGCCCTTACTGCTGGAACTTTTTCCCTTGCTGTTAGTTCTTTATAATCTGCTACCAGATGTACTACTGAATATTGCTGGAATGACTGTTGTTATTACTAAACTTACTGTTTTTAGTGCTGAATTTCCTGCTGTTACTGCTGATTTTTCCTGTTGTTTACCAATGTTAATGCCCTATAGGTTTCACATGTCATGTTAGTTTCCAAATTCCAGAATTCTGTTGACAGTTTCTTTCAGTTTAAAAAATCAGATTTCAAGGTAGGCTCATAATATGTGCTGTGAATGCACAAATTTTAATCAAGTATAGCAACCACAGAAAACTGCAGGAGGCTCGGTATAAGCAGATTTGTGAGTTAGAGACTTGTGCGCAACGCCGCAAACCAGCTGTGCAGCTCAGCAGGAGATAGAAATTAGAAACTGCTAGATTCAGAGATTTCAGGAAGCAGTGCTTCAACAAAGGAAATCTTAGCTCCAGAATTGCATGTCCCTTGCACTGTGCAAGTGCAATCGCAGCTTTATGACTTCTGCAGCACAGATCAACATGCAATTCGGCACCACAAAAGGGTGCAGAAGGCAAGAGGACACAACAACAGAACTGCGAGACTTGCTGGCAATGGCTCATCTTCCATGCCTCTTTGTTTCTCCTTTCCCCTAATGTACCTTAACATTTGCAACTGTATTTTTATCATCTGGAAGTTGTAAAGATGGGAAGCTGAACTAATTCACTTTCCAAAAGAATCAGTAGTTAATCTACTACTTCCATTGAAAAGGGTTTACAAATTCCAATGTTTACTGTGATTGTAGATTTGCGAAATGATAATGAAATTCAGCTTTCACTGCTGCTAGATTTCTGATGTGATGGCCAGTCAATCTGAGTTCCCTTGCCAGGTGAAGTTCGGCTGCACCACCTTTATCAACTCCGATAGGGATCAAAACATGATAACAAAAAATAATAGCTGGAATCAGCCAACATTTAAAGATATTACAGATTTTGCCGACCTAAATGCAATCTAACTTATCGGATAGATGGTGAGCACTTTTCCTTGAGCGATGGAATCAGCCAACATTTAAAGATATTACAGATTTTGCTCCGGGTGAGTGATAGGAATAAGTTAATTATTAGTAGTAGTTAGTGTCATAGTTAACAAAGGTATGAGAAATGTAACAGATGAATCTGTCCCTGAGAGGAAAGCTATCACCAATTTGCATCAAGATAACAACTAAGATGTTGAAGATAGCTGAAACATATGTCTCTGCCCGTCCAGAAATCAGCAAATCTTGTAAAGTTTTCACATCTAATGTATAAGAGTGATAGATAATTTAGAAAATTGTACTTGTTTTAACTCATAAGCTTTCCTTTGGCTAGAATAGAAGGAAATCCTAGCAAACATTAATAGGATAACAGTATATAGGTCCAATCCCCTGATAACCAGAGGTACACCAGGATCGATTCCCGCAAACAAAACAGATAATGCAAAAAAATGAACGGCGTAAAAGGCAAATTTACAGCAAACGACATAGAGGAACCTAAATATGCAAACGTTCGGGGATTGATTCTCGATAAACAAAAAAGATAAATAGCTGAAAAAGGAAAGCTAATATTTACCCGAGATATCTGAGCAATTTGAAGCTTAATCTGGTGATCAAATAGGTCTCTGCGGCAGCATGTCCAACATCTTGCCGAAATGAAGACTGTCTCTCTGGCTGCAAGCCAGAAATATCACTATCGCTCACAGTTCTCCGCCTCCTGTTGTTATAACCATTATTTACAGTCGTTGGAGCCGCTAATAACGGAGCATCTGCCCTTTCGTCTAATAGGGACAGATGACGGGAAAGCGCCGTCTCGTTCCTCATATCCAGACTCGACGAGGCCAGAATCGATGCCGGATTGGAAACCACCATGGGAAGAACATCCATGCTCCCGTCGTGGATTTCGCTGCTGTTGTCTATGTCGGTGTCGGTCTTCATTTTCTTCAGGTCTGCGGTCCGGGATGGGAACAGGATCGGGAGCATTCGGGTGGGAAGCGCTGCAATTAGCTTCACAGCAGGTACCATTGAAAATGGATACCTGCTGCTGTCCCTGATCCTGGAAAACGAAAAGAAATTCAAATGAATATGTGTAGCCCCGCGATTGAGAATTTGAAAAGATCGAAAACATAACTGTTAAAAATATCTGGGGAAGACCCTGGATCTTTCGTGTACGAAAGGCCCAGTCAATATGGAAGTTATGGACGCTGGCTTTTACCCCAAGATATCGGGATTGATGTTCTATTGCTGGCAGTTTCAGTCCTAAATTGCACGCTATCGCTAAGGTAGCTTATGTGTTCCAGGGGATTTCCTCCAATGCGATTGAACTCCCTTTTTTTCTTAAAAATACCCGAGAACAAATATCGGGATGCCATGATGAGCAAACAAGCAAGCACGTCATTAGGCATATATTTAGCGTTTAGTGTTGGGAAATTGTTTTTATGGTTGAGTTTCAAGTTAGATTTGTCTGATTTTGATTGGAATCTAAAATTTAAGAATATAATATTTTATTCACATTTTTTATTATTTTTTAGATATAAATTTAAATTTGTGTATATATATTAAATCGGTATACTTTATAAATATTATAGAAAAGTTTTTTTTTTGAGATGTAATATATTGAAGTTTATAAACTTTTAATATTTTGAATAAACACTTATTTTTTTGGAGTTAGCTTATGGAATTATATTTATGAGTCAGGAATTTTGATTAGACACTTCATTTAAAAAATGAAGTTAGTTTATGGATTAAATTTAAGAGTTAGGAATTTTGATAAGACACTTCATTTAAAAATTGAAGTTAGTTTATGGATTAGACACTTCATTTAAAAAATAAAGTTAGTTTATGGATTAAATTTAAGAGTTAGGAATTTTGATAAGACACTTCATTTAAAAATTGAAGTTAGTTTATGGAATTAAATTTATGAGTCGGGAATTTCGATTAGACACTTTATTTATCTTTAGAGTATGCAAGAAAGTTAAGAAAATAAATATATATTCTGAGTTTTTTTGTTTTTCTTGAAGATGGGTGGAGTGTCTACTTGAAACATTTTATGAGCTTTCTTGCATTCCTTGAAGATGGGTGGTGTGTCCACTTGAAACTTCAATTCATCTTTTCTAAGCTTGTGTCTACTTGAAACTCTACACTCATAAATTCACTCGCAATTAATTCCAGAAGCTAACTCCAAATATTATGAACTCCGAAAATATTTATGTTCTTAAACACTCCATTCATCATTATAGATTCAAAATTGAAATAAATATGGATCTATATTGTGTGTGTAGTACTATTAAATTTATTTTTTAACTATTATTTTTGGTTGAATTGTATCATATATTGTTTTTTAATTATTATTTTTAGTTGAACAATGTCATATATTTATTTTTGTATTAGTTAGTTGGGTCTAGTTTGGATAATTAGGGAGGACAAACGTTTTCCCCTTTACGATTTTTTTAATCCATTGATTACATTACATTACACATCTCTCTATACTCTATTGTAGAAAGCACCTCTCAACACAATCGCTGACTCATCTTAATGTAGAACAAAATCCTTAAAATGAATGTCAAGCAACAATATTTTAGCAAGCATTCCTTTAATAAAACATCACAATTACATATACTTGCATAGTATACAATATTTACATTTTGTTGTGTTATGTATGTTGCGTTCAGTTTGTGGTTGTTATTTTACTTGATATTAAAAGGTTGTCTTATTACATTAGCATATTGTTATGTTGGAATTTTGTTTCATATTGATACTCTAATACTCAGTTGTTTGTTGTAATATTATGGTAAGGTGTATGTGTGTTGTGAATGAAACCATGTGCATAACAATTGTGAGATGGAGATGATTAATAGGGCATTACCTGCACCAAAAGCCTTGTCAATTCATAAGTTGGTTTTGAGGTGCAAGTCTCCATATTGATATGATGGAATCCTCCCTCACTCTAGCAGTATCATTGTTGGTGGTTTTGGTGTTATGCCTTATGGGCCTTCTTTGGCCTGTAATGGCTTCGGCATCATGCCCTGTAGGTCATTTATCGCTTGTGGTATTTTTGGTGTCATACCTTGTAGTTGACATGTGGTTATCTTGTTCTAGTGGTTCTCTTATGAATCATTACAGTGGCATGTCTTGTTCCATATTAATGTTCCTCTTCTCATGCTATCATTATAATGTGAGTCATGCCAAGTCAGTTGTCTTTGGTTGATTTGTTATAATGGCATTTCTTGTTCCATAAATATTCATCTTATCATGTTATCATTGTTATCGGTGCCGTGTCTTGTAGGTTGTCTTTGGCTTGTGGTCATCTTGTCCCAATGATTATCTTAGGATATGTAATAGTAGCATATATTTTTCCATATTAATATTCCTCTTATGAGGATACAATTGTTAGTGGCATATCTCACTTCATTCCAAGTAAATACTCATTTATCTTAGTTAATGTTGTTATTATGACATTTATCTATCTTGGGATTTTGCTCCACATTAATACACATTGTATTTTGTATTCCATGCAATGTTATAGGCTAACTTGTTATAGTTTCACATTTCTATCTTTAGAGTTCATTCCACATTAATACTCATCTTCTTATGTTATCTTATTATAGTAGCATATCTCTATCTTGGGATTCCATTCCACATTATACTCTTATTCTCAAGCTACCTAATTGCAATGGTGTATCTTTGTTTTGGAATTTCATCCCACATTAATAATTTAACTTTAATGTGATGTTACAAGCTATGATCTCGTTACAATCACATATCTCTATCTTGAGATTCCATTCCACATTAAAATTTCTCTATCTTGAGATTCCTTTCCACATTAAAATTTATCTTCTCGAGATATCTTGTGATAGTGACATATCCCTAACTTGGGATTGTATTCCATGTTAATACCTCTCTTCTCATGATCTTATTAGAATGGCATATCTATATCTTGGGACTTCATTCCACATCAATACTCCTCTTCTCGAGCTATCTTGTTATAGTGTCGTCTCTATCTTGGGATTTCGTTCCACATCGATACTCACAATATTTTGTTATAGTGGCATATCTTTGTTTTAGAGTTTTGTTCCACATTAATATGCCTCCTCTCATTGTGTATGTGAGTGGGATTTCATTCCACATTAATACTTTGTCAAATTAATGCATGCCTTCTATGTGACAATGCATGGCACCTTGCTACAATAGCTTATCTCTATATTGGGATTGTGTTCCACGTCAATACTTATTTTCTTGATTTCTTGGTATAGTGGCATATCTCTACTTTGGGATATCGTTCCACATTAGTGCTCTACCATGTTTTCTTGGCAATCTTGTTACAGTGGCTTGTCTCTATATTGGGGTTTTGTGCCGAATTAAACTAATCTTCTCAATTATGTATGTGGGGGATTTCATTCTATACTCATTCACATTAATACTTTGTCTTAGATGTTATGTTAAAGGTAATGTATCTTATTACATCGACATATGTCTATATTTGGAATTGTGTTCAACATTAATATTTTGCTTCTCAATATCTTCTTACAATGTCATATCTCTATCTTGAGATTTTGTTCCACATGAGTACTCATATTTCCAATTATGTGTAAGGGTTCACTCCACATTAATACTATACCATGCCTTCTATGTGATGTTATGGGCTATCTCATTACAATGGCATATCTCTATCTTAAGATTTTGTTCTACACTACTACCCCTCTTCTCAATATCTTGTTACAATGGCATATATTTATCTTGGAATTGTGTTCCATGTTAATACTCATTTTCTTTGTTGTGTCTATGAGATTTTGTTCCACATTAATATTAGTTACGTGTGATGTTATATGATGTATTTTTATAGCAGTATATCTCTATCTTAAGATTTTGTTCCACATGAATACTCCTCTTCTCATTATATTGTTATGATGGCATCTTTGTTTTAGGAGTTTGTTCCACATTTAATACTCATCTACTCAATCATGAGTGGGGGGGATTTCATTCCACATTAATACTCTCGAGTCTACTTTATATTTGATGTTACTAACGTTCTTGTTATAGGTACATATCTCCAACTTGGGATTTTGTTCCAAAGTAATACTCATCTTCTCAATTGTATGTATATGTGGGATTTTGTTATACACTGACACTTCTCTTATGAATTGTGTGCATGTGCTTGAATGTGTACATTGTGGAAAAATTACCACACATAAGAATTATGAGATGAAGATGGTTTATAAGACATTACTTGCACTAAAAGTTGTGTGCCTCTATTGTGAATAATGCAACTTATGTTCCAATTGTGATATGGTTTAGAAGGCATTAACTACACATTCGGTTTTGGGTTCAAATCCTCAAGTTGATGTGATATCATCCTCCCTAACTCTAATACTAATATTATCAACAATTTTAACATCATTTTTAGCTTGTGGTTGTTATATATGTGATATTACAAATTTTCTTGCTACATTGGCATATCTTAGTGTTAGGATTTATTTCGCATTAACAATCCTCTTTCTCGTGGTTATTATCTTTTGATACTAAAAGATAGCCGACTACAGTGGCATGTCCCTACATAGGATTTCGTTATGCATTAATGTTCCTCCTTTTTGTCCTTGTGGTTTATGTTATGTAAGCCATTTTGCGACAATGGCATATTCTTATGTTAAGATTTTGTGACACAATATTACTCTTTTTATGGTTATAAGCTATGTTACAAGTTATCTTTCTACATTGGCATAATTGTGTTAGACCTCATTGTGCACTAATATTCCTCCTCCTTTCTTATAAGCAATAGTAACATTGAAGGGAAAATGATGTTACATTATCCATTTAACAACCTAATATATTGAAGTGATAAGGGTATTATATTATCTGTTACCTCTCAAATATGCACTTCTTGTGGTAAATCCATAAAACACAAGTGTAACCTTAGAGGAAGTTGGGAAGGATGCCCACCATCACCACAACAACCCTTCCTCTCACTTTAAGCCTTATCTCCTCTCGCACAAGGAGGATCCATGGGATAGGAATGCTAAAGTTATCCAATGGAAACTCAAGGTGAAATGGAGAAGTTGACTTTAGCAAAACAAAATTTTAATATAGGTTTTTAATGAAGTGGTGAGTGGACCAAGACTAGTGCTTATCTATTGGGAAAGTGGAGTCAAGAGAGAGGTATTGTTGGGTTGTTTTTATCATGTGATTAGGAAAGAATGTAGTTGGAATTAACATGTTACAAAAATCCAATCTTGTTGTCCACAAAAAAATGTACTTTTAGGAAAACCTTTAAACATGCAAGAGGGTGTGTCCACAAATGGATAATGTAAATGGAGATATTTCTATTAAGAAATAATGTACATACGTACATTTCTAGCAATAGACACAAAGACATATGAAGGGAAATAAATCACAAGTTATATCTTCTAAATAAGGAACAATCTGCTTAATAAATGAACAATGTTACTCATATTCCATCCCTTCAATTCATGTTTGGTGTAAGGGATTTCCAACCTTGGACTTCAACAATTTCAAACCCAAAACATTATGCCACAAGAAGAATCCTTAACTTCACTACCAGGGGTGGTAGGTGCAGGGAGGATCATTCTTGATCTCGGTGGACATCAAGAATTGAACTATGAGTGGGGCTTTGGAAGAATAAGAAATAACCAAGTAGAAGCATATGCTCTCCTTTAGGGATTAATTCTCACTCATTGAATCGTAGTAGAATCTCTCATAACTATTTGGGACACAAATGTAATCATCGATCTCATGGGAAGTAAAGAGTTATATTCGCACATGCTCACACATGTTTGATTTAATGTCACTTTAGAGTTTTGAAGCTATAGTGGGTCTCATTTGGTTCAAAGATGGGATATTGGGTGTAGAGCTTTCGATTTTGGGAGAGGTTATAAAACAAGGGTTGACTCCAAATTTGGTGGAATTTTGGATAAGAGAAAATCTTTGTGATAAGTGGTTTTAGGTCTTTAGTGCTAATTGGTTTCATCCGCCTTCTTTGTTAGTGGTCATTATTGGTTTTGTGCCTGAAATTTGGCTTATTTTCATCTTTGGTAGTTGTGGTTTGGGCCTTGACCTTTGTATCAAGGTGGTTAATTTCCTATCTTTTGCAACAATGGCATATTCTTATGTTAAGATTTTGTGCCACAATATTACTCTTTTTATGGTTATAAGCTATGTTACAAGTTATCTTGCTACATTGGCATAATTTTGTTAGACCTCATTGTGCACTAATATTCCTCCTCCTTTCTTATAAGCAATAGTAACATTGAAGGGAAAATGATGTTACATTATCCATTTAACAACCTAATATATTGAAGTGATAAGGGTATTATATTATATGTTACCTCCCAAATATGCACTTCTTGTGGTAAATCCATAAAACACAAGTGTAACCTTAGAGGAAGTTGGGAAGGATGCCCACCATCACCACAACAACCCTTCCTCTCACTTTAAGCCTTATCTCCTCTCGCACAAGGAGGATCCATGGGATAGGAATGCTAAAGTTATTCAATGGAAACTCAAGGTGAAATGGAGAAGTTGACTTTAGCAAAACAAAATTTTAATATAGGTTTTTAATGAAGTGGTGAGTGGACCAAGACTAGTGCTTATCTATTGGGAAAGTGGAGTCAAGAGAGAGGTATTGTTGGGTTGTTTTTATCATGTGATTAGGAAAGAATGTAGTTGGAATTAACATGTTACAAAATTCCAATCTTGTTGTCCACAAAAAAATGTACTTTTTAGGAAACCCAATACAGGAAAACCTTTAAACATGCAAGAGGGTGTGTCCACAAATGGATAATGTAAATGGAGATAGGATAATGTAAATGGAGATATTTCTATTAAGAAATAATGTACACACGTACATTTCTAGCAATAGACACAAAGACATACGAAGGGAAATAAATCACAAGTTATATCTTCTAAATAAGGAACAATCTGCTTAATAAATTAACAATGTTACTCATATCCCATCCCTTCAATTCATGTTTGGTGTAAGGGATTTCCAACCTTGGTCTTCAACAATTTCAAACCCAAAACATTATGCCACAAGAAGAATCCTTAACTTCACTACCAGGGGTGGTAAGTGCAGGGAGGATCATTCTTGATCCCGGTGGACATCAAGAATTGAAATATGAGTGGGGCTTTGGAAGAATGAGAAATAACCAAGTAGAAGCATATGCTCTCCTTTAGGGATCAATTCTCATTCATTGAATCGTAGTAAAATCTCTCATAACTATTTGGGACACAAATGTAATCATCGATCTCATGGGAAGTAAAGAGTTATATTCGCACATGCTCACACATGTTTGATTTAATGTCACTTTAGAGTTTTGAAGCTATAGTGGGTCTCATTTGGTTCAAAGATGGGATATTGCGTGTAGAGCTTTCGATTTTGGGAGAAGTTATAAAACAAGGGTCGACTCCAATTTCGGTGGTATTTTGGGTAAGAGAAAATCTTTGTGATAAGTGGTTTTAGGTCTTTAGTGCTAATTGGTTTCATTTGCCTTCTTTGTTAGTGGTCATTATTGGTTTTGTGCCTGAAATTTGGCTTATTTTCATCTTTGGTAGTTGTGGTTTGGGCCTTGACCTTTGTATCAAGGTGGTTAATTTCCTATCTTTTGCGGGGTCTTGTGCTCATCATCCTCTATTTGAATTCACTAGACTCCTCTTTTGGTTCACCTTAGTTCTCCAATTGGTGGCTCCTCTGGTCTGAATTCTCAAATTTAGTCTTGGGCCTAGGGCACTCAGCAACAACAATCGTTTACTTGTATTCATAGTTGTCATGTTATCTAGTCTCTAGTTGATTATGTTTGTTAATTGTAGGTAATGGATTATCTAGGCTACAATGGAAATGTTCAGAGGGAAATTTAGGAAATTTGCAGGGTCCTTAAGGGACATGAAGACCTCATAATGGCAACAGAAATTCCATCTTTTATGTCAATACCATGGTTCATGAAAATCAACACATATGCACCACTCAAACCTCCATGATTATGTACACATTGGTTCAATATAAGAGGCAAATCCAGGTCCTAGAGGAAAAAATTGCTATGCTCAGAAATATGGTGTGCAATCTTAGTAGGGGTTCTCATTCAACAACATCCAATCCAAAAATATCCATGGAATCTGCTTTTGGGGAATTCAAACAAGAAGAATAGTTCATCACCTACAAGAGGACATGGGGTTGGACAAGCAAAAAAACCAGCCCCCCCTTAATGGACAAGAGGAAGCTCACGTCAAGCATGAATTCTTTAGTTTCTTTTTATCTTATTTCATGTAAATCAAATTTTCTTTTAGGCATTTTCCATTGGCTGCATTCTAGCAAATCTTTAGGGAAATCCTCTGTGAAGGATGTTATAGATCTTTTTGTCTTAGCTTCAAACTTTTTGGTCCTATTGTTGAACATTGCTTCTCTAGACAATCTCAAGTTTGTATTTCCATGTTGACTAGCTTAGCTGTAGTTTTTGTTAATACAAAATATAATTGTTTATGTTTAAAAAAAACATCACTGCTTTTAAGATATTCAACTTAGCTCAATGGGAGGAAATCCCCAAATCCAACCATCCTAAATAAATGGAGAGAGAAAATCATTATATAGACTTGAGTTCAATATCCTCTACAAAAAAATAATTAGTGGAATCTAAATCCACTTTATTTTCCAAGAAAAATACTTGAAAAAAACATTAATGGGCTCTCCAAGGCAAAATGCCCACATTGACAATAAAATAATTCAACAATGATGAGGGGAACGCCACATGTCACCATTGTCAAGCAACATGGTCTTGCATCCCATGCAAGGTGCCATTTGTTATCTTCTCCTTTACAATTCTCCTCAAGAATAACCTCCAACAACTATTCTCCAATAAAATAATATATTTGTCAATTCAAAGGAGATGGAGTGACATTCAAGAGAGGGAGTTATTACTCTTCAAGATGGTGAAAATGCCATGCGTTAATCACCTATAAAGTGGGCACTCTCCAAGGAAATCCCTTGTCCAACAAATAATGTAAAATAATACTTCGAGTAAGTGTGCCCTTGAAGAGTGTACAAGGAGCCTTGGGACCCTATTTGGCCAGGTCAAATAACAATAAAATATTACATGAAGAGATGCACCCTAGAAGAGTATGCAAAAGCAGTTATAAATTCCCATCAACAAACAATATAATAATCTCCCATATGAAGCACCCTTGAAATCTATGCAATGGGATCACATTGACCCAACAGGATAACATAAAATAGCCCATGGAGAAGCATGCCCTGAGAAGTGTAACAAGATTGTTATGAAATCCTTTCAATCTAGGTTGAACATCAATAAAATAATACTCCAAGAAAAGTCTGCCATTGGAGAAAGTGCCAAGGCAGTTATACCATCAAATAATATGCTAAGAATAAAGAAGAGTGGAGTGCTCCCTTAGATGAAGGGTCAACAACCTCTATAAACCAACCATGTGCCTAAAATAGAAGAAGTGGCTAAGGCACTTTCTCCAATAAGATAACTAACTCATCCCTCAAGAAATACCATATATATGTATGCATGGAGGTCCACTTTGGTTGTTACAACAACCTCCAAGATAAGGACAACATAAAATTATATGCAAAGGCATAGATCCCTGTGCAAATGCTACCAACAAACTCAAACCATGAGCCAACAACCTAGGAGAATATGCACATGTGGAGCATTCCTCAAGAAGACATCCTAAACCCTCCAATTATACCATTGTTAATCCCAAGGTAAGTGCCATAGAAAAGAGTGCCAAATGGTGTAGAAACTCAAATAATTACACTCAAAACTCAGGAACCCCTTTGTTGATGAGTGATACCTTCTAACATATGCATTGAAGAAGCCATACTAGGCTAACCAATGTATTACCTCAATGATGAACTAAATAGAATAATTAAACATAATACTTAGGGAAAACCCTTAGTTGATGAGTTTCCCTCTCAATGATAAGCAAACACCTTCGCGGGCACCAAAAATTCCACATATGCAAAATGCAAGCTCCCAACAAAAAGTGATAAATAATAAACCAATATCCATCAGTATACCAACACCTTGGATCCAATGCCAAAATATTCCAATTGCAACCTACTTATAAAGGGTCTTCAACCTGAAATAGTCCTCATACAATATGAGGAGTAACACTATTAAATTAATGATTTATTGAAGTGAGAAAGGGAATTATAATAATGTTTTAATGTTTTAATCATCTAATTTTGTTTAATTTGTGGAGATTTGTTAATCATAATGTTGTATTAATATAATACAATACCCACTTCAACCTAATAAGAGAGAGATTTGAAATTGGCAGTTAAATATTTAACCAATTAACCACGAGTTGATACCTATCAATTTGAAGACATGCACATCAAGATTAGTCATTAAATTATACTTTTTGGTAAATATTATAGATTATCTTGTTTTCTGTTTATTAATTTATTTAATTGAAATGGGTATGAATTTTATATTAAAAGGTTGATGAAAACCAGTGGAAAAGTACAATCATTTTCAAAATACAAATTTCTCACTATCCATCAGAGCATTCCTAAAGGGGTATTTATTAGCTTGAGTTCTTAAAAATACTACAACATTTGTGATAAAAAGTTGAACACTATAGACCCTCACAAACTGTCCCAACAAAATATACAAAAAAACAACATACTGGATGAGATTAAAGATAACTTTGACCATTGTGGATTTTATGGAGATCCCAGTTTTCTTCCTCCTGGCCATGGGAGTTAGAGACTTCAACGACTGCAATGCTTAGTTGTTGAATTGAATCTTCCACCACTTCCCTCGAGCCTACAAGAAATGTGCTCTGAGACTGCACTCCAACCAACATTTCCTAACGAGCATCAGTAATTATTGTTACCCTTTCCAACTGAGCTTCCTGCAGATGTACCTTCCCCTCCAAATCATCAAAACATACCTCCAAATGAGAGACATGAGAGGATTCCTAGTTAATTTTTTTTCCAAAACCCCTTCCATCTATGACTTCAACCTTTGCATTATGATTTTAAGCTCCCTAATGTCGCCTTTGACCTCGCACAAACCCAAAACCCAACTTGATTCCTCCATGAATACAACTCTAGGCAATTTCCTCGACCCTCTAAGTATAGGATAAGCCAACCATCGAAACCCACTACTAGAGCTTCCAAGCAAGCCATGAACATAGACAAACTGAACGCTAGAACATGAATGTAGATCATCAAACCACCTCTGAGACCTAATTCGCCTAAACACATCCAGATGAAAAGTTCCTTGACAAGTTGTGCAGATATCTCCTACCAGAGATATCCCACATGAGATAAACAAAACATAGGAAAGCGCCATATAACAAGTTTGCACAACAAAACAAACCATATGAGATGAGTCTCGATAGGGTTCTCTCATGTGGGAGGATAAATGAAAGCAGAGCCTCGTACTTGGTTTTTTATGATAGCTCCAGATGCACACATGTGGATAAGGTTCACGATAATTCAAATTTTTGTGCCATGCTTTAATCCTAGGGGAACCACCAACATTACAGGTGGCCCCAATTTTTAATAATAAAAACCCTTTCCAAACGTATTGCTCGATTGGAAAGGTTATCAACCACTAAGTTATTATGATAATGGATGTGCAAAACATTAGGTTCTCTGATCCGCTCCAAAAGATCCATAATTCTATATTGAAGTCGCCCTATGGTCATGTTTATTTTGTTGAGCTTTTTCCTTGCCTAAGAGATGATGAGGAGAGAGTCTCCCAAAATTATGACTTTTTGAATGCCGAAGGAAACAACATTTCCCAACCCCATAAACAGGGCATACCTCTTTGCCTAGTCATTTCTTGTCAACCCCATACCCCATTCATGGGTGACTATCAAGTTTCCATCAGGATCCTTAATGATCCCCCCTCGCACTTGCTACCCTGGGATTCCCTTTTGAAGCCCCATCAAAAAACAATTTGTGACATCTCTACCTAGAGATCCAATTTTGAAAGTCACTTTTAATCATGTCGAGCTTCCATGGAGGAGTAGAAACAAGTCTTACCATAGAACAATTGGATTGAAGGTTGCTCCCATTAATAAAAATATCTTTCCCAACGACTCTCTGAAGCCTTGTTTACTTTTATTTATTTATTTTGCAACTAGGGGAATCGACAACTGGGTTCGGGCTCATACTCAAGTGACACAGGATCGAATTCGATCTGCTACCACTATACCCTTAGGCATACCAACACTGCCCCACATGCGCCACATAGGGATAGTCGAGGTTTAAACCCATGACGTCACAAGGAGTGCCTTAATAGTGCACCCTTTCGCCAACTGGTCTAAACCTCGAGGGATTTTTCAATTTTGAAGGTCATGGCGGTGGTCTTCGATCCACTTATGTATGCACATGTCACAAGATCATTTAATACAATCTCTCTAAGTGCAACCACACATTCGACCACTACCTCAAGGTGACCGCGTGGCTTCAAACTAGGCCTTCACTGAAATTAAACCTTACCCACTAGTGAAAAACTCCTCGCTCATCACCAATGGTTCCAACACCTTTGAATTTTTGCATTTATTACTACTATAATTTTTTTTGTTCAATTAAAAACAACATTCTTAATATTTATTATACTAAATGATTACTTTCTAAAAATACAATAACAATAAACCACTCTTCCCAACAATAATTAATATTTATTATACTAAATGATTACTTTCTCAAAATACAATAACAATAAACCACTCCTCTCAACAATAGAGAGTAATTACCAACTATAATTAACACTAAAACACAAAGATACACGATAATTATTGATATTGAGAAGATAAATAATAATTACTAACCATAAATGATATTTTACCCAAATAGAAAAGACACATGATAATTATTAATAATAAAGTTTTAATCAATCCCACCTTTAATTTCAATTTTATATATATACAAATATAATTACACCTTGAAGATTGTTTTCCTTTTCACTCATTATATTTTGGTTTTACTTGCTTTCATGGATGAATTAGGCTTACCTATTTGCCTTTTCCTTTTTAATAAAAGAAATTGAAATTAAAGTGAAGATTTAATGTATATTATTTTGCGCACTAAGATTGAACTTTAATTTCACTTATATATATATACAAATATAACTACACCTTTGAGGTTAAGAGGAGCAGATAGCTAGGGTTCACTAAAAATGGCGGAACCCTAGCCACTGATGGCCGCATGCGGCCTGTTTTGCTGTCAAACTGTGGAGCCTTTCAAATTGACAGGGCCTTCAACGTGGTGGAGGCCTCTCTACATCGTTTTCAGCGCCTTCAGTCTTGGGTTAATCAGCTATGAAGTCTAAACCCTAGACTTATACTACAGGTTTTTTTCTTACTGCTTTTGATTACCTGCATGGAGTTTTACTGTGCTCCCATTTTTACCTGTCATGGCAAACTATGAAGACTGAGTGGATTACTCATTTGACCCGTCGGATGAACTGCCTATATGGACCCAACCATCTGGCGCCGGGTGGCAGGAAGGGGCATACAATATAGGGTGTGGGCTGGATGGTATAACGGCCGGTGAGACTCGTTTGGAACCAGGGTTCTCACCATCGAGTTTTCTTGCATTATCCCCTGGCACTTTGTTGAATAATACCACTTCGCCTCATTTACCATCGGTTCTTCCCCTGAAGAATACTGTGTCACCACTCTGGTCTTCTGAACAGGTAATACAAGCCATTGAAGGTTCGATGGTGGTTGATAAGGGCACTTCTACATCTGGTGGTCTCCATGGAACTGGCAGTTTACACATCCCCTCTACGGACTCACTACCTGGTTTGAACATTGAAGAGTCGAGGGAAGATCCGAGTTTGGTTTTACTGGATATTCATGAACAACGTGGTTTTTCTAGCCCTCGTGTGGGTTCGGGTACCAATTCTGAAGATTTGGGAGGGCGCACATCGGATGATGCATCCCAACGAGCGAAGCGAGGTAGGAAACGTTGGTTGAAGCTGAGCAGAACTAAATACAACTACACCCTTGGGGAAGACATAGAGTGGCATCAACTGGTAAAGATGACCAATATCACCTTGGTAGGTAAGGCTCTGGGTAGATCCATCTCCCTACATACTATTGAGGCCTGGGTGGCTGAGCATTGGGTTGCAGAGTTGGGTTATACCCCTGAGGTGGTGGAATTAACTCGAAACTGGTTTGCTTTCAACTTCCAAAATGAAGACCATGCAAAATGGGTTCTTAACTCCAATTGGAGTTGGGATCATTGTCTGGTTATGATTAAACCCTGGCATCCGATGTTTGATGCAAGTCGCGAACGTCTGGATCTTGTTCCTATTTGGCTACGGCTACCCGGGCTACCTTTACATTACTGGTCAGAGCGACATTTCAAAGGTATTGGGAACTTGATTGGCACTTATTTGGATGGTGATTATAGTTTTCTGCAAACTAGACAGAGGAAGATTGCTCGTATATTGGTTAATTTAAATATCAAGGATGGGCTGGCACCGGATGTCACTTTCAGTTGGGGGCCTTATGCATATGTTCAGAAACTTGACTACGAAAATGTCCCCTTTCGATGCCGTCGATGCCATGCTTATGGTCATCCGGTTGCTGATTGTAAACTACCCTTACGACGGAGAAATGGTGGTAGTCACAAATCTAATACTGCTATGGAGGCTCCTCCTATTGTTGGATTTCCATCCTCAGAGCCTACCAATAAGGGGGTTATGGAGACGATTGCAGAGCATGAACAATCCCGGGCCTTGGATGCACCTACCCCTACTGGTCCTGTTCCTTTGAATCCCACTATTAATGCGAAAATGGCTGGAGGAACACAACTGGAACCGATCAGGTGTGCGACTAGAATGGAAAGACCGGCTCTTATTTCAGCACCTACAGGGATATCTCAACCTGCTACCTTCTCGGTCTCCGGGACTCCAGCTGTGGGTATTCCTTATTCCTTAAATCCCCTTTCCTTTCATTTTGTTTTTAAAAACTTCTATAAGGAAAATCCGGACTGGCTGGAGGCTTTAAAAAATTTGAATATCTCTCCCTCCTTGGAGTTGGTAGAAAATACTTGCAATGTTCCTGAACCCACAACTGCTCCTCCAACCCCTCCGAATCATGGTGTGATGCTTATTGATATAACCCCTGAACTAGATCCTACCCCTGGGGAAGCTCCTTCTTCTTCTTCCCCAACCAACTCCTTAGACTCTGGCTATTTCTTACGATCCCTTACTAAGATTTCCCCTGGGGGGCTGGGTGCTGGGGCTTGTAAACCGGGAAAAGGTAGAGGCAGGAAGTCTCATCTATCAAAGGCTCAATCCAAGGCTAAGATGGATCTGCTGGAAGGTAAACAGGTTACTATTGACCGGGTGCTTAGAGCGGTGCGTGCCCAGAAAAGGGGGCGTTAATGAAAATTATGTCTTTCAACTGTCGAGGTCTGGCTGGTCCCCATAAAAGATCAACATTGCGTAGAGTGGTATCTCTTGAACACCCGGATATCATTCTACTTCAAGAAACTTTGGGTGCTGGTGAGGTGATTAAGTCGATGTTAAAAAGTTGGTTTGGTGGCTGGTCTTTTGCTACCTTGGATGCTCGTGGCAGGTCTGGTGGTCAGGCTATTGGCTGGAATACAAGAACGGTGAGGTGTCACAACCTGTGGGGGATGGACTCTGTTTTTGGATTGTCCTATTCGTCTCTTGATTTTGGATAATTTTTCACAGTGGTAAATATCTATGGCCCTTATTTGAACCGAGTTCCTTTCTGGGATACTCTCCTCTCCAATCCTTTGTTACAGGATGGGAACCTTTTGATCAGAGGTGACTTAAATTTCTCCCTAGGCCTGGCTGAAGTTTGGGGTAGCAGAGCCCGCTCTGACCCTTTGGCCGATTACTTCACACACAAGTTGGTCACACATAATTTGCTGGATATTGAGCCTTCTCTCCTTAAGCCTACTTGGAGAAATAACAGAACTGGAGAAAACCGGGTCGAGAAGCGATTGGATAGATTTTTGGTGTCTGACTCATTTGTGGATAGAAACTACTTACTGAGGCAGTGGGTAGGCTTAGGGGGATCTTCTGACCACTTCCCTATTTTTCTTGAATTCCAAGATGCACCTACTAAACCGGCTGGGCCTTTTAAGTTCAATAAAATTTGGTTAAAGGATGAGACCTTCACTGAACTTGTTGGTTCTCTTTGGGTTCCTTTTAACCCTAGGGATGCTCTTACAGCCTCACATCAGTTTACTGCAAATATCAAAAGAATTAAAGGACCGGTTAAGGAGTGGGCTCATGAAAAGAATAGACGAGATGACAGAGAATTAAAGTCGATTGAACTGGAACTTCAGTCAATTTATGAATTTGGATCCGGGGGTCTGGGAACCTTGGAGGAAAAAGCCCACCTTGTTGTAATAGAAGGGAGGAGGAAAACGCTCTTATTGGAAAGAGAGGAAACTTGGCGATTGAAAAGTAGGGTAGTTTGGCTTGCAGCAGGTGATGAGAATACAAAATTTTTCCATGCATATGCAAAAGGAAGAAAGGTGTCCAACACCATATGGAACCTCGAGGACTCAATGGGGGATTTACAGACCTCTTTTGATGGCATGGCAGGGGTGGGGGTAAATCATTTCCAGACACTATTTAAAGCTCAGGCACAGGTTAATATTGCTGAAGTTGTTAGGACGGTCCAACTCTTTCCCCGGTTCGTGGAAGCGGAGGATAATCAAGCCTTGATGGCGGATGTTATGGAAGAAGAATTGAAGGAGGTTCTGTAGAGCTTTCAGAAAGACAAAAGCCTGGGACCGGATGGCTGGACTGTTGAATTTATACTGGCCCTTTTTTATCTTATTGGGAATGATCTCTTGATGTTGGTAGAAGATACTAGAATTTCAGGGCGTATACCAGCTGCCCTCAATTCCACCTTTATTGCCCTTATCCCTAAAACTGATAACTCTTCCTCTCTTGGGGATTTCAGACCTATCTCTCTGTGCAATTGTGTGTATAAGGTAGTGTCCAAGATTATCGCCAAGAGGTTAAAAGTTATTCTGTCCAAGCATATTTCAGCAGAACAATTTGGGTTCTTGGAAGGAAGACAAATTCATGAAGCAATAGGAGTGGCACAAGAAGGCATACATAGTATGAAATCACGGAAAATCAAAGGAGCCATTATCAAGATTGATTTGTCTAAAGCATATGACAAGGTGAGTTGACTGTATATTCATTTACTACTTACTCATCTGGGATTTGCTGTGGACTTTATCAGGTGGCTCATGAGTTGTATTACTACGGTCTCCTTTGCGGTCCTCATCAATGGGGCAGCCTCTCCTTTCTTCCGTTCGGAACGAGGTCTGCATCAAGGTTGTCCTTTATCACCTTTACTTTTCCTACTGGTTGCAGAAGGCCTAAGTAGGGCTCTGAAAAAAGCTTGTAGGGAAGGCAACCTATAAGGCATACAAGTGGCTCCAGATTTATTTATAACACATTTGCTTTTTGTGGATGATATTCTCATTTTCTGCTCTGGTTCAATTGAGGACATTGAAACCCTACAGGGTATTTTCCACCTTTTTTCTCAGGCTATTGGTATGGAGATTAATGAAAGGAAATCCACTCTGTCGGCTCATCTGCTTAGTGATAATGAGATTGAGGTTATTCGAAGGATTTTTCCCTATAATTATTTGTTTCTTCTTGATGGCTTGAACTACCTTGGGTTTCAGTTAAAACCTAATGCATACACTAAACAGGACTGGAGCTGGATTCTTGAGAAAATCCACAAACGTTTGAAGATTTGGAGTCACAAATGGCTCTCGAGAGCAGGAAGGCTGATTTTGGTGAAATCAGTCCTAGAGGCCATTCCGGTTTACTGGATGTCACTATCCTGGATCCCCAAAGGGATGCTGGAGAAAGCCCGAAAAATATGTTTTCGTTTTCTTTGGAGCAGTAAAGGAGACTTTGTTTCCCCTTGGGTTCGTTGGCAGAAAATAGCTATACCGAAGACTTTAGGAGGGTGGGGACTGAAAAATATACATCTCTTCTCTAAAGCCCTGGCAGCCAAAGGGGTGTGGAGAATACTAAAAACGGACAGTCTTTGGACAAGAGTTGTTATTCAGAAATACATTGCACCTGTAACCATTATGGACTGGATCCGGAATCCGAATAAGTCTCACCGTGGTGGCTCTATTATTTGGAAAGCTGTTATTAAATCTTTTTCTGTTGTTGGTGACCTCTTGGCTTGGAATATTGGGAATGGACAGTCTCTTCGGGTTGGGGAAGACCCCTGGTTCGGGAGCGAAGGTCGACATATTTTATCAGTAAGATTGATTACATCACTTCGTGATAGAGGTATCACTTATCTATCACAGCTTGCTAATGGGGATTTGGTTCACCCATGGACTCAATCATGGATTGATGTAAACGTCTTGGATCTTTCAGTCATGGAACAGGAGGAATTAAGGAATTACTACAGGGCTCTTATTCTTTCACAAATCCTCATTCGTGACAGGGAGGACGTTTTGGTATGGGAAGGAGCACCGAATAGTGAGTTTTCACCAAAGAATGGGTACATCAGTTTGAGTTACTATATCAATCCACGTGAAGCGGTTTGGTGGTGGAAACCACTTTGGAAGTTAAATTGTCCAATGAAACACAGATTATTCATGTGGAATATTCTTGAAAACTCAATTCCTACCTGGGATTACTTACAACGAAAGGGTAGGGTAGGACCGGGGTGGTGTATTTTGTGTAAGACAAATGATGAAACCTGTCATCACCTTTTTCTACAATTCCCATACACGGTGCAGGTATGGGCATAATGCTCCAGAATCTCCAAAGTTCAATATAACTGGGAGGGGGACATGATGCTACAGGCCTGGTTAGAGTGGGGTAATGATCCAATCGGCATCTCTTACAAAGCCCTTCCTTTGTTGGTGGCCTGGGGGATATGGTTGGCATGGAACAGAATGATCTTCATGGATAATCCTTGTACACCGGCAGTCTTAGCCATACTTATCTATGGCTTCATGACGGCATACCCCCAGCATATCAGAGTCACGAATCAGCGAACCCTTCTTGAACTTGACATTGACCACTCGGTACCTTGGGGATACTACGATGGCTCCGCTCAGGAAAACATATGTGGGGGAGGGGCGGTTTTACATATTACTTTAACCCATTATTATCACCTGTTTTGGGGTCTCGAGGAGGGTGGGAATAATTATGCTGAAATCATGAGCCTCAAGCTTCTTCTCTTGTTCGCTATTAAGACCAGTTGTCAATCTCTAAATGTCGTTGGAGACTCTATGAACGTCACAAACTAGACACTTGGCACACAACACTGCAGAGATCTTAGACTTGAAAATATTCTGCAGGACATTCAAGAACTAAAACTCTCCTTCTTAAATTTTTCTTCCAGACATGTTTACAGGGAGAATAACAAGGAGGCGGACAAGGCTTCTAAAGCTGGAAGGGTCCTGGCAATGGGGGTGTGGAAAGTAAAAGAATACCGTGAAGGGACACAATATGAGTACTATCATCAGCCCTTCGTTGATGAACAGGAATAGCAGTTTGTTAATACCTTTTTTGGAGAAGACTAACAGCTTTGAGACGACCTTCAATATCGAAATACTGTTTTTCTTAAAAGACTTCTTTTGGTATAATAGGTGGCTCGGGGAGCCCCCAGTATTTCATGCTTGTTTTTTTTCTATTAGACCTTTAAATATGATGATGTTTAACACGCCAGACAGATGTAATGAAGATCCTACTATTTTGATTGTCCTTAAATGGATACCCGCATGCATACTTGCATATACAGAATGTAATTTTGTTCACCTCTACTGAAATAAAATTATGCTTTTTTTCTTGGAAAAAAAATATATAACTACACCTTTGATTTCAATTATATATATATATATATATATGTATGTATGTATGTATGTATATATATAATTACACCTTTAAGACTCTTTTCCTTTTCACTCATTATATTTTGGTTTTACTTGCTTTCATGTGTGAATTAGGCTTACATATTTGCTTTTCCCATTTTAATAAAAGAAATTGAAATTAAAGTGAAGATTTAATATATATTATTTTGCGCAAGATTGAGGGCTCGATGTTAACTATATGAATATTAAATGCCTATAATTTTAATTTATGCATGGTTTAAGAGGGTCGAGTTTATAGTGTGTGAAAAAACATTGTAAATTTAATGATTTGAGATTTATTATTTTTTTAATGAATCTTTTTTTTTTCATAGAAAAAAATCATACTCTTCTCATTCATAACGAAATTTGGAGAATACATTCCATAGGTGTTGTTGCACAGTTTTAAAACTTTTTCAGATAAGTTCAAAATTTATACATTGTCCATAGTTTTACCAAAAAAACAAAAAAAATGATACATTCTCACAAAAGGCATGTAATTAGCATGTCCAAAAGTCTAGTGTACTCTAGGTTGATTCCTGTGAATCATTTCAGTCAGTAGTAATCTTGCACTTTCCAACTTCCATTTTTAGACCTTCTTTTGATAATTCATCTGCTTTCTTATTTTGTTCCCCGTAGACATGGGTGAAAATTACTTCGTTGAAAGTTGTAGCTAGAGATTTCAGATTGCTCCCAATGTTTCGTAACAAAATGTTTTTGATATTGTTTTCCTTTCTCATATAATTTATCCAAATCTATGAGTCCCCAAAGATCTTTAAAGTTTCCACTTTTTCCTTGATTGCAATCATCATTATCTTTCTCAGGGCTAATCCTTATGCTCGGTTGTTAGTACATGTACCTCCATTTGCTTGAAAATATATAGTTGCATTCTCGGAGAGAATCAGGATGCCTCCCATCCTGCAAGTTTTGTTCTCATTCTCGCATGATCCATAAAAAACCCACTATCTCGTCCTCTCCAAAAATGATCTCTTTCTTATTTATGACCTTGAACTTGCTTTCCTCTTCCACAAAATACTTGTAAGTTGATAGGACTTGTGACATAACAAAGAAAACTGGATGATGAGTATCCTAAAAAATTGAAGTGTTTCTAGTTATCCATACATACCACACTACCAGAAATGGTAAACATCTCAAAGATTTTAGGTCTGGCTCTTCATACCACCGTTTAAGGTAGCATTCCATAGTGTCAACTTTGCATTGAAAATTCATATTTAAAGCTAAATCCAAACTCTTCCAGATTTGTTGTATAAAAGGACAAAGAAGAAACAGGTGTTCCGTGTACTCCTCTTCATTCATGCACAGACTGCACCTACCTGTCCCTTGAATCTTTCTTCTTCTCAGCTTATCCTAAGTTAAAACCTTCTATTTGTTTCATATGAATAAAAATCGTAAAAGAAAATTCAAGGAAAAAAATAAATTGATGTGTCATGTAAATTTATAATTTGATATTTAAGATTAAAAATTGTAAAAGAAAATTCAGAAAAACTTGGATGTGTCAAATAAATTTATAATTAGATATTTAAGATCAAAAAAATTGTAAAATTTAAAATTTCATTATCAAATTTATAATGATTAAAAATTTAATATTAAATTTGAAAAAAATTAATAAAATATATTAGATTGTGTTTTAGTAATTGGAATGGTATATAGTTATTTCAACTTTTCATGTTATTTTTTTTACCATTGTAATATGTGAGAGAATGGGCGTTTCATATTTAATATTGATTTTTTATTATTAAAAAGACTTAAGACAGGTTGGATTAGTTAAATTAGTTGTAATAAATTTTAATACTTTATCTTTTTTTTTAATGTTAATTGTATTTTTTAAATTAATGGTGGCACGTATAGGGTGAGGGGTTTGTTCACAACCATGGAGCACGATGTGAATTAACATATGCTTTTGGACTAAGAGAAACCTCCAATAACCAGGTAGAAGCACTCGCATTGTATCGAGGGTTTAATTTAATATGAGACTTTAATGGCCATTGGTGACTCAACACTTATTATCCGAAAAATGAGGAGCACTAGTATCACATCATCATCTCCTTAGTCCTTTGTATAGGATGATAGATCAGATTCAAAGGCTAGTTGCGCGATTCTATATGATAGAGTTTTATCATATTCTCCCGAAGTAGAACTCGCAAGTGGAAATGATGGCAAATCAAGGAACTATAATGGATGAAGGTATGCTAAGTAAAAATGAGGGGTTCCAATTAGAATTCATCTCCCATGAATATGATCATTAATAACTTAAGGTTAATTAGCCACTTTATTAGCAAGGACAAGTTGCATTTGAGTTTAATGCCAGAATCATGCAACAATAAAGCATATCACCCTTTGTACATAGCCATTACATGCTCAAGCTCGAATTAATGGTGTTGGAGTTGCTTGGTGCTTCAATAATGGGATAATTTGAGGTTTGGATCATGATTTTCACCATTTTGAGGAGGAGATGATGTTGAAGAATGTATCTCTAATAGGAACTTCTGCATAAGTTCAATGTGAACGTGCCAGAAGTAGTACAAGTTAATTATATTTTGTAATTCACTTTAGGAATAACACAAAAGTATTATATTTAGTTGATGGAGGATAATAAAGTGTATTTATACAATAGTGATTTAGATTAATCTTAACCGTACATCTAATTGTGACATTAGGGTTTTAGCTCAAGTATAGAGGTAGGTCAAGATAGAGTGTTTAGACAGAGAGTTTTGTCTAATAGAGACAATGGCCAAAGAAAGAGCATATGCATTATTTAAAAGGCAGACTACAACAAAAGCAGTTTGTACAACCAAGCCGTATAGTACAGTCCATTTAACGATGTTCTACCTTTATTTTTTGTGTAGGCAAAAATTCTTTAGGAGGTTGTAAACCTCAAGTTTGAGGTGAATTTGTTTACATTACAATTGTTGGTTTTTAGTAGCTATGGGGGTTTCCTTCTAAGCTTTGATTAAGTTAATGATAATTTTATTCGAAGAAGAAATTCCTTGTGTGTGTAATTTTTTTTCTTTATGCTTTCATTATTTACTTTCCAACTAGTGTGTGGTTGCTACTATGTGAAGAATTATTTTTGCAATTAAGTAACAAACTTGTTTGATTGAGAACATAAGGACAGTAGTCACCTAGGTTTTGGAATTTTCAAATGATATTCGAGCATCTTTGATTGAGAGGATCTGAAGAGTTTACAATAGTAGATGAACTATTGGAACCAATTACCAGTACCAAGACCAACAATTAGAGGGTTTTAGAGGTAGTTTTTACAAGACTTAGGAGTTTGTGTGTTAGAGCTCAAAGATGACATCAACTAATCTCAATTTTGACGACATATTGGAAGGTGCTTCGAATTCCCTATCATGGAATGTTAAGGAAACTCTTCTATTAGAAGAGAATGATCTCTAGGATATCGAGTCAAGGATGCAGTCACTTCGTCGATAGGATTGTAGGATTTGGTAGTTCACAAGGAGAAAGAATGAAATTCAAGCGGATGATCATCGATGCTATAAAGGATCTTTTGATCCCTCATATATCCAAGAAGAAGAAGAAGACGAAGGAGATTGTTGGGGCCAAGGTCGCAGCTATAGTAAAAGCTGCGAATGTTGGGAAAAAGTACGAGTAGGGAAGGAAAGTGCTAATTTTGGGACAAGCACTAAGTTTTGGGTAAGAAGGAGACGGTGCGCAGTACGGTGCCAGATGGATGATCTCAGCGCAGATCACGGACCGGAAATTGCGGAGCTCGCGCGCACGTCATCGAAGAATGAAGGTGGCTCAGCTACCATAATAAATAAGGTGATGAAGTAGAGGGCTCAGCTACCCTCATTTAAAGGCTTAGTACAGAAGTTATGGTTGCTCGGATCAAGGAGGAGCAACGGACCAGAGCATTGAAGGCGAAGGACGATCGCCCATACCCACAATCTGCGCCGGAATTCACGGAGCCTGCAGGAAGCGGCGACGTGACTGCAAGCGGCGCCTACAGTACACCTAGCCATGTGCATGGTTAGGGTTTTTGGGAATCACTGTTGGGAAAGGCCCACAGTTTTGTAAAGGTGTGACCGTCATGGCCACCTATATATATGAATAATTGTAATGGATAGGGGTGGGGTTAGAGAGTTAGAGAGAGCTAGATGTTAGACTGTTAGATAGCCAGTCTAAAGGATAGATCATGTGTTGATTATCCTTCACTGTATTTTCTACCCAGTGCGTAGAACTAGAGAGGAAATCGGATAGCCGAGGAGCTAATCCCTGAGTTGCCAGACAGTCTGAGTCGACGTCTGTGCCTTTGTAATCTCCATAGAGAGGAGACTTGGTTGAGAGAAGGGCTCCCAGCTGTGTGCATGGAGTCCCCTGGAAGGATCTAAGGCTGCAGCTGTGTGCGCAGCATATTGTATAACTCTATCATTTTCTGGTTAATATAACACTCCCGTGGACGTGGTTTTCCTCGAGGAGATGAGCTTCACTTATATCTTCTTGTTATAATGTTTGTGTGAATGATAACTATTTAGAGTTCATTATTTGTGTATGCAAGACTTCTGTCTTATCTTTGTGACTGGTTGAGCGAGTTGGAAGGATCCCTTGATAACTATAAGTGTCTTAAGTACTAAAGAAGTAGTAACGCACGGTCGCTGCGGCGAGGGCAGACTGCGTTACTGTGCTGGATGTGGAGGGCGAGGAAGTGTTTAGCGCGTCGACCCAAGGGATAGTTGCCTGCTGCGTTAGAGAGGAGAAACTGCGCAGTAGACCGGTCAAGGAAGGAATCCTCGCAGCTGCGCCGAGCGGCCTGCGGGAAGGTCCGACCGCCGATTTCGCAGGAACCATTCAAGGAAGAGCTATCTCCGCGTCACCCAGGTTAAGGAAACCTGATTCCTTAACCCCCCCATAGCCACTTCGGGTGAGACCTCGAGCTGCCGCGCAGCTCGTTGCCGAGAGGGCCAGTGCGCCAAGGGGTTTTGTTGCTGCGCTTCATTAAAACCCGGGTCTGCCCAGTAAAGCAGCCAACAAATGGTTCCGTTGCCTAGTGACCAACAAATGGTTCCGTTGCCGCGTGAGCGAGACTTCTTATTCCAGTGACGCGCGAGATAGAGGAGCCAACAAATGGTTCCGTTGCCGCGTGAGCGAGACTTCTTATTCCAGTGACGCGCGAGATAGAGGAGCCAACAAATGGTTCCGTTGCCGCGTGAGCGAGACTTCTTATTCCAGTGACGCGCGAGATAGAGGAGCCAACAAATGGTTCCGTTGCCGCGTGAGCGAGACTTCTTATTCCAGTGACGCGCGAGATAGAGGAGCCAACAAATGGTTCCGTTGCCTAGTGACCAACAAATGGTTCCGTTGCCTAGTGACCAACAAATGATTCCGTTGCCTTGCGACTTCTTGTTGTAAGACTTACTAGTTACGCGACATCTGAGATTGTTGCTGAAGACAACATAACGTTCTGTTACACTGAGACTTGCTCAGTTAACAAATGTGTTACTGGAATCCTACAGCTAAGGAAATTGGAGATTGGTTTGATTTAAAGGCTAAGGAGTTCGCTGAACAAGAAAATAGAAGCCTTACGTTTCAAACAGAAGACTGGTTACAGAAGTATATTTATGCTGACCTTTACGAAATTTTCTTTGTTACGTTTGCATTGGAGTTACACGCTTGGATAGCCAAGTTAGCAGATTCTACACCTACGCTGCATATTGATCGACCCGTCACGTGGACGCCTGAGCTAGTCAGTATTGTGAAGCGGATCGACAATTCTGTTTCCCGCGCAGTAGACTTTTGGTTGAATAGTCTACTGAAAGGTTTCATTACTGAATTTGCAGTTGATACACGGAAGAGTTTCAGTGAAGCTGAGAGGAGTTTCTTCCAAGTACACAGAGGTAAGTTCTTAAATTCTCTGAACTTATGGATTAAAATGCTTCTGTATGAAAAAGGAAAGCTATGTATTGCTTCTGATGAATAGCATAGTCAAGTAATGTCCGTAGAGTCTGATAGTGATCCTGAAGTTATTGGTTGCACTCGTAGTGGAAAACGATATAAAGTAGGCCTTGACCAATATTCTTTTGAGTCTAGCCCAGACGATAGCCAAGTCCCTAGAGCAAGCCATACAGAACGACAAGGGAGTGCTCATATCCCTTATCACCCCTTTACACCGCAAAAACCAGACGGAGCTCAGTATAATCCTACAGTAACACCTTCTAGTAGCCCACACGGTACTTCTAGTACCTCTGTACCACCTTTGTTTAACCATCCCGGAGGCACTGCTACAGTACCTCCACCTCAAACCCGTGCAAGAAGGATGGGTGATGACATGAAGCTACCAACTTTTAGAGGAACAGGAATAGAAGACCCTGAGCAGCACTGGTTCTTATGTGAAGCCATTTGGACAATTAAGCAAATTAATGACGATGCTGTTAAACTGGTTCAGTTAGCAACCACACTAAGAGAAAGAGCCTTGACTTGGTTCATGAAATACTCAGCAGCACAGAATAGGACGCTTGCTGAGGTAAGAAATGCTATGATTCGGGAATTTAAGAAACCTAAGTCAGAATCACAGTGTATAACAGAGCTCAAAGACATCAAACAGTTACCTACAGAATCAGTATGGGACTTTGACCAGAAGTTCAAAGCCTTGATAGATCAAGTAAGCTTCGAGTTTGCACCACAGCAACATAAAGAATGGTTCATTGCTGCGCTGCTCCCACACATTAGACTTCCTCTTATGCAACAGAATCTCAATACTCAGGAACAAGCTCTAGAGATGGCTATGAAACTAGAAGCTTCACCAATTGCAGGAACAAGCAATGATGTTGCGCATTTACAGAACCAATTAGCAAACTTAACCTTGCAAGTGCATGATATTAAGAAAGGCAAGGAGATCAAGGAAGAAATTTGGTGCACAAAATGTAAAGCCCAAGGTCATTCAAAGGACCATTGTCCTGTTTTCATAGACTATATTGCAACTGAAGCACCTAATCCTTTACCACAGGCACAAGGGCCTTGGTGTGAAATCTGTAGAACTAGAGGTCATAGACCACAAGAATGTCACTTACTCCAGAAATATGTGCAAACCTCAAAGAATCTATATTGTACTTTCTGTAAATCAGTAGGTCATGATGAGAACAATTGTAGAGCATATGACCTTATGATAGAAAGAAAGCATGATGTTTATAGGGTACAAGCAGAGACACAAGGACCCACAGCAGGACCACCTTATGACCAAACTCGGGACGCCCGAGCAGCAAATTACAGAGGACGCGGACGCACAACAAATTTTGGTCGCGGAAGAGGACAGATCACTTGTTATAATTGCGGAATACAAGGTCATTTTGCTAGGGATTGCCAAAATCCTACAACCCTCTGCAGGTATTGTAAATCTTCTGACCATATCATTGAAGAATGCCCTCAGTTACAGGCTAAGATGCAAGCAAAGACACCACAGGTCAATCAGAATATCCAGTTGATTGGAGCAGAAAAAAGAGAACCAGACCCTACAGTTAATATAGTGACACGCAGTGGAGCTACCACTGGTGCGCAAGAGATGGGAACGGGAAAGCAAGCGACGCAATGGGTGCGCCGCGCTAACATTAAAACAGCTCCACTTAACCTACAGAAGCAACAAGAAGCATTTAAGCAAGCTCAAGAGTATTTCTCAGATCTGAGAGCTTCAAGTTCTGCCGCAATTCCGCAGACCATTAGTAGATCGCAAGTGCTAAGACAAGACAACCCGGTACAAGAACAAGCCACTACAGCTGGAAGGCCTGATGACGATAAGGAGCATGCACTAGGCAGTGTTCATGCGTTCCTGCGACAATGTTTAAAATTGTTGCGCAATGAACAAGCAACTCTAGAACTCCAACACCTGTTGGATCAGTGCCAACACTCTGCTTCGACGAACACACCGCAGTGTGCTGTTCACCAGATTAGGAGTCACATTAGAACAGGAAAAGAGATGAGGCTCACAACGCAGATTGGAGCATTTGAAATGGACGAAGTCATGTTAGATTTGGGCTCAGAAGCCAATGTTCTCACTATGCAGACATGGGAACAGATGGGAAGCCCTCAGCTTACAAGATCCCCTATCCAGCTAAGACTCGCAAATCAGCAATGAGTCTCTCCATTGGGCAGATTACCCAATGTACCTATTGATATTGAAGGAGTAAGAAGCTCTGCAGATTTTGAAGTAATCAAAATTATGGATGATAGTAGACCATACCCAGCGCTGTTAGGAATAGACTGGGCACTAGATAATTTGGCTGTCATTAACCTGAAAAAAAGACAGATGACCTTTGAGGATGACCAGATCAGGGTCATCGCACCTCTTGATCCTATTCAAGGACCAAGATATATAGAACCCATTCGCGCAAAAGAGGAAGCGCGCCACATGGAAAGCTTGTATCAGATGACCACTAACCACAGTGACTATGTCAACCCCACAGCAGACGGCCATATCAGCTGGCGATGTGATAGCTCGTGCACATCAGATTCAGATGCAGGATTGGAAAATTGGCAGAATCGTCTACATGAGGTTTCTGCAAGACGTTGCGCCATGATGACTAAATCCATTCGATGGATTGGCACAGAATTAACTGACACTCCAACTTTTGATGGTCTAACCGAAGTAACTAAATTCATACAGGAATATGAACAAAAGCTTCCAGAACCGCAGCGCATCCAGGCACTGGATATAGCATTGCGTGCTACACCCGCAAGATGGTGGATTGCGCACAAGGAGAATATTCATACATGGACAGACTGTCGCAGATTGATACTGCACAGATTTCAGGACACCACAGCCGAAGCGCTACGCAAATATGAAGGACAGAGTGACCCCAGGTCACACATTGACGCATGTATCCAGCAATGGTCAGATATTCCGGAAGATGAATGGGTTCACCAATTCATCCACACCTTAGATACAATTCCAAGGAATTGGTATACTGAAACAGAATTGCGCAGAGGCACTCTTACTTGGGCTCTTATGATAGAAAGCTTTCAACTTACCTTCAGCTTTGAGTCAGAACATCCAAGCATTGATCAGGCTTTGAAGTGTATTAGAAAGAAGGTATTTGAACACAATCCAGTACCAGAGTATTCCCAACCAGATTGGGCTGTTCAGATGGAACATGCCCTGGAATGTTATAACTTCACCGCCGAAGATGAGGAGGATGATCCTCGCAACCTCAATATCCCAGAATCAGAAGGGACACGCAATATTGAAGGTCCTGAGCTTGATATTCCTGCCATCACAGAACACGTCAAGCTCAAGAAAGTCAACATTGGCACAGAAGCTGACCCAAAGTTTGCTTCTATAGGAGATTATTGGGATGATGAAACTGTTGCGCATGTTTCAGATTTATTACGTGACTACCAGGATATCTTTCCTACCAAGTTCACAGAAATGAAAGGCATCCTAGGAGACTTAGGAGTGATGCGCATACCTCTCAAACCAGATGCCAAGCCAGCAAAGCAGCGCCCATACAGGTTGAACCCGCGCTACAAAGAAAAAGTCAAAGAAGAAATTGATAAGATGCTTGCAGTAGGTATTATTGAGCCAGTAGAGGAAAGCAATTGGATTAGTCCTATGGTGGTCCAAGAAAAGAAAACGAAAGGTGAAATAAGAATTTGTGTCGACTTGCGCAAACTCAATGATGCATCAGCGCACGACCCATTTCCCACTCCTTTCACAGATGAAGTACTTGATAATGTTGGAGGACAAGAGGCTTACTCTTTCACTGATGGTTTCTCGGGATATCATCAGATCAGAATCCATCCGGACGACCGCCACAAGACTACTTTTGCAACTGAATGGGGCTCATTCCAGTACACGGTAATGCCCTTTGGTCTTAAAAACGCACCTGCTATCTTCTCTAGAGTTGTTGTTGCTGTTTTTAAAGAATTTATCCACAAGTTTTTAGAAGTCTATTTTGATGACTGGACTGTATTTGGTTTACTAAAGAACCATATTGCGAATCTGCGCATGATGCTAGAAAAATGTAGACAGCATCAGATTTCCCTTAACTTGAAAAAATGTATATTTTGTGCGCCCTTTGGTATTTTGTTGGGACATATTGTATGCAGACAAGGACTTCTGATGGATCCTGCGAAGGTTGCCATCATTGCTAATTTACCGGCGCCCAACTCAGTTAAGCAATTGCGCACTACGATGGGACATACAGGATACTACAGAAAATTCATCAAAGGATATGCAAGGATCACAGCACCTATGGAAAGATTGCTGAAGAAGGATTCGAAGTTCTCCTGGACAGAGGAATGCCAACAGAGCTTGGACACACTTAAAGAAAAGATGATCACAGCGCCTATTCTAGTTTTCCCAGACTGGAGAAAACCTTTTCATGTTCATGTTGATGCTTCTTCCATAGCACTAGGAATCGTGCTTACACAGTCTGGAGAAGAAAGTATTGACCACCCAATTGCTTACTCCAGCAGAAAGTTATCTACAGCTGAGAAGAATTACACCACTACAGAAAGGGAAGGACTAGCTATGGTGTATGCCCTACAGAAATTCAGACACTACCTGTTAGGAGCTCACTTTAAAATGTATACTGACCATTCTGCTCTGAAATATTTGGTCAATAAACCAGTTTTAGGAGGCAGAATTTGCAGATGGCTACCGCTCTTTCAAGAGTATGATTTTGAGGTTATTGTAAAGCCAGGAAGATTGAATGCAGGGCCTGACCATCTATCCAGAATAGAGTCAGGAGAGGAACCTACGAGTCTGGAGGACAATCTGCCTGACGCACAATTGTTTTCTATCCAAGCAGCAGACGAATATTATTCTGATATTCTTGAGTTTCTCACTACCGGACAAGCGCCGGCTGAGTTTACAATCCAGCAAAAGAAGCAACTTGTTGTTCGAGCCGCAGACTTCACTTTGATAGCAGGCCAGCTTTATAAGTTGGGCCCTGACGAAATTTTGCGCAGATGTATCTTACCACATGAAAAGAGCTCTATCATCGCAGAAGCGCATTCAGGTACCGCAGGAGGCCATTTCGCAGGAAAACCAACTGCGCAAAAGATATTAGCCGCAGGTCTTTGGTGGCCGACATTGCACAAGGACACTAAGGAATTCTGTAAATGTTGCGATGTGTGCCAGCGCACAGGAAAACCCTCAAGGAGAGATGAAATGCCGCTAAGACCCCAGATCACACTGCGTGCTTTTGATAAATGGGCCATTGACTTTGTAGGACCTATTAACCCACCAGGAAAAAGAACTGGCGCAAGATATATCATTACAGCTACTGAATACCTCACCAGATGGGCTGAGGCGAAGCCAGTTAACAACTGCGACGCTGCTACTGCCGCGCAGTTCATTTTCGAGAACATTATCACTAGATTTGGATGCCCGGTGATCCTCATGAGTGATCAAGGTACACATTTCCTCAATGAGACTATAGAGGCCCTTACTCAAGAATTTCAAATTAATCACCATAAGAGTACACCCTACCATCCTCAAGCTAATGGTACGGTGGAAGCATTCAATAAGATTCTTGAGAATGCCCTGACGAAAATCTGTAATCAACAAAGAGATGATTGGGACCTTAGAGTCACAGCTGTATTATGGGCTTACAGAACTACTTGCAAGAAACTAACAGGTCACACACCTTTCAGCTTGGTGTATGGACAAGAAGCAGTTATGCCCATGGAATACATTGTCCCCAGTCTCCGAATTGCGCAAATTACAGAAATGGCAGACCCTGATACTATGAATGAAAGACTTTCGCAACTGCTCTCCTTAGAAGAAGACAGACTTTTGGCCGGATTTCATCAACAGGTACAGAAGGCAAGACAGAAAGCTTGGCATGACAGGCACATTAAGCATAAGCACTTTGAAGAAGGAGACTTGGTACTCCTTTATGATAGTAAATTCATCAAGTTTCCAGGCAAGTTTCGTGTGCATTGGTTAGGCCCTTTTCAGGTAATACAAATAACAGACGGAGGTTCAGCTTGCCAAGCTGGATGGAGAATTCCTACCTACAATGATAAACGGGAGTCGGCTTAAGCTTTATTGCGACGGCCACTCCGCCCCGTCGACATAATATATTACTATAGTGCAGATGTCCGGTGTAGTTGAAAGAGACATCGCATTCAGTCTACACGGAAGCTGCGACACACCCTCAGTTTCCAGCTTCCTGCGCAGTTCCTTGAAATATCCGCGCATCCTGAATAAAAATTGCTTAAACAAAGCTTAGCAGTCCGCTCTGGCGAAGTTTTGCTTTGTGGACCATTGGACTATCGCTCTTGCGAAGTCCCCTTTCATAATTTGCCGCTTAAAAGAGTTTTTGTTGTGGACCCATAGAGGCACAGTTTCCTAAGCTGAAATGACCCGCCGGAAATTTTGAATTACAGCAGTTATGTAGCCGCGTTTGAATAAATGAAGGATAAGGCCGCTATTTAATTCTAGCCGTTCTGGCGGATTCGACTTAATCTCCGAAAGATTTGCATTTAACCCAGGCGCCGAAAGCATTAGCTTCTCCCGGAAGGCTGTCAGAACCCGTCAATCACACTAAATGCACCGCTACGGCAAGGAGGATAGCGTGTTGTCAACTCATCTATAGCCGCCTACAGCTACGTAACCCCACTTGGTCGCATTTACTATCCCCGCTGGCTATAAATACCTCACACTTGTATCATTTTCGGGTTACTGTCTCGAGTTGCATAAGTTGTGTTTGAAGATCTGCATTATTGTTTTCAGAGCCGAGTGTGCAGACTATTTTCCCTTGTTTTCAGCATCCATACCCTACGCAGGTCCGCCATTTACTGTCCAGAGTTTTGTTATTTACATTGGTTCACGACGGAGAATTTATCGACTGAAGAAGTTGTTCGTCAATTTCTACGCCGAGGCTTAGATTTCGGCATGGCCACTCCGGTGACGCCGTCGACCTACGTACACCCTGGTGCTACTGATCCCAGAACATCTCCAGGCACCAGAGCATCTCAGCAGCAGCCGGAGGAACCTGTTCCAGAGCCGCTCGCGTCTATGGTGAACTACATTCCGCCGCGTCCAGATGATGCGCCGGATGTACAGATTCCGAAGAATGCAAAATATCCAATTCCGCTACCGCCACTACCGGCTAGTGTGCGGGTAGAAGGCCAACTATTGGGAAACATTCCATTGGTTAAATTCTCTGATTTTAACCTTGGAGACTATAAGACATATCCTCAGTTCCAGTTGGACCGATATCTGGATATCGTCCATAACCCCACCAGAAAAGTTGATGAGTTTATCCCGAAGGGATTTGCAGCAAATCTTGAGCGCCCTGGACTCTTGAATTTGTTGAAGCTACCGCACTTTGGGCGTAGCAATGAAGTGAACGCAGTCGTTAAAACACTGCTATCCTGCGTTCATGGAGGTTACCTTTGGCTCGGGAGGCCAATTGATCTAAATGTTGATTTGATACACCGTATCACCGGTCTATCTAAGGTCGGTAAGGATCCCAATATCCATTTTGTGGGAAAGGAAAAGGACCGAAAATTGGCTGCAAAGCTGGTCCAGAAATATAACTTGACAAGAGGAGGTCGGGCTTATGACCTCACGACAGTTGAAGATGAGGCACTTCGCTTCACAGGAAGTCTGCTTGCAGGCAGACTTCTCACCAAGTGCCGACCAAAAGAAGTTACTGGAGCTGTCGTAGAGCTCGCTATCGCAGCTGCGGAGGGAGAACAGTACAACTGGTCTCTCTTCCTGCTGAATTCTTTTTTGGCTGATTGCCTGAATGTGCAGGACAATCCAGCCCAATCATTCCATTTTTCGTGGCTTCTAATTTTATGCGCTCTCGTCGGGTGGAAGGAGCCCCCGAATACTCAGTTCCGTCCACGCCGCGCAGGAGAGGTTGCTGGCATGCGCTACATCAACCTCTGGGATTCCCCTAATCCCGCGAAGCGCAAGATGAATTGCGCTGTCTTTTGTGAGTACTACTATCTCCTCCGAGATACCATACAAGATATGCCAAGGCTGAGCGAGGAGACAGCCACATTGTATGAAGGCAAGTTGGCTTTTACTACCGACATCCATCAACTCTACCTTCGGCCTTGCGACATTCCAGGTGACTGGGCGCTAGGTCTTTACAGAATGACCACGGAAGATGTCGAAGAAACCATTAAGTCATGGTCGGACGAATGGAGAGCAGCAGCCGACATCGCACCTGCGATGCCAACCGCCGCTGCGAAAGAAAAGGATAAGGGCAAGGAAGCCCCTGAGCAAAGAAGCGACGAAGGCTCAACAGAACCAGCCACCAAGAAGCAGAAAGTGTCGCATCCCACTGAGGCCATTCCCTCGGAGATCGACAAATATTTGAAAGAACAATTTCGTGAGATGCGGAACACGCATGCTCACATCCGAAGTGCTCTAGACTTACAGTTTGTAGAATTGAAAGGTCTCGCAGGAAGGATTGCGCAGACCCATGCGCCAGCATCTACTTCGCAGGCGCCACAACCAGTTCCAAGTGATGAGCGAGTTGAAGAACTCACAGAAAGGCACACTGTCGTGCATATTCCGCCTACCAGCATGACACTTCCAGATCCCCTAGCTGAACTACAGGTAAGCACAGTTGGACCTGTAGAAATTAAGTTGTCTATAATTCCTATCGAGACTTTACAGCTTGTACAGGAAAAAGTTTCTCTTGAGTTGAGAGCTAAAGAGCTCTCTACGTTCCAGGCAAACCAACGACTGCAATCGCAGGAGATAGCGCTGAAAGAAAGTCATAAGAATATCTCTGCGAAGCTTGCACTCTATGAGGCGCAAGACACCGGCATCAGAAACGCAATAGAAGAGATTGCCCAGGAACTGCCGGCTTGCGAGATTCAACCAGACCTCCCTCTGGTTGCAAAAGTTCAAATTATTGGAGGAAGGGTGAAAACCCTGGAACAAGAAAAAGTTGCTATGGCTGAGGACCATAGAACCCAGATTGCTGAGCTAGAAGCTCGCGTTGCTGCGCATCTTACGGATGATGCGCAGGTACAATTTGAAGCATTGAGCAGAGCTTCCACACGGATGAAAGATCGAGTACAGGAAGCCAAGAACTTGATGGACCAGGCTATGGAAGCATGGTCAGAGCTTGTGAACCTCCCTTTTAAAGTGGGACTATCAGAACAGGTGCAAGCTGCAGAACAGTCTCTCACTGTTCTGAATGAAGAAGCTAAGTCCTTAACAGGCTTGCCAAAGATGAAGAAAATGGGCGAAGTGCGCAAAATGCAGCAGCAACTGCACAAGCTCAGAACTGAAGATGAGAAGCTCACCAACAGCATTCAGCCATTCATGGATGAGTATGCTGAAATCGTTGGCCAGATTGAGACAAAAATCAAAGAGATTGCCGAGTCTCAAGAGATCATTGATACACTCACTAAAGGCGAAGCAACCGCAGAAACAGTGCAAACAGCTGATCAGTGTATTGAGGAATTGGACTCCGCTATTGCGAAATGGCAGAAAACATTCGCGGAGATTCAAGCAAACGCAGATGCGCAAATCCAACGACCACGCGCTAGTGCGAGTGGCTCGAGGGCGAGCCACAAGTGAGTGTTGGGGGCCTGTTGGGGCCAAGGTCGCAGCTATAGTAAAAGCTGCGAATGTTGGGAAAAAGTACGAGTAGGGAAGGAAAGTGCTAATTTTGGGACAAGCACTAAGTTTTGGGTAAGAAGGAGACGGTGCGCAGTACGGTGCCAGATGGATGATCTCAGCGCAGATCACGGACCGGAAATTGCGGAGCTCGCGCGCACGTCATCGAAGAATGAAGGTGGCTCAGCTACCATAATAAATAAGGTGATGAAGTAGAGGGCTCAGCTACCCTCATTTAAAGGCTTAGTACAGAAGTTATGGTTGCTCGGATCAAGGAGGAGCAACGGACCAGAGCATTGAAGGCGAAGGACGATCGCCCATACCCACAATCTGCGCCGGAATTCACGGAGCCTGCAGGAAGCGGCGACGTGACTGCAAGCGGTGCCTACAGTACACCTAGCCATGTGCATGGTTAGGGTTTTTGGGAATCACTGTTGGGAAAGGCCCACAGTTTTGTAAAGGTGTGACCGTCATGGCCACCTATATATATGAATAATTGTAATGGATAGAGGTTGGGTTAGAGAGTTAGAGAGAGCTAGATGTTAGACTGTTAGATAGCCAGTCTAAAGGATAGATCATGTGTTGATTATCCTTCACTGTATTTTCTACCCAGTGCGTAGAACTAGAGAGGAAATCGGATAGCCGAGGAGCTAATCCCTGAGTTGCCAGACAGTCTGAGTCGACGTCTGTGCCTTTGTAATCTCCATAGAGAGGAGACTTGGTTGAGAGAAGGGCTCCCAGCTGTGTGCATGGAGTCCCCTGGAAGGATCTAAGGCTGCAGCTGTGTGCGCAGCATATTGTATAACTCTATCATTTTCTGGTTAATATAACACTCCCGTGGACGTGGTTTTCCTCGAGGAGATGAGCTTCACTTATATCTTCTTGTTATAATGTTTGTGTGAATGATAACTATTTAGAGTTCATTATTTGTGTATGCAAGACTTCTGTCTTATCTTTGTGACTGTTTGAGCGAGTTGGAAGGATCCCTTGATAACTATAAGTGTCTTAAGTACTAAAGAAGTAGTAACGCACGGTCGCTGCGGCGAGGGCAGACTGCGTTACTGTGCTGGATGTGGAGGGCGAGGAAGTGTTTAGCGCGTCGACCCAAGGGATAGTTTCCTGCTGTGTTAGAGAGGAGAAACTGCGCAGTAGACCGGTCAAGGAAGGAATCCTCGCAGCTGCGCCGAGCGGCCTGCGGGAAGGTCCGACCGCCGATTTCGCAGGAACCATTCAAGGAAGAGCTATCTCCGCGTCACCCAGGTTAAGGAAACCTGATTCCTTAACCCCCCCATAGCCACTTCGGGTGAGACCTCGAGCTGCCGCGCAGCTCGTTGCCGAGAGGGCCAGTGCGCCAAGGGGTTTTGTTGCTGCGCTTCATTAAAACCCGGGTCTGCCCAGTAAAGCAGCCAACAGAGATGTTCAATGCTCTGATTACTTTTACTAGAGAAAGAGCATCAACATGAAGTTGGTATTGCATAATAGACTCAGATTGGTAGAGATGACCAAATTTGACATAGTTACCAATTACCTTGAAGGTTAGGAAGATTCATGGTCAACTTGTAGCAGTTGGGGAGAAGATTGAAGACAAAGAGCTAGTGAATTAGGAATTGAATGGGTTCTCATCTCAATGGGAAACATTTATCCAGGGTGTTTGTGATCAGGAGAATCTTCCGTCACTTGAAAGACTATGGGATGCCTATATCTAGGAGGAGAATTAGATGTAGTCAAAATCCAACAAGCAGGGAGTTGACAGTGACCATGTCCTATTTGGTTAAAATAAAGAAAGGCAAAGGTAAAGAGTGATGAGTCAACCTCACAACTACAGAAGAAGGACTTGAGTAAAATCAAGTTATTCATATGTCATAAGCACAACCATTATGCATCATAGTGTCTAGACAAGAAGAATGGTAAAGTGAAGCTATAAGAGAATTAGGTAGAAACATCTACTGAAACTTAAATGAATGAGTTTGCCTCTAACTTTGAGGAGGATTTCTCAATGGTATCTTGCCTTTCCACCAACAAGGTTCCAAGGAACGCTTCCTGTGTGGATAGTGGAGCATATATGCATATGCAATCAACTCGATAATTATTTTCATGTCTTAAAGAGAACATCTCAGGAGTTTAGGTCAAGCTTGTTGATGATGCCAAGTATCTAGTAGCAAACCATTCCTTTTCAACTCTAGTCGAGTAACTCTTTAGACTTTGATGATGTGTTGTTTGTTCCAAGTCTTAGGAAGAATTTGCTTTCAGTTTTGGTTATGGAAGATAAGGGATTTGTAGTAGAGTTCAAGAACTAGCAATTCCTTATAAGGCCTAAGGAGTCTAGCCCATAATCAACTAAGTGATCAAGGTTAAGGAAGGAAACTTATACAAGTTACAAGGTGAAACTGTCCAAGCTCTAGTCCATAACACAAACAACTTGTGTGAGATATGGCACACTAGGATGGGGCATCTCCATCATAGTGCATTTCTTATATGAGGGAGATATTCACAGGTCTTCTAGAGTATAGCATTGAGCAGTAAGGAGTATGCAGAGGGTGTGCACTTGTCAAGCATGCCAAGGTTGCTTTCCTAAGCAACAAGCATAGATTTAAGGGAATTATAGACCTAGTGTATTCATATATATGTGGACCAATGTCAGCATCATCAATCTCATCAAGCATGCACTGTGTTTCCTTCATTGATGACTTCTCTCGCAAAAATTTGTTCTACTTCCTAAAGACCATGAATGGTCTTTAACATGTTTTAGGAGTTCAAAGCTCTAGTCCAAAACTAGACAAGGAATAAGATCAAAGTTTTGAGATCAAACATTAGTGGTGAGTATACCTCCAAGGAGTTTGAGGGTTTTTGCAAGGATGCAAGAATCAAGAGGGAGTTGATTATTTTGTACAATCCACAATGAAATGGGGTTGTAGAGAAAACGAACCGATCCATCATAGGGGCTACTAAGTCCATGATTAATGACTAGAATTTGCTAATGTTTCTATGGCAAAAATCATGCAACACATCTATCTACATCCATAAAATCTGTCTCTATAAGATCTTGTAGGACAAGAAATCAGAGGAGGAATTCACTGGTGTGAATCCAGAGCTGAGTCATTTTTACATCTTTGGTTGTATATTTTATATCCATATACCAGTAGATAAGAGTAACAAGTTGGATCCCTCGTATAGAAAGGGTTTGTTTGTCGGTTACAACGAGACTTCAAAAGCCTACAATGCATTTATTCAAGAGTAGAGAAATACATTTGTAAGCAAGGATGTAAAGATTGTGGAAGACTTTGCAACTGGGAAGTCTCATGAGCCTATTAGAGTGACAGAGGATGAGTAGGAAGCTCCAAAGGTTGAGCCAGGGTCACCGATGACTTCTACTTCAGAGAAGTAACTTTTGACAATAAAATAATGCAACAATGATGAGGGGAACGCCACATGTCACCATCGTCAAGCAACATGGTCATGCATCCCATGCAAGGTACCATTTGTTATCTTCTCCTTTACAATTCTCCTCAAGAATAACCTCCAACAACTATTCTCCAATAAAATAATATATTTTTCAATTCAAAGGAGATGGAGCGATATTCAAGAGAGGGATTTATTACTCTTCAAGATGGTGAAAATGACATGTGTTAATCACCTATAAAGTGGGCACTCTCCAAGGAAACTCCTTGTCCAACAAATAGTGTAAAATAATACTTCGAGTAAGTGTGCCCTTGGAGAGTGTACAATGAGCCTTGGGACCCTATTTGACTAGGTCAAATAACAATAAAATATTCCATGAAGAGATGCACCCTAGAAGAGTATGCAAAAGTAGTTATAACTTCCCATCAACAAACAATATAATAATCCCCCATATGAAGCACCCTTGAAATCTATGCAATGGGATCACATTGACCCAACAAAATAACATCAAAATATCCCATGGAGAAGCATGCCTTGAGAAGTGTAACAAGATTGTTATGAAATCCTTTAGATCTAGGTTGAACATCAATAAAATAATACTCCAATAAAAGTGTGCCAAGGTAGTTATACCATCAAATAATATGCTAAGAATAAAGAAGAGTAGAGTGCTCCCTTAGATGAAGGGTCAACAGCCTCTATAAACCAACCATATGCCTAAAATAGAAAACGTGGTTAAGGCACTTTCTCCAATAAGATAACTAACTCATCCCTCGAGAAATACCATATATATGTATGTATGGGGGTCCACTTTGGTTGTTACAACAACCTCCAAGATAAGGACAACATAAAATTATGTGCAAAGGCATAGATCCCTGTGCAAAGGCTACCAAAAACCTCAAACCATGAGCCAACAACCTAGGAGAATATGCACATGTGGAGCATTCCTCAAGTAGACATCTTAAACCCTCCAATTATACCATTGTAAATCCCAAGGTAAGTGCCATAGAGTGCCAAATGGTGTAGAAACTCAAATAATTACACTCAAAACTCAGGAACCCCTTTGTTGATGAGTGATCCCTCCTAACATATGCAAGAACCCATACTAGACTAACCAATGTATTACCTCAATGATGAACTAAATAGAATAATTAGCCATAATAATTACGGAAAACCCTTAGTTGATGAGTTTCCCTCTCAATGATAAGCAAACACCTTCGTGGGCACCGAAAATTCCACATATGCAAAATGTAATCTCCCAACAAAAAGCTATTAAGAATAAACCAATATCCATCAGTATACCAACACCTTGGCTCCAATGCCAAAATCCTCCAAATGCAACCTACTTAGAAAGGGTCTTCAACCTGAAATGGTCCTCATACAATTTGAGGAGTAACACTATCAAATTAATGATTTATTGAAGTGAGAAAGGGTATTATAATAATGTTTTAATGATTTAATCATTTAATTTTGTTTGAATTGCGGAGAGTTGTTAATCACAATGTTGTATAAATATAATACAATACCCGCTTCAACCTAACAAGAGAGAGATTTGAACTTGGCACTTAAATCTTTAACCAATTAACCACGAGTTGATAAATTTGAAGATTTGCACATTAAGATTAGTCATTAAATTATACTTTTTTGGTAAATATTATAGATTATCTTGTTTTCTGTTTATTAACTTATTTAACTGAAATGGGTATGAATTTTATATTAAAAGGTTGATGAAAACCAGTGGAAAAGTACAATCATTTTCAAAATACAAAATTTCTCACTATCCATCAAAGCATTCCTAAAGGGGCATTTATTAGCTTGAGTTCTTAAAAATACTACAACATTTGTGACAAAAAGATGAACACTATAGACCCTCACAAACTATCCCAACAAAAATATACAAAAAAACAACATACTGGATGAGATTAAAGAGAACTCTGATCATTGTGGATTTTATGGAGATCCCAGTTTTCTTCCTCCTGGCCATGGGAGTTAGAGACGTCAACCACTGCAATGTTTAGTTGTTGAATTGAATCTTCCACCATTGACCTCGAGCCTACGAGCAATGTGTTCCGAGACTGCCCTCCAACCAGCATTTCCTAACAAGCATCAATAATTATTGTTACCCTTTCCAACTGAGCTTCCTGCAGATGCACCTTCCCTTCCAAATCATCAAAACATACCTCCAAATGAGAGACATGAGAGGATTCCTGGTTAATTTTTTCCAAAACCCCTTCCATCTATGACTTCAACCATTGCATTATGATTTTAAGCTCCCTAATGTCGCCTTTGACCTCGCACAAACCCAAAACCCAACTTGATTCCTCCTTGAATACAACTCTAGGCAATTTCCTCGACCCTCCAAGTATAGGATAAGCCAACCATTGAAACCCACTACCAGAGCTTCTAAGCAAGCCATGAACACAAACAAACTGAAGGCTAGAACATGAATGTAGATAATCGGACCACCTCTGAGACCTAATTCGCCTAAACACATCTAAATGAAAAGTTCCTTGACAAGTTGTGCAAATATCTCCTACTAGAGATATCCCACATGAGATAGACAAAACATAGGGAAGCGCCATATAACGAGTTTGCGCAACCAAACAAACCATATGCGATGAGTCTCGAGAGGGTTCTCTCATGTGGGAGGATAAATGAAAGAAAATCCCCGTACTTGGTGTGTTATGATAGCTCCAGATGCACATATGCGGATAAGGTTCACGATAATTCAAATTTTTGTGCCATGCTTTAATCCAAGGGGAACCACCAACGTTATAGGTGGCCCTCATTTTTAATAAAAAAAACCTTTCCAAATGTATTGCTCGGTTGGCAAGGTTATCAACCACTAAGTTATTATGATGATGGATGTGCAAAACATTAGGTTCTCTGATCCGCTCCAAAAGATCCATAATTCTATATTGAAGTCGCCCTATGGCCATGTTTGTTTTGTTGAGCTTTTTCCTTGCCTAAGAGATGACGAGGAGAGAGTCTCCCAAAATTATGACTTTTTGAATGCCGACGGAGACACCATTTTCCAACCCCATAAATAGGGCATACCTCTCTGCCTAGTTATTTGTTGCCAACTCCATACCCCATTCATAGGTGACTATCAAGTTTCCATCGAGATCCTAAATGATCCCCCCCGCACTTGCTACCCCGGGATTCCCTTTTGAATCCCCATCAAAAAACAATTTGTGACATATCTACTTAGAGATCCAAATTTGAAAGTCACTTTTTGTTATGTTGAGCTTCCATGGAGGAGTAGAAACAAGTCTTACCATAGAACAATTGGACTAAAGGTTGATCCGATTAATAAAAATATCTTGCCCGAAGACCCTTTGAAGCTTTATTCCTTTCTTTGATGCTTTCTTTTTGTTTTATTGGATTTCATACCGCACTTATCAAATTTTTCCTTTTATTGAGATTATAATCATATAGCTTAGACTATGACACTAATTTCTTGTACTATTGATTTACCTTCGTATTGACTAAGGGATTCCTCATCCAATGTTCGGGTTTTGAATCTATGATTTATATTGGTAATTATTATTTTTTCTCCCGAAAAAAAAAATCATAGTTCTTATTTTTATTAAAAAACCTAAACCATATTGTTCATTGGCTTAAAATGCCTTACATCAAAATGTCTTCATATGTAATACCTTTAATGTATTGAAACAAAAATTATTAGTAATTATCTAGCTCTATTTAGATAATATAGATTGTCGAAAATCTTAGCTTATATATTTCTTTCTCATCGATATTATTAGAGTGTCGCATGACTCACGTCATTGCACTGAGAGTAGTGAGGTGCTCACAATCCAGTATGGGGATATGTTGTCACGTTTGTCACATTACGTAATGTAATGTTCCCAAAAATAAAAAGTAATTAAAAAAAATCCGTGTCGGCTCATAACTTATCAAAAATAAAAAGATTAAAAAATTCACGTCGGCTCATAAAATATAAAAAATCAAAACCAACATAGATTCATCTTAAATCCAGATCTATTAAGCACCGAGAGGTATCCAATTTCTTGAGTGAATTTTTTGAACCTGTGACCTCCACGGAGATAACACATGTTATTAACCATTAGGCCCACTTAGGTGCTCTTTGATGTGTAAAAAATTTAAGATGAAAAGAATTTAAATTCTTAAGAACTTGGATCCCTCTCGGTGCTTAATAAATCCAGGTTTAAGATAGATCTATGCTGGTTTATTTACATTACAAGGGTGTTTACCAATATCATTTACTCACTCTCTATATTTGACTCTAGAGATTCATAGCTCTTTGCCTAAGGTCATAAACCTAAACCTTATCGATAATTATTAATTAATATTCCATAAATTGTAATGTACATACCTCGAGTAACCATTTCCATATTAGGGTTTTCTTAGTTTTATATATATATATCGTTTACTCATTATACTTTATTCCAGGCATGCAAGGTTTCACACATTGTTTACTATGTACATAGCATACCCATAAATACATAGAATTTGTTTATTTGATCTATCCTGATAGGGTAAAGTCATGTGAGCAATTACATAGTTTCTTGGTTTATAAAAAACATACCTATGGATGTATTTAGTTCAAGATTTAGTCTATATCATTTAAATGACGAAATACATATTTATGGCCATTATAACAATATATGCTTTTAATTTAAATCTGAATGAATACCTCAAAATATATATTTTACAACTATTTTACAATTATTTCACATATATGTACTTCTCTTCTAGCATTTGAACGACTGCTTCTTACTATATATTTCTTTTGTACTTATCCTTTAAAATAAAATATATAAAAAGAAAAATGACATAAACATAATTTTCAAAATAGAGTTCATTGCAAAATTTAATAGGTATAAGAGTATAACTTGTTCATTTCAAAAGAAATTAACTTTTTAGGAAAAACTGACCTCGATAGGTCCATGAACCACCCAACTACATATCTCCGAAGACACTTTATTCTTTCTATCTTCAGAAGTCACCCTTGTGCCAGGCCATGATACCACGAGGATAAAGCGGGGTTTAGATTTCCTCAGTTTCCATTATTTAGAATTTTTTCTCACAGAATTTTAAGTCGATTTTTAATAAATAAGGTACACTCTTAATACATGCCACACTTACACATGTAGTGTTCTTAGTAGTGTGGATAGGGAGTTTTATACTCTTATTTTGTACTTGTCCAAGATGTTAACTTTTACTAATCTATATGATTGAGTTAGGCACTCACATTTCCTACATCATACAACACTCAAGGGTACCCTCTTTAGTATGACCATAGAGACTCTTGTTCGTATTTCAATCAAATTAAACTAGGAACTTCCTATAGTGAACTCACAAGTTATCTTCTCTCCCAATAAATCTTGAAACTCATTTTCTATTTTCCTCCTCTCATTGCTTAAGGCCCCCTCTTTCCATTGAATTCCCCCCTTTTTGAAAATAAGAGAGTGCCCTCCCTTTTCATGGTCTCTTTCTTGTTCTTTGATATCGTAATGACACCTCATAGTTAACTTTTAGGGTGATGGTTATGTTCTTGGGTAATGGCTATATTTTTGGATGATGGCTTTACTCTTTTTGAAAATAGGTTTCAATTTATTCCTCATTTAAAGAGAGTAGATAGGGTCGATTTAACACTTGTACATGCTAGGTTATACTACATTCCACACTAGTGGTATCATCTCGTTAAGTTGAACTTGCATAGGAAACCTTAGATGTTTATTTTAAAATTATTTGAAATTATTTACAATCTATAATTGATGTCTCATAGTATATTGTCTAAAAAATGATGTAAATGTTTAAATCACATGCATTTAACTACTAATTCAAAATTTGACAATTAATCATAAGGGTAATATTCCAGGATATTACAAGAGGTGCCATCAACTCTTACCAATCCTTCCAGGCCCACCTCGATGGTTCACTAAAAAATTAAGGGATGCTTAAGAGCATGCCGAGGCTCCTAGAAGCACATTCAAGGAGAGTAAACCTCTGAAGAAGTTTCCAAACTACATGGTGTTGATGAGCATCATCATATATTTAGAGCCTTCTAGTTTTTAGGAGGAAACATACCAAGAGAATTGGAGGGATACAATGATGGAGGAATACACCTCCATCATGAAGAATGATGTATGGGACATATTTTCAATACCAAAGGGGAAATTAGTAATGATTTCTAGGTCAATTTATAAGATCAAGCATGCAACGAATGACGACATAGAGAAGTACATAGTGAGGTTTGTGGAAAGAGGCTTCTCCTAGAAAGAGGGAGTGGATTATGAGGAGATTTTTTCTCCAATCGCTAGTTACACTTTCATTAGAGCAATGATGTCTTTAGTTTCTATTATGGGATGAATGATACATCAAATGGATGTAAAGATAGCTTTCCTCAATGGGATAATAAAGGAAGAAGTGTACATAATGCGACTATAGGGATTAGATCAATAGAAAGAAGTCCCATGTTTGTAGGCTAAAAAATACCTTGTATGGTATCAAGCAGGTACTAAGAGCATGATATCCATGATCGATGGATGCTTGCAAAGTGTGGGGTTCACCAAAAGTGAATCATATCCAACTTATATTTTATATTTGTTGAGGCTACTCTACTTCTTTTGGTGTTGTATGTAGATGACATGTTTCTCACAGATTCATAGAAGCTAATTGTAGGGTGCAAGGAAAATATGGTAGCTAAGTTTGTAATAAAGGACATTGACATGATGCATTACTTCTTGGGGTTGGAGGTTTCACATAGACTTGGAGAGATTTTCCTTACTCAGGGTAAGTATGCAACCAAGATCCTGAAGAGGTTTTGGGTGGAGAGCTGCAAACCTATGGTCGTGCCTATGATCACTAATCTGAAGAAGGTAACAACTTCATATTCAAATATGTTGGATCCTACATTGTATAGGAAATTTATAGGTTCCTTGATGTATTTGGTTAACTCTACACTGATATATGTTTTGCAATGAACACCTTGACTCAGTTCGTGGTGGAGACAAGGTGGGAGTGGGTAGCATCAAAACATGTGCTCAAATACTTGAGGGGCATAATGGAGTATTATTTGAGTTATCTTGGAGATGGTGAAGTGAAGTTGAAAGGATATACAAATTTAGATTAGGCAGGCAGTGCATCAAAATGAAGGGAAACTCATCATGTTGCTTTAGTTGGGGATCAACGATGATATCCTGGTTCAAAACGAAGCAAACTTTCATGGCACTCAACTTAGTAGAGGTAGAGTATATGGCAGCTAGTAGGATTATTTGATCAAGGGTTGGATCTCATGATGGTTTACTATGATAATCAAAGTTGTATCAAACTATGTGAGAATCAGTTGTTTCATGACAAGTCCAAACACATCAAGATCAAATATCACTTCATTCAAGACATAATTGAGAAGGGAGTTGTAAAGCTCCAATATGTACCCATGATTCAACATGTTATTGATATTCTAATGAAGCTAAATTAGTGAAAGGGAAGTTTGAAGCATTCGTAGACAAACTTGGATTGGTGTAGAGTTCCTTCCTCGCTAAGAAGGAGTGTTGAAGAATGTAGATAAGACAATAACTTCTGCACATGTTTAGTGTGAACATAATAAAAGTAGTTTGAGTTAATTTTACTTTGTAATTCACTTTATGAATAAAGTGAAAGTCTTATATTTAGTTGATTGAGTTTAATAAATTGTATTTATACATTGGTGATTTAGATTAATCTTAATCATACATCTATTGGTGAGATTAGGGTTTTGGTAGATTAGGGGTTCATCTTAAGTATAAAGGTAGGTCAAGATAGAATGTTTAGATGGACAATTTTGTCTGATAGAAGCAATGACGAAAAATAGCATAATGAATAAGTCAGGAGGTAGGTAACAACATAAGCGAGTTGTATAGTCATGACGTACAATACAATTCATATAGTAGGCTGTATAGAAGTTTTGTACAAGCATATGGATGTCTACAATCCAACAGACAATATGTATGTACACCCATACATATTGGTACAAAAGCAAGTCGTACAACAATGTTGTTCCTTTATTTTTGTGTAGGAAAAACTATTTAGGAGGCCATAAACCTTGAGTTTGAGGTGAATTTGTTTATTATACAACAACTAGTTTTAGTTGCTATGGAGGTTGTATTACAAGCTTTCATTAAGTTAATGACAAGTTGTTTCAAAGGAGAAATTGCCTATGTTTGTGTAAGTGTTTTTTTTCTAACTCTTTCACTATATTTTTCCGTAGCTATTGTGTGGTTGTTGCTACGTGAAGAATTAAATTTCTACAATTAAATAACATACTTGTTTGATTGATTACATAAGAAGAGTAGTCACCTAGGGTTTGAAATTTTCATAGAGGACTGAGACCTATTAATGGATTAAACCAATAGGAGGCAGACAAGACCTTATGGTGACAGTTATTGATGTATCTATAGCAAATTCTACTAGATTTGTGGCAATCATATTCAATGTTTTTTTTATGTAGTGATATATGTTATACAATTTCTTGTGGTGGATGGAGGTGAAGAATTAAATGGTGCTTCCTTGGAGAAAGCAATGAAATTAGTGGTATTTAGTTATTTATACAATGTTGTAAGTGGAGGTGCGATACCTAGTGTAGATCAATCCATTGCTTGGAATTTTCCAACTGGTATAGTGGGGCACATGTAGTCATGTGAATGTGATCTAGTAGAATTCATAAGGGTTGTGAGGGTGGTGAAACAACATAAAGAAGACCTTCATGCTACGATTCCTCTTCTGATTAAAAACATGCCTACACAATTTGAAGCTCTAAACGCCAAAACTTAAAATTTAGAGTTAAAAATTTCACTACAAAATGCACAAATAGAGATATTGGCCTTTGATCACAACATGTTTTCCTATTAATCCCAAACATAATGAGAAGTCCCAAAACCTCATTAGTCTCTCTCAGAGAAGAAACAATGAAAGCATCCATTGTCCATCAAGCTCAGGAGTTCACGGAAGTTAAAGACAAATGCAAAATATCCAGCATAGATAGAATTTCAAATATTTCACCCAAGTATTTTTATGTTTTGTATAATGAAATATATCAAAGGACAAATTATTAGAATTTATAATTTTAGAGAACTATCAAAGAAAGGCGGGTCATATACAACCCCCTTGCATATGTTGTTTATTTTGAATCTTTAGAGTTAGACTTGTACTGTAGGTTGTATTAAAATGGTGTACGATGTGGTTGTAGCTCCCCTTTAATACACTTTCTATCTATTTTAGTTATTTCTATTTTTTATAAAATTAAAAATACAAATATATATTTTTTCTAGGTAAATTTTGTGGGGAAAACCCATAGGCACTTCCCCTCATTTTGAGGGTGGTACTCATGGTAAACCCTATTTTTTTTAGGGCACAAGGCCAATCAACAAGGTCTTGATGCCATTACAACAATATACTCATTATGAGCTCATGATGTCACTCAGGGGAATAGAACCTAGGTGAGGAGGATAACATTCCATCCCATAGCCAATCGGGATAAACTCAATTGACTTACTAAATATACTAATATGTGTGTGTGTGTGTGTATTTCTCTAGGGGAATAAAAAACTAGGGTTGGGCTCATACTCATGTGACACGGGGTCGGTTATGGTCCGCTACCACTATACCCCTAGACGTATTAACACTGCCCCACGTGCGACACACAAGGATCGATCGAGGTTTGAATATATAACATCACAAGGAGTTCCTTAACACCGCACCCTATCACCAACTGGTCTACACCCCGAGGGAAAAAAATACAAATTAATTATTAATAAAAAAAGTCAATTATTTTTTTATCTATTAAAATTAGTTGTTTTGGTCATTGTGCCTATCATCATTCTCAATCACCTCTATTGTAAACTTGTTTTGTAATACCCCTAGTTTTGACTTGGAATGTATTAATCAAATCATGTAAAAGATGTAAATATGCTAGTATGGATTCCTAGTGTAGAGTTCAAGGCCAAGGCCCGACTAGTGATTGGCTAGGCATGTATAATGTAAATCTTTCTATATGGACCATGTGGTTGGCTAACTCGAAAGCTATGCAAATATCATATTGGAAAAATAATAAAATGGCCCAAGATGACTGTGTAAAGAGCACTCGAGGGGATATGATTCCATTGGAGGGGAAGAGGAAAGGGGACATATGGGAGATTAAATCCTATATTTCCAAGTGTCAAACTTAGAACTCATTCCATTGCTACCATGTGCCTTAAATGAACCAATTACTTCTTTTTGACTATTAAATCCAATCATTGAATGCATGTGTGAGGTTGGTGGGGAAAGTCTTCTCATGTAGTTATGGGAGCATGGGATGCATATACTTCCTATGACAGTTGTAAAAGTCCTCTCTTCTATGGCCAAACGTTATGTCAACTGTCTTTCACAATTATCTCATCTCCTTTAGAGTCTACCACTCATTCTCGTGCAGATTTTACACTATGTACAATTTTTCTCTTATTGTTCATTCCATTTCCATTACCATTACCAAACTATGTATTAACCAGAAATTCAAATTCTGAAGGAGAATTATATATTTTTAGAGAAAAGAAAATGGTTGTAGTTGAGCATAGAGGTTGGGAAAGATAGGAACCTTTAGCCATTATGTTTTTCTACTTTTTCATGCTTGAGAAGCTATGGAATAATGTTACAGGAGGTTCAACAATAACATATAATAGGTTGGAATCTTTCTGCACACATTGGTAAGAATTGTAAGGGTTGGATATCTCGAGGTAACTATGGAACAATGAAGGGAAATGCCTTCCTTGTGTTGTGTGGGGTAGTAGAGAAGAGTGCCATGGTTGGGATGGCTGAGTGAGATCCTAGTGTTAAGAGGTGGGCAGTTTGGCTAAGCATGAGAGAAATTGGGTTGTGGGATGAGAGAGAGAGAAAGGCCTAGAGGTGTTTCCTTCACTCTAGTGGCCTCATAATGCAGCTTGGGGGTGGTATTTGCAGATGATACCTATGGTTTAGTGGAAAATCACTCTTACACAACCAATTTCTTAGATCTTCCTATTTAAATATAAGTATTCTCTTTGTATTTGAATGTGAAATGATTTGATTTTCTTCTTGTAATGAATATGCTTGTTTATGCATGGTGTGTGTGTGAATAGAGTCTTAATTCGCTATGCTTTGTATTATCAAATTGCACATACATTTCTTATTTATAAATTTGTATCATGGCCATAGGGCGAAATTTAGAAACTAGAAAATCATAAATACCCCCTCCTTTAGTCAGATTGATGGATGGGTACGTGGCAGAGTGGTATCAGAGCTCTTGGTTGTAGCACTGGGACTATATGGGATGAAATCCACATTTACAAGTAGAAACTAGAGTTTGCACATGAAGTGTTTGACGAAATTATTCTATGAAAATTGCACGGGTTACCCAAAGCAATTGTATCTGATCGTGATACAAAATTTACGTCTGACTTTTAGAAATTAAAGTCTTTTTGCATATTTGGGTTCAAAACTGAACTTTAGTACTACCTACCATCCACAAATAGATGGACAAACACAAAGAGTAAATAAGGTGATTGAATACATGCTTCGCATGTAGGTGATGGACAAACCATCCAAGTGGAAAGATTATCTACACTTGGTAGAATTTGCATATAAAAATGGGAAACGAGCAAAATTGGGAATGAGTCCATTCAAAGCTTTGCATGGTAGAAGGTGCATGACACTAGTGAGTTGGGATAATCTAGTGAACAAAATTGTGCTTGGGCCAAAAATGTTTAAGTTAATGGAATAAGAGGTCGCAAAGATTAGGCAAAATTTAAAGGCATCCCAAGATAGACAAAAAATCTATGCAAATAAGAATTGAGTGCATAGGGAATTCAATGTTGGGGATCATGTTTACCTCTGAGTGATTCCAACGAAGAGTTCCTTGAATATTGGAAGTTGTGTCAAGCTATCACCGATATATTATGGACCATTTGAAGTGCTTGAGAGGATAGGACCAATTACATATAGAATTAGATTTCTTGCTAACACTAGGGATCGTGACTTTTTTCATGTTTCTTTACTTGAGAAATATGTACATGATCCTTACCATGTGATTGAGTGGGATGTGATCCAAGGGGAACCCAAAGGAGACCTCCAAATAAAGCCACTATGCATCCTCGTCAAAATGGTAACATTGCTATGGAACTGAGCAATCATACAAGTAAACGTGCAATAGAAGCACTTTAGTCCCAATTATGCTACATGGGAGTTGGAGGACACCATGAGAGAGGCATATCCATTTTTTATCTAATTTTTAGCAAACGCCGAGGACAATGTTATTCAAAGGGGTAGGGGATTATAACAACCCCAATTTTGACTTGGACTGTATTAATCAAATCATGTAAATGATGTAAATATGCTAGTATCGATTACTAGTGTGGAGCTCAAGGCCAAGGCCCGACTAGTGAATGGCTAGGCATGTATAATGTCAATATTTCTATATGGACCATGTGGTTGGCTTGTCATGGTAACTAAAAAAATATGTAAAAACTATGTTGGGAAAATACTAAAATGGTTCAAGATGGTTGTGTAAAGAGCATTAGAGGGTCCATGGTTCCACTATAGGGGAAGAGGGAAGGGGGCCTATGGGAGATTAAACACTTTATTGCCAAGTGTAAACCTTAGAATTCATCAATTGCTACCATGTGCCTGAAATGAGTCAATTACTTCCTTTTGACTATTATATCCAATCATTGGATGCATGTGTGAGGTTGGTGGCGAAAGTCTTCTCATGTAGTTATGGGACCATGGTATGAATATACTTCTACGATAGTTGTAAGAGTACTCTCTTCAATAGTTAGAATTTATGTCATATGTATTTTCACCATTCTCTCATCTCCTTTGGAGTCTACCACTTATTCTCATGCAGATTTTACACTATGTAGAGTTAATATTTTGTTGTTCATTCCATTTCCATTACCATTGCCAGACTGTGCATTAATCATAAATTCGAATTGTGAAGGAGAATTGCATATTTTTAGAGAAAAGAGAATGGTTGTAGTTGAGCATAGATACTAGGCAAGATAGGAATCTTTACCCATTATGTTTTGATACTTTTGCAGGCTTGAGAAGCCATGGATTAATGTTACAGGAGGTTCACCACTGAAATATAGTAGCTTGGACTCTTTTTGCACACATTGGTAAGCATTGCAAGGGTTGGATTTCTTGAGGGAATTGTGGAATAATGAAGGGAAATGCATTCCTTGTGTTGTGTGGGCTAGTAGAGAAGAGTGCCATGGTTGGGATGGCTGAGTGAAATCCATGTAAATACTTAGATATGGCCAGTTTGGCTAAGCTTGAGAGAAATTGGGCCATGGGATGAGAGAGAGAAGCCTATAGGTGTTTCTTTCGCCCTGATGGCCTCATAGCTCGGCTTGGGGGTGGTATCTAAAACTAATACCTACGGTTGGATGGAAAATCACCCTTACACAACCAATTGCTTGGATCTTCTTGTTTAAAGATAAGTATTCTCTTTGTATTTGAATATGGAATGATTTGATTTTCTCCCTGTAATGAATATGCTTGCTTATGCATGATGTATGTGCGAATAGATTTTTAATTCCGCTGTGTTTTGCATTCTGAAATTGCACATACATTTCTTATTTATAAATGTGTATTATATATGTGGGGCAAAATTTAGAAACTAGAAAATTGTAAATACCCCTTCCTTTAGTTGAATTGATGGATGAGGTTGTAGCATCTTTACTCATTAGATTTTGATTTTCTTTTCTTGCATTGATGATTGAGTCTTATAAATTTGATTTCCCACTTCCTCCATTTTACCCTATTTGATAAATGATGATATAAATTTGATTTTCCCACTTCCTCCATTTTAGCCTATTTGATAAATGATGGATGGCCATGTTGTGGTAATTGGTACGATCCTCCTCTTTCTAACTTTCTCAAATCATAAATAGGAAGAGCACGATTTAGGTGCTTTCACTATTTTTATATTTTTTTTTGTTCTATTGAATTGCCATCTCCATAGACATAACAAGTGCATTAAAGTGGGCATGGCTAAAACTAGTCAACTATTTTTTTATTTGAACAACAAATTTTATAGAAAGCAATATAATGATGATAGGAACATAAGGAGATATGTAAAGGCAACTATTTTCTTATTCGAATACCAAATTTTATAGAAAGCATTATAATGGTGATAGGTACATAAGGAGATATCTAAATTAATCTAATGATCTTAGAGTATAAAACTGTACCGAAGCTTCTTTAGAAAAAAAATTCTTATTAAAATTAAACGACAGAGGAATTCCCTCAACGCTATAAGAGGTCTTAGGAGTGAATGGGTTTTCAATTTGGAAATGAATGATTGACATGAACTCATTGTTGATAGTTAGGGTAAAACATACAACAATATATATCTTTAGGGCACAACCTAATCAACAATGAGTCAAGATATTCTTATTATCAAAGTTTTCAAACATAACTAGAGAAACATCAAGATGTCAAATATAGATAAGGAGAACGAATCCAGAGTACAATAATGTTATTAGTTGCATTACAAATTCTAAGAAATAAGATAATGCTTCTCAATAGCAACTAAAGCTAGCAATGTCAAAGAATAATATAAATTTGTGTCATATACATGTTTGTAAAATAAAAATTTGATTACCTTCTAAATGTACAAATGCTTACTTATTACTTATGTGAGCCCCATATGATTATGATTTCCAACTTAAAATTTATGTATTAGGTGTTGCTATAAACCATTGCCTTCATATTTAAGATATTGATATTGATCCTCAAAGCCTGAAAGCATAAGATAGAGACCTAGTTATAAGATCTTCATAATTTGGAGTGAAACGGTTGGTCTTGCTTATTAATCCAACCATATAAAATATTCATCAATATCAATGTTTATTATCAATATTTTGTCATTTGTTAATCTTTCATTTCACATTCATTCATTAACTCATTATTTTATTGTTACTCTTTATAATAATAATAATTATTTTTAAGGTTGCAACCAAGTCAGACACTAATTTGGTGTATGAGACCCCATTGTTTGTGAGACAAGGGACCTCCTTCTATGCATGGATTTAACTGCTAAAGTCTATAAAGGTGTTCATGCCCTACCCCTTCCAAATTTAAACCTATAACCTCTCAAGAGAAAACTCATACTTTTAACTGTTATCATACCATATCATTATATCCCTTATTTAATTTACATATACCCATAACTTTACCACTTTACTTTCTTAAAAACTTAAATATTAATTTGCACCTTTATTTCTTCTTAATAATAATAATATTATAATAATAATATTAACATGGTTCAACATTCATTAACTTTACTTATTTTTCTTTGGTTCATTTTTAATATTCCTTTATGAGTGTGATAACATCAGTGTGATAACATCTTCCTTTTTAATATTCCTTTGTGATAACATCTTCTTTTTTAATATTCCTTTCTAAGTGTGATGACATGTTTTGACATATGTACCTTCCTTTAATATTTCTTTTGATTTTATATTTTGATTTTTTATTATTATTATTTGATTATTTAAAATATGTTTTATGTTTTTTTTTTCAAATTTTATATTATTTGATTATTTAAAATATTTTATAATTTTTTTGGATCTTTTCTTTATTTTCTTTTAAAATAAAAATGTGATCATTTTTATTATCTTTTTTCAACCTTTCTTATTTATATATTTGAAACTTCTTTGATTTTTTTCACTATCTATTAAATTTGTTTCAAAGTTATATATTTTCTTTTCTTCTTTTAAGTTTTTAATGTATTTAATTATATTCTATCGTTTTTAATGTATTTAATTATATTCTATCATAATGTAATGGTTTGGATGTTTTTTTATTTAATTATAATTTAATTAATTGTTTAATTTTTAAGATTATTAAAGTTTTATAATTTTAATATTTTAATATATTTTTTTTCTATTTTTTTTATAAAAGTCTAATATTTTTTTTAATTATCTTTAAAAAAAACTTCAAACTATTTTGATTTTAATTTGTTTATTTTTATTATCTAAATTATTTAAAAATAAATATTTAAATATATTTTTATGTTAAGCTTTGATCACCAATTCATTCCTTTCTCCTTTAAATCTAAGCTTGCAAGTCTTTTTTTTTAATTATAGTGTAATGGAACATATAATATAATATAAAGTGTTTGAAAAAATTAAGAATATATTATATTAGATGATTTGAAAATGTTAGTGGTTAATTATTAAAAAAAAATATAATTTTTTTTTTTTTTTATGAAAACATATTTATATATATATTTAGAGATGAAAAACAAAGTTATATTTTAAATGTGTTATAAATATTAAATCTAAAAATATGGTAAATTTAAAAGTCCTCTAAATTGTTTATCTTAATAATATCTCTTATACTATCAACAAATAGTAATGGCTTTGTTTTACAAATTTCGCACCTTTAAAACTTATTGTAGTAGCGAAAAAGGAAAAAATGTCATCACTAGTATCATAATTAGTTGTTCACTTATATATCATAGTCATCTTCATAAGTAGTGAAACCAAATAGAAAATAAGATTGCAACATAAAATAAGAAAATTCAAGGGCTTGTGGGAGGTTCCTCTTCCCCACCACAACAATAGTCCTCAAGTTGTAGAAAACCAATTCAACTTGAAAGTGATTGCTTTGACAAATCATTTGCCTCCTCATTGTGTTTTCTTCTCATGTGATTGAACCAATATCTATCAATTGCTCAACGACTATTACAACCTTGTCCAATAATGGTCTCAGAGTTATGTTTTAGTGTAAGTATATTTTCCCACTCAATCACCAAACACTTGAAGATTGACTATGTTCTTTTCCAAACCTAAGTTTAGTAGAGACAACAATCCATGTAATTCAACTTAATTGTTAGTGCCTTACCAACTCCAATATTGAATGAAAAGTTAATGGTGTTATATCAGAACAATATACCTCCAACACCACAAGAGCTAAGTTTTCCTTAGCTAGCACCATAAAAAATCCATGTGCTTGACTTATCTATATTAGGTGGATCACTTTGTCTTGGATCGTTTTACATGGTTGGTTGTTTGATGTCATCATAATTATATTTGATTCTATAAAAAGCCTCTAATGGATAGTAAATTTTTATCTTGAAATAAATTTGCATTTCTCATAATCCATAAATCCCATGAAACCACACAGGGTAAATCTTTGTGGTTTTCCACTAAGGGGTCCTCCATCTATTTTTTAAAACCTTCAATTATAGATGTGCCTTCCCAACTACTTAAGCCCCTCATTAAATTGCATGTTTCATTCCATACTTCTTTGGATAAGGGGTAGTTCATCAATGCATGTTTATTGTCATCTACGTTAGCCCTGCATAAGACATAATACCTTGGTCCTTACCATTCTCTCATTTGCAACAAATCCCAATTTAAAGCTTTGTTTCTAAGGGCCAACTAAAAGACACTTATAGATTTAAGAAGTGCTTCCAAGTTCCACAGAAGCTTCCACCGCCAACACTCTTCTTGATCTCCCTCTAAAAACATAAGTTTATATCCTAAACTAGTAGTCAATTCCCCATTAGGGTAGACCAAACTACAATATCTTCTTCTCCTTAACTGAATGTATTGATTTTCAATATTCTAGTGAAGCTATCCCATTGATCTACCTTATGTTCAACCAACCCCAAATGCCTTCCTTCCTTCCAACATCATTGCCATAGGGTGCCTTAACCAACATCAAATAATACAAGGATCCCCTTTTATAAAGAAATATATTGAAAATAAAACGAGTCGATTATACTCTTTTATGAGGAAATTAAACAATTACTTATATTTAATGATTATTAAATAGTAAAATCAAATCATCCATAAAATTACATCAAATAAACATCATAAAAAACATTAACATAAAGAGAAACTTGTATGGGAAAAGCTCCAACAAAATGAAATATTATACCTTTCTTTTTCTATCAAGATTACACTACAAAAATTATATTATAGAGAAGATTCACTCACTACGAAGTTGAATAGGCATCACATCATGCTACAAACTTTTACATGTTGCCTTTACCTTTCTCTCATGCTATGTATCTCACTTACAAATAATACAAAGATTTGGTTCTCGCATAAATACAAAAGCAACAATTCTTGAACTTTGAAATAATTTGCACCTCTCTACAATTTTGAATTTTGACTGCTATGTATCTCACTTTTCTAGCATTGCTAAGTTAGGGAACATAAATGTTATTCAATAACTAAGTTCCACTTGGATGATGTTGCCAAACCCCTTTATTTCCCCTATTTTTATTAACAAAGGAGCTAGGGTTAGTTTAAGGTATTTTTACATCTCCTTGAATTCCTTTGGAACTTTGAGATTCATCATGTTCTTACTAGATGAAATTGTTGTGGAATAAATTTTCAATGCTAACTTTGATTATTTAATGTGCAATACCATTGAAAATTTCTATATTATTTACATGATTATAAAACTCATAAATGGTCTCAAAAGGATTATTAATTTAACTTTCCGCTTTGAAAGGAAACCAAGATTGAAGAAACAATATAAGGATTCATTTTAGATCACAATTCCCCATTTTGTAAGTTTTTGAAACCCAAAACTCAATTATTCCAACAACTTTACTCTTGGCTCTAGCTCTCAATGTCGGTAATGGTTCTTGGATTGAACTTTAACTCTATCTTTGGCTCATGGATTTAGGCTTGACTTGGAGGAAGATTGGTACTTAGTGCCTTAAGCATTGACTACTAACCATGGAGCAATCTCCATCAATTTCAATACTCATGCATTAAAGCTATATTTTTTGTAACATAATAGTTTATATATTATCATTGTATTGTAATTATTACTAATATAGAATTATTCGTGTCAAGTCATCGCACTCATAAAAGTGAGGCATTTTTATGGTCTAGTTGGATGATTTTTTTCTGGGTAACATATTTGGAGGAAAACCCTTGGGCACTTCCCCTCATTCCAAGGATGGTTCCTAGGTTAAACCCTAGATTTTTTAGGGTAGAACGCTAGGTCAACAACAAGACTCACAGTTTTACTTGGGTGGGGAGGATAACATTTCATCCCACAACCACTCGAGCTAGACCCAATTGACATCTATTTTGAAGACATACATACATACATACATACATATATATATATATATATATCACACTAATAACATGAAATGGGAAAACAATTTCAATGTTAAATGTTTTTGTTCTTTTGTTTTAATTATCTTGTGATGCATTTCCCAGGGAAACCCATACGACACTTCCCCACATTTTGAGGATGCTACCCTTGGTAAATCATATTATCCAAGGCTTAAGGCTAGGTTAACAACTCAACAAGAATTGGTTCACAAATAGTAAGCATGTCACAAAGTGGGATTTGAACCCAGATGGGGGAAGAAACACTATCGATTCATCTCAACCACTTGAGCTACACCCAATTGACACACTGCCAAATGTTTATAAAAATGGAAAAAATAAATTTAACAAAATAATAACAATAACAAATCAATAAATAATTTGCGTCTTTGATAGTTTTAATATCTCAATATTTAATAATTTATTATATTATTAAATTTTGATAGAAATAACCCTATTCTAAGTCCTAAACACACCTTCACACACATTTAGTTATGATGTGGTTGTAAGGTAGTTACCAAATGTGTACTAAGAATGTATTCTTTTATACATATTAATGATATGCTCTATGCTAGCCTTTTCTATCATATGATTATGTTCTTTCTTTCTTTATCTTCTTGGCTAGATATTCTAATAGTGGTATCATCCATTGAATTCATTGTGAAAGAAATTACAAATATGTGATCTGTGAAACTCCATAGAGGGGAAGAATAATTTGCTTTACTATGCAAGAACATGCGTTTCATTATCATAGCCTTATTTGTTTTATGAAAATACTGTATAAAGAAAGAGTGCTCTGCGTCAATCAATTCATTTTATTGTTTTATCATGCACGAAGAAAAGCATGTCTTGTTGAAGATTTGGTATGTATGTGCATAAGTCTTTGTGAAAAGACAATGATATAGGTTTATATACTTGTAAATGGAGTTATCAGGTGATAAGCTATTCAAAACCAGTTTTTAGTCATTTGACATTTACAATAGTTCTTTTTGTAAGTATTAAAGTAACAATCAAAGTCAAATTGCATTGTAAACAGGTGCATTTTCAGTAGAAGCCAACACCCTCCATCAAAATGCATTTATGAGTTTGATTGTTTAAGGGGGTGGAGTTTTAAGAATTCCTCATAGGTTTCTATACTTTTTTTTTGTAACTAGGAGAATCGACAACTGGGAAGGGGATGGTACTCACGTGACATGGGGTCCAGGGATCCAATCCCATCCGCTACCACTATACCCCTAGGTGCACCCACACAGCCTGCAAGCATGGGGCACGGGTAAGCCGGGGTGATTTGAACTCATGACCTCCATTTACAACATTTCCTTCATATCAAGCGAATCACCAATTGAGCTACACCCCTGCGGGAAAAGTCATTAAATAGGTTTCAATACTTAAAGACTTGATGTGTTTCCAATAATTCATAGTTCAGATCGTGGTATTCTGTGTCTAGTTTTGACACTCAAAACCACTATGAAATGTTTGGATAAGTGTTTTGTCTGGTTCTAACACTCAAACCTACCTCTTTGATATATATTTCCATTGGAGGCACATCCAAGCACTTTTTCCATCACACCAAAGAAATTATTCTTGTTTTTGATCTTGTTCCTGACAGGGGGGGATTACTAACAGTAAAATACAAGCGAGCAGGAACAAGTGAGTAGGAACTGCTAAGCTAGAACTAGAGTAAGAACAAAGTTCGAGAGAGAACTGTTGAGCCAGAACTAGAGCCAAAGCCAAGTTCAGAATTTGGTTTGTGGTCATCCCAAAAACCACCATTTAGTAGAAGAATTACAACTTCTACTAGCCTTCAGAATGTTCCAGGAACCTCTAAGTCTTAGAGCCAAGTTCTAGATTGGTTTGTTGTCATCCCAAAAGCACCATTTTCAGAGAGCACCTTTCATTAGCATAAAACATCATCTTCTAGGGTGAATAATTAGATTGCCAAGTAAGAAATGTTTAGCCATTGTCAGTTGTTCACTTCTAGATTTTAGCTCTCTGCATTTTGCTGGACACATTAATGATTGTCAGGCGTTTTTAGTGGCATTTTTTCAGGAAAATCCTCATCGAAACTCATGAAGTTTCAAACCATGAGTTTTAGGTTGAAGACTTGTATGGACTTATGTTTAAGGGGGGGGATTGTTAGAAATAACCCTAATCTAAGTCCTAATCACACCTTAACACACATCTAGTTATGATGCGGTTGTAAGGTAGTTACCAAATGTGTATTGTAAATGTATTCTTTTATACATATTAATGATATGCTATATGCTATCCTTTTCCACCATATGATTATGTTCTTGTTTTCTTGATCTTCTTGGCTAGACATTCTAACAATTTTTATATAGCTAATCGTCGTATTGATTATTTGTTATTTATTTATATTTATATATGTATTTGAATTTTTAGTTGTTGGATGAATAAAAAGGAAAAATGACACTACTCCAACTTACACCATCCTCCACTTGAGACTTTAGAGGAAGGTTGCTCTATTGTGAATATAAAGCAGTCAAGTAAGAATTTGACAATGGACAAGTAAAAAAACTTCATCTAAATATTTAGTCTCTATTCTAAATTTAATATGATTAATTTTTTTTATAGCTCCATCTTAACTTTGGATCTCTCAAACATGAAGAGGGATCATATTTATTGAAGTGTTGATCATTTAAAAAATGGATCTAACCATAGATGACGAGAGGAGTAAATATCACATTTATAATATTTTAAATTTTGTTATATGAAGAGATGAGTAAATATCTGGATCTTTCCTTTTATCTCTCTATATAATAATTTTTGTATTGAAGATACATTTCAAATCCCCTCATTTCGAGGATGGTACCCAAGGTAAACCCTAGATTCTTCAGGGCATAAGGCTAATCAACAAGAGGGCTCAAAGTCGTTACAACACTATACTCATTATTTATATTTATACTTTTTTTTGTTTGCAAGAATCTCCTTGAATTGCGGGAGTGACGTTTGGTCTAAGAATCCATGACCCAGGGACATCTAAGTCGTTAAAATCACCCGGGGATCGCACCCAGCCGCTTGAGCCACACCAACCCTCAACTAGTTGGATTTTGGGTATATCCTTCTAACTAGCTCATCCCTAAGAAGAATTGAACCCAAATTGCCATGCTAACGAGACCCACACCTTAACCGAATGAGCTATCAAAGTTTGATATTTATATTTATACTTGACTAACATATAACATTATTATTTTTATAAGTATTTTATTGTTTTTCAAAATTGACATATAAATACAATAATATAATGTTTTTATATTTAAAAAAAATACTTTTAATATAGTTTTAAAATTAAATATTACTGTAATTTCTTTTAATTATTATTATTATATATATATAAACAATTGTTCATAATGTGTGAGTGTCGCCTAGTGCTTTTGGCATTGTGGTGTCCTTTAAACACTTTTAAGTTTTGGCTCATTAGATTTTGATTTAAGGGCGTGCATAGTTTGCTTTTGCCACTTCCACCATTTTTTGAGTGACAAGTGGTTATGTGACTTTCGGAGTAGTTTCCATGACCTTCTCTGATTTGGTCACATTAACTACTCTTTATTTAATTTAGAAATAGATTGTCCATTTGTCTCCTAATGGTTTATGTCTACGTAGGCAAAATTGTTTCATCTTAGGTTGACTTTCGTAAGAAGATCAAATCAAATGATTTAAAAAATTTAGTTGAGGGTCGGTGAGTGTATTATTTTTTTTGGTTGGATATTACATATAATAGAGTACCATGGAGGCGACAAAGATAATAAAGCAAGGTCGGTACAATTAAGCCTAATTTTTATTCTCCACGGCACCAATTTTGTAATTTAATTTATGCAAATATATTGAATACATGTCAAATTTATAAAGTTCAAGGAATAATATTTAACTGAATCTTTTAAATAAAATAAATTAATAGATATTCGATTTTTAATGGACTAAAATTTTTAATAGACAAATTTTATCATTGACCAAATTAAAAATAGAATGGTTGTAGTTAAGAATAGAGACTAGGCAAGATATGAACTTTTACCCATTATGTTTTGTTACTTTTTCATGCTTGAGAAGCCATGGATTCATGTTATAGGAGGTTCACTACTAGCATATAGTAGGTTGGACTCTTTTTGCACACATTGGTAAGCACTGCAAGGGTTGGATTTCTTGAGGGAATTGTGGAATAATGAAGGGAAATGCATTCCTTGTGTTGTGTGGGGTAGTAGAGAAGAGTGCCATGGTTGGGATGGCTGAGCGAAATCCATGTAAACGCTTAGAGGTGGGTAGTTTGTCTAAGCATGAGAGCAATTGGGCTGTGGGATGAGAGAGAGAATCCTATATGTGTTTCTTTTGCCATGATGGCCACACAACTCGACTTGGTAGTGGTATCTACAACTAATACCTACAGTTGGATGGAAAATCGCCCTTACACAACCAATTGCCTAGATCTTCTTGTTTAAATATAAGTATTCTCTTTGTATTTGAATATGGAATGATTTGATTTTCTCCCTGTAATGAATATGCTTACTTAAGCATGATGTATGTGCGAATAGAGTTTTAATTCTGCTGTGTTTTGCATTCTGAAATTGCACATACATTTCTTATTCATAAATTCCTATTATATCTGTGGGGAAAAACATAGAAACTAGAAAATCATAAATACTCCTCCTTTAGTTGAATTGATGGATGGAGTTGTAGCATATTTACTTATTAGATTTTGATTTTCTTTTCTTGCATTGATGATTGAGTCTTATAAATTTGATTTGCTCACTTCCTCCATTTTAGCCTATTTGATAAATGATGAATGGCCATGTTGTGGTAATTGGTAGGATCCTCTTCTTTCTAACTTTCTCAAATCATAAATAGGAAGTGCACGATTTAGGTGCTTTCACTATTTTTTTTTTTCTATTGAATTTCCATCTCCATAGATATAACAAGTGCATTAAAGTGGGCATGGTTAAAACTAGTCAACTATTTTTTTATTCAAATAACAAATTTTATAAAAAGCATTATAATGATGATAGGAACATAAGGAGATATGTAAAGGCAACTATTTTCTTATTCGAATACCAAATTTTATAGAAAGCATTATAATGGTGATAGGTACATAAGGAGATATCTAAATTAATCTAATGATCTTAGAGTATAAAATTGTACCAAAGTTACTTTAGAAAACAAAAATTCTCATTAAAATTAAATGGTGGAGGAATTCCCTCAACACTAGAAGAGGTCTTAGGAGCGAATGGGTTTTCAATTTGGAATTGAATGATTGACATGAACTCATTGTTGTTAGTTAGGGTAAAACATACAACAATATATATTGTTAGGGCACAACCTAATCAACAACGAGTTGAGATATTATTATTATCGAAGTTTTCAAACATAACTAGAGAAACATCAAGATGTCAAATATAGATAAGGAGAACGAATCTATAGTACAATAATGTTATTAGTTGCATTACAAATCCTAAGAAATAAGATAATGCTTCTCAATAACAACTAAAGCTAACAATGTCAAATAATCATATAAATTTGTGTCGTATACATGTTTGTAAAATGAAAATTTGATTACCTTCTAAATGTACAAATGCTTACTTTACTTATGTGAGCCCCATATGATTATGATTGCCAATGTACAATTTATGTATTAGGTGTTGGTATAAACCATTACCTCCTTATTTAAGATATTGATCCTCAAAGCTTGAAAGCATAAGATAGAGACTTATTTATAAGATCTTCATAATTTGGAGTGAAATGGTTAGTCTTGCTTATTACTCCAACCATACAAAATATTCATCAATATCAATGTTTATTATCAATATTTTGTGATTTGTTAATATTTCATTTCACATTCATTCATTAACTCATTATTTTATTGTTACTCTTTATAATAATAATAATAATAATAATAATAATAATAATAATTTATTTTTAAGGTCACAACCAAGTTAGACACTAATTTGATGTATGAGACCCCCTTGTTTGTGAGATAAGGGACCCCCTTCTATGCATGGATTTAACTACTAAAGTCTATAAAGGTGTACATGCCCTACCCCTCCAAATTTAAACTTATAACCACCTAAGAGGAAACTCATGTTTTTAACCGTTATCATACCATATCGTTATACCCTTTATTTAATTTTACATGTACTCGTAACTTTACCACTTTACTTTCTTAAAAAGTTAAATATCAATTTGCACCTTGATATCTTCTTAATAATAATAATATTAACATAGTTTTTTTTCCAAAAAAAATATAACTTACCATTAATAGTGGAAATAGTAAATAGAATCATACAATCCATCCACAAGTAACAACCAAACAATATCAACCATAGGACATATCCACCATAGTACCAAGTAATACCAAGATCAGACAATAAAAACATAGTTAAACATTCATTAACTTTACTTAATTTCCTTCTCATTCATTTTTAATATTCCTTTCTAAGTGTGATAACATCTTCCTTTTTAATATTCCTTTCTAAGCGTGATAACATCTTCCTTTTTAATATTCCTTTCTAATTGTGATAACATGTTTTGAAATATGTATCTTCCTTTAATATTTTTTTTGATTTTTTATTATTATTCGATTATTTAGAATATATTTTAGGATTTTTTTCAAAAAATTTATATTATTTGACTATATAAATATTTTATTATCTTTTCATCTTTTCTTTATTTTTTTTTAAAATACAAATGTGATACATTTTATTAATTTTTTTCAACCATTCCTATTTATATATTTGAAATTTCTTTGACTTTTATTCACTTTTTATTAAATTTGTTTAAAAGTTTTATATTTTCTTCTCTTCTTTTAAGTTTTTAATGCATTTAATTATATTCGATCATAATTTTATGGTTTGGATGTTTCTTTATTTTTTTTTCTAATTTAATTATAATGGTTTAATTTTTAAGATTGATCAAGGTTTTATAATTTTAATATTTTAACATTTTTTCCTAATTTTTTAATAAAAATTTAATGATTTTTTCTTAATTATATTTAAAAAAAACTTCAAATTATTTTGATTTTGATTTATTTATATTTTAATTTATTTATTTCTATTATCTAAATTATTTAAAAATAAATATTTAAATTCATTCACGTCACATCTATATTTTTATGTTAAGTTTTTATTACCAATCCATTCCTTTTTAACAAATTATAGTGTAATGGAACACACGATATAATATAAAGTGTTTGAAAAAATTAAAGATATATTATATTAGATGATTTGAAAATGTGGGGTTAATTATTAAAAGAAATTATAATCATTTATTTCTTTTACAAAAACATATTATATATATATGAAAAACAAAGTTATATTTTGAATATGTTATAAATATTAAATTTAAAAATATGGTTGTTTAAAAGTCCTCTAAATTGTTTATCTTATATTTCCTATACTATCAACAAATAGTAATGGCTTTGCTTTATAAATTTCACATCTTTAGAAATTATAGTAGTAATAAAAAAGGAAAAAATGTCATCAATAGTATCATACTTAGTTGTTTACTTATAGATCATAGTCATCTTCATAAGTAGAGAAACCAAATAGAAAATAAGATTGCAACATAAAAGAAGAAAATTCAAGGGCTTGTGGGAGGTTCCTCTTCCCCACCACAACAATAGTCCTCAAGTTGTAGAAAACCAATTCAACTTAAGAGTGATTGCTTTGACAAATCATCTGCCTCCTCATTATGTTTTCTTCTCATGTGATTGTACCAATATCTATCAATTGCTCAACGACTATTACAACCTTGTCCAATAATGGTCTCAGAGTTATGTTTTAGATCGTGTAAGTATCTTTCTCCCACTCAATCACCAAACACTTGAAGATTGGCTGTGTTCTTTTCCATACCTAAGTTTAGTAGAGACAACAATACATGTGATTCAACTTAATTGTTAGTGCCTTACCAACTCCAATTTTGAAGGAAAAGTTAATGGTGTTATATAAGAACAATATAACTCCAACACCACAAGGACTAAGTTTTCCTTAGCTAGCACCATAAAAAATCCACAAGCTTGATTTATCTATATTAGGTGGATCACTTAGTCTTGGATCCTTTTGCATGGTTGGTTGCTTGATGTCATCATAATTATATTTGAGACTATAAAAACCCTCTAATGAATAGTAAATTTTTATCTTGAAATAAATTTGCATTTCTCATAATCCATAAAGCCCATGAAACCACACAGGGTAAATCTTTGTGGTTTTCCACTAAGGGGCCCTCCATCTATTTTTTAAAAACTTCAATTAGATATGTGCCTTACCAACTACTTAAGTTCATGCTTCCTTCGCCAACACTCTTTTCTACGATGTTTATTTGTTGTAGTTTTATAGATGATTTGATTTTAATATTTAAATCAAATAGTAAAAGAATGTTGGCGGTGGAAGCTTACCTTCTTCTCCTTGATCTCCCTCTATGATTTGATTTAATTTTACTAGTTTTTCTATCCCATTGATATACCTTATGTCCAACCAACCCCAAATAGATTCCTTCCTTCCAACATCATTGCCATAGGGTGCCTTAACCAACATTAAATAATACGAGGATCCCCTTTTATAAAGAAATATATTAAAAATAAAACGAGTTGGTTACACTCTTATATGATGAAATTACTTATATTTAATGATTGTTAAATAGTAAAATCAATTAATCCATAAAACTATAACAAATAAACATCGTAGAAAACATTGACATAAAGAGAAACTAGTATGGGAAAAGCTCCAACAAAATGAAAGATTATACCTTTCTTTTTCTACGAGGATTACATTACAAAAATTATAGAGAAGATTCACTCACTATGAAGTTGAATAGGCATCACATCATGCTACAAAATTCTAGAGGTTGCCTTTACCTTTCTCTCATGCTATGTATCTCACTTACAAATAATACAAAGATTTGGTTCTCGCAAAAATACAAAAGCAACAATTCTTGAACTGTGAAATATTTTGCACCTCTCTACAATTTTGACTGCTATGTAGCTCACTTTTCTAGCATTGAAGTTATGGAACATAAATGTTATTCAATAACTAAGTTCCACTTGGATGATGTTGCCAAACCCATTTATTTCCCCTATTTTTATTAACAAAGGAGCTAGGTTAATTTAGGGTATTTTTACATCTCCTTGAATTCCTTTGGAACTTTGAGATTTATCATGTTCTTACTCAATGAAATTGTTGTGGAATAAGTTTTCAATGCTAACTTTGATGATTTAATGTGCAAAACATTGTAAATTTCTATATTATTTACATGACTATAAAACTCATAAATGGTCCCAAAAGGATCATTACTTCAACTTTATGCTTTGAAAGGAAACTAAGATTGAAGAAACAACATAGGGATTCATTTTAGATCACAATTTCCCATTTTGTAAGTTTTTGGTTCCCAAAACTCAATAATTCCAACAACATTACTCTTGGCTCTAGCTCTCAATGTTAGTTATGGTTCTTGGATTTAACTTTAACTCTATCTTTGGCTCATGGCTTTAGGCCTAACTTGGAGGAAGATTGGTACTTAGTACCTTAAGCATTGACTACTAACCATGGAGCAATCTCCATCAATTTCAATACTCATGCATTAAAGCTATATTTTTTGTAACATAATAGTTTATATATTATCATTGTCTTGTAATTTTACTAATATAGAATTATTTGTGTCAAGTCGTTGCCCCCATAGAAGTGAGGCATTTTTATAGTCTATTTGGATGATTTTTTTCTAGGTAACATATTTGGAGGAGTACCCTTGGGAACTTCCCCTCATTCCAAGGATGGTTCCCAGGTTAAACCCTAGATTTTTTAGGGTAGAAGGCTAGGTCAACTACAAGACTGGCAGTTTTACTTGGGTGGGGAGGATAACATTTCATCCCACAACCACTCGGGCTAGACCCAATTGAAATCTATTTTGAATATATATATATATATATATATATATCACACTAATAAAATGAAATGGGGAAAAAATTCGATGTTAAATGTTTTTGTTCGTTTGTTTTAATTATCTTGTGATGCATTTCCCGGGGAAACCCATTAGACACCTCCCCTCATTTTCAGGATGCTACCCTTGGTAAATCATATTATCCAAGGCTCAAGGCTAGGTCAACAACTCAACAAGAATTGGTTCACAAATAGTAAGCATGTCACAAAGTGGGATTTGAATGCAGACGGGGGAAGAAACACTATCCATTCATCTCAACCACTCGAGATATACCCAATTGACACAATGACAAATGTTTATAAACATGGAAAAAATAAATTTAACAAAATAATAACAATAACAAATCAATAAATAATTTGAGTCTTTGTTATTTTTAATATCTCAATATTTAATTTTTATTATATTATTAAATTTTGTTAGAAATAATCCTAATCTAAGTCTAAACACACCTTCACACACATCTAGTTATGATGTGGTTGTAAGGTAGTTACCAAATGTGTACTAAGAATCTATTCTTTTATACATATTAATGATATGCTCTATGCTATCCTTTTCTATCATATGATTATGTTCTTGCTTTCTTGATCTTCTTGGCTAGACATTCTAATAGTGGTATCATCCATTGAGTTCATTGTGAAAGAATTACAAATATGTGATCTGTGAAATTGCATAGAGGGGAAGAATAATTTGCTTTACTATGCAAGAACATGCGTTTCATTGTCATAGCCTTATTTGTTTTATGAAAATACTGTATAAAGAAAGAGTGCTCTGCGTCAAGCAATTCATTTTATTGTTTTATCATGCTTGAAGAAAAGCATGTCTCGTTGAAGATTGGGTATGTATGTGCATAAGTCTTTGTGGAAAGATGACAATGATATAGGTTTATATACTTGTAAATGGAGTTATAAGGTGATAAGTTATTCAAAACTAGTTTGTAGTCATTTGACACTTACAATAATTCTTTTTGTAAGTATTAAATTAACAATCAAAGTCGAATTGCATTGTAAACGGGTGCATTTTCAGTAGAAGCCAACACCCTCCATCAAATTGCATTTATGAGTTTGATTGTTCAATGGAGTGGAGTTTTAAGAATTCCTCATAGGTTTCAACACTTACAAACTTGACGTGTTTCCAATAATTCATAGTTCATATCGTGGTATTATGTGTCTAGTTTTGACACTCAAAACCACTATGATATGTTTGTCTAGGTATTGTGTATGGTTCTAACATTCAAACCTACCTCTTTGATATATATTTCCATTTGAGGTACATCCAAGTACTTTTTCCATCACACCAAAGAAATTATTCTTGTTTTTTATGTTGTTCTTGACAGGGGGAATTACTGAAAATCAGAAACAAGCGAGTGGGAACAAGTGAGCAGGAACTGTTGAGCTAGAACCAAAGTTAGAGCCAAGTCCCAAAGAGAACTGTTGAGCCAAAGCCAAGTTCAGAATTTGGTTTGTGGTCATCCCCAAAACCACCATTTAGTAGAATAATTACAACTTCTACTAGCATTTGGTATGTTCCAAGAACCTCTAAGCCTTAGAGCCAAGTTCTAGATTGGTTTGTGGTCATCCCAAAACCACTATTTTCATAGAGCACCTTCCATTAGCATAAGACATCATCTTCTAGCTAAATTTCTTGGCGAATGATCAGATTGTCAAGTAAGAAATGTTTAGCCATTGTCGGTTGTTCACTTCTAGATTCTAGCTCTCTACATTTTGCTGGACATATTAATGATTGTCAGGCATTTTTAGTGGCGGTTTTTCAGGTAGATCCTCATCGAAACTCATGAAGTTTTAAACCATGAGTTTTAGGTTGAAGACTTGTATGGACTTATGAGTAAGGGGGGATTGTTAGAAATAACTCTAATCTAAGTCCTAATCACACCTTAACACACATCTAGTTATGATGGGGTTGTAAGGTAGTTACCAAATGTGTATTGTAAATGTATTTTTTTATACATATTAATGCTATGCTATATGCTATCCTTTTCCACCATATGATTATGTTCTTGTTTTCTCGATCTTCTTGGCTAGACATTCTAGCCATTTTTATATAGCTAATCGTCATATTGATTATTTGTTATTTATTTATATTTATATATGTATTTGAATTTTTAGTTGTCGGATGAATAAAAAGGAAAAAGGACACTCCTCCAACTTACAACATCCTCCACTTGAGACTTTAGAGGAAGGTTGCTCTATTGTGAATATAAAGTAGTGAAGTAAGAATTTGACCATGGACAAGTAACAAAAATCATTAAATATTTAGTCTTGATTCTAAATTTAATATGATTAAAACTTTTTTATAGCTCCATCTAGCTTTGGATCTCTCAAACATGAAGAGAGATCATATTTATTGAAGCGTTGATCATTAAAAAAATGGATCTAACCATAGATGATGAGAGGAGTAAATATCACATTTATAGTACTTTTAATTTTGTTATATGAAGAAATGAGTAAATATCTCGATCTTTCCTTTTATCTCTCTATATAACCATTTTTGTATTAAAGATACATTTCAAATCCCTTCATTTCGAGGATGGTACCCACGGTAAACCCTAGATTCTTCAGGGCACAAAGCTAATCAACAAGAGGGCTCGAAGTCGTTACAACACTATACTCATTATTTATATTTATACTTTTTTTTTGTTTGCGAGAATCTCCCTGAATTGCGGGAGTGACGTTTGGTCTAAGAAACCATGACCCAGGGGCATCTAAGTCGTTAAAATCACCCGGGGATCGCACCCAGCCTCTTGGGCCACACCAACCCTCAACTGGTTGGATTTTGGGTATTTCCTCCTAACTAGCTCATCCCTAAAGGGAATTGAACCCAGGTCGCCATGCTAACGAGACGCATGCCTTAACTGAATGAACTATCAAAGTTTGATATTTATATTTATACTTGACTAACATATAACATTATTATTTTTATAAGTATTTTATTGTTTTTCAAAATTGACATATAAATATTATTGACATATAAACACAATAATAAAATGTTTTTATATTTAAAAATTAATACTTTTAATATAATTTTAAAATTAAATATTATTGTAATTTCTTTTAATTATTATTATATATATATATATAAACAATTGTTCATAATGTGTGAGTGTCGCCTAGTGCTTTTGGCATTGTGGTGTCCTTTAAACACTTTTAAGTTTTGGCTCATTAGATTTTGATTTCAGGGCGTGCATAGTTTGCTTTAAACACTTCCACCATTTTTTGAGTGACAAGTGGTTATGTGACTTTCGGAGTAGTTTCCGTGACCTTCTATGATTTGGTCACATTAACTACCCTTTATTTAATTTAGAAATAGATTGTCCATTTGTATCCTAATGGGTTATATCTACGTAGGCAAAATTGTTTCATCTGAGGTTGAATTTCGTAAGAAGATCAAATCAAATGATTTAAAAAATTTAGTTGAGGGTCGGTGAGTGTATTATTTTTTTGGTTGGATATTACATATAATAGAGTACCATGGAGGCGACAAAGATAATAAAGCAAGCTCGGTACAATTAAGCCTAATTTTTAGTCTCCACGGCACCAATTTTGTCTATTAATTTATGCAAATATATTGAATACATATCAAATTTATAAAGTTCAAGGAATAATATTTAACTGAATTTTTTAAATAAAATAAATTAATATGTATTCGATTTTTAATGGACTAAAATTTTTGATAGACAAATTTTATCATTGACCACATTAAAAACAAATAAAAAGGTTTAAAAAATTGAACAAACCTTTATGAATTTTTTTTTTCTTATGTATTGGAGATGTGATGGAGGCTGCTCTGACATTCTATTAAGGCCTGTGAGCGAGCCTTGCAACCTTTGTACTTTGACATTCTATTAGGGCCTGCGAGCAAGCCTTACACACAACCCTTTCATTGTCATATCCATTTATTAATATCTTTTTGCCCTAATGGCCTCATAGCTCGGCTTAGGGGTGGTATCTACAACTAATATCTATGGTTGGATGGAAAATCGCCCCTACACAACCAATTGCTTGGATCTTCTTGTTTAAAGATAAGTATTATCTTTGTATTTGAATATGAAATGATTTGATTTCCTCCCTGTAATGAATATGCTTTCTTATGCATGATGTATGTGCGAATAGAGTTTTAATTCCGTTGTGTTTTGCATTCTGAAATTGCACATACATTTCTTATTTATAAATTCGTATTATATCCATGGGGCAAAACTTAGAAACTAGAAAATCATAAATACCCCTCCTTTAGTTGAATTGATGAATGGGGTTGTAGCATCTTTACTCATTAGATCTTGATTTTCTTTTCTTGCATTGATGATTGAGTCTTATAAATTTGATTTGCTTACTTCCTCCATTTTAGCCTATTTGACAAATGATGAATGGCCATGTTGTGGTAATTGGAAGGATCCTCTTCTTTCTAACTTTCTCAAATCATAAATGTAATGCTTCCATTGGCATTATAAATTTTAATCTAATTAAACATAGATTTTGTGACTAAGCAGCATATAATCAATGTGTAACCATAACAATATATAAACAACATGCAATAGCATCAAATAACTTAGAATTTTTTTAAAACTTCATTGGTGATTCACACAACATAAATTAACATCATAAATCATGTAGCAATAGCATCATATGAGAAGTTTAAAACAACATATAAACAATTTAAAATCACAAGAAAAATACCTCGTTATAAGAATGGTGACGGAGTCCAAACTGAGCAAGCTTCCCTCTTCTTCTCCTCGAGTTGCTTCCATCTTTATTGCCCAAAGCGGGACCACGGTTTTACCTCCTAGCCAACTAGGGGCCTAGCCGGCTCCCTAGCCCCAGGAAACCATTGAACGGTCCCATCCAAATGGCCTCCTGACCCTCCGTGCCCGAGACCCCCAAAGAACAGAACAGTGATGCACTAGTAGGCTATGTATCAAATCTTCCAAGAGTTCTCAAACTCTTCCAACTCTTCCAAACTTCTCATACCCCAAATTATCCAAAATACCTCTTCCTATCAAAATTCTTACCAAAATATCCTTAAAGAGAAAAGACTCTCCCTCCTTCCAATCTCAAGTCTCATATTTATATCAAAACTCCTCCTCATCCATCAATAAATTCCAAAAATAATAGTCAACATTCAATAAATTCATTTTCTAAAAAAAATATCAATTTAATCTAAATTAATAAAATATTATTACACATGGTTGCAAAGTCTCTCTTGTCATACTTCTGCATTAAATGCAACTATGACAACTCTTTTCTAAAAACTTGTGCAATCCTATCTATTCATTTATTTATATTATCCTCTCATACATAAGTCAAATAAGATATTTTCATATACTATATTATACTATGAAATAATTTATATTATTTGTATATAATATTATATGTATTTCAATAATCCAATTAATTTATATAAATCTAAAACATATTAAACAAGTCAACAAACTCATACTTTCAACTCACAAGTGATACTTTCAACAATTCATCAACCAAGCTACTATTAGATAATATAACCATATTAATTTATTCATCGATCGACCAATCATAGTATTGTACTCACGAATTGGCGTATGCATGGCCAGTGCACACGTTGTAAGCGTGGGTACTAATAATCACATTTAATGCTCCTAATAGATCATTATTACATGATCACAAACAACACATAGAAGAACAATTAAACAATGCATCATTCATAATCATTCATACAGAAGCAATAAGACATTTAATTAAATAAACATAGTGATGAAATCCAACATATAATCACGATAGTTAATAAAAATCAAGAACACCATCCAATCCATCATTGGTCCCATCCATCCCATCAGTACTCCAACCCCCTAATCACCACTACTTCCATCTCCTGACCTCACCATCCCGTCCTCTGCTGGAATATACCATGGAATCTCGACTATGCGTATGACCATGTATATAACCCGTAAGTGGAAGTGTCGATCGACCATATCGACCAAGCTTCCCCAGCAGGCACCCACTAGTCGTCATCACACATCCACGAGAGCGTGCTCAGCACAACCCTCCCACGACTCTGGGTTTCGGAGGTTCGATGGTGGGAAATGCCTCCACCCCTCCTAATAGTACTAGGGTCAATGCTCTACATCAACCATACTATGCCATCACTGATCTAAGGGGTCCCGTCATTGAAAAACCACTTTGGGCAAGTCACAATTCTTGTCAAAACTCACACTCACACACAAGTCATAGAAATATTGGAATTCACAATTAAATAGCATGAAATTTGATATAACGTCATTATACTCATGATGTTCAATACATCTCATGGGCCTTGGCAATATAGGAATCCGCCTATCTCATAGCCAATCAACATGTGGAATAGTTCATCATTAACATGAAACATATATATAGCCATAACCAACTCTTTCAAGTGCCAATCCATATCACTAATACGACATTTACAAATAGTTATGTAAGTTATTTTTGCAAACAACTAAATTAGCATTCTACATATGGATATTCTATATTCAATTTTGCATGTTCAAATGAAATAACATATTCATTGTCATTAATAAATTAAAACAATATTTCGAATTACCATACATGCCTCAAGGGAGTCCACATGTCCACATAACAATCATCTTGATCAATCTATCTTAGTAAAACAGATAATAAGCAAATGCATTGCTAAGCTAATTCACATTAGAGTTTTTAATTAAAGACTATCAAAATATGGGGCGTTACATACACCCACCCTTCAAGAAACTTTGTCCCGAAGTTATGGTCATTTTCAATCTTAAGGGAATTTTGTTTTGATGCGATATCCCTATTCCTTCATCATAGAAGATATTAACCACTCTGGTCCCACTTGACCATCACATGATCCACATGTCGATACTATCTAATTTAACTTCTTTTATCGCATGGGATGTGTTATCATATTACATATTACATGTTGTAGACACAATTGGGCTAACTTTATCATGTTTATCAATTCATGTATTCCCAGTTAGTTAACATACAATCATAATTTGTTGTTGTTTTCTATATCATAGTTCATAGGAAGACCTTGTATCCCATATAGCATTTCCTTAGGTTCAAGATGTATTGTTATGATCATTTATCGATTATTAGTTTTACTAATCTTTTTTTCTAATAAACCCCAATTACTTTTTCATTAGTATATTTAATTGGGTAAAATCTTAATAGTAGATTGAATGGTGTGCTATATAATAATTTGATTGTCACCATGTCTATCGATTGAGTACGCATAATCAATTAATACTTATCAAAGGATAATTCTGGCACATGAATCTCATTTTATGCACAAAATACTTATGGTTTCAATTTTAACACATCGATCGCTCCCGTCCTTATATTACTGGCCAAATTTGGAAATAGTGAAATCAACTCATGAAAACGATGAATTTCAACCTACCACCTCTACAAATATTCTTTGTATGACTGTAAGATATGGTAGGGCTTCTATTTACTCACCATGAAGTATGTTTACTTCTCACAAGTAAATGTAAGGATCCAATGCTACTTTACACATCTTAAAATTTTAATTTCCATTATCCTCGTTTAAGTTATAGGAATATTGCATGGATGGTATTTCTTTATTTATCAATATTTTCATATATTACTTTGTTTTGATTATCACTTGAAATTTTAAGTACCATTTATCAATGTTTGTCACACCTTCTCTTTCTCTCTCTCTTCTTTTGTTTTGTTTTGTTAGGTTTAATGCATATATTAAACATTAATTACATGCTTCTATAATTTTATTTTATTTCATAATTGATCATTTCTCACTTTTTTTTACTATACATATATTGTACCATTATTTTGTTTCAAAATAATGTTATTTTCTACATTTTCCCTACTATAATTATAAAGCCATCCCAATTATACTAATTTGCTTTACTATTTTATTATACTTTTCCAATGTATATCATATTATTTGTTGTTTGACAATCATATCTTAATGGTGGTATCTCTTTTGACCCTTTTTTTTTTCACCAATTCCTTTTTGGCTCTTCAAAATTTTCAATTGTATAATAAATTTTTGTTTTCCAGTTTTGGAAACCATGACTTAATACTTACATGGTATTAATATATTTACATTAGTCATTCACTAGAAATGGTTTAGTACAAATTTTCTTAATTTTGGAAACATTGTTATATGATTATAAGTTTGTTATCTAATTATGAGTTGTGATTTAATTACACTAGCATAGATCCATCCCAAATGTGGATCAATCAAGCCTAAAGGCATTCATCAAGGGTCTAAGCTTACACTGATACCTTCTCACATAGATCTACAACCATGACCTCCTCGAGACTCCACATTTATAACACCTATGTCAAGGTTCATTGTGCCTTACTAGACTGGTATCCACAACAATTTAGATACTTTGCAACATTTTATAGTCCTTTTGGTGTTACGGTTCATAAGAAGATGTTATTTGCCATATAACATTTATTTTGGTTCATGGGGTATTATTATGACTTTTTATTAATTGCCCACTTTATTGATTTTCTCTCAAATTTACACCACTTACTTTCTCATTAGAAATTTTAATTAAGATCCATCTTGATAGTTTCTTGATTGGTCTACTGTATATAATAACATGAACAACACCATGTTTATTATTCAACTACGCTTTATCACTCAATACTCATTAAACATAGCTCTTACCCATTGAATTGCACATTATACATGTAGAATACTTACAACTGCATTTTCTTTCTTTCTTTCTTTTGTTTTTACACATATGTAGAGCCTAGCCTACCACTTCTAGATAGGTGCTTGATACAACTATACATTATGACTAGGCGTGAAATACACATACTCATGCTTTTATTTCTAAAATTTCATCAATGTCCTCATTCAAACCTTTGAGTACCATAGATATGTTAGGTCAACTCCAAAGCTATCTTACACTTCTTATAATTACTTAATAGTTGTTAATATTGAGGTAATAGTACATATTTGTGGTCGTTATCTTGTCTTCAACATGATGATTTCTTTATAATAATAATAATAATAATAATAATTTATTTTTAAGGTCACAACCAAGTTAGACACTAATTTGATGTATGAGACCCCCTTGTTTGTGAGATAAGGGATCCCCTTCTATGCATGGATTTAACTACTAAAGTCTATAAAGGTGTACATGCCCTACCCCTCCAAATTTAAACTTATAACCTCCTAAGAGGAAACTCATGTTTTTAACTGTTATCATACCATATCGTTATACCCTTTATTTAATTTTACATGTACTCGTAACTTTACCACTTTACTTTCTTAAAAAATTAAATATCAATTTGCACCTTTATATCTTCTTAATAATAATAATATTAACATAGTTTTTTTTCCAAAGAAAATATAACTTACCATTAATAGTGGAAATAGTAAATAGAATCATACAATCCATCGACAAGTAACAACCAAGCAATGTCAACCATAGGACATATCCACCATAGTACCAAGTAGTACCAAGATCATAGTTAAACATTCATTAACTTTACTTAATTTCCTTCTCATTCATTTTTAATATTCCTTTCTAAGTGTGATAACATCTTCCTTTTTAATATTCCTTTCTAATTGTGATAACATGTTTTGAAATATGTATCTTCCTTTAATATTTTTTTTGATTTTTTATTATTATTTGATTATTTAGAATACATTTTAGGATTTTTTTTCAAAAAATTTATATTATTTAACTATATAAATATTTTATTATCTTTTCATCTTTTCTTTATTTTTTTTAAAAATACAAATGTGATACATTTTATTAATTTTTTTCACCCATTCCTATTTATATATTTGAAATTTCTTTGACTTTTATTCACTGCTTATTAAATTTGTTTAAAAGTTTTATATTTTCTTCTCTTCTTTTAAGTTTTTAATGCATTTAATTATATTCGATCATAATGTTTTTTCCAGCAGAATATTCGATCATAATGTTATGGTTTGGATGTTTCTTTTTTTTTTTTTTCTATTTAATTATAATGGTTTAATTTTTAAGATTGATCAAGGTTTTATAATTTTAATATTTTAACATTTTTTCCTAATTCTTTAATAAAAATTTAATGATTTTTTCTTAATTATATTTAAAAAAAACTTCAAATTATTTTGATTTTGATTTATTTATTTTTATTATCTAAATTATTTAAAAATAAATATTTAAATTCATTCACGTCACATCTATATTTTTATGTTAAGTTTTTATTACCAATCCATTCCTTTCTAACCAATTATAGTGTAATGGAACACAAGATATAATATAAAGTGTTTGAAAAAATTAAAGATATATTATATTAGATGATTTGAAAATGTGGGGTTAATTATTAAAAAAAATTATAATCATTTATTTCTTTTATAAAAACATATTATATATATGAAAAACAAAGTTATATTTTGAATGTGTTATAAATATTAAATTTAAAAATATGGTTGTTTAAAAGTCCTCTAAATTGTTTATCTTATATTTCTTATACTATCAACAAATAGAAATGGCTTTGCTTTATAAATTTCACATCTTTAGAAATTATAGTGGTAGTAAAAAAGGAAAAAATGTCATCAATAGTATCATACTTAGTTGTTTACTTATAGATCATAGTCATCTTCATAAGTAGAGAAACCAAATAGAAAATAAGATTGCAACATAAAAGAAGAAAATTCAAGGGCTTGTGGGAGGTTCCTCTTCCCCACCACAACAATAGTCCTCAAGTTGTAGAAAACCAATTCAACTTAAGAGTGATTGCTTTGACATATCATCTGCCTCCTCATTATGTTTTCTTCTCATGTGATTGTACCAATATCTATCAATTGCTCAACGACTATTACAACCTTGTCCAATAATGGTCTCAGAGTTATGTTTTAGATCGTGTAAGTATCTTTTTCCCACTCAATCACCAAACACTTGAAGATTGGCTGTGTTCTTTTCCAGACCTAAGTTTAGTAGAGACAACAATACATGTGATTCAACTTAATTGTTAGTGCCTTACCAACTCCAATTTTGAAGGAAAAGTTAATGGTGTTATATAAGAACAATATAACTCCAACACCACAAGGACTAAGTTTTCCTTAGCTAGCACCATAAAAAATCCACAAGCTTGATTTATCTATAGTAGGTGGATCACTTAGTCTTGGATCCTTTTGCATGGTTGGTTGCTTGATGTCATCATAATTATATTTGAGACTATAAAAAGCCTCTAATGGATAGTAAATTTTTATCTTGAAATAAATTTGCATTTCTCATAATCCATAAAGCCCATGAAACCACACAGGGTAAATCTTCGTGGTTTTCCATTAAGGGGTCCTCCATCTATTTTTTAAAAACTTCAATTAGAGATGTGCCTTACCAACTACTTAAGTTCATGCTTCCTTCGCCAACACTCTTTTCTACGATGTTTATTTGTTGTAGTTTTATAGATGATTTGATTTTAATATTTAAATCAAATAGTAAAAGAGTGTTGGCGGTGGAAGCTCACCTTCTTCTCCTTGATCTCCCTCTATGATTTGATTTGATTTTACTAGTTTTTCTATCCCATTGATATACCTTATGTCCAACCAACCCCAAATAGATTCCCTCCTTCCAACATCATTGCCATAGGGTGCCTTAACCAACATTAAATAATACGAGGATCCCCTTTTATAAAGAGATATATTAAAAATAAAACGAGTTGGTTATAATCTTATATGATGAAATTACTTATGTTTAATGATTGTTAAATAGTAAAATCAATTAATCCATAAAACTATAACAAATAAACATCGTAGAAAACATTGACATAAAGAGATAAAGAGAAACTAGTATGGGAAAAGATCCAACAAAATGAAAGATTATACCTTTCTTTTTCTACGAGGATTACATTACAGAAATGATATAGAAGATTCACTCACTATGAAGTTGAATAGGCATCACATCATGCTACAAAATTCTACAGGTTGCCTTTACCTTTCTCTCATGCTATGTATCTCACTTACAAATAATACAAAGATTTGGTTCTCGCAAAAATACAAAAGCAACAATTCTTGAACTGTGAAATATTTTGCACCTCTCTACAATTTTGACTGCTATGTAGCTCACTTTTCTAGCATTGAAGTTATGGAACATAAATGTTATTCAATAACTAAGTTCCACTTGGATGATGTTGCCAAACCCATTTATTTCCCCTATTTTTATTAACAAAGGAGCTAGGTTAGTTTAGGGTATTTTTACATCTCGTTGAATTCCTTTGGAACTTTGAGATTTATCATGTTCTTACTCAATGAAATTGTTGTGGAATAAGTTTTCAATGCTAACTTTGATTATTTAATGTGCAAAACATTGTAAATTTCTATATTATTTACATGACTATAAAACTCATAAATGGTCCCAAAAGGATTATTACTTCAACTTTCCGATTTGAAAGGAAACTAAGATTGAAGAAACAACATAGGGATTCATTTTAGATCACAATTCCCCATTTTGTAAGTTTTTGGTTCCCAAAACTCAATAATTCCAACAACATTACTCTTGGCTCTAGCTCTCAATGTTAGTTATGGTTCTTGGATTTAACTTTAACTCTATCTTTGGCTCATGGCTTTAGGCCTAACTTGGAGGAAGATTGGTACTTAGTACCTTAAGCATTGACTACTAACCATGGAGCAATCTCCATCAATTTCAATACTCATGCATTAAAGCTATATTTTTTGTAACATAATAGTTTATATATTATCATTGTCTTGTAATTTTACTAATATAGAATTATTTGTGTCAAGTCGTTGCCCCCATATAAGTGAGGCATTTTTATAGTCTATTTGGATGATTTTTTTCTAGGTAACATATTTGGAGGAGTACCCTTGGGCACTTCCCCTCATTCCAAGGATGGTTCCCAGGTTAAACCCTAGATTTTTTAGGGTAGAAGGCTAGGTCAACAACAAGACTGGTAGTTTTACTTGGGTGGGGAGGATAACATTTCATCCCACAACCACTCGGGCTAGACCCAATTGACATCTATTTTGAATATATATATTGTTCGTTTGTTTTAATTATCTTGTGATGCATTTCCCGGGGAAACCCATTAGACACCTCCCCTCATTTTCAGGATGCTACCCTTGGTAAATCATATTATCCAAGGCTCAAGGCTAGGTCAACAACTCAACAAGAATTGGTTCACAAATAGTAAGCATGTCACAAAGTGGTATTTGAATGCAGATGGGGGAAGAAACACTATCCATTCATCTCAACCACTCGAGATATACCCAATTGACACAATGACAAATGTTTATAAACATGGAAAAAATAATTTTAACAAAATAATAACAATAACAAATCAATAAATAATTTGCGTCTTTGTTATTTTTAATATCTCAATATTTAATTTTTATTATATTATTAAATTTTGTTAGAAATAATCCTAATCTAAGTCTAAACACACCTTCACACACATCTAGTTATGATGTGGTTGTAAGGTAGTTACCAAATGTGTACTAAGAATCTATTCTTTTATACATATTAATGATATGCTCTATGCTATCCTTTTCTATCATATGATTATGTTCTTGCTTTCTTGATCTTCTTGGCTAGACATTCTAATAGTGGTATCATCCATTGAGTTCATTGTGAAAGAATTACAAATATGTGATCTGTGAAATTGCATAGAGGGGAAGAATAATTTGCTTTACTATGCAAGAACATGCGTTTCATTGTCATAGCCTTATTTGTTTTATGAAAATACTGTATAAAGAAAGAGTGCTCTGCGTCAAGCAATTCATTTTATTGTTTTATCATGCTTGAAGAAAAGCATGTCTCGTTGAAGATTGGGTATGTATGTGCATAAGTCTTTGTGGAAAGATGACAATGTTATAGGTTTATATACTTGTAAATGGAGTTATAAGGTGATAAGTTATTCAAAACTAGTTTGCAGTCATTTGACACTTACAATAGTTCTTTTTGTAAGTATTAAATTAACAATCAAAGTCGAATTGCATTGTAAACAGGTGCATTTTCAGTAGAAGCCAACACCCTCCATCAAATTGCATTTATGAGTTTGATTGTTCAATGTGGTGGAGTTTTAAGAATTCCTCATAGGTTTCAACACTTGCAAACTTGACGTGTTTCCAATAATTCATAGTTCATATCGTGGTATTATGTGTCTAGTTTTGACACTCAAAACCACTATGATATGTTTGTCTAGGTATTGTGTATGGTTCTAACATTCAAACCTACCTCTTTGATATATCTTTCCATTTGAGGTACATCCAAGTACTTTTTCCATCACACCAAAGAAATTATTCTTGTTTTTTATGTTGTTCTTGACAGGGGGAATTACTGAAAATCAGAAACAAGCGAGCGGGAACAAGTGAGTAGGAACTGTTGAGCTAGAACCAGAGTTAGAGCCAAGTCCCAGAGAGTACTGTTGAGCCAAAGCCAAGTTCAGAATTTGGTTTGTGGTCATCCCCAAAACCACCATTTAGTAGAATAATTACAACTTCTACTAGCATTTGGAATGTTCCAAGAACCTCTAAGCCTTAGAGCCAAGTTCTAGATTGGTTTGTGGTCATCCCAAAACCACTATTTTCATAGAGCACCTTCCATTAGCATAAGACATCATCTTCTAGCTAAATTACTTGGCGAATGATCAGATTGTCAAGTAAGAAATGTTTAGCCATTGTCGGTTGTTCACTTCTAGATTCTAGCTCTCTACATTTTGTTGGACATATTAATGATTGTCAGGCATTTTTAGTGGCGGTTTTTCAGGTAGATCCTCATCGAAACTCATGAAGTTTTAAACCATGAGTTTTAGGTTGAAGACTTGTATGGACTTATGAGTAAGGGGGGATTGTTAGAAATAACCCTAATCTAAGTCCTAATCACACCTTAACACACATCTAGTTATGATGGGGTTGTAAGGTAGTTACCAAATGTGTATTGTAAATGTATTTTTTTATACATATTAATGCTATGCTATATGCTATCCTTTTCCACCATATGATTATGTTCTTGTTTTCTCGATCTTCTTGGCTAGACATTCTAGCCATTTTTATATAGCTAATCGTCATATTGATTATTTGTTATTTATTTATATTTATATATGTATTTGAATTTTTAGTTGTTGGATGAATAAAAAGGAAAAAGGACACTCCTCCAACTTACAACATCCTCCACTTGAGACTTTAGAGGAAGGTTGCTCTATTGTGAATATAAAGTAGTGAAGTAAGAATTTGACCATGGACAAGTAACAAAAATCATTAAATATTTAGTCTTGATTCTAAATTTAATATGATTAAAACTTTTTTATAGCTCCATCTAGCTTTGGATCTCTCAAACATGAAGATAGATCATATTTATTGAAGTGTTGATCATTAAAAAAATGGATCTAACCATAGATGACGAGAGGAGTAAATATCACATTTATAGTACTTTTAATTTTGTTATATGAAGAAATGAGTAAATATCTCGATCTTTCCTTTTATCTCTCTATATAACCATTTTTGTATTGAAGATACATTTCAAATCCCCTCATTTCGAGGATGGTACCCAAGGTAAACGCTAGATTCTTCAGGGCACAAGGCTAATCAACAAGAGGGCTCGAAGTCGTTACAACACTATACTCATTGTTTATATTTATACTTTTTTTTTGTTTGCGAGAATCTCCCTGAATTGCGGGAGTGACGTTTGGTCTAAGAAACCATGACCCAGGGGCATCTAAGTCGTTAAAATCACCCGGGGATCGCACCCAGCCTCTTGGGCCACACCAACCCTCAACCGGTTGGATTTTGGGTATTTCCTCCTAACTAGCTCATCCCTAAAGGGAATTGAACCCAGGTCGCCATGCTAACGAGACGCATGCCTTAACCGAATGAACTATCAAAGTTCGATATTTATATTTATACTTGACTAACATATAACATTATTATTTTTATAAGTATTTTATTGTTTTTCAAAATTGACATATAAATATTATTGACATATAAATACAATAATAAAATGTTTTTATATTTAAAAATTAATACTTTTAATATAATTTTAAAATTAAATATTATTGTAATTTCTTTTAATTTATATATATATATATATAAACAATGGTTCATAATGTGTGAGCGTCGCCTAGTGCTTTTGGCATTGTGGTGTTCTTTAAACACTTTTAAGTTTTGGCTCATTAGATTTTGATTTAAGGGCGTGCATAGTTTGCTTTTGCCACTTCCACCATTTTTTGAGTGACAAGTGGTTATGTGACTTTAGGAGTAGTTTCCATGACCTTCTATGATTTGGTCACATTAACTACCCTTTATTTCTAGAAATAGATTGTCCATTTGTATCCTAATGGGTTATGTCTCCGTAGGCAAAATTGTTTCATCTTAGGTTGAATTTCGTAAGAAGATCAAATCAAATGATGTAAAAAATTTAGTTGAGGGTCGGTGAGTGTATTATTTTTTTTGGTTGGATATTACATATAATAGAGTACCATGGAGGCGACAAAGATAATAAAGCAAGGTCGGTACAATTAAGCCTAATTTTTATTCTCCACGGCACCAATTTTGTCTATTAATTTATGCAAATATATTGAAGACATGTCAAATTTATAAAGTTCAAGGAATAATATTTAACTGAATTTTTTAAATAAAATAAATCAATAGGTATTCGATTTTTATTGGACTAAAATTTTTGATAGACAAATTTTATCATTGACCACATTAAAAACAAATAAAAAGGTTTAAAAAATTGAACAAACCTTTATGAAAAAAAAAAAATTTCTTATGTATTGGAGAGATGTGATGGAGGCTGCTCTGACATTCTATCAAGGCCTGTGAGCGAGCCTTGCAACCTTTGTACTTTGACCTTCTATTAGGGCCTGCGAGCAAGCCTTACACACAACCCTTTCGTTGTTATATCCATTTATTAATATCTTTTTGCCCTAATGGCCTCATAGCTCGGCTTAGGGGTGGTATCTACAACTAATATCTATGGTTGGATGGAAAATTGCCCCTACACAACCAGTTGCTTGGATCTTCTTGTTTAAAGATAAGTATTATCTTTGTATTTGAATATGAAATGATTTGATTTCCTCCCTGTAATGAATATGCTTTCTTATGCATGATGTATGTGCGAATAGAGTTTTAATTCCGTTGTGTTTTGCATTCTGAAATTGCACATACATTTCTTGTTTATAAATTCGTATTATATCCATGGGGCAAAACTTAGAAACTAGAAAATCATAAATACCCCTCCTTTAGTTGAATTGATGAATGGGGTTGTAGCATCTTTACTCATTAGATCTTGATTTTCTTTTCTTGCATTAATGATTGAGTCTTATAAATTTGATTTGCTTACTTCCTCCATTTTAGCCTATTTGACAAATGATGAATGGCCATGTTGTGGTAATTGGTAGGATACTCCTCTTTCTAACTTTCTCAAATCATAAATAGGAAGTGCACGATTTAGGTGCTTTCACTATTTTTATATATATTTTTTGTTCTATTGAATTGCCATATCCATAGATATAACAAGTGCATTAAAGTGGGCATGGTTAAAATTAGTCAACTATTTTTTATTCGAATAACAAATTTTATAGAAAGCATTATAATGATGATAGGAACATAAGGAGATATGTAAAGGCAACTATTTTCTTATTCGAATACCACATTTTATAGAAAGCATTATAATGGTGATAGGTACATAAGGAAATATCTAAATTAATCTAATGATCTTAGAGTATAAAATTGTACCAAACCTACTTTAGAAAAACAAATTGTCACTAAAATTAAATGGCAGAGGAATTCCCTCAACACTAGAAGAGGTCTTAGGAGCGAATGGGTTTTCAATTTGAAAATGAATGATTGACATGAACTCATTGTTGTTAGTTAGGGTAAAACATACAACAATATATATCGTTAGGGCACAACGTAATCAACAATGAGTCGAGATATTCTTATTATCGAAGTTTTCAAACATAGCTAGAAAAACATCGAGATGTCAAATACAGATAAGGAGAATGAATCCAGAGTACAATAATGCTATTAGTTGCATTACAAATTCTAATAAATAAGATAATGCTTCTCAATAACAACTAAAGCTAACAATGTCAAATAATCATATAAATTTGTGTCATATATATGTTTGTAAAATGAAAATTTGATTACCTTCTAAATGTACAAATGCTTACTTTACTTATGTGAGCCCCATATGATTATGATTTCCAATGTACAATTTATGTATTAGGTGTTGGTATAAACCATTACCTCCTTATTTAAGATATTGATATTGATCCTCAAAGCCTGAAAGCATAAGATAGAGACTTATTTATAAGATCTTCATAATTTGGAGTGAAACGATTGGTCTTGCTTATTACTCCAACCATATAAAATATTCATCAATATCAATGTTTATTATCAATATTTTGTCATTCGTTAATCTTTCATTTCACATTCATTCATTACCTCATTATTTTATTGTTACTCTTTATAATAATAATAATTTTTTTTTAAGGTCACAGCCAAGTTAGACACTAATTTGGTGTATGGGACCTCATTGTTCGCGAGACAATGGACCCCTTTCTATGCATGGATTTAATTGCTAAAGTCTATAAAGGTGTACATGCCCTACCCCTCCAAATTTAAACCTATAATCTCCTAAGAAGAAACTCATGTTTTAACCGTTATCATACCATATCGTTATACCCTTCATTTAATTTTACATATACCCATAACTTTACCACTTTACTTTCTTAAAAAATTAAATATCAATTTGTACCTTTCTATCTTCCTAATAATAATAATAATAATTTCGTTTAGGCTTTCACAGGTTGCAGTTATTTTCAAAGGAAATTGGAGACCTGTGTGGAGCTTTTGATCTCGACGCGTTTCAGACTCTATAGTTGAGTCCATCTTCAGGAGAAAAGGTATCCCAAATGAAAACTAACACTAATCTACATTTTTATAATGTTAGTTTGTTGTTATTTCGTTTCATCAGCTGATAGAGTAAGTGGTGAACCGACAGACAGGAAAGTGATAGGAGGTAGTAATAATAACACGATTTTAGCAAATGATGAGAGCATACAGCTGCGACCGCGTGAGAGGGTTGATTTTAGTTTGATAAGTAAACTGATAGACATATATAACATACCAGAACAGATGAGCGATCAAATGGGTGAAATAAACGCTGTAGAACAGGTTATTCGAAATGATGTGGATAAAACTTTAGAATTAAAATTTAATAACAAGCTAAACACGGCTGATATAATTTCTGGCGAATCAAATAATAAGAAGAAGATCAGCGTAGTAAATTTGTCAAAACAACAACTTAATAATGATGCGTTGAATGTTTTAAAGAAAGGTTTGAGTTTCTCTATTGCACCCAAGAGAATTCCTGTTGAAGACATTATATGCGCCGTTGAAGATTTAGTGATGTCACTTCCTAAAGATACCGTAGAAGAAATAAGGCAGGATTGTGCAGTAATATTAAGGAAAGCAAAACCCCCAAAACAAAATTTAACTAAAAATGAAGCAGCAGCCATTAAACACTTAAAAGCTAATAAAGATATTATGATTATGAGGGCGGACAAAGGAAATGCAACAATAATAATGAACACTAGTGATTATGTAGCTAAAATGAAAGAACATCTGACAAAAACTGGTTGTTATAAAAAACTAACAAAAGACCCAAGCACCACGATCATTAGAGAGGTCAACAAAGCCATAAAAGAGTCTTCGCTAGATGATAGCTTAAAAAAGAAACTCGCCCCAAAGAACCCCATCATCCCAAAAATTTACGGACTCCCGAAGATTCATAAAAATGGTGTACCACTAAGACCTATTGTGAACACCATTGGGTCACCAACTTACAATCTCGCGAAATATCTTGCAAAAACCCTTAAACCATTAGTTGGCCACACTTTTTCATACATCAAAGATTCGACACACTTCGTGGAAAACATAAAAGATCTAAAGATTGATGATAATGATATGCTAGTAAGTTTCGATGTCACCCAACTTTACACAAAAATACTGGTGGAAGAAGCTATCAATGTGGTGGAAGAGATCACTAACAAAGAGATAACCAACCTTGTAAGAATTTGTTTAAAATCGACCTACTTCACCTTTCGTGGGGATATGTATGAGCAAAATAGTGATGTTGCAATGGGATCCCCCCTCTCCCCGATGATAGCCAACCTCTACATGGAACACTTTGAGAAGAAAGCATTGGATTCTTACCCGCTAAAACCAAAAGAATGGAAACGCTTTGTGGATGACACCAATTTCTTTTAGCCGCATGGCAGAGAGAAATTATATGACTTCCTTATGCACATGAACAATCAGTCCGAACACATAAAATTTACTATGGAGATCCAAGAAAACAACTCCCTTCCTTTTCTTGACGTATTGATCACTAAGAAGGAAGATGGTTCCCTAGCTCACCAAGTGTATCGTAAGAAAACCCATACATATACATACTTACATGCTAACTCACACCATCACCCTTCACAAAAACTTGGAATATTGCACACACTCGCCACATGAGCTGTAAGGATATCTGATAAGGAACACCTTGACAACGAACTAAGACACCTTGATAAAACCCTCCAAAACAATGGTTACAAAAAGAAAGATATCAACAAAGCATTTAGGAGAGCAAGAGGATTGGAAAATAATAAAAACAAAAATTGTCACAATGAACAAGAAGACGTAGGAAGAACCTTTCTCCCATACATCCAAGGAACAACAGATAAGATTGCCAAAGTGTTGAAGAAAAAGAAGATTAAAACGATATTTTGTCCCCCTAACTCCCTAAGGAAGTTGTTAGATAAAGCTAAAGACCGGATCGACCCTAAACTAAGGAAAGGTGTTTATTCGTTTCCATGCTCATGTGAAGACGTGTACATAGGTGAGACAGGACGCTCAATTCAAATAAGACTGAAAGAGCATTGTGCATATGTCATTCATAAAAGAATTAAAAAATTAGCCGTGGCTGAGCATTCATCCAAGACAAACCACCATGTTTGCATTGAAGAAGCAAAAGTCATAGCACTTGAAGATAACTATAACAGAAGATGCATACGTGAGGCAATTGAAATTGAGAAACATCCAAAAAATTTCAATAGAGATGACGGTCTTAACCTGGGTGATTCGTGGAAACCAATCATTCACTCCCTGCAAAATAAGAACATAAATAAATAATCTTAAAGAATTATTAATAAACTATAAATAAATTTAAGGAATTAAGAATTTTTAAAGAATTAAAAAAAAATAAAAAATAAAAACTCTAATTTTTAAAAATAGTTTTTGAAAAATTAAAATTCTAAAAAATTAAATTGTTAAATTTAACAACTTAAAAACTTCACAAACTTATAATTTCTTTAGGAAATAAATAAGATTGTGATGGAAAGAAAATAAGATTTTTAAAATTAAGAATTTATAAATTTAAAGTTCAAATATTTTCATATTCTAACAATAATTAAAACCTAAAAATTTTAGTTAACTTTAAAACTAGTAAAAAGTTGTTGTGTTCCATTTAAGTTAATGAGATAAAATTAAAATTAATATTTGTAAAATTGATTTCTAACTATGGAATTAAAAAAAAATAGTTGTTATGTTTTTAATAATATTCTATTAAACTGAAAACATTAACATTTTAAAGAATATCATAATATTGAACATTTTCAAACATTAATATGTTAATAATTTTTAATTTTTAATAATTAATATTAATAAGCTATTTCAATAAAATTGGAATAATGATAATATAATAACATTTAATATTAATATTTAATTGATTAGGTCGGCTCTCTCATTAATTTAAAAAACAACAAACTAACATTATAAAAATATAGATTAGTTTTAGTTTTCATTTGGGATACCTTTTCTCTTGAAGATGGACTCAACTGTAGAGTCCGAAATGCGTCGAGATCAAAAGCTCCACACAGGTCTCCAATTTCCTTTGAAAATAATAATAATATTAACATAGTTCAACATTCATTAACTTTACTTATTTTCCTTCTCATTCATTTTTAATATTCCTTTCTAAATGTGATAACATCTTCCTTCTTAATATTCCTTTCTAAGTGTGATAACATGTTTTGACATATGTATCTTCCTTTAGTATTTCTTTTGATTTTTTTTATTTGATTATTACGCTGAAGGCATTTCACCACGGAGAAATGTGACCTTCCACCTTAGAAAGATTCATCGTCTATGGATCCAATAGAATCATGCTGCATGTTTTGCCGCTTTTGCGCACGCCAACTAGATCACGTCAACCGTTTCGTTGAAATTATTTGCATTACTTTGCCCCTTTCACGCAAATCCCCATTCGTGTCGCAGCGATTTGCAGACTTCACGCTGATTAAAGATCCTCAGATAGATTCCTCGTCTATAAATCCAATGGAATCCTGCTGTGTGTTTTGCTGCTTTCGCGAACGCCGACCAGATCACGTCAATCTTATTTGCATTATTTGCATTACTTTGCCACTTTCACGCAAACCCCCGTCCATGTCGCACTGATTTGCAGACTTCATGCCGACTAAAACGAGGTGTCCATTAATTCAACGACACATTTAAGAGTCGACCAATTTTTAAATGGTCGACCAACTCCACTATCGACCAAATTTTTTTTAAACTAAAGTGACCCGACCATTTTGATTCCCGACCATATCTTACAAATATTATCGAAAACAAAATTACAAATTCATATCAACGGTTTCATATGTCGATCATCTTTGCACAGTGGGAACTTCCGACAATTTTGACTCCCGACCATATCTTACAAATATTATGGAAAACAAAATTACACAGTTAATAGTCGACCAATTTTAACAGGCCCGACCAACTAAGGTAAGCCGACCATTTTGACTTCCGACCCATGTCCATCAATTGCACCACACAGTTAAAAGTCGACCAATTTTTAAAGGTTCGACCAATTCGACTATCGACCATATTTTTTAAACTAAAGTGACCTGACCATTTTTACTCCCGACCATATCTTACAAATATTATCGAAAACAAAATTACAAATTCATATCAACTATACCAACTCGACTATCGACCATATTTTTTTAACTAAAGTGACCTGACCATTTTGATTCCCGACCATATCTTACAAATATTATTGAAAACAAAATTACAAGTTCATATCAACTGTTTCATATGTCAATCATGTTTATACAGTGAGAACTTCATGGCGACCAATTTTTAAAGGCTCGACCAACTCGACTATTGACCATATTTTCAGACTCGACAAATTTTTTTTTATAACTAAAATGGTTATTATTATTGATAGAAGAGAAAAAAACTGATGGTCGGAACCAATCAACGAAAGTTACAACTGCTCAAAAGAGCTCTTACTTCTTATACATCAAATCTAAATCTTAGAAAGCAGCTGGAGGAGAATCTACGGGATAGGGAGCCAGGAGGGCACTTCATTATTTTTCCTGTACATTCCTTGGGCTAGGAGGCAACCCCGGTTTGCTTGTTCATCAGCTTCTTTATTGGAGTTTCTCAGAATGTGAAAGAACAATAAAGAGTTAAAATTGAGGAGGACATAATGCAGTCTAGACAAAATCTTATTGAGGATTGGGTTGCTGAAGTGGTCCTTCATGTTTAAAATCTTGATCAGGATTTCTGAATCCCCCAAAACTTGAATTTCTTTATAACCATTTTCATGAGCAATATGACAAGCTTGAAGTATTCCTAGAATTTCAACATTATTATTTGTTCTTACACCTAATCCCCAATGAAAGCTGTCTTTTCTGAGGCCGTTCTGAGAGTAAATGATTCCACTGGCTCCTGCAATCCCCGGATTACCTTTCGAATCCCCATTGAAGAAGATCGAGGCTTTACCCTGAGTTCTCCACCAATCTTGAAATTCAGTTTCAGTTTGTCTAAGACGCCAACTAGGATTGATAAAGGGACGGGTTGTGAGATTTTGTCGATCTCTGAACAAATAAGTGACAAACCATTTTTTCTCATCCGGAAGCCAAAGATTGTCGGAGAAGGTAGGATGAAGGACTGCAGCCTCCATCAATAGAGCCTTTGCCTTAGCAGCGACGATCATTGTAGAAGACGTGTGATTGTTGAAGATTTGATTATTTTTGGCCAACCAGATTTCCCAGGAGACATACTTGGGGATAGCTTTCCATACTCTGGTCCATGAGGCATTACATTTTAACATTCTGGGGTACTCAGCATTCTAGGTAGTGAAAAGATCAATTACAGAGATCTGCGCGGGGACAAAAACATTGAGTCCTTGCAAGGAGAAGTGCCAAACATCTTGAGAGAATGGGAAATCCACGAAGATATGGTTCATAGTTTCAGTCACTGAGCAACATAAAGGGCAGCGATGGGGTCTCGTAAGACTTCTCTTCAACAAGTTCTTGCCAGTTAATAACTTCCTGTGAACCAGAATCCAGGTGAAAAAATTAACTTTGGGCAATCCAAATGTATCCCACACTAGATACCATAGATGAGGGGAGTGGAATGGCGGATTATGAGGTTGCAGAGCAGCGTATCCAAGGCCAGCTGTGTAGATGCCCGTTTTGCCCCAACCCCATTTATCATGCAGCCTGTGGTGGATAGGGGTCATGCCCATCAGCACCAGAAGAAGAAGAAGAGAAGATTGGGCCTGGAGATGCACTGGAATTCGAGGAAGAGACCAATTCTTCTAGAGCCCAGAGGAATCCCATTCCGAGATGTCTGCTAGATTCACCAAATCATGCTGAGTGAGCCATGCCCTGAGCTCGTTGAGTTCGATAGAGAGCACGAGAGGAGGGAAACCCAATATGCTGTCATCCCAAATCCTTACGTTTCTGCCATTTCCAGGAATTCAAAAGAGCATATTTTGAAAGAAGCTCATCCCCTGTCGGCATAGGTTCCATATCATAGTGCATTTGGATTTAGAATCAGCCTGAAAATTCCTGGAGGAGAGACCATCAAGATATTTTTTCCTCAGGAGAAGACTGACTGAATGGTTGCGTTTAGAGTATAGATTCCAAAGTATTTTACCTCCTAGAGCGAGATTTGCCAGACTGGGTCTCTTACTTGTAATCCTCCATCCCTGACTGGGCATTTTATGATATCCCACTTGACTAGATGAAACTTTCTTTCATTTCCTTTACCTCCCCGCCATAGGAAGTCTCTTAACAGCTTTGAGATCTGTCTCGTGATCAATTTAGGGGCCAAAAGGAAGGAGACTTGGAATAGTGGAATGGAGGATAAGACTGATTTTATCAAGATGAGTTTACTAGCATAATTCAGCCACTGTCCTCCCCATGCTACTATTTTGGACCTAATTTTATTGAGGATTCCATACCAAAGAGCAGCCTTATTCGCTCCCAGAGTGAGGGGGAGACCAAGATAGATGATATTGTCCCAATTGGCATAGCCTGTGAACCCAAGGAGATGTGCAATTCGCTAGACAGAGCTGTGCTCCAAATTCCAACCGTAAACTGCACTTTTCCTCTTATTTACTTTAGCTCCCGACACAATACATAAATTATTCACAGTTTCTTTATAAACTTTAGCTATTTTTAACGAGGCTCCTCCCAGCAGCAAAGAGTCGTTAGCAAAAAGAGCATGATTTATGGGATCTAAGTCTTTCACCGTCCTGATGCCCGGGGCAGTCCTAGCAAGCTTGTCCGCAGTCAACTTCCGACTCAAAGATTTAGCCATAAGAATATACAGGAAAGGGGAAAGGGGACATCCCTGCCTTATTCCTCGAGTTGCTTGGAAGTAATTAGTCAGCCTGCCATTAACTAATGGAGCTATCCACGACTTTCCAATACAAGCTTTAATCAGATTAACAAAGTCAAGACTGAATCCAAATGCTAGAAGAACTTTGAACAGGAAGGAGTGATTTACCCGATCGAAGGCATTAGCCATATCCAGCTTAATGAGCATGCCTTTTTCCTTCTGCTGGTAACTGGAGTGCAGAGCTTCCTGCACCAAAATTACATTATCCAAAATATGTCTACCTTTAACAAAACCACTCTGGTATGGGGAGATGAGGTGCTCGAGGAGAGGCTTGATCCGATTTGCTAAGAGTTTGGAGAGGATTTTATAAGAGGCATGGCAAAGGGAGATGGGCCTGAAGCGGTCAAAGGAGCTCGGGTTCACATCTTTCGGAATTAGAGCAAGAAATGTAGAGTTGATACTGCATCCCACTTTATCCTTTTGTTGTGTTGCTTTGATCATTTGCATAAGATCTTTCTTGATGACAGTCCAACAGATTCTGTAAAAGTGGATTGAAAATCCATCAGGCCTTGGAGCTTTGTCTGGCTCCATGTCCCAAATAACATTGCTAATTTCTTCCTCAGTGTATCGTTTCATGAGATCAAGGTTATCTTCCTTACTGACAAGGGCAGGGATATTTAAAAGGAAGTCAATGATAAGCCCCTCACTTCCCATCCCTTCATTTTTAAATAGATTCTGAAAATGTAATTCTGCTGCTGCATTGATCTCCTTCCCTTTAAGGACTGTCCCATCCGCTGAAATTATCTCAGATATGTGATTCCGGGAGAGCCGAGCTCTGTATTGTCTATGAAAAAATGAGGTATTACGGTCCCCCGATTTCAGCCACAAGCTGCGTGACTTTAATCTCCAGAAATCTTCTTCCTGTCGGAAGGGGCGGAAGGAAATTAGTTGGGCAGCCTGTTCTTTTTCTAAATCAGAAATATTGATGTCTTTAATTTCCAAATCCATTTGCAACTCTAGTAAGTTCTGAACAACATCTTTTCTATGGCTGGCATGAGTATTAGTTGGATTTTTTACCCACCCCTTCAAAGCATGTTTTGTGGCTTTTATCTTCTGTTCCCATACATAGCTAGGGGAGCCAACAACATGGGCTTCCCAAGCCTTCAAGACCGTCTCCATGAAACCATCCTTATCTTTCCAAAGAGGGCTGAATCTGAATGGGATGGGACCCAAAATTTCTTCCTCTTCCAACAGCAGAAGGATGGGCTTATGATCCAATGAGAGTTTAGGGAGGATTTTGGAAGAAATGAGTTTTTGTTCCAGAAGGAACGTGCTCTGCACTAAAAATATATCCAGTCGAGTTGAGATATGCGCTATCCCCATTCTATTATTGGTCCAAGTGTAGATACCTTTCGTTGGCTTAAAATCAAGAAGGTACCAACGATGGATAAACTCCTCAACCAAGGGTTGCAGAGGATCCCTTATGCTGTTACCTCCTCTTTTTTCCTTGGGATCCATAACTAGATTTAAGTCTCCAGCTACAATAATATTCTTCAAAGGATGCACTTCCAAGAAGGACTTTAAAGTATGCCAACACTCTTTTTTTTCAACAAAGAGTAACGGAACATAAAGATTAAAGTGGGCAATAGTAAGGTTACTTGAATAATGGTTGATTTCTGTGTATAACCAATGCTGGGTTTCAAAAGAATTTTTTAAGTGAAAATTATCAGCCGACCACAGAGTTGCTAGCCCCCCTGAGGTTCCCCTAGCACTGATCGCCATTCCAGCATTTTTTCTTCCATTTCTGATTGCTATGGGCTAATAGAGCTTCCCCATCGATTTTTGTCTCTTGGAGCATGAGAATGTCGGGAGTCTCGCTTTTTAGAAGATATTTTACTACTTCTGTCTTTAGTGGGTTTCCCAAGCCTCTGCAGTTCCAAGAGAGAAGGTGCATTATTTACCAGCAAGTGAGGGAATGAAGCCTCCCTTGGCGGGCCTTGTTCTGGTTTTTCTGCCTATAGACATTTCTATGGTGGACTGATTGCCTTGCATTTTTTGTCTCTCGGCTTCTTCCTCCCTTGCATCTTTAAGAGATTTTCTTCCTGCTCTTTTTGATGGCTTCTCGAACGTTTCATCTTCCGAAGAACCTGAGGAATCCATGTTGATGTATATGTAACTTCAGAATGTATTTCATCTATGTATTTCATATATATTTATTGTACCCTTATTTGAGATGTGTTATTCCTCTATAAGGAAGTGTCGTCATGTGGATTGACAAGTGTCGCAAGTGTGTGTACTTGCCGATGGGTTATTAGACCACCATGTGTGGGGTCGGCCCTAGAATATATATTATATTATGGATGTATCTAATAGACAAGTCGGCCCCATAGTGTAACTGGGCAAACAGGTTAAGTATAAATAGAGATCAGGAGATCTCTATTTGGATAATTCAGAAAGACACACTTCTCTCACTCAGAAAGTGGCGCACTAGTGAGGAGGAGGATCATCTGCTCTAGGAGACTATCTCAAGTGTATTTTGGTTGTACTTTGGTTGAGCCATTGCTCTCTCTATCTCTGAGGAAGTTGTGGGGTTTTTCACCTTAGGGTTTTCCCCACGGAAACTCTGTGTCTCTTGTCTCTCATGCTTTTGATTCTTGTGATGCTTGTCATGCTTATTGTGATTGTTATGCATTGATATACTGTATATGTTATTCTCTCAGTAAAGATCCATGAGTATTGTGAATTAATGCTCAAAATTTAACACGGTATCAGAGCTAACTTGAGAAGAAGACATTTTGCAGTGACAGAAACTTGATTTTCTTGTTTATTGGGTTTCTCTCCACATATTTTGGAAAAGCAGCATAGTAGATTGACTCTACTCATCAAGGAGAATCTATCTGTCCAATCAGAATTCAATTCTGAGCATTTTCAGATTTGGCCCTAAAAATTAGGGTTTTCACGAAAATAGGAATTTCTGGAATCTGAAGACATAGCTGGAAGCTTCTTGCAAAAATCGAAGTTTAGAGCTTTGGATCGAGATTTTTGGCCGGGTAGATCTCCGGGAAACTGAAACCCTAATTCAGGGCTCTTCCCAGTGAACCCGGTAGGACAAAAAGGCAAATCTGAAGGGTAAGACTTTGCTGATCTCAAATTCTGAATGCACCAAGCTGATAAGCTCATCAAGGCGCATCTTTCTATCCTTTCAAAAAGTTGAAATTCACGTTTTGAATTTTTAGGGTTTTTTCGACAAACCCTAATCCGGGACCAGATCCAGTTTTCAGCATTTCAAGTGGTAAGACCTAAATCTTTTCTATTTCCATTTGAAGTACTCTTTAAGATGTCTCACCACACCAAGATTGAGGATAATCTTGAAGGGGCTGATAACTTCCGAGCTTGGAAGTATAGGATTGGGTTAATCCTGGAAGAGAATGAGTTGGACTCATATATAAAAGAAGACATCCCTATCCTAGAGGATGAAGAGGCCAAGGTATTGCATAAGAAGAACTTGGTCAAGGTAAAGAGAATCATTCCTGATTCTATTAAAGACCATCTCATACCCCATGTGTCTTCTCTAAAGACACCCAAGGAGATGTTTGACTCTTTGACCAAGCTATTTGAAGGGAAGAACATAAATCGGAAGATGACCCTGCGGAACCAATTGAAAGGAGTAAAGTTTCAGAATGGAGAAACCATTCAATCTTATTTTTCTAGGGTCTCCTAGATTAAGGAACAACTAAAAGCAGTAGATGAAATGGTGGAGAATGGTGAAGTTGTCATGACCACTCTGAATGGCCTACCTAGGTCATGGGACTCCTTTATTCAAGGAATTTGTGCAAGAAAGAAGTTGGTATCCTTCAACAGATTGTGGGAAGAATGCTCTCAAGAAGAAGCTAGACTTGTAGCTCATGAGTAAAAGATGGGAGGTGAAGATCAAGCTCTTGCAGCTCACACCAAAAGAAGCAAGCCCAAGAAGGAGCACTCTCGCTACAAGAGATCCAATCAAAAGAATAAGAAGGATCTAAGATGCTTCACATGCAATGAGAAGGGTCACTTTGCTTTAGATTGTCCCAAGAACAAAAGGGATAATAACAACAACTCCAACAAGAAAAAGAAGGGAAGCAAAAGAAAGTTCCATGCTCATGTTGTCGAGGGTGATGAACCTCCAAAGTAGAAGGCTACTGCAGAAAGTGATGATAGTGACGATGACTCATCAAGTGAAGAAGAGTATGTTCTAATCTCTGCTCTCACAGGTACTATCTCCCATGGTTGTAATGAGTGGTTGATTGATAGTGGGGCTTCCAAACACATGACTGGGTTTAAGGAATCTTTTGTGAATCTATCTGAACATGAATCACCCCATAAGGTGAAACTTGGGGATGATTATCAATACCCAATCAAAGGAAGTGGTGAAGCCTCCTACAACCTAGATTCTGGAAAATCTTTGAAGATGAAAGAAGTCCTTTATGTACCTGGGCTCAAGAAGAACTTACTCTCCATCTCTGCTTTGGATGCAAAAGGTATGAAGGTTGCATTTGTGGATGGCCATGTCCTAATGTGGCCAAAAGGAAAGACCATAGATGATGCAGTAGTGATTGGAGAGCAAGAGGGAGGTTTGTATAAATTGAAGGGACAACCAAAACATGCCATGGTGCATGAATCCATGGAGCCAAGTGAACTTTGGCATAGAAGACTTGCTCATATGCACTATAGGGCACTTCCAATTGCAAGCAAGGCTGTAGAGGGTCTTCCTGAAATCAAGACAAAACATGAAGGTGTTTGCAAAGGATGTGCAAAAGGTAAGAATATTAAGAAGGCTTTCCCAAGCAGTGAAAGCAAGGCAAAAGATATCATGGAAATTGTAATGTCCCCAGTTTGGCCCCATGGAATTAACATTATAAATGATGTAATCTTGTTATGAAATCATGGTGAGGAGCTCAAGGCCAAGGCCTCGCCATTGATTTAGTGATGCATATGGTTTGCGTGCTAGCAATGCACATTGGAAATTCAGATATCATGTAATATGCATTTTAATAAAAATACCCACAACTAGCTATGCAACGCAACAAAGAGATGGGGGCATGATTTCACAAGGAATTGGGAGGAAAAACATTCAAACCCTTGAGCCACTAGAGTCAATCCAAGTGTCAATGAGAGAACCCATCAAACCCTCAACTACCCATGTTGACTTTTGTACCCAATCATTGATTTCTCCCAAGAGTTGATTGAGGTAGTTAATGCCTTGGGGAATGGGAGGTATGGCTGTCCAAATTTGGGTATGGGCAAGCCACCCTGCATGGGAAATCGTGTTTTGATTCTTGGGCAAGAAAAGAGCCATGAATTTCTCCCCCAAGCCATGATCCAGGGGCATTCCTTCTCCCTCACGAGTTTAGAGCTACCTGGACGTTTTCCAGGCATGTTTACTGTGTTTTCCTTCATTCTCCCAGTAGAGAAGGGCGTTTTTGTGTGGTATACCAGTGGGGAAGAAGAAGAATGGAACGGGGGTCCCATAGAGACCGTTTTTGTTGTTAAATGCGGAGAGAGTTGGGGAGAAAACGTTTTTCCTCCCTGTGGATGCATTTCCCTTCCCCCAGCTTGTTTTGGGTGAGCCACGATGTGGCCACGATTTGGGGAAAATCTATGGCCATCTTGTTGTGAATTCCATTGCTGGAAATGTGAATCCCTGCCCAATGGTCGTTTTTGTTGTGTATGTCGGGGTATGGGTAATGGGTATCTGTTGCTTTGGCTTGAGATTGAGTGCAAGCATCCAGGGTTCAAGTGTAGCCTGATAAACCCAGTTGACTGGCTTGGCTGAGATGAAACGGTTAATGGGCTGTGTGTGAGCTGGAATGTTCCCTTTCCTTGTGAGAATCATGCCCAGCTCGAGGGTGGCCTTCGGACAGACTCAGTATAAGCTATCGAAGAGCCTATGGTTGGGTGGAATGTTGCAGCGACATAGCTAGTTGCTTGGGGCAGTTGAAAAATGAAGATAAGTGTTTTATGTCTATGTATTTACTTCTGCAATGTTTAATTAATGATTATTTTGATATGCTGGATGAGCATGAATTGTGTGTGTGGATTAGATTTAAATTTCGCTGTGCATATTGCCTAAATTGTATCTGTAGACCAATATTTAAATTCCTAATATTCTAATTAGTGGGCTGAGTTTTATGAAATGCCCAGATTTTAGTGCCATGTTCCCTTCCTTGCATTGGGTCAGCAGGTGGGTACATTACAGTTTGGTATCAGAGTTGCTGGTTGCAGCATTGGGCCTTTATGGGGATACCTATCATAGGTGCAGAGGTAAGTATGCTTCCTGCTCAGCACTGAGAGTTAAGAAAAATTTCAAAAATTTTCAATTTCCAAGTTTTTCTGAGTTTCTATGAGTTCTGCCCGAAATTTCGGAAGGAATTCTCTTCCGAAATTGCGGAAGGAATTCTCTTCCGAAACTGCGGAAGGATTCCGCGAGTTGTTCCGCAACTCGGAAGAATTCGGCAAACTGCTCCAAAACAATGGAAAAATTTTCTAAGTGTTCGTCATCGAAAGGAAATTTTCAGAAGGAATTCTCTTCCAAAATTTGTGGAAGGAGTTCCGGAATGACTTCCGAAATTGTGGAAGAGTTCCGCGAATCTTCCCGCAACGCGGAAGAGTTCGGGAAATCGTTCCGAAATTGCGGAAGCATTCCGCGAACCGCCCCGAAACTGCAGAAGCATTCTGCGAATGGCTCCGCAACTGCGGGAGCATTCGCCGAATGGCTCCGCAACTGCGGGAGTATTCAGCGAACCGCCCCGCAACGGCGGCATGATTTCTACAAAAAAAAATAAAATAAATGAGGGCGCTGCCCTCGACCCACCCTGCAGTGGCGCAGGGAAGCCACAAGGGGGCAAGCCCCCTTGACCCCCGTTATCCTCGGAGACAGTCATTGAAAGTGTGAAATGCACTCTTGGGATGAGGAGCACAGATGGCATAACGGATGGAATTCTCAGCAAGAGAAATTGGTTGTGATATCCATTATGGAAGATGAAAGGGAAAATGCCTCACCTTAAACTATTTCTGTTATAGCATAAGAATTGCATGTTTGGAAAATAGCAAGAATGAATGATCGCACATATGTATATGTTGAATTGCTAATTCATGATAATATCATAGCTAATGATTGCTTGTATGCTTGGTAGGGAAGCCAAGGAAAGGGTTAGCTATGATGACGAACTCCATGATGGAATGAGGAATTGGGAAGAATTCCTTAACTCCTCCATTGTTATTATATTTATATTTCCTGAGTTGTCTATACTGAAAATTATGGCATAGGGATGCCGGAAATGCAAGAGGATAGATAGATGAAGTGAATATGTACTAGATGGCATATTGCACAGTGCATGTGAAAATGTTTTTTGCATGTATATGATATTGCATATTGGTAAAATAGTGAGGTTTTACATATGCAATGAGCCACCTAAGACAATGATTGTGGCTGCTAATAATTAGTTGTGTTCGCATTGGTTGTAGGACCAGAGGCAACCGAAGCATGGCTAAGGATGTGGGTGATGATTGTTGCATGCAACCTCATGAAGAGAGGATGGTGCAACAAATCCATGATCTTGATGTTGGCAAAAGGACTGAGTAGCCTTGGTAAGAGGCCGATTGATCAGGTAACATCAAGCGATATTGATAACAACCATGCAGGTAAGGGTTAACTCTGCTTAATTGCATGAATTTTGAAAGAGGATTTGGTGAATCTCTTCAATTAAGCTTAAACTAAGGTGATTTGGGTTGCATTGAGTGCCTGAATGTGAATGTTAACCTACCAAGTATGGTCAGGTGTGGGTAAATGAAGGCAAGGAGCCTTACACCCTATAGTTTCTAGAAACATCAATGCATTCATATGAACTCATGTCATGCAATTGGTGAAGATTGGTTGTGAGTTTAACAACCAAAGCAACTGAGGACTTATGGACCTGTCATGGTAGTGCATGATGTATGTAGTAATCATGGTTAGGCCATAGTATGATGGAATGCATAGTATTCATGAAATCATGCAAGATGACATTGAAGAGATATGCATTGAAATATTCGGTAAATGTAGTAAATATGCATGCATGTGTAGGTGCGCATGTTGAAATGCATCGTGTGGATGCATGGGTGTGACATATATATGTTTCAATGCAGTTAGATAATAGATGAAATGATGGACTATTGCTAATCCTGAGACCATACCATAAGCTGTTATGAATGCAGGAGAAAGACTGCATGAAGAAGGTAGACATGTGATGGGATACCAGAGCACTCTGTTGGAAGGACAGAGCTGCATGGAAAGGAAGTAATGAATATTTACAGTTATTTAAATTGCATGGATAGTGTGACTATGTCTTGCAATTTTATGGTGATAGTGATGCATATATGGAAATGTATATATGTTTCATTACATTTCAAATGTTAAACAGCTGAAGGTGTTTGAATTATTGAGTATTATAATTCTGAGATCACTTCAGTAACTATTATGGCAATGAATGATTATGTGTGTAGATACTCACAACGTGTTTGGCTGACTGAAGTTTCAGTTTTCAGGTAGAAAGGTCTTGTGTATGGCAATGAGGATAAGTCCATAGTAAAGACTGAGATCTACCATGGGCAGAAGCCAAAGGTTATGAGAAGGTTCTCATGGTTGTAAATTTATGCATGAAACAAATCTGAAAATTGTCTGGTTTAAGTTTATGAGAATAGTCTCATAGTTGCAAATCAATTTCTGTAGGAAACAGAATTGTAAATTCATATTGAATTTAATTATTAATGCTATTGATTGGTTATGGAACAATCATATTTGAAGCTTATTGCTAAATGTTGCTGACTGTTTGGCTATTTGATAAAGTGTGCTAGGATGACACATTGCAGGAAGGTCATGTGTGATGGCCTACAGAAACCAAACCAGATGGGAAAGACCCCATGCTTTGGAAATGGGTTTCGGGTGAAACGCCATTGATAATGTCTCAGCCAAATTGCATGTCGGTAAACCATGAAAGTGAGATGGTAAAGCTATGCCCAGAAGGCATGTGAGACACATATGCAAAATGAATGAGTATTCTGTGACCCTAGACAAGAACATGCATGTCTAAATTATTAGGGTTAATATGCAGAGCATGCTCTATCTTATTTCTATCATTGCAAACTGCTTGAGTATGATTAGGGCCTACACGGCGCACATCAGAAAGGGGGTGCACACCTTTTCTGGTGCTGGGTCATGTTAGGGTTTTCAATATTGACTACACCCTAAGGGAATGGACGCATTCTTGGTGTTTCAATACTTGGTAGTGAATGATATGGAATGTGGTTAAGAATTGAACAGCAATACTGATGAGCTTGCTTACCCTTCTTGTATTGTCAGCCTACACAGATGCAGATTGATACTGCACATTAAAGGGAAAAGTGAAGAAGGGTATGCAAAGGGACTGTATGGGAATTGGAAACCTTTCTATGCTCAGGTGAAATATTAACAGAAGGGATGGACAGGCCTGAAGAGCTGTGTAATACGAGAAGGTATCATCCTTGTGTGAGTAGGGGTCATGTTAACCTGCAGTCAAGAAAGTCACCTATAAAGTCCCTAAAAGGAACTGTCGATTTGCATAAGAGAAGGAGTGGCATCCTTGTATAAATGAAGAGTTGATGTGTGTGAAGGGTTATGGTGCAAGAAGGTGTGGTGACATTGGTAAAGGCATAAAATCTCTACTGGGACAGCAGTGGGAGGGCGGGCATTGAGGACTGACTGAAAACCCTGAGATGCCTATGGCTCCATAGTAGAGCCTTGACCTATAATGGTTAGATGGTACAAGAAGGTGTGGTGGCATTGGTAAAGGCATAAAATCCCTACTGGGATAGCAGTGGGAGGGTGGGCGTCGAGGACTGACTGAAAACCCTGAGATGCCTATGGCTCCATAGTAGAGCCTTGACCTATAATGGTTGGTGGCGCAGTTTCCTTCCATTTGTCGATGACCCAGACGAATGTGCTGGCTTGGCACTAGAGAGGGCCAACCAGGTAGGGGACTGGTTGGGCACCACTAAATGCTTGGTAAATCCAGTCGATGGGGAGGCGTACTACTTAAGCATTAACTATATCCAAGTCCATAGGCGATCCCAAGGCTTGCAAAGTGAAGTAGGATACTGTGGAACAGAGGGGAAATGCACAATATAGATAAGTATTCGTTTTCATTTATGTTTTGTTTGGAATAATGAAGATTTCAGGTATAAGTCTTCTAACAGCTAAGCTGATACACTATTGTTTCTTTGTTGGAAACCTTGGTCATTGCAGGAAGGCAAGACCCTGAAGGACTATAAATTGCTGGTAAATCCAGAAAGTAAATGAGTGGGCGATATAAATTGCTGGTAAATCCAGAGAGTAAATGAGTGGGCGAAACAAATTATTAAGAAATCCAGGGAGTAGCTGGTTGAACGCTATAAAGTTCTTGATAAGTCCAGAGAGTGACTAGTTGGGCATTAACTACTTGATATGATAAAGCAGCGTGTACGCTGGCCTAACACCCCTTAAACAATTGATAAACCCAGTCGGCGTACTAGCCTGGAATTGCCTATTCGAATGATTGTGGAGTAGCCTACGTGCTGGCCCAACATTCGTTATTGTGTTCACGGGAAATCCAAGGCTCGTAAAGCAAAGAAGGATCCCGTGGAATAAAGTAAAGACATCCAATACAGATAAGTATTTAGTTACCTTGCAGCTTCTTGCTTATGAATATACGTGTGTATATGATTTGGTTATGATTTCCTAAACTCTTGATTAGAGATAAACCCTATGAAAATGAACTAAACATGTGAATTGATTCAATGTTTGAGTGTAGGTATTGCTGGAAGCAAGGATTATGAAGGCATCCTAGAGATACATGTGGACAGGTGACCGTCCTAAAGAGCTCAGTATGAGTGGTAATGAAAGATGGTGCTAGTGGAACTGTGTGGGTCCTAGCAGCCAAAGGTTCTGTAAACAACAATGGGGAAGGGTTCCCTAGTTGAAAGGCATTAGACAGACCTTAGACACTAACGTGTCATAGCCAAGAAATGGCACGTCAAGCATTCACATCGAAGTGAAAGAGGCTAAGGAGCATAGAACCACCAGTGATGGTGTGGTTTCGGATTGGAACAAGACTAAGAGGGGGAAACTCTTACTCTTCTCTTTCCTTTTTGACTGATGCAACTCAGAAACAAAAGACTGTTGAGTCCATGTCATAAATGAAAACAATTTGTGTTTAATTGCTTGAAATGAATGATGAATGCTGAAATAGTTATTTTCCGGTGAAAGGATGAACATGAATGAGTTCCTGTGTATATTGGGAAAGCATGAAATGTGGGGAAGTCTCATGAGTAAAGCATGGACGTTCCATGCCAATTAGGCAATTAATTGACTAATTTTAACATTGTGTTATGCTTGTCCTAATAGGAATTGCCATGATAAGTCTCACAGGAAAGACATTGAAATCCAATGTTGCAGCTGTTACTAGCCAAATGATTGCTAGTGAGAAAAGTGAGAGCCAGTTGTGCACATTGATCATGGCAGCAAGCCAAAAGCTATTTGTTTTGGCTGGAAGTCCTCCTCAAATAGTTGCCGAGACAACAAGAAGGATGGCATCCATGAAAATTCTAGACTTGTGGATCAGCTAGAAGGTGAATAAAGGAAAGGGATTGCTCTGGAGCAATGCCCACCTGTAGAGTTGGAAGACCAAAGCTAGAAGGAGAAGCTTGTGGAAGCTAGAGGACTTGATCCTGAAAGTTCGAAGTAAAGGGATGAAATGCAGGACAGACCTATCACAGTTTGTGAATTTTGAATCATGTGTAAAGTGGGTATATAGTCCGAAGTGTTGGAACACCGAGGACGGTGTTATTCCAAGGGGAGGGGAATGTAATGTCCCCAGTTTGGTCCCATGGCATTAACATTATAAATGATGTAATATTGTTATGAAATCATGGTGAGGAGCTCAAGGCCAAGGCCCAGCCATCGATTTAGTGATGCATATGGTTTGCGTGCTAGCAATGCACATTGGAAATTCAAATATCATGTAATATGCATTTTAATAAAAATACCCACAACTAGCTATGCAATGCAACAAAGAGATGGGGGCATGATTTCACAAGGAATTGGGAGGGAAAACATTCAAACCCTTGAGCCACTAGAGTCAAGCCAAGTTTCAATGAGAGAACCCATCAAACCCTCAACTACCCATGTTGACTTTTGTACCCAATCATTGATTTCTCCCAAGAGTTGGTTGAGGTAGTTAATGCATTGGGGAATGGGAGGTATGGCTGTCCAAATTCGGGTATGGGCAAGCCACCCTACATGGGAAATCACGTTTTGCTTCTTGGGCAAGAAAAGAGCCATGAATTTCTCCCCCAAGCCATGATCCAGGGGCATTCCTTCTCCCTCACGAGTTTAGAGCTACCTGGGCGTTTTCTAGGCATGTTTACTGTGTTTTCCTTCATTCTCCCAGTAGAGAAGGGCGTTTTTGTGTGGTATACCAGTGGGGAAGAAGAAGAATGGAACGGGGGTCCCATAGAGACCGTTTTTGTTGTTAAATGGGAAGAGAGTTGGGAAGAAAACGTTTTTCCTCCCTGTGGATGCATTTCCCTCCCCCCAGCTCGTTTTGGGTGAGCCACGATGTGGCCACGATTTGGGGAAAATCTATGGCCATCTTGTTGTGAATTCCATTGCTGGAAATGTGAATCCCTGCCCAATGGTCGTTTTTGTTGTGTATGTTGGGGTATGGGTAATGGGTATCTGTTGCTTTGGCTTGAGATTGAGTGCAAGCTGTTAGGATATTTAGACACTTAGGAGTTAGTTAAGATCAACTTGTGTAATATATCCGTTAGGGATAGTGTGTTTCTTTAGTATGCATTAGTATGCATTTGTAAATACTTAATCCGACGGTCACGATATGTTTCCGACATAGAGTGATCCGACGGCTCAACTTCTCTTAGATCAAACCTAACCTTGATCCGTGGCTTAACACCCGATTGGTCCATGATCTCTATTTAAAGAGCATGGAGGGTCATTGTTTAGTTGATCGATTATGAGAAGCTCATTTGTAACTTTCTTTCTTTGCATAATAAATTGTCCCGTAGAAGCTATTTGGCCGGGGCCGTGGAGTGTTTCCCTCAAGAGGGTTTAAACCACGTCAAAACATCGGTGTGTTGATCTGTGATCTGTTTGTGTGAAGTGGTTGCTCTTGGTGTTCGGTCCTTTGGTAGTACCCTGTGTACCCGAACATGGTATGAGAGCTTTTATGAAGTGCCGCTTCCGGTTATGATCTGAACTGTTGTTGCCGAAACTCGAAAGGGTTTCTGGTTCTGGTATTTCTGTGCATTTCTGGGCTGTGGGAGGTGTTCCATTGCGTCCAGAGCGTCGTTTCCATTGGGAAATAGTTTTCGTTTGATCGAAAACGGTTCCCGGTTGCTCCAGAAACGCGTATTTCATCAGATCTGAAGGTATAATGTTACAGTGACGCATTTTTTTTTATTTCGTTTTTTAATAAAAAAATCTCATATTTCATTTTTTTTACTGTTAGATTTTTTTTTTTTTTTGGTTCGGATTGTTGCTTTCCCGTCTGCGTATGCTCTTTGCCGTGCACCTTGAGCGATCTCGGCAAATCAGAAACAGAAAGGGAAAGGGTTTTTCTCGGCTGCGTATGCTCTTTGCCGTGCACCTTTGCGCGATCTCGGCAAATCAGAAACAGAGAGAAAACGTAGACCTTCCGGGAAAGCTAACAAGATCTAACTCCACAAGTGTGGAAAAGTTTTTTTTGTTTCGTTTTGTGGTCTGTTTTGCAGGAAAAAGGGCAAGCACGCAAACCGAGGAAGAAGAGTAAAAAAAAAAAAGCCCCCTTCCTCATTTCCATATTTTACATACCTTTTAAACTAGCTCACTTGGTCCAAAGTTGCTTTATTCCTTAATAGGTCTTGAGTTCAAGTCTTAGGAAGTTACTTTTAAAATAGAAAGTGCATGCAATTTCTAATTTCAAGTTACTTTATTGTAAAAGTGCATCTTACTTAAATAATAAAAATAAAATACAAGTGAGTCACTTAAGTTTTTTTATTGTTGCACTATTTAAAAGTAATATCATTGTAAAAGTGAAATCACTTATTTTACAAAAGTGGTTCACTTAAAGCAACTTTATTGTAAAGTGTTTGTCAAAAGGTTCATCTTGGGAAGAGGGGGGTTCTTTTTTTTGCTGGACATTCTCTAGCTGCCACGTCACTATTGGGGACATCTTCAACAATTTCTTTGTTCAAGCATAACTTCATCATACATAGTCAGTTTTCAGTGCCGTTTTTTTTGAAACCGCCTATTTTTTCGAGCTCTTCACATCCAGACTATTGGTTTCTGCTTTTACATCCATTAATTTATAAATATGGCCGCCCATTGTGATATTCTACTTAACAGTTCCAACTATTTCTCATGGAAATCTCGTATGGAGGATGTTCTACGAAGTAGGGGACTTTTCAGAATTACCACAGGGAAAGAAAAGGAACCCACTGATGATGATAAGAAAATAAAATGGGCAAATAGATGTGATGAAGCTCGTGGATTGATTGGGATGTCTATCTCTACTGATTTGCGATTCCACATATCTGGAATTGATGAACCTAATACTACTTGGGACAAGTTGGAAATTGTGTTTGGTAAACACAATGAAATTCGAGGTCACCAACTCGAAAATGAGTTGATTTCTTTAAATCCAAGTGACTTTTCATGCATTCAAGATTATTTATCTAAGTACAAAACTCTCAAGCTCTTATGTGCAGAATGTAAGATTGAGAGGGAAGACAAACAATGCATTTATCATATTCTTTCCAAACTTGGACCTGCATATTCTGTTTTTGTATCTACATTTTACTCCATGAAAGCATCCTTGAATGCAGCTAGCTATCAAGAGCCTAGTCTTGAATCCTTTTGTGATTCCTTGATTAGAGAACAAGATAAACTCATTCACCTTGGAATAATCAACAATGTAGATACATCTGGGAAAGCCTTATTGTCCCAACAGAAAGAAAAGTCCAAGCCTCCTAAGAAACAAAATTTTCGCAATAATAAGTCAAACAAGGGTCCCAAACCCTCTCAGTCAGCTCCTTCTTTAAAAAATGACAAAGGATCCAAGCCAAAAGGCAAGAAGACTGAGCGGCATTGCAACTATTGCGGGAAAGATAATCATGATGAATCAAAGTGTTTCAAGAAGATGGCAGCCTTGGAAGCAGCAATGAAGAAGCACCACATCAGCCTAGATTCGCCATCAGAATCTACCTCTCATGGACATGCACTTTGTGCTTCTGGTTATTCTTATAATGCATCTTCTTCTTCTACTTCAAATGAATGGCTCATTGATTCTGGAGCATCTTATCATATGGCTAAGGATCAAGCCATCTTTTCTACTATGCATGAATGTAACACCAAACAAATATTTGTTGGTGATGATAGATCTCTAAGTGTTGTAGGAGCTGGAACAGTTCCAGTAGATAATGGTCATTTTAGTGATGTACTATGTGTTCCAAGAATTTCCTGCAATTTGTTATCAGTCTATCAGATCACTCATTCTGGTGAAGGTAAAACTGTGACCTTTACACCTCACCAAGTTGTAATCAAGGATTTTAAAGATCCTCAACAGGTTCTAGCTACCGGAATTGTTGATGATATTACCAGGTTGTACAAGTTTAACAACTTTGGGTCATCACCTTTCCCTTCAGTTTTTGTTGCTCATAGTGATAACTTGAGCAAACTTTGGCATGAACGATTTGGTCACTTAAATTATCACTCATTGCAACAACTATGTAAAGAAAATATGGTGACAGGTCTTCCGATGGTATCTTGCAGAGATGGTGTTTGTTCCGGTTGTGTACTTGGAAAACATCATCGGGACAGTTTTGACAAACGTGCCTCTTGGCACGCCTCGGTTCCCTTGGAGCTTGTGCATAATGACTTGTGTGGCCCTCTTCCATCTGCTTCCTTTTATGGTTTCAAGTATTTCTTAACTTTCATTGATGATTACACCAGACGCACTTGGGTTTATTTCCTAAAACTTAAGAGCGAAGTATTTAACATGTTCTTGGCCTATAAGGCCCTTGTTGAAAAACAATCTGGTCATCAAATTATTAAGTTAAGATCTGATAATGGAGGAGAATATGTTAACAAACAGTTCACTACTTTCTGCACTGAACACGGCATCCAACAACAACACACTGTTCCATATACACCACAACAAAATGGTGTAGCTGAGCGGAAGAATCGCACTTTAAAAGAAATGGCTAATTGTATGATCCAATCTAAGGGACTAAGTCTTCAATTTTGGGCTGAAGCCATAAATTGTGCAAATTACATAGTTAATCGCACCCCCACAAAAGCATTACAAGGTATAACACCGGAAGAAGCATGGAGTAAAATTAAACCTGATGTAAGTCACTTTCGTGTGTTTGGTAGTGAAGCATGGGCTCACATTCCGGATGAAAAACGGAAAGCATTGCAACCTAAAAGTGAAAAGTGCATATTTGTTGGATATTCTGAAGATGTAAAAGGTTATAGACTTCTTCAACCACATTCTCATGCTATAATCATTAGAAGAGATGTTAAATTTGATGAAAATATCTTGGCCTGCGAGCCTAACTCGGCGAGTGTGCCATCTTTGGCCTACGAGCCTGATTCGGCGTTTGTGCCTTCTTCTTCTTCTTCCAACTTCCTTGACAGGTTTCCAACTTCAGTTTCTGATGATGACAGTGAGGATGAAAATCCACCTCCGCCTGCTCATGTTCCTCCAGTTGCACCAGCACAAGTGCTTCCTCGATGGGTCCGTTCAACATGTGAAGCAGCTGGTGATCTTGCCGGTGATCCTAGAGATCAACGTTGAACACGTTCTCAGTTTCAGCGAGCCTCTTCTCTTTTGGCTCAAGTTTCCGAGAATCATGATCTAGAAACTTTTGCAGAAGCTTCAGGGAATCCAGATTGGGATGCAGCCATGGATGAAGAATATCGTTCCTTAATGGCGAACGATACTTGGGATCTTGTACCTCTTCCAAAAGGAAGAAAACTTGTCAGATGTAAATGGGTCTACAGAACTAAGTATGCATCAGATGGAAGTGTTGAAAGACTTAAGGCAAGGTTAGTTGCCAAAGGTTTTTCTCAAGTTGAAGGGATTGACTACAATGAAACCTTTGCTCCCGTCACCAAAATGAACTCCATCCGCCTTGTTCTTTCCCTTGCAGCTTTACACAACTGGGAAGTCCATCAAATGGATGTCAAGCCTGCCTTCTTACATGGTGATTTACAGGAGGAAATTTACATGGAACAACCTCCTGGTTATGTTCAGAATAAATCTAGCCTTGTCTGTCGCCTTAAGAAATCCTTATATGGCCTTAAGCAAGCTCCTAGAGCTTGGTATGCCAAAATGGATAACTTTCTCCTTGACACTGGTTTTTCTAGATGCCATTCTGACCCCAATGTCTATACCAAGAAAGTAGGAAACCATCTCATCATACTTGTTCTATATGTTGATGACCTTATTCTTACTGGTAGTGACCCTAAGCTTATAACCCATGTGAAATCCAGTCTTAAACAAACTTTTGAAATGTCAGACTTAGGACATTTGCATTATTTTCTTGGTCTCCAAGTCCTGCAAACCAAAGAAGGAATCTTTCTTTCTCAGTCTAAGTATGCTTGTGACCTTCTTCGTCGCTTTCACATGGAAGATTGTACACCATCCCCTTCTCCCTTCCAGTCTGGAGTCAAACTTTCTGCCACTTGTACTTCACCTGAAGTAGATGCCACCTTGTATCGTCAGCTTGTTGGTAGTCTTTTATACTTGACTCATTCCCGTCCTGACCTTTCCTTTGCCGTTGGTCGAGTTGCCCGTTATATGCAGACACCTCATGAAAGTCACTGGAAAGCAGCTAAAAGAATACTTCGATATATTCGAGGTACAGTTCAGTTTGGGATTCATTACAGTACAGGGGGGAAACCTTTGTTGGTTGGTTTCACTGATTCAGATTGGGCCGGCGATCCTGATGATCGAAAGTCTACTGCAGGTTATGTTTTTAGTCTGGGATCTGGACCTATTACTTGGGCTTGTAAGAAACAACAAGCTCTTGCTCTTTCTTCAGCAGAGGCAGAATATCGAGCAGCAGTTAATGCCAGTCAGGAAGATTTATGGCTTCGACAGATCCTTTCAGAGTTTGGATTCGAGCAGCAGCAGCCTACTCCACTTTGGTGCGACAATCAAAGTGCCATCAAGCTTGCCAAAGATCCAGTTCTACATCAACGCAGCAAACACATTGAACTACATATGCACTTCATCAGAAATCTTGTTCATGATCGTGTTCTTGAAGTACTCTTTTGCCCTACAGATGATCAAGTTGCAGACATCTTCACCAAGTCTCTTACAGAAGCGAAGTTTTCTAAACTTCGATCTATGTTAGGAGTTCAGGAACTTGTCATTAAGGGGGGATAGGCTCTAATGCCTCCTTCCTTCTCCTAATAGTGTCACTTTTGTAAATCCTTCAATCCTATCCCAAGTTGTTCTTAAGGGGGGATGTTAGGATATTTAGACACTTAGGAGTTAGTTAAGATCAACTTGTGTAATATATCCGTTAGGGATAGTGTGTTTCTTTAGTATGCATTAGTATGCATTTGTAAATACTTAATCCGACGGTCACGATATGTTTCCGACATAGAGTGATCCGACGGCTCAACTTCTCTTAGATCAAACCTAACCTTGATCCGTGGCTTAACACCCGATTGGTCCATGATCTCTATTTAAAGAGCATGGAGGGTCATTGTTTAGTTGATCGATTATGAGAAGCTCATTTGTAACTTTCTTTCTTTGCATAATAAATTGTCCCGTAGAAGCTATTTGGCCGGGGCCGTGGAGTGTTTCCCTCAAGAGGGTTTAAACCACATCAAAACATCGGTGTGTTGATCTGTGATCTGTTTGTGTGAAGTGGTTGCTCTTGGTGCTCGGTCCTTTGGTAGTACCCTGTGTACCCGAACACAAGCATCCAGGGTTCAAGTGTAGCCTGATAAACCCAGTTGAACTGGCTTGGCTGAGATGAAATGGTTAATGGGCTGTGTGTGAGCTGGAATGTTCCCTTTCCTTGTGAGAATCATGCCCAGCTCGAGGGTGGCCTTCGGACGGACTCAGTATAAGTTGTCGAAGAGCCTATGGTTGGGTGGAACGTTGCAACGACTTAGCTAGTTGCTTGGGGCAGTTGAAAAATGAAGATAAGTGTTTTATGTCTATGTATTTACTTTTGCAATGTTTAATTAATGATTATTTTGATATGCTGGATGAGCATGAATTGTGTGTGTGGATTAGATTTAAATTCCGCTGTGCATATTGCCTAAATTGTATCTGCACACCAATATTTAAATTCCTAATATTCTAATTAGTTGGATGAGTTTTATGAAATGCCCAGATTTTAGTGCCATGTTCCCTTCGTTGCATTGGGTCAACATGTGGGTACATTACAGAAATCATCCACTCAGATGTATGTGGTCCTATGTCATCCAGTTCTCTTAGTGGGTATGTTTACTATGTCTCATTTATTGATGACTTCTCCAGGAAGACTTGGGTATACTTCTTGAAGAACAAATATGAGGTGTTTGATAAGTTCAAGGAATTCAAAACCTTGATGGAGAATCAAACTGACAAGAAGATCAAAACATTCAGATCCGACAATGGTGGAGAATTCACCCCAGGTGACTTCAAGAAGCTTTGCAGTGATTCAGGGATTAAGAGGGAGTTGACTGGTCCTTATAATCCTCAACAGAATGGAGTTGCAGAAAGGAAGAACATAATAATCATGGAAGCAGCAAGGGTAATGCTGCATGACCAGGATCTACCTATGCATCTATGGGCAGAAGCAGCTAGAACAGCTGTATATGTGCAGAACAGAACACGCCACAAGATATTGGACAACAAGACACAAGAAGAGGTCTTTTCTAGTAAGAAACCTGAAGTCAACCATCTCAGAATATATGGTTGTCCAGTATACACTCATGTCCCAAAGGAAAAGAGGACCAAACTAGATCCTTCAGGAAAGAAGGGTATCTTTGTGGGTTACAGTGAAAGCTCGAAGACTTACAAAATATACTTTCCAGGGTTTAAGAAGATTTATGTTAGCAGGGATGTAATATTTGATGAAAACTCAACATTCATCAAATCAAGGAAGGCACCTATCGAAGTTTATGAAGAACCTAAGGAAACTAGATTTCAAGACACTACCATAACTGAAGCAGTTCCAGAAGTTGTTCGTGAGTTTGAAGATCCACAAGAACCTGTAGATCCACCCCGTGAGGATAACTCTCACAAGAGGAAACCTGCATGGGCTAGAGAGCTCATTCAAGATGCAGAAAGATTTGGCATTCCAGAAGAAGAACACAGAGCAAAGAAGAGAACCAGATCACATACCAGCTATGTTGCTTTACTTTGTGACATTATGAACAAAGAGCCTTCCAGTTATGAAGAAGCAGCGGAAAAGAAAGAATGGAAGGATGCCATGTTTGAGGAATACCAATCAATAATGAAGAATGATGTTTGGGATGTTGTCCCAAGACCTAAAGAGAAGTTTGTTGTGACTTCCAAATGGATCTACAAATCAAGCATGCTGTAGATGGCAGTGTAGAGAAACACAAGGCAAGATTCGTAGCTCATGGCTTCTCTCAGAAAGAGGGAATATATTATAAAGAAACTTTTTCACCCGTAGCCAGGTATACTTCCATCAGAACAGTACTTTCCCTGGCTGCAGCAATGAAATGGAAAATACACCAGATGGATGTTAAGACTGCTTTCTTGAATGTTGTAGTTGAAGAGGAAGTATATGTGGAGCAGCCACTCGGTTTTGAAATACATGACAGGGAGTCATATGTGTGCAGATTGAAGAAAGCCTTGTATGGCTTGAAACAAACTCCCAGAACCTGGTATGGTAGGCTGGATAGTTTCCTATCTAGTTTGGGCTTTACCAAGAGTAAAGCGGATTCCAACCTTTACTACAAGGTTGAGGAAGGGAATCCTATGATTCTACTCCTGTATGTGGATGACCTATTTGTAACAGGAGATGACAGATTGATTGCAGATACAAAGAGAAAGCTTGCTGCTGAGTTCAATATGAAAGATTTGGGAATGATGCACTATTTCCTAGGTATGGAGGTGTGGCAGAGTGCAGGTGGGATCTTCCTTGGTCAAGTGAAGTACACAGTAGATATCCTGAAGAGATTCGGGATGATGGATTGCAAGGCCATGGCCACACCTATGGCATCGAATCTGAAGCTTCTATGTGATGCTTCATCTGAGCCGGTTGATGTCTCTATGTATCATCAGATGATTGGGTCCTTGATGTACCTGACGAACATGAGACCAGACATTTGCTTTGCTGTGAACACATTGAGTCAGTTCCTGATAGATCCGAGGAGTGTTCACTTGGTTGTTGTAAAGCATGTTCTGAGGTACCTGAAGGGTACAGTGGATTATGGGCTCAAGTATGAAGCGAATCAAAAGTTTAACCTGCAAGGTTATGTTGATTCAGATTGGGATGGCAGTGCTACAGATAGGAAGAGCACTTCTGGGTGCTGCTTCAGTATGGGATCAGGTGTGATCTCTTGGTTTAGCAGGAAGCAGTCTTGCGTAGCCTTGAGTACAGCTGAGGCAGAGTATGTTGCAGCCTATTCAACTAGTTGTGAGGCAGTATGGCTACGGAAGCTACTGTCTGAGTTATTTGATTTCCTGTTGGATGCTACTAGTATCTTTTGTGATAACCAGAGTTGTGTGAAGCTATCCGAGAACCCATTGTTTCATGACAGGTCGAAACACATAGAGATCAAATATCACTATATCAAGGATATGGTGCAGAGAGGAGCTGTGAAGCTTCTATACATTGCGATGGACGAGCAGATTACAGATGTGCTGACGAAGCCACTAGCCAAGGTGAAGTTCGAGTACTTCAGGGAGAGGCTTGGCGTTCTTCAGATTGATGACACTTCGAGGAAGAAGTGATGGACACATTTGCTGAAGCCATTCCAAGCATATTGGAAGTGTTGAGATATTGTAACTTCAAAGAATATTATATTTGTACTTTATTATTCTGGAGATGATTCATTCCTCCGTGAAGATCTTATTGTATATCCGAAGATGTTTATTCCTCCGTCGGAATGTGGTAACTTGGGTTATTAGACTTCCCTAGTGGGGGTCGGCCCTGTATGTGTTATGTGGGTCAAAGGGTTATTAGACCACCCTAGAGGGATCGGCCCAGTCAGTTGTAGTGGGGTATTTAACCCATTGGTTAAATACGAGCCTACATGATTTTGTGTAAAAGACAAGTCGGAGTAGTGTATAAATAGAGGAGGTGTATTCCTCATTTTACACACACTCACTCACTTGAGAGTAGCACACTTGTGGAGGAGAGGTCTGCTATGGTGGAGGAGAAGATCATGTCTTTGGTTTGCATCTTTGTATATTGCTGATCATCTATATTGAGGAAGCTTTGCATGGTTTTCTACCCCATGAGGGTTTCCCAGGATAAATCTGTGTCTCTTGTGTTTATGCTGTGCTTGTTGTTTCTTCAGTGATCCTGTATATGCTATTATTGTGAAATGGAATGTAATGCTGCTATTTTCTGTCTTAGCATATTAAATCTTAACAAGAAGGAGGATCCTTCACATGGCTGTGGATGTAAGCGCTGGATGATGAGCATCGGGATGATGTTCTGGTTTTTGCTTTGTATGATCAATTGGATCATTTTTATATGTATGTATGCATCATGTTGGATGCTAGATATGATCAGTTGGATCATTTATATGTATGTACGCATCATGTTGGATGTTGGATATGATCAGTTGGATCATTTATATGTATGTATGCATCATGTTGGATGCTGGATATGATCAGTTGGATCATTTATATGTATGTACGTATCATGTTGGATGCTGGATATGATCAGTAGGATCATTTTTATGTATTTTGTATATGCATCATGTTGGATGCTTGGACCATGTATCTGTATATGTATCAGGTGGATACATTGTATGATCCGATGGATCATGTATGGTGATATGTATCATGTATTTGTATTTGTATTAGGTGGATACACTGTATGATCATGTGGATCATGTATGATGATATGTATCAGGTAGATACTTGGTATGCATCAGGTAGATGCATTGTATGATCAGGATGATCATGGATGACGAGCTTCAGGATGTTGCTCCAGATGACATGCAGCAGGATGTTGCAGTGATGATGATCAGGATGATCATGTGTACATTAGGATGATGTATGGTGAGTATCAGGTTGATACTCTATGGCCATGTATTAGGTTGTATAGATGAGCATATAATTTGGCCCTTGGAGATTTGCAGATAGTATTTCGAGGTTTTGCCTATGGCATGTAATCTGGCCTTGGGATATCTAGCAAATGCTCTTTCGAGGTTTTTCTTTAGGAGGACATATAATTTGGCCCTGGGAGATCTGTAGATAGTTTTTTGAGGTTTTTCCTATGGCATATAATTTGGCCCTGGGATATCTGGTAGATGCTCTTTCGAGGTTTTGTCCTATGGCATATAATCTATCCCTGGGAGATCCGATAGGCTGGGTTGTGTGCCCATAATAAGTCCTGGGATGCTCTTGCGAGGTTTTGCCATGAACACATATAATCTGTCCTTGGGAGATCCTATAGGTAGAGCCGTGTGCTCGTAACAGCCTGGGATGCTCTTGCGAGGTTTTGTGGTGACCACATATAATTTGTCCCTGGGAGATCCTATAGGTAGAGCTGTCTGCTCGTAACAGCCTGGGATGCTCTTGCGAGGTTTTGTGGTGAGGTCACATATAATATGGCCCTGGGAGATCCTATAGGTAGAGCCGTGTGCTCGTAACAACCTGGGATGCTCTTTCGAGGTTTTGTGACGCACGTAATAAGTCTTGAGGATTCCACAGTATGGTCAATGATGACGAAGACCTGCAGGTGGTGGGCCTACATCCAGTATGATAAAGGAATGGCTCTGTAGAACTTCCTATGACGAGTAGAGTTAGAGATTGGTTGAGATAGCAGCAGTAGTGGCGATGATGATGACGATGATCCCGAGAAGAAGACTTGTCTAGCAGATCTGTGTCGAGAAATACCTCCTAGTTAAGAGGGAGTGTTGATGTATATGTAACTTCAGAATATATTTCTTCTATGTATTTCATATATATTTATTGTACCCTTATTAGATGTGTTATTCCTCTATAAGGAAGTGTCGTCATGTGGATTGAAAAGTGTCGCAAGTGTGTGTACTTGCCGATGGGTTATTAGACCACCATGTGTGGGGTCGGCCCTGGAATATATATTATATTATGGATGTATCTAGATAGATAAGTGTTGGCTTGGTTTTGCAACCAAGCTTAGTGCTATGGGCACCTGCTAACTAGTAGCAGCAGTTTCAATATTAAGCAAAAACAATGTAAACTAAATCTAAACTAAACTAAACTAGCATGTGCATTTTTGAATTAAAAACAAGAACAAGAACAATAAATGTAGAAAATAAATTTGTATTGAAAATGGGGGCAAGCAAGTGCTTGCGATAATACCTCCAAGTGACGAAGATAGTTGAGAAGCTCCAAGGATGAGCAGCTCCAAACTCCAATGGGTCCTTTCTCCAAGGTTGCTACAATGGCCAAATACCCAAGGGAGATTTTGGCAGCATGAGGATAGGAATATGGATGGATCTGAAATGAGGAGCCCCTACCACCTTTTTATAGGTTTTGGTGGTGGGGAATACCATTTGTGGTTTTGTGGAAACCAATGGTATTGACCAACATGGTTTAGGTACTTTTCCCTCTTTTTTTCTTTTTTTGAATAAAATTAATATTTTTATTCCCTTTTTAATATTTTTGGGAATTTGGACCCTTTTTGAGGGTTTTTTATGCTTTTTTTAGGAAAAATAATCTTTTTGAGTGGGGAAAAGGGGTGTACTAAGGTCTTTTGGTGACCTTTTGTTGGCTTCAGAGGCTTAGATGGTGGAAAAGTGGACAAATGGGTCATGTGAATAAGGAAATGAGCTAGTGAGCACTTTTTAGGTGTTAACAACAAGTCGGCCCCATAGTGTAACTGGGCAAACAGGTGAAGTATAAATAGAGATTAGGAGATCTCTATTTGGATCATTCGGAAAGACACACTTCTCTCACTCAGAAAGTGGCACACTAGTGAGGAGGAGGATCATCTGCTCTAGGAGACTATCTCAATTGTATTTTGGTTGTACTTTGGTTGAGCCATTGCTCTCTCTATCTCTGAGGAAGTTGTGGGGTTTTTCACCCTAGGGTTTTCCCCACGGAAACTCTGTGTCTCTTGTCTCTCATGCTTTTGATTCTTGTGATGCTTGTCATGCTTATTGTGATTGTTATGCATTGATATACTGTATATGTTATTCTCTCAGTAAAGATCCATGAGTATTGTGAATTAATGCTCAAAATTTAACAATCCAGAGGTTTCTTCCTTGTCATTTCAACATAGGAGAGAAGGGAGGCTCCCCCTACTAGAGAATCTAGGAGAGATATAGGAATGGCTGTCTTTTCTTTTTCTCCTTCAGGAGGAATGTTCTACTATTTGGGTTCCTCAATTACTAAAACTGAATTGTCTTCCAGTTGGCTGAGAATTTCAAAGGAATTTTTATTAGTTTCTGGTAATGGTGGAGCTGTGCTTCCTTCACCTTGTTGCTGCTCTGCTATGCATGTACTAGGGCCCATTGCCTTCCCTTTCCCTTTATTACTGTTGTTAAGTTTTGACTTAGCTATTTTCTGGACTTGCGTCCATTGCTCACCTTTTGATTTTTCCACCTCTTCTTCATTCCTCTTTTTGCAATTCCTTGCGAAATGGCCGTATCCGTGGAAAAATCTGCACTTAAAGGGTAATTGCTCATAATCCAATTCTTGGATATGTTTCTAGTCAGCTGTTGTTAATATTATAGCTTTCGGGAGGCCTATTTCCAAGTCCACCTCGACACAAATTCTAGCACAAGAGTACTGGTCCTTTCGTTCTGATCGGTCAATGTACTTACTGAGTGTGTTTCTAATTGATTCAAGAACCTTCAAATTCCAACAGTGGAGAGGAAGGTGAGGTAGACGCACCCACACCGGGACCGCCGACGGCACATCCTGAGTAGGATCAAAGTCGGGGGTCCAATTGTTCAGATAGAGACCCTGCTGGCCCATGAAGTACGGGCCATTTCGAAATATGAGATGCTTATCTTCAGCACTGTAAAAAACAAATACAAAAAAAACTTTGCCAATCGAGTAGCTTCTTATTCCTTCCACCTCGAGCGATCTCCAATTCCTCTGAACCCAAGCTTCAACCACTTTGGGTGTGGGCCATAAGCCTGTAAATTGACCAATTAGTTCCCTCTCTTCTAAGTTCAAGGCAGATTTGCAAGCTTTCACTTCAGGTAATGCTACAGTGGGGATGTTTTCGAGTTTCTTGACAAATTTCTAGGAGGAGTCAGAAGCTTTCCTCTTATTACTTGCTGCTATCAGATTCCTAAAAGCTAGGATCTCGTTTGAAGGGAGAGGAGGATCCATATCAATACCCCCGTCAGATTCAGTGAAGACAGAATGTAGATCAGAATGTCTCTGTCTTGGTCTCCATAGAATTACCTAATGGAAAGCCTATCCAGAGGCTAGGAATATACATGAGGAAAGAAGATTACCTTCAACCAAGATTAAACTCGATCTTGAATAACCCACCTCGCTGCAAAACTCCAGGGGTTGCAGGGGCAATCCACGCTATGCTGAAGCTGATCCAAAATCCACACAGTGCACTCTACACTCTCCATGCTGAAGGCTGTTCCGGGGTTGCAGATATGAGATCACGATCCTCGCAGAAGCCTCACTAAATTGCTGGAATTCTCTGGTCTTGATGTTGCATCCCAATGTTTCTTGGAGCGATTTTTTTTTCAAACCTAGACTCGACAATTTTGACTCCCAACTATATCTTACAAATATTATCGAAAACAAAATTACACAGTTAACAGTCGACCAATTTTAACAGGCCCGACCAACTAAGGTAAGCCGACCATTTTGACTTCCGACCCGTGTCCATCAATTGCACCACATAGTTTAAAACTATCGACCATATTTTTTTTAAAACTAAAGTTACCCGATACAGTTAAGAGTCGACCAATTTTTAAAGTGACCTGATCATTTTGACTTCCGACCATGTGTTACAAAGTGTCCATCATTTCGACGAAATAGTTAAGAGGTGACCAATTGTTTAAGGCTTGACCAACTCGACTTTCTACCAAACTCGCCAGCATTTGGGTTGATACAGTCTAAACAGGCGGTCCAACTTTGCATGGAAATTTTTTCCGAGATCTATACTTTTGATCAGAAATTTTGGCATTGAATGACAGATTGGACATTGAAAAACCTTCTATAAGGTTACCCACATGAACATTGATTTCTTTGCATTTAATTCATCATGAAATTATGAACTTTGCTTCATTAGTATAGATCTCTGGCTATGGACGTATATCTGGATTTGATGGATTGGACCTGCTGGATATTCGATGTTGTGGAGATACGAGAACATATTTCAATCCAACAACGGTTAAATGTGGTCAGACACCAATGCACCGCCTTTACTCTTGACCGTTTATAAAATTCGATGGGTAAAGGCTCTCTCATTCTTTTGTTCTTCGATACTGTTATTGTGACATAATCCCAGTTTTTTTCTCAGCATTCGCAGACCAGTAACCCTATTAAGGATCCAAAGATTCTTGTTTTCTATTCAAAAAATAGGTTCTCCTCTCAAACCAAAACTCATTTCCCTTGCTATAATTATGCTGTTCTAAATCCTGTTTTTGTTTAATATATTCAAACAAGATTCTGCTGTCTTTTTTGATGTCAACAGTCTGTTTATGTCAATTATTTACTGGTTTCAGATGAAAAGCTACTTGATTGGTATATATTCATTTTTTATATTTTGTTTTTTGTTGTAACTTGTATTTGATGATGAACCTGATTTATTGACTGTTCTTAGATGAAAGGTCACTTGACTAGTATATATTCATTTCCTTATGATTACCAATATATGATTCCTACTAACTTTGACAAAATAATTTGCACTGCAACAATCTTTTTTTTCCTAGAAAAGTTCTAACAGCAAATTAACTAAAATTGTGCTGTCTTCTTTGTTTTTTTCCTGTTGAAAACTACACTCTCTTTCTGGTGTCTTTTTTGTTGGAAACTAGAATTGTTGTCACTGTTCCTATTCCATATTTAAAAACAAGGTTCTAGCAGCAAATTTACTTAAAATTATGCTGCCTTTTTTGTTTTTTGTTTTGTTCAAAACCAGAATTCTGTTTTTGCCGTCTTTGTCTTTGTGACTGGTATATATTCATTTTTTTTGTCTCCTAGAAAAATTCCCCTTCCAGGCAAGTAGAATTCTCATAGTAAATTTACCCATAATTATGTTCTCTTTTTTGCTGGCTTTTGTTGGAAAGCAGTTTCTTTTTTTTGATGTTTTTTGCTGTAACTTGTATTTGATCACGTACCTGATTTATTGACTGCTCTCAGATGAAAGGTCACTTGACTGATATATATTCATTTCGTTGTGATTACCAATATATGATTCCTACTAACTTTGGCAAATAATTTACACTGCAACAATCTTTTTTCTCCTAGAAAAGTTCCAACAACAAATTAACTAAAATTGTGCTGTCTTTTTTGCTTTTTTGCTGTTGAAAACTACACTCTGTTTTTGCTGTCTTTTTTGAGTTTTTTGTTTGAAACTAGAATTCTTGTCACTGTTCCTATTCATATTTTAAAACAAGGTTCTAACAACAAATTTACCTAAAATTATGCTGCCTTTTTTTCTTTTTTGGAAACCAGAAGTCTGTTTTTACTGTCTTTGTCTCCTAGAAAAGTTGACCTTGCAGAAAAATAATCTTTATATTATTCATCTGGTATATGCACAATGCTATCTTGTTGTCACTGTTTCTGTTTAATATTTAAAAAAAGGTTCTAAGAGCTAATTTATCTAAAATTATCGTTTTTTTTTTCTTGTTTTTTTGTTGTTGAAAACTACACTCTGTTTCTATATATATTCATTTCCTTGTGTTTACCAATATATGTTTCGTACTAACTTAGTCAGACAATTTGCACCACAACAATTTTTGTCTCCTATACAAAGTTGCCATTCTAGAAATGATCTTTTGTCATGTTCTCCTACATCTTGTATCTTTAGACTTAATATCAATATCACACCTTTTTCTTAAGCTTATTTTTGTAGTCCAACTATTCGCAGTACCATGCTATGGACACTCTATTAACCGAAAACACTGTCTCACTTCTGATGAATGGTGCTGTTGACCTATGCCCACTTGTACAAGTTGTTGGTCTTGATCGACTAAGCTCTGTTAACTCAACAACTGCCCGCTTTCGAATCTCTATCTCTGATGGAATTCATAAGCACGACACATTGCTTCCAATTAGCTATAATAGAGCTGTGAAAAACCACCAACTCCAAAAAGGTTCAATCATCAAAGTTAGCAAGTGTGCATGCAACACTATACATGATGCAACGTACGATTTGCTTTCCACATCTTCCTTTTCACTTATTTTAGTTTTCACTCCTCATATGTATAACATATTTTTTACTTATACTTACTTATGTTCATTCTTCTTGCCAGGACTATCGCATTGGACACCTTCGAAATTGTCACCTTAGAAACAACAATTATTGGAGACCCATCCCCTTTCAACCTCACACATAGCTTTACATCCCACAGCAGTTCATCTATTTTAGAAAACAATGCCCTTGACTCCGAAAACCCTTCACTTGCAATACCTTCTCCAATGCCAAACCTTGTTGCACCTACTCTTCAATTCACATTGCTCAACCCTTCGAGCAAAACATGGACCATTCAAGGACGAGTTACTGCAAAGACAAGTATCAACACCTACATGAACCAAAAAGGTCCTGGTCAACTCTTTGGGTTTGACCTTGTTAGTGCTACCAAAGATGAGATTCATATCTCTATGTTCAATGAACTAGCTACCTCATTATATGACCCAATACAACTTGGAATAGTCTACATCGTCTCAAATGGCACAATCAAACCAGTTAATCCAAAATACAACCATTTGAAAAGTGCTTTAGATATTTTCCTTACCTCCTCCTCAACAATTCAACGATGCTTGGAAGAGTGCCCACTTATTCCTTTTCATTGCTTCAACTTTAAATCTATCCATGACATCAAAACTACACCGCTCAATTCCATGATTGACCTTCTCGAAACTGTCATTTCTGTTTCCCCTGCATCAACTATCCACAAAAGAGATGGCTCTGAAACCATTCACTGAATAGTTGGGTTGAGGGACATGTCCAGGTATAGCATAGATATTACACTTTGGGGTGAACATTGCACAATTGAGGGTTCCCGACTTGGAAACCTTTGAGGTTTAGCTACTCCCTCTATCCTTGCAATAAAAGGTGGGCGCGTTACAGAATTCAATCGAAAAACCATTGGAACCATCTCAAATACCAACCTCATTATAAACCCAGATATTGAGGAAGCTGAAGTCCTCCAAGCATGGTTTGCTGACAATGGATTCTGTTCTGCCTCCCCATCTTTGAGCAGAAAATCCAACTCGTCTTCTTGTACCTCCTGTAAACGCATTTCCATCTCTGTGCTACAATCTCTGCAACCCTCTGAGAAGGAAACTTGGTATTCAGTTATTGCTACAATCACCCATATTAACATCAATGACTTTCATTTCCTTGCATGCCCTCTATTTGTCGATGGAATACAATGGATGAAAATTTTTTCCCACAAACTTGGCAATGTTTGGCATTGTGCAAAATGTGATGGGGAGTTTACAGAGTGTGCTTATCGATACATACTCAAACTTGACATCACGGATGCTACTGGACAACTATACGGTATCATAGCTTTTGATGATGCTGGGCAACAACTTATGGGGGTCTCTGCAAAAGATTTTTGTCTCCTATCAAATGATCCAACGTCTCTCTTGGAAATTGTTCAACATGTTTGTGCGCGGCAGTACCTTCTAACCTTATCAGTAAAGACAAATACTTTTAATTCAAATGCTCGCGTGAAGGTGCTTCTTGTTATGTCAGAATAGGTTTCTCCATCATTGTCCCCTGTCGATACTTCTAATGAAAGTGAACACATTGTGCTTAGTAAATGTCCAATTGCTCGCAAGCTTTGAACTCCTACTCTTCAATTCTAACTTTTGTACTTTCTACCTTGTACTTAGCAAGTACACATTTTTGTGTACACACTTTTACGTAGGTGGTACTTGAAACCATCGATGAGCAGTCTTGAATATTATCTTATTTAGTTTTCTTGTACCATTGTGTTAAATCACATCTTTTTTGCAACCTATCTTGCAATTTTGAAATCTATACTTATAATTTAGATTCCTTTGTCAAATGTATACTTTTTTTCTTTATAAAGACTGTTCAAGATTGTCTGTAATGTCTCCAGTTTGACCCCATGGCATTTAAATTGTAAATGATGTAATATTGTTATAAAATCATAGTGAGGAGCTCAAGGCCAAGGCCCCGCCATTGATTTATCAATGCATATGGTTCACGTGCTAGCCATGCGCAATGGAATTGCAAACATTATGTAAATATGCATTTTAAATAAAATATCCACAACTAGCTATGCAATGCAACAAGAGGTGGGGGCATGATTTTACAAGGAATTGAGAGGAAAAACATTCAAACCTTGAGCCAATCAAGTCAAGCCAAGTGTCAATGAGATAACCCATCAAACACTCAACTACCCATGTTGACTTTTGTACCCAATCATTCATTCTCCCAAGAATTGGTGGAGGAAGTTAATGCCTTGGGAATGGAGAGGTATGGCTGTCCAAATTCGAGTATGGGAAAGCCACCCTTCATGGAAAAACGTGTTTGGCTTCCTTGGAAAGAAAAGAGCTATGAATTTGCTCCCCCAGCCATTACCCATCAACCAGTTTTGCCTCTCTCACGTTTTTGGGACTGCTCGGCGTTTTTCCTCCACGTTTTTCTTGTGTCTTCCTAGTTTTCAGTGGGAAAAGAGGGCTTTTTTGTGTTGCAAAGTGGTTGGGAGTATGGGAGCTTGATTTGGGGTTTCATTGGGGCCGTTTTGACCATTTAGATTCCCAAAATGCCCATGGAAAATCAGGTTGGTTCCCTGTGGACGATTTTCTCACCCCCAATCCATTTTTGGTGTGCCCACGTTTTTGGGAAAACCTATGGCCATCATATTTGCAAATCCCATTGCTGAAAATGGTTATCCATGCCCAGTTGGAGTTGCTATGTGTAAAAGAAGGTTGGGGTTGAGATGGGTTTCTATTGCTTTGGCTGTGAATGAGCTGGAATGTTCCCTTTTCCTTGTAAGATTCATGCCCAGCTCGGGGTTGGCAGTTGTGTTGAGAGATCTATGAACACAACTGGCCTATGGTTGGGTGGAACGTTGCAGCAACATAGCTATTTGTTTGGGGGAAATTGCACAAATGAAGATAAGTGTTCTCTATGTGCATTTTACTTTTGCAATGTTTTAATTTGATGTTTATTATTGATATGTTGAATGCATATGAAAGATGTGTGTGGGTGATTTTCTTATTCTGCTGTGCATATATGTTTGATTTGCATCTGCACACGTTAATTTTATGGCTGAGTCTAATGAATGGGCTGAGTTTTTTTGTGAAAGCCCCGTAGATTGGCATCATGTTCCCTTCCAGGACTTTGATAGATGGGTGGGGACGTTACATTGTCTTTCTTTCTTTCTTGCAACAACTTCACATAAATGATGCATGTTCCATATATCTTTTACAATATACCTTTTTTACTCTTTGAATTATTACATATATATATTTTTTCTCTTCCACCAAAGGCCCCATAAATGCAACATGGATAACCATTTATGTTATACAATATAACTTTGTTTACTCTTGCAATTATTACATGTATAGTATTTTTGCTTTCCACCAAATGCACCACAAAGTCCACAAACCACTAAACACTTTTTTTTGTAGGCATGTCAACCAATGATAACAATGATCAATAGAATGCACGCAAAATACTTCTATATGCTCAAAAGAAAAATGAAAACAACAAACGTCAATGCCTTCTATATAAAGCTGCTCTTCAACTTGTTCATATCCCTTCTTCGTTTCACGTTGCTCAACCTCCCCTTACACCCTTGATCCACATCCACAACAATGCACCCAACAAACATGGACCTACATGGTGCACATCAGCAATTCCGTACAAGGTTGGACAAATTATCTCCCATGCAAATATGCTCTATATGCATGGAGTCATATCCTAGAATTAAAATAAAGCACTCTCTGGTGCATATGCATGTTCTCGATGTAATGCGGAGCAAAATGGCCACCGCTATTCAATTGCAAACAATATGGATCTTGGGATACAACCATCAGTGCTAGCAACCCTTACTCAAGTTGAAGAAATGCTCATTTCTCGAGTTAACCCAATTTGACAAGTCACTAATGCTCATGGGGGACAATATACATATTTTGGCCACACTATAAGCTTCCCTCAAAACATTACAAGCATTGCCACTTTCCTCCCTCATTTACTCTCAGACATTGATATCCTTATTGTTCGTAAATGTAGTTCTATGAAAAATCCTTATGACTTCTTTGTTAGTCGAACACGTGTTCTTGCTGCTCTTGAATACAAGCTTTCAAATGATCCATACTACAAAGATGTCCAAGTTAACTTAATTGCATTATCTTCTTTGCCTCTTGAATCAACTGACATTTCAGCCCTCCTTCATCATGTCACACCCGCTGAAACCCCATCTACTGAACATACCTCAACTTCTACTACTCAACCATCCAAATCCCTCGAACCCCATGAACAGCAATCATCCTCCTTTATATCTACACAAACAAATTGTAGAACCGAGGTTGATGAAATCAAACGCTTCTTAGGAGCAAGCCATGCAGGCACTCTACCTTGGATTCATTGGCCCCCAATCGACATTTTCCCTATCAACGAGTATAACACAATAAGCCTACTCTCAATGGCCTTCCCAACCTTATTTCCCACAGGAGTTGCAATGCTTAAACAACCACACATTCAAGAGGTTGGTATGGACAATTATGCACTGCACCTTCTTAGATACCATGACAATAGGTTTGGCCAACATCCTCGTTTTCGTTATTACATCTATAACTTGATGATGCATCATCGTAGCCAATCTACTGCTTCCGTGTTTGTAAAACGTAACATTGAAGATACATTGCCTCCAACCATATCAGAACTTGTACAACAATTACAAGACTTACCTGATTCTAAAATTGCTGAGCAAGTCATGCGCTTCGGATCCACACTTCGTGGGACACGCTCGTACTGGAACAAAAGCAGGGGTGAGCTAACTGACATGATCACTCAGCAAGGGACACCTACATTATTCTTCACGCTCAGTGCAGCTGATACAAAGTGGCTAGATTTGCATTCCTTGATGCCTGGACAAGATCCATCCACCTCAAAGCAACAACACAAATGGAGAATTCACAACATTATATTGAATCCACACGTTGCATCTCAATACATGGACAACAGATTCAAAATATTTCTAGAAGAGGTTCTTAAAAAAGGCCTTTTTACAAAAGACTACTGGTGCAGGTTGGTCACAACTCATATTCCCATGAAAATTCAATGCATTTAAAACCTAAAATATTTGTTCCTAATCTTTATATTTTACATGTAGGTATGAATGGCAACATAGGGGATCTACGCATATACATGGATTCTTATGGCTAGAAAATGCACCGAATATGGACATGTTAGACTGGGAAAATGCTACCAAGGTTGAAGATGCCAAGTTATACTTTGACAAGTTTGTTACAGCATGGTATCCTTGTGTCAACCATTTTCAAACTCCAACCTTACAAGCCTCTACTATAAATGATCCATGCACCATTGGATCACATTCCATACTTGCAACTAATCACTTGGATGACTATGAAGAACTTGTTAATTGTGTCCAAAGGCACACAAAATGTTCAGAATCGTCTTGCCTACGTAAAAAAGGATCATCTCTTCAATGTCGTTACGGGTTCCCCTTTGATCTACAACCTACCTCTTCCTTATTCATTGATGCAAAAGGCCAGAAAACATACAACCCTGCAAGGAATGATGCCCTTCTAAATATTCACAACCCTATGATGCTGTCCATTTGGCGAGCTAATGTTGATTTCCAACTTGTTCTCTCTAGACATGCTGTCCTCAAATATATTTCAAAATATGCAGCAAAGGCAGAGCCTAAATCAGAAAGCTACCATGCACTTCTTTCTCGACTTGCACATGCAACTCCACATGATGTCCCCATCCTTCTACCAATAAGACGTTTTCTATTAGAAACTATTGTAGAAAGAGACATTGGTGCATAAGAGACTTGCCACATGCTCCAAAAACTCCCTCTTTGTCTTTGCAATCCTTCCTTTATGTCCTTAAATGTTAGCCAAAGCGTTTTCCGTCGTATTTCCAATGACTCTCTTGACATCCCAACAACACCCACCTTCATTTCTGCATACATGCAACGCCCACTAGCACTCGAACAACTTACCCTTCTTGAAGCCGCATGATCTTGGTCATACTCACCTCGTAGAAAGCAATCAAAATGGAAACCAAACTACCCTCCCAAAATTGTTTGTGTCTTTCCTCGCTTCACCACCATTCCACCCATTACTGCAGATTCATTTGTTTCCTTTTGCTGGAGTGAGCTCCTCCTATACAAACCTTTCCAAAACCTCCACAATGACATTAGATCCACAACATTGGCCATAACTTCTAATTGCATTTGCATTAAAGACACATATACTTCATGCCATGTTGATTGTTTGCCAGAACCCCCCAATAGCCCTCCCTCTGATGACTCTACCTCTACTTTAAACCACTTCCCGTTAGCCCCTTCCATTGATGAATGGGAACTCCTTTCTCAACTTCACCTTGGAAACAACCTCTATGTTGATGACCTTGACATGCTTGGTCATCGTGACTTTGACAAAGACCACAATTGGACTGAAAACCATATTCCTTCAGACATCCATGCAACAACTATATCATTCATTGACATCATTCGAATGTCTACACATGTAGAACCTGACACGTTTTCATCTCCATGTTCTCCTGCCTCCTTGTATCCCACACAATGCATGGCCTTTGCCCTTATCATCGCACACTCCATAAATGCTACAACCCTGCCCCCACTCAAGATGGTCATTCAAGGCATTGCAGGAATAGGAAAGTCTTTCTTAATTTCTTGCCTTAGATATACACTCCAACATGCCTCTGGTGATAATCCTTCACCCTTACTCCTCCATGCTCCCACCAGTGTTGCTGCTTTTAACATACATGAGTTAACAATACATTCCTCCCTTCGCATACCCATTACAGAGATGCATCCTCTTGAAGGACAATCCCTTTCAAGCTTCCAACAACAATTCCGCCATATCCGATACATAATCATTGACGAAATGAGTTTCGTTGGCCCAAAATTGTTAACCTGAATGGATGACCGCTTACAACAAGCATTTCTGTCCCAATCTACAACTCCATTTGGTGGGTGCTCCATCATCTTCCTTGGTGATTTTGGACAACTACCACCTGTAAAAGACATCCCCATGTATGTTGGTGCATCACGAGGGAATGCTCTCTGGCGTACTTTTGACACTTTTGTCACTCTTTCAACCATCTTTCGACAACAAGGAAACACCCCTTCTCAAGTTTCCTTTCGACAAATCCTACTCAATCTTCGAAATGCAGTACCAACTATTGAAGATTGGACGCTCCTCATGTCAAGAACAAACTCGTCCCTTTCACATGAAGACAATCATACATTTGATCAAAGCACTCGCTTGTACGCAACTAATAGCTCTGTTGCACTACACAACAAACAAATGCTAAAACTCCTCAACATGCCAATTGCACATTGCTTTGTAGAGCAAAATAAACAACTTGTACAAAGCTCAATAGATGATGAACAACTTCCATTCAAGGTTCTACTAGCAATTGGCCAACAAGTCATGTTGACAGCCAACTTGTGTGTCTCAGCAGGGCTTGTGAATGGCTCACTTGGGAAAGTTATTGCAATTGTATACAATTCCAATGATCAACCACCTACATTGCCATCTTATGTTGTAATTGATTTTCTCCACTACAATGGCCCCCCATGGGATTCTTCCAATCCAAATTATGTCCCCATTCCTCCTATAACAAGGGGTTCACGAAGACAAGTACCACTTCGCATGGCATGGGGTTTAACAATCCATAAAGCACAAGGGATGACCTTGCAAAATGCAACAATAGATATTTGCAACATTGATCGACAAGGACTTACATTCATTGCAATATCAAGAGTAAAATATCTATCAGGCCTTTGCATATCTCCACCTTTTCCCTTTTTTAGGTATTCTCGAATGAAAGATAGTCCCTATGTGCAGCGCAGAATACAAGAAGAGAACTTACTTGCTTCAAAATTTTTGCAGCCACATGCTCCATAAAGTTATATTCCTACTCCTTTGTAGCTCCATTTTTTTCACATCTTGTATTCCTGTTGCTACCAGCATTGATATTTGCCTATGAAAGACAAGGAAATACTACTCTATAAAGAATACAAGAAATTTAATCTTCGTATCAGCACTTTTCTTGTATTAGTCTATCTTATTTACTTCAATGTGTTGTCATTACTTTTTTTAAAGCAAGCACATCAACACATTTCATCCCATGTTAGTCTTTTTTCCACTAAATATAAAATGTCACTATGCTGTCGAGGATCTGTCCAAAAAATGTGTGCATGGGATGATGAAGTAATGTGATCGAAATAATAGTCGGTTCTCTATAGTTGTGAACCTGACAGTCGACTAATTTCTTCCTTTTCGACCAGCGACAGTTTCAATACAGTTCTATCGACTTAATCATCAACTTCTTTTGCTGGTTTCTCTTTTTATCTCAAACGAACCACTCTTACTGGATTCTTGTTAAGTTTTTCAACGAGCATAAATAATAATTACGAGAGAAATCAACATAAATAAGCAATCACATAGTAGACACACAATTTACCCTGGAAACCCCATGCAAGGAAAACCAGCACCCAATGAAGATCTTCATTACATGGCCAAAACCGACCATTCAGGCCAAGTGAGCTCACCCGCTCACCTCCAGGCCACTTTACAATGGAGCCTCCTTAAGCCTTATAAAGGCTTGCTTACATTCAATACCATGGGGCAATACCATGGGCTACAACAAACCATGTGCCCAAAAACATGTGCTAGACCTAACCAACTTTGACTCAATCTCGAGTCAAGGTTAACCTTAACAATCCCCCGTTTAAACTTGACTTGGAGTAATCACCAACACCCCTCAAAGTTTTAACCACAGAATCTCACATACACCCCCCTATCACCTAGGTCTTTCTCCTGACTTTACCGGTGAGTTACCAGGGGTATGCATGCCTTACTCGGTCTTACAGTCATATGCCCTTTTACATGCAAACTGCTCCATTTTTTTTTTCATGTGTCTTCATGGTGACTACATAATCACCATCTATTGCTTCATTCTCTCGCTTTTCCATGCTCGTCCACACATTTTTGGTTGCATCATCCTTTAGCCAATGCCATTGCTTGACCGCAATGTTGCCTCAATGAGAACCAGCTGCACTTTTCATTCACATGGCCACCACTTCTCCTTTTGAAAACTATGTGAACCTCGAGCTTGGATTCAAACCAAAAACGTCCACACTGCCAACATTACCCCAACGGTCCATGAGCATTTATTTTTTATTTTTTATGCAGTAGGCAACAAATCATATCGTGCCTTTGCTTTGCTCAGATATGCGTTCTTCTGCTAAGCATAGAACAACAACACCCTCTTCCACGCATTTGTAGATCTACATATCCAAAAGATATGCCAACTTCATAATTTTAAGCACCGATTTTTTTTTTGATCTATACACAGACCTCTTCTGCTCCATGCAATAGCAGATCCACTCGCTCAGCACACTCAGAGCATTAGATTTCTCCCATGGACATATATTTTGCAGGTTTCTTCCACTCCTCAGATCATGACCTCCTCTGTACTTTCACCAGCGGACGGGTTGTTACCCTCAAGCCGATTTCTTGGACCGATTTTTGACAGTTCTCCGTGACCCTCAGCAGATCTCAAAACACATTTGTCTCTTGCAGCAAACCGATGGACATTTTCTCCTTTGCGGCTTTGACTGCTCTTCATCACGCGGGCTTCAGGCTCTGCGAAAAAAAATGTTTGTTTTGCCAGTCTCATGGGAAACCATTGAAAAAAGAAGTTCGGCTCTCCAACACTGCTCCATTCACACAGTGGCTATCCTCCATCTGTTCACGGGCGTCACTCTGCTGAAATGGTGGCTTGTAGGTGGCTCTCCTCCCTTTTTGTCAAAGAAATGGTGGCTCAGCTCTCCACTCGTCAACTCCCTTCACATCCTGTCAATGCTCAGGCGGCTATCTCCACGCTTCACGCAGGCTACGCACCATCGGTTTCTTCCTCTGTGTCTGGGCGATGGCACCACCGGCAGCACGGGATATTCCTCTCCGTCTGGGCCACTCTTCCACTGGACCGGCTCGTCACTTCTCTGCCAGCGTCTCTCTCTTTATGCATAGGTAGAAAAATAAAAAAATGTCGGCTAGCCTCTGCTCAGTCCTCCACGGGGTCATGGGCTCATCCACGACTCCTCCACTGGCGGCTAGTTCTGCTCCACAAATGGTGCTCGGGCTCCCTTTCCAAGTCAGCAGGCTCCCTCTTCAGTTATCGACGAATACTCTCGACGGTGGATGGCTCTATAGATGGACACAATGTTCTACGACGGGCAGTTCTAGTTTTCTCTTGAATAGCTTGCACTTCACCTTCAGCCCCTGTTTGGCAGCAAATATATTCATTCATCTGGCTAGGGTTTCTTTCACCTTCACGCCCTACCACAGACTGCTTCTTCAATCTCACTGCACACACAGTAATCTCAACGAGCACAAACTTAACATTTTACCTCTGCACGCGAAATTTCTTCATGCCTCAAAAGGAGGATTTACTCTCACGCAGATCTTCTCCTTTTGCAGAGGTTTTTTCTTTATTGCATTAGATCTACAATGCCCACAATAGAAGATAATTTTCACACCACCCAAATTTAAAAAAAAAGGCCAAAAATTTTTCTCGGGGGTTCCCGCCCCCGAACCCCCATGAACCTTAAGGCCAAGGGCCTCCACAAGGCTCCCGAACCCCCCTTATGTTCACTGAATGGGACTCCAAACACCATGGCTCTGATACCACTTGTTAGGTTTTTCAACGAGCATAAATAATAATTACGAGAGAAATCAACATAAATAAGCAATCACATAATAGACACACAATTTACCCTGGAAACCCCATGTGGGGAAAACTAGCACCCAATGAAGATCTTCATTACATGGCCAAAACCGCCCATCCAGGCCAAGCGAGCTCACCCGCTCACCTCCAGGACACTTTACAATGGATCCTCGTCAATCCTTATAAAGGCTTGCTTATATGCAATACCATGGGCTACAGCAAACCATCTGCCCAAAAACATGTGCTAGACCTAACCAACTTTGACTCAATCCCGAGTCAAGGTTAACCCTAAAAATTCTAACATAAGCAAGAATATCATCCTGGTTGACGGTCAATGATCTTGGTCGCCACTCAAGCAACAATATGTCGAACATATTTACACAGTGACATACTTAAGAGTTGACCAATATTTAAAGGCTCGACCAACTCCGACCATTTTGACTTTCGACCATTTTCACTTCCGACCATATCTTAGAAAAAATGTCGAAAAACAAATTCAATATTCATGTCAACAATTCGATATGTTTTTAATGTTTACACAATAACAACTTCAAGCCGACCAAAACAAACTGTCCATCAATTGAACCACATACTTAAGAATCGACCAATGCTTAGCATTTACGTTTTTTGGGTAGAGTCGTTGACTTCTGTTGCTGGTCGCTCTTTTGATCTCAAATGAACCACTCTTACTAGATTCTAACATAAGCAAGAATATCATCCTGGTCGACGGTCAATGATATTGGTCGCCGCTTAAGCAACAATATGTCGAACATCTTTACACAGTGACATACTTAAGCGTCGACTAATATTTAAAGGCTCAACCAACTCCGACCATTTTGACTTCCGACCATTTTCACTTCTGACCATATCTTAGAAAAAATGTCGAACACAAAATTCAATATTCATGTCAACAATTCGATATGTTGTTAATGTTTACACAATAACAACTTCAGGCCGACCAAAACAAACTATCCATCAACTTCAGGCCGATAGAATGCTTGCATTAAAAGCTACATTCCAACATGTATGGGATTATTTCGGTGTTGTGTTCATAGAGATCAGTTCTTACATGTCAAAGACAGAAGATAGAACATGACAGTATTGATTGCAATAATACGGTCGACAACTGTAAATGGTCGATGTAGTCGATATGTGTTATCGTCAATACTATCAATTGGTCGATATAAAATGGTTGGTTCTTTACGATTATTGAAAAGTGGTCGATATTCAACAAAATTGGTCAAGTCCATAAAATATGGTCGGGTCATTGTTTATATATATGTAGTCGAAGCTATATTGGTCGGACCTCAACTAAAGAAGAGCTCCATTGAAGCCGTTGCTTTTGATTGTATTCTTTCCATTTATAGTTGTATAAATTATATTGATTCAACATTTCATTACTATTGTTTAAGCACAAAATGTACTATACCCTGTACTTACAACAACAACACAAGTTTATGACTTATCTATGTCTAAGTTAAAAAAATTTAGAGAAATAACACTGATTCTTCTATCTTCAATACTAGGTACCTTGTAAACATTTAAATCAAGATTCCTCATTATTCACACTGTATGTTTTCAAATCAGGTATGTTGCAAAAAACCGACAAAAGAAAGGCTGAACAGATGGACCTTGAAAAGGAATCGACTAAAAAAATACAAATGGAAACACTATTTAAAGACACTAAACCCATCATAGGTTGCAACGTTGAGTTCAAATGGGGCAAGTTGTACATAGCTATCAGAGATGGAAAAATACCTACTTCAACCTTGGAGGAAACCATAATTTATGAAAACATCAAGAGGTCCAACCTTCACAAGGCAACTATGCGGCCATAACTGTTTCACTGCTCATAGGTTATTGCATGGATCTTTCCCCATGTAGATACTATGACAAGGATAATTTCAAATGCCAATGGGGATCGCCTCGCATCCTTCCAACCAACACACCTTGCAGCCGCATACAAGCTGCCTAGCTCCAATGTATTTTTAATTGATGATTGGGTAAGACGTGCCAATATAGATAATGTTAAATGTGTAAGGGAAATGCTGCTACCAGACAAACAACTTAGACCCAAACATACCAAGAAATACGCCACCGAAAACTTAAGGACCCCCTATAGAATCATAGTCCTATTGTTGAGCAGACTCTTCGGTCTACCAAACGCCAACAACTATAAAATCAGTTGGGTTCTATTGATATACCATGTTGCCACACATGGTACAATCTTCAATTGGGCAACTATAATTTCAGAAAGTATGGTGTCAACCATTTCTACAGCTCAAATGGGCCTTTCACAAGGGAAATCAGAATTCTTCATGTCTAGCTACCTTATCGATTGCATATTAGTCAGCCACCCATTCCCTAATTTGGGATGTACTTGGAATCGGAATAAAACTCCCATTCATGTAGCATATCAGCTAACTTGGGCTCATCGATATGCAGGTTACTACAAATTACTATGCGAAGAACCCATCATGCCCCTTTATTTACTTGTCTTCAATAAAGAAGAAAATTGTATGTCAGACAATGCCTTGGATGTAGTAGGTGAATATGGAGACTATTACTTCTCATCAGAAGGGACATACATTCGAATGTATGGGGGCACAAAACCTCCTTCTCTATTGCCCAAATATGCTACATATTACATTGTGCATAAAGAAGCAATCGGACAAGTGTTCATCAATGGAATTGGTAACTATCTCGATCACAACAACATAGCCTCTTATCCACATGTACCATTCAACATTGGTGGATGAAAATTTCATAAGATTAAGGAAGTGGAAGTCTTTATTGCAGACTTGGAACCTTTTCACTTTGGAAAAAAACTATTTGTAAGAAATGACAACGAAGGCAAAGTGGCTAAACATTGTGCTTCTTATAAAATCACTTTTCAGTACTCAAATCACTTTCTGAAAGCATAAAAAATATATAAAAGGGTACACAATATGATAGAGTTACATAGCAAATTATATCCGAAAATCACATCTACTCCTACCCAAACTAAAACCAAAGAAAAGCAACCAGAAATACATAGGCAAAGAGAAGAGCAAGTAGCAGTTGGTTGAATTCATCAATCGCCCCTGACTACCCACAATCGACAATTTCTACAACCAACAAGTAGTCGGGATCACCGAACAATAGATGGGAAAAACCCACATTCACCCGACAACGCACAGATAGACTGTCAGTCGGAATTAAATAGGTTGTCAAATCATTATTTAATGCAGTCATCTACTTTTAATTCACATGCGCCAAATGCTTCCTCCATAAATGTCGACCTAGAAGATTGTTGGATACTCTTTTTCCAAGCACTGCAGAACCAGACTTCAAAGAAAATAGAAGCCTTTTGCGAATCTAAGAGTTCTACAGAAACAATGGCACCCAAGAAAGGTCAAACTACAACCCGTTCAGCCATAGCTAAAGTCCGTGAATTGGAAATGTCTCAAACACCACTGGAAACCCGTTTACAGCTGTTCCGAAACGCTAAGATACACGAACCACACTGGAGAAAAACTTGGAAAGATATTCTTGCGTGGGCAAAGGAATCAAATGGCCATTGGAGGGAGCCAAGACTGCGGACTGCTACCATTCTGCAATACATGAATGCACCTCTGCTGGAACAATTTGGTGGACTGAAAGACATTATTGCTCGATTCATAGTAAGCAAATATCATAATGGAAAATTCTATTTTGACGTTCCAGTCGAAATAAATGGTGAGCTCATCAACAAGATTACATGGTTATCAAACAAAGGTGCAGATGTACCTAGTTAACAGAGACCAGAATTGATCAAGGAGTTTACAGACCACCCAACTGGAAAGAATTCTCAAGGGTTATTGGTGACCCAGATAAAATATGAAAGTTATAAAATAGCTACACGAATCGTGTCCACCGCTTTGTCAACATCCGGTCAAGGGTCCGACTTAAAAATTGAAATGCTAGAGCCTGTCCTGAGCATGGAAAAAGACGACAAAATATACAACTAGGCTAAGTACCTTGTCGAAATTATCAAGAACACATGTATGAAGTGCCAAGAGGTTGGAGCGCCCATTCGCTATCCATCTCTAATCATCTGGATAGCAATGACGGCTGTAAGACCAAAAGGAAATAAAGACTTTACTAAAGAAGGACTTGTGTTAATGAACAACTTCCGTTGCTTTACGAAAGGAGGTAGTAGACTTGGGCCGTCAACAATAAAGATTTGGCTAGAAGCCTGGTTCGAAGACTTCAAAGTTCGGTCGACCAGATGGAGAGTATCTCAGAATGTTCGACGGAGTCTGCCTCCGACCGCTCACATTGAACTTGCACTGGACCATACATCAGTTTGGTGCTTGGAAGGAGCAATGGGACCCACACAAGATCTCGACTATTACCCTTCGGTCGAGGAAATATTCAATGAGCTTCAAAGGCAATCCAACACAAAATTGATAATTCCTGCTATGGAACAGGAAGTCGACATTCACATAGTCGAACCTTTAATGGATCCAAAGAAAGAAGAAGCGTATGAAAGCCGCCTATATATGGACAACTTTGCTTTTCAACCTCATCCCACGACCGCATCAGAACCTTTAGCACTTACGCTCATTCCACACCAAGATTCACCGGATGGAGCTGAACAATCGGATGAAGAGACCCTGTCGGACAATCCTGAGTACGCATTGACAACCGACAACATCCACCAGATGGCCGACCAATTAACTATAGGTTGACATTCAAGACTTGTACAAATACAGGGCAAGGGAAAAAGAAAAATGACCATTGAATAGCCGACAGTGGAAGATGAAACTGAATTATACGACAGCGCAACGCGGATATTATAAGATGTAGCTAAGAACAAAATACCTGTCAACGAGCAGTTAAATAAATATTTGGAAGCCGAATAGCCTCGACCCAAAAAGAAAGTCAAGCTTATCATTGACGATGCTGTCGACCTGTCAGATAACTCAGCTCCACCGTCTCCGACCATTGTCACGCAGGAGACTATTTTTTCTACACCTATGGTAAGTACCCCACTTGCACTTCAACCTCCATCTCAAGTTTCGAATATTGTACAAACTCTTCCTTCCTCACTTCGAGAAACATTCCAAAATGATAGCGACATTTCCCAATTCATGACCCAAATCCCGACCATGTTCCCAGATTGGCGAAAAATCATAACCAAGAAACCTGTGTTCCTAGACACTGGTTCACCGACAGATTCTGCTCCCCCTGGTGTCATCCCAACCCAAATTTTCAATCCATCAAATACGCTAGCACTGCAACCAATTGGCATGCACCATACCCATCTACAGCGCAATCCTGACACAAACAATCCAATTTTTGCTCAATAGACTTCTTTGTTCATTCCTTTTCCAGTCAATCCGTCAATGGAATCCCATTCACCTCCCCGACATGTCGTGAACTCACCGCAACATTTCCCCAATGTTCAAGTTTTAAATGTAGTCTTATCCCCTGTAGTCAGTCGGGAACCGTCTACCAGTTTAAATCCTAACCCTCCTCTTCCAGTCGACAAAACATGTGTGTTGTTGACAAGTACAATCGGTACTAGTGTACCATTCCTCTTGAAATCAACAGTCGAGTCAGCAGCAGAAACAACCAACATAACAGTCAAGTCAGCAGAACAAACAACTCACGCAGCAGTCGAGACAGTAGAGAAATAAAAAAAAGTAACAAGTGAAGAAGTAATTTTAGCAAACACAGTAGAAATACCAAGCAGCTCAATACAAGTAGAACAGTCTATTGAAGAAGCACAAAAACAGACAAAACAGGCATCAACAATAGTCAAGACTAAAAAAGAATCAAAACAGCAAATAGCGACGCCAAAATCTAAATAAAAATCCAAGAAAAAGGAAAAAAACAAAAAACGACGCCAAGAGAAAAATCTTCAGCAACAGCAACAACATCTGCAACACATATCTCAATTGAGTTGCTTGTCTGTACATCTCGATCAATTTGGGCCGATCTCAACATACCATCCACAACAGGTACAATAGGAAGAACTTGACTTACTGGCTAATGCAATCAACTAAGAACAACGACATAGACGACTAGAAGCAGAAGACCGGATGCACAAGGTGGAACAAGACCAAACTCTATTTCTGACAAAGTGTCAAGACTTAGCGCAACAGGTCATACAAATTCCAGTCACCTCCGACACGACAAGCACACTTAATAAAGCATTTCAGTTGTCTGAATATGTCGTGTCGGCACTGTTTGAATAGCTCACCAAGTACCGAGAAGAACAAGCCACAGTAACAGCGTCATTGATGTCGCAACAGTTTGAAGCATTCAACTCAGCACACGGTCAGCTCATATAGTATAATGACGAAGTAGAGACAACAAACAACGTTCTATGCAATTGGTACAAAAATTATGGCAGAGTTTTTAGAGAAATGCAGGAGACAAGAGAGACAATTACAATCTTCAAAAGGAACACCAAGTAGCTGATGAAACTATGGCCAAAAGCATAGAGGAACAACTGATAATGGAAAATAGAAAACTGGAGAAATTGGGAAAAAGTGAAGCACAGTGGTTGAGCCAGGCTCGTCATAACCTTGACAAAGTAGAGAAACTCAAACCACGTCTTCAAAGATTGCTTTCAGCTGCAAATGAGAAAATAGAGCTCTTTGGTTCCGACCTAATTCATCTACAGGGAAAAACTACAAAAGAACAGATAGCCCACTTGTCAGCCCTTACAACACTTACTATCGACATCCAAAACACACTGCATCATTGGGACAACTTCCAACACCAAATGTTAGTTTCAGTTGAAGCAATTGTAGAGGTCTACCTGCAACAACCAACAACGCTCAGTTCCACTACAGACAACTCATAACAACTGCATTTTTCACTTAAAGCATAGTTATAAACAATTTTGTTTAGTAATTTTGCATTTTGCAATATAAGTGGAGAAGACCCATCGACCAGTCTAAATATGTCGGTCAGTTGCACCAACAATACAGTTGTATAATTGAATGTAAACATCTATATATATGCTATTAAGATCTGTTCATGTATAGTTTTACCCTTGATGTTCAGCTCAACATCTTATATGGTCAAATTTTTGCAGCATTATTGGGTTTAGATTCTCTTATCCTGCACATCTCCCAGTACAAATTTATTGTTATAAGGTATTGAAGAAAAATCTTTGAGTTATTCGATGCTTTTGATTATAGGAGTATTCTGCAATGTGAATAAACTACAATACTGGAACAAGTTTTCTTATATTTTTATGGTAGGTGATAAATATCAACTGATGACATTTTATAAACATTAAGAGTTCATTCATCCTCTTTCGTTTTCAAACTCACCACGTAAGAAATATTAAAAACTGACACAATTGCAAAATTTCATCAACTTTATAAGGTTTCTGGAGAAGTAAAAAAAAAATTGTGTTTAATGAACGAGGTAGGAGAGGTCGAACGAGGTCGAGGAGGTCGGAAGAGGCACGAGAGGTGGGAATAGGTCGAACATGTCGGAGGTCGAAAGAGGTCGAACAAGGTATTTCTTTTCTAAAGAGTGGTTAAAACTTCAAAATGGTCGGTCTCTTCTGTGGATAGTAATATGGTTGACTGTTTTAATGAAGTCTAGAGTCAATTTTATATTTATACAATTCTTTTTTTAATTGAATATATAATTTCAAAAAGGAAAAAAGTATGTTTTTAATAGTTACACCCACTTAAATTACAATTTCCTTATCACTAAATATATAATTTCTTTGTGTTTATTGATTCATTGTAAAATATTCTCTATCATTGTTACAAAGTTCACATTTTTACCAACAACGTTCACTTTTGCGCCTTCTAAGGCAAATGCTAGTTTAGAATACATTTCCTTCTCATTCATTTTTAATATTCCTTTCTAAGTGTGATAACATCTTCCTTTTTTATATTCCTTTCTAAGTGTGATAACATGTTTTGACATATGTATCTTCCTTTAATATTTCTTTTGATTTTTTTTTATTTGATTATTTAAAATATGTTTTAAAATAGAAATGTGATACTTTTTATTAATTTTTTTTCAACCAATCTGAGTTATATATTTGAAACTTCTTTGACTATTTTTCACTATCTATTAAATTTGTTTCAAAGTTGCATATTTTCTTTTCTTCTTTTAAGTTTTTAATGCAATTAATTATATTCGATCATAATGTTATGGTTTGGATGTTTCTTTATATTTTTTTTCTATTTAATTATAATTATTTAATTTTTAAGATTGATAAAGGTTTTATAATTTTAATATTTTAATATTTTTTCTAATTTTTTCATAAAAATTTAATGATTTTTTCTTAATTATCTTTAAACAAACTTCAAACTATTTTGATTTTGATTTATTTATATTTTAATTTGTTTATTTCTATTTTCTAAATTATTTAAAAATAAATATTTAAATTCATTCACCTCACATCTATTTTTATGTTAAGTGTTTATCAACAATTCATTCCTTTCTCCTTTAAACCTAAGCTTATAGTGTAATGGAACATATAATATAATATAAAGTGTTTGAAAAAATTAAGGATATATTATATTAGATGATTTGAAAATGTGTGATTAATTATTAAAAAAATTATAATATTTTTTTTTTATGAAAACATATTTCATATATATATATATGAAAAACAAAGTTATATTTTGAATGTGTTATAAATACTAAATTAAAAAATATGGTTGTTTAAAAGTCCTCCAAATTGTTTATCTTATATCTCTTATACTATCAACCAATAGTAATGGCTTTGCTTTACAAATTTCACACCTTTAAAAATTATAGTGGTAGCAAAAAAGGAAAAAATGTCATCACTAGTATCATAATTAGTTGTAGTCATCTTCATAAGTAGAGAAACCAAATAGAAAATAAGATTGCAACATAAAAGCAAAAAATTCAAGGGCTTGTGGGAGGTTCCTCTTGCCCACCACAACAATAGTCCTGTCACATCCCCTCCTGTGGATTCAACACCAGGAAGGGAACATGACTACACTTCTGCGGCTTATACATAAACTCAACCCATTCATTAGATTCACAACAATAAAACAAATGTGTGCAGATGCAAACCAAGCAAACATGCACAATGGAAATAAACCTCATCCACACACATTTCATATGCATTCAGCATATAAAAAACAGTCATCAATTTAAAACATTGCAGAGGCAAAACACATAGATAGAAAAACACTTATCTTTATTGTGAAATGGTCCCAAGCAACTAGCTATGTCGCTGCAACGTTCCACCCAACCATAAAACTCTTCCCATCTTGTATTATTTCAGCACTCAGAGACCACCCCCGAGCTGGGCATGATTTCTATAAGGAAAATGGGATTTTCAAGCTCATATACAACCAAATACTCACTCCATTTAAGCCAAGCCAGTCCACAACTGGGTTTATCAGGCTAAATATGAACCCTCTTCATTTCTGGATGCTTGCACTCAAGCTCAAGCCAAAACAATGGATACCCATAACCCATACCCCAACATACTCTATCTACACACAGCAAGCACAATCATTGGGCATGGATACACATGTTTAACAATGGGATTTACAAACAGGTTGGCCATGGGCTTTCCCCAAATCATTTCTAGCCAAAAATGGATTTTGGGATGGGAAAAAACAATCACAGGGAGGAAAACGATTTCTCCCCCAACTATCTAAGCATTCAGTGACCAAAATGGTCTCTATGGAACGCCAATTTGATTCCCCTTCTTACCCACTAGTATACCACACAAAAAAGCCCTTCTCCTAGATGAGAAGGAAGGAAAACACAAAATTTCGATGGAGAAAAACGCCCAGCCAGCTCCCAACTCGTGAGAGAGCAAAACTGGTTGATGGATAATGGCTTGGGGAGCAATTTTGTGGCTCCTTTCTTGCCCAAGAAGTCAAACACGATTTTCTATGAAGGGTGGCTTTCCCATACCTGAATTTGGACAGCCATACTTCTCTATTCCCCAAGGTATTAACTACTTCACCCAACCCTTGGAAGAAATGAATGATTGGGTACAAAAGTCAACATGGGTAGTTGAGGGTTTGAATGTTTCCCTCCCAATTCCTTGTAAAATCATGCCCCCATATCTTGTTGCATTGCATAGGTAGTTGTGGGTATTTTATTAAAATGCATATTTACATGATATTTGCAATTCCATTGTGCCTGGATAGCACGTAAACCATATGCATCAATAAATCGATGGCGGGGCCTTGGCCTTGATCTCCTCACCACGATTTTATAACAATATTACATCATTTACATTTTAATGCAATGGGATCAAAATTGGGATATTACAATCCCCTCCCCCTTGGAATAACATCGTCCTCGGTGTTCCAACACTTAGGAATAAATACCCACTTTACACATGCCTCAAAATTCACAAAAGGTGGCAGGTCTGTCCTGCGTTTCATCTCTTTACTTTGAAACTTCAGGAACAAGTACTTTGGCTTCCACAAGCTGCTCCTACTGGATTTGATCTTCCATCTCTGTAGGTGGGCATTGCTCCACAATGATCCCTTCCTTTTATTTACCTTCCAGCTGATCTACAAGTCTGGAATTTCATGGATGCCATCTTTCTTGCTGTCTTGGTAACTATTTGAGGAAGATTTTCAGTTAATACAAATAGCTTTTGGTCTGCTGCCATGGCCAATGTGCACAATTGGCTCTCACTTTGCTCACTAGCAACACTTGGCTGGTAACAACTGCAAACAACGGCTTTCAATTTCTCACCTGTGAGACTCATCATGGCAATTCCTGTTAGGACAAGCATAACACAATATTAAAATTAGTCAATTATTTTCCCAATTGACATGGAACGTCCATGCTTTACTCATGAGACTTCCATACTTTTCATGCCTGCCCAACATACACATGAACTCATTCATGTTCATCCTTTCACAGGGAAATAACTATTTCAACATTCACAATTCATTTCAAGCAATTAAACACAATCTATTTTTCAGCCATGACATGCACTCAACAATCCTTTGTTTCTGAAATGCATCAATCAAAAAGGAAAGAGAAGAGTAAGAGTTTCCCCCTCTTAGTCTTGTTCCAATCTGGAGCCACACCACCACTGTGGTTTCATTCTCCTTAGCCTCTTTCACTTCAATGTGAATGCTTGAATTGCCCTTTCTTGGCTATGACACTTAGTGTCTAAGGTTTGTCTACGGATTTTCAACCAGGGAACCCTTCCCCATTGTTTCCTACAGAACCTTTGGCTGCTAGGACCCACACATGTCCATTAGCACCATCTTTCATTACTGCTCATACTGAGCTCTTTAGGACGGTAGCATGTCCACATGCATCCCTATGATGCCTTCATAATTCTTGCTTCCAACAATACCTATACTCAAACATTGAATCATTTCACATGTTTAGTTTATTTTCATAGGGTTTATCTCTAAACAAGAGTTTGATAAATCATAACCAAATCATATACACATGTATATTCATAAGCAAGAAGCTACAAGATAACCAAATACTTATATGTATTAGATGTCTTCACTTTATTCCACAGGCTCCTTGTTTGCTTTATAAGCCTTGGATTTCCCGTGGTTACAATAATGAGTGTTGGGCCAGCACACAGGCTACTCCACAACCATTCGAATAGGCAATGTCAGGCCAGTACGCCGACTGGGATTATTGGGCATTCCATTTGTCAATATGCTAGGCTAGTACTTCGACTGGTTTTATCAATATTTAAGGAATGTTTGGACATCATATGCACTGCTCCACAACATCAAGTAGTTAATTCTCAACCAGTTACTCTCTGGATTTACCAAGCATTTGAAGCACCCAACCAATTACTCTCTGGTTTTAACAAGCATTTGTAGCGCCCAACCAGCTACTCTCTGATTTTACCAAGCATTTGTAGTTCTTTCAGGGTCCTTACTTCCTGCAATGGCCAAGGTTTCCAACAAAGAAACAACAGTGTCTTAGCTTGGTTGTCATAAGACTTGTTCATGAAATTTTTCATTATTAGAAAATGAATGAAAATCAAATACTTATCTATATTGTGCATTTCTTCTCTAGTCCACAGGGTCCTGCTTCGCTTTGCAAGCCTTGGGATCGCCTGCGAAACTAGATGCTGGCTAGCCTGAGGCCACTCCACGCCATCCAAATAATTATTTCCCAACCAGTTACTCTCTGGATTTACTAGGCGTTTATAGTGCCCAACTAGTTACTCTCTGTATTTACCAAGCACTTAGTGGTGCCCAACCAGTCCCATACCTGGTTGGCCCTCTCCATTTTCGAGCCATCACATCCATCTGGGTCATCATCCAATGGAAAGAAACTGCGCCACCAACCATTATAGGTCAAGGCTCTACTACAGAGCCATAGGCTTCTCAGGGTTTCTAGTCAGTCTCGGTGCCCCACCTTACTACCGACCCAATAGAGATTTTATGCCTTCATCAACATCACCACACCTTCACACACCACAAGTCTTCATACATACATCAACTCTTCATCCACACAAGGATGGCACTGGTTCCCTCTGGGAACTCCATAGGTGACTTTCTTGACTACAGGCTAGCATGGCCCCACAATACCCACTCACACTACACAAGGATGATACCCCTTTTCTACTACACATCTCCTCGGGCCTATCCATCCCTTCTGGTGTCCTTTAGTGTGAGCATATAAAGGTTACCACTGCCCATACAGTCCTCTTGAGTACTTTCTCTTCACATTGCCCCTTAACGTGCAAAACCAAATTGTATCTGTATAAGCTCACAACACAAGAAGGATAAGCAGGCTCTTCAGTATTGCTGCTCTAAAATTGTAACCATATTTCATAACATTCACTATCAAGTATTGAAACATCAGGAATGCATCCATTCCCTTAGGGTGTGGTCAATATTGACAACCTTAACATAACCCATCACCCGAAAGGTATGCATCCCTTTCTGATGTGAGCCATGTAGGCCTTAGTCACACTCAAGCAGTCTGGAATAATAATGAAATAATAAAACATGCTCTGCATATTAAATCTAATAACCATACATGTATATCCTTAGTTAGGGTTACAAAATACTCATCCGTTTTACATATGTATCTTTTTTTCATTTGCGAAGAATGGGGGATCCCTTCTCTGAGTTAACAGTCCTTCGGTTTTCCACCCCAATCTTTTCACGTTCCATAACCTACACATGCCTTCTTGGCATAATTTCAACATTTCACTCACATGGTTTTCCAACATGCAGTGTAGTTGGGATATTATCAAAATTTACTATGGCGTCTCACCCGAAACCCATTTCCAAAGCATGGGGTCCTTCCCATGGAGTTTGAATTCTGCAGGCCATCACACATGGTCTTCCTGCAATGTGTCTTTCTGGCACACTTATCAAATAGCCAAATAGTCAACAAAATTTTGACAGTCAAATTCAAATATGATTTCCCTAATCAGTCAATGGCATTAATAATTAAATTCAACATGAATTTACAATTCTGTCTCCTACAGAACTTGATTTGTTTAACCATGAGGCCATCCTCATATTGTTTGGCTCTTGCAAGTGGTATCACTCTGTCCATTATGGTTTTACACTTTCTACCATACATGAACATCCACCTATGACATGTCCTCCTGACACAACTTTATGTAATCCAAACAGTCATTAGCCATTATTAGCAAAGTTTCAAATCTGAAATTTATAAATCTGTTTTCCTACAGAAATTAGATTTGCAACCATGAGATTATTCTCATAACCTTAAACCAGAAAATTTCAGATTTTTTTCATGCATAAGTTACAAACATGAGAACCTTCTCATAACCTTTGGCTTCTGGACATGGTAGATCCCGGTCTTTACTATGGACTTGTCCTCATTGCCATACACAAGACTTTTCTACCTGAAATATGAACTTCAATCAACCAAACACGATGTGAGTATTTATGCATATAATCTTTTCATTGCTACAACAGTTACTAAAGTGATCTCAGAATTATAATGCTCAATAATTCAAACACTTTCAGCTGTTAATATTTGAAATGCAATGAAATATATATATCTATATATGCATCATTATCATAATAGAATTGAAAGACACATGTAGAGTATCCATGCGATTTAAATAAACTGGAAATACTCATTACTTCACATTTCATGCAACTCTGTCCTTCCAACAGAGCACTCTGGTAGCCCATCAACATGTCTACCTTCTTCATGCAATCATTCTCCTGCATTCACAATAGCTCATGAAATGGTCTCAGGATTAACAATAGTTCACCATTTCATCTATTATCTAATTGTATTGAAACACACACACACACACACACACACACACATATATATATATATATATCACAACCATGCATTCACACAATGCATCTCAACATGTGCACCCGCACATATGCATACACATTCACAACATTTACATAATATTTTGGTGTGCATTCACTCAATGCATAACCCCTCAATACAACCTTGCATTAATCCATGAATACTATGCATTCCAACATATTATGGCCTAACCATGGTTGTCTCATATGGCATGCACTACCACAACATGACCATAAGTCATCACTTGCTTTGCTTGTTAAACTCACAACCAACATACACAATTGGCATGATATAATTTCATATGAATGCATTGAGGTTTCTAAGAAACTATAGGGTGTAAGGCTCCTTGCCTTCACTTACCCACACCTCACCAACTCGGTAGAATGACATGCACATTCAAGCACTCAGTACCACATGCAGACCAAATCAACATAGTTTAAACATAGTTGAAGGGATCTTACCAAATTCTCTTTCAACATTCATGCAATTAAGCACAAATAACCATTACCCGCATGGATTTCATTAACATCGCTTGATGTTACCTAATCAGTTGGCCTCTCACCAAGGCTACATAGTCATTTTTCCAACCTCAGGATCACATATTTGTTGCACCATCCTTTCTTCATAAGGTTGTTGTTCATATGCAACAATAATCATCCACATCCTTAGCCATGCTTCAGTTGTGTTTGGTCCTTCAACCAATGCAAACACAACTAATTATTAGCAACCACCATAATCATTTTAAGTGGCTCATTGCATATGTAAAACCTCGCTATTTTACCAATATGCAATATCATATACATGCACAAACATTTTCACATGTATTGTGCAATGTTTATTAATATGCCATCTAGTGCATATTCATTTCATCTATCTAATTTCTTGCATTTTCAATCATGCTTCTATGGTCTGATTCCTACAACCATTATCAACAACATTAATTGTCATCAACCATAGACAATACCATTAATGGGATACTGCATGTGTAACTTCACTACCTTTACCCATATGCAACATCATGCTCATGCATAAGCAATTCACATGCACTATGCAATGACTCTTTAATAATGCCCACTAATTCATATTTAATCTGCCACTCTCTTGCATTTCCAACATCCCTATGCCATAATTTTCACTATATAAAACTCAGGAAGTATAAATACAATAGAAAGAGAGGAGTTAAGGAATCCTCCCTTTCCAATTCCCCATTATAGCATGGAATTTCCTCTTCCACATCATAGCTGATCCAATTTCATGGCCTCTCTACCATGCACACAAGCAATTATTAGCTATGATCTTCTCACCAATAGAAATTCAATATATGTATGCACGTGTATAACATTCATTCTTGATACTTTCCAAGCATACAATTATTATGTTGTAAACATAAATAGTTTAAGGTGAGAGATTTCCCTTTCATCCTCCATAATGGATATTACAACCAATTACCCTTATTGAGAATTCCACACCCCATTTATGCAATTCATAGTGCACATTCCAAGCATAGAGAATGCCTTTCATACATTCAATGATTGTCTCCGGGGGACAACGGGGGTCAAGGGGGCTTGCCCCCTTGTGGCTTCCCGACGGGTCGAGGGAAGCGCCCTTGTTTTTTTTTAAAATTTATTTATAAATCCTTCAATTTCACGCAATCTGGCGCATAAGTTCAATGCCATTTTTGCAATTTTTGGCACCTGAAATTCATCTTGGAAAACTGGTCAAATTTCTTGTTTCGACGGACTTGTCATTTTTCCTCTGACCGTTTCGGTGTTTTAAACCTTTCATCGCCGACCAATATCCTTCGACCGCCAACCGGTTCTTAAACCGCCGACCGAGTCTTAAACCTCCGACCGCCGATCGAGTCTTACTCCGACCGCCAACCGCCGACCGATTATTACGTTGACCTGCGACCACCGACCGATTCCTACGCCGAACTCCGACCGCCAACTGCATCGTCGTGAACTTGGATAAAATCGCCGACCGTGTCGTAGCAAAAAGGGCTAAAATTGTGGACCGTGTCGCAACAAAAAGGGCTAAAATCACCGACCGTGTCGCTGCAAAAAGGGCTAAAATCGCTGACCGTGTCGCTGTAAAAAGGGCTAAAATCGTCGACCATGTTGCTGCAAAAAGGGGTAAAATCGCCGACCGTGTCAATCCGATCTCAGCAAAACTCGCCGAATGTTTCAGCGTTTATGGCTTATCTTCGTCGACATAGTCTTTGGAAGAAAACTCATAAAACACTTAGAAAAATTTTGATTTTTTAAATTTTTTTTCTTAATGATCACTGCTAAATAGGAAGCATACTTACCTATGCAAGTTGTTCAAGTTGGCCCATGTAGGCCCAATGTTGTAGCCTTCGCTCTGATACCACTCTGTCACGTCCCCTCCCGTGGATTCAACACCAGGAAGGGAACATGACTACACTTCTGGGGCTTCTACATAAACTCAACCCATTCATTAGATTCACAGCAATAAAACAAATGTGTGCAGATGCAAATCAAGCAAACATGCACAACGGAAATAAACCTCATCCACACACATTTCATATGCATTCAACATATAAAAAATAGTCATCAATTTAAAACATTGCAAAGGCAAAACACTTAGATAGAAAAACACTTATCTTTATTGTGAAATGGTCCCAAGCAACTAGCTATGTCACTGCAATGTTCCACCCAACCATAGGACTCTACCCATCTTGTATTATTTCAGCACTCAGAGACCACTCCTGAGATGGGCATGATTTCTACAAGGAAAAGGGAATTTTCAAGCTCATACATAGCCAAATATTCAATGCATCTAGGCCAAGCCAGTCTACAGCTGGGTTTAGCAGGCTAAATATGAACCCTCTTCATTTCTGGATGCTTGCACTCAAGCTCAAGCCAAAACAATGGATACCCATAACCCATACCCCAACATACTCTATCTACACACAGCAAGCACAATCATTGGGCATGGATACACATGTTTAACAATGGGATTTACAGACAGGTTGGCCATGGGATTTCCCCAAATCGTTTCCAGCCAAAAATGTATTGTGGGATGGGGAAAAACAATCACAGGGAGGAAAACGATTTCTCCCCCAACTATCTAAGCATTCAGCGGCCAAAATGGTCTCTCTGGAACCCTAATTTGATTCCCCTTCTTCCCCACTGGTATACCACACAAAAACGCCCTTCTCCTAGCTGATAAGGAAGGAAAACATAGAATTTTGATGGAGAAAAATGCCCAACCAGCTCCCAACTCATGAGAGAGCAAAACGGGTTGATGGATAATGGCTTGGGGAGCAATTGCGTGGCTCCTTTCTTGCCCAAGAAGTCAAACATGATTTTCTATGAAGGGTGGATTTCCCATACCCGAATTTGGACAACCATACTTCTCCATTCCCCAAGTTATTAACTACTTCACCCAACTCTTGGGAGAAATGAATGATTGGGTACAAAAGTCAACATGGGTAGTTGAGGGTTTGAATGTTTCCCTCCCAATTCCTTGTAAAATCATGCCCCCATCTCTTGTTGCATTGCATAGGTAGTTGTGGGTATTTTATTAAAATGCATATTTACATGATATTTGCAATTCCATTGTGCCTGGCTAGCACGTAAACCATATGCATCAATAAATCGATAGTGGGGCCTTCGCCTTGATCTCCTCACCACGATTTTATAACAATATTACATCATTTACATTTTAATGCAATGGGGTCAAAATCGAGATATTACAAGTCCTCAAGTTGTAGAAAACCAATTCAACTTGAGAGTGATTGCTTTGACAAATCATTTGCCTCCTAATTGTGTTTTCTTCTCATGTGATTGAACCAATATCTATCAATTGGTCAACGACTATTACAACCTTGTCCAATAATGGTCTCAGAGTTATGTTTTAGATTGTGTAAATATCTTTTTCCCACTCAATCACCAAACACTTGAAGATTGGCTATGTTCTTTTCCAGACCTAAGTTTAATAGAGACAACAATCCATGTAATTAAACTTAATTGTTAGTGCCTTACCAACTCCAATTTTGAATGAAAAGTTAATGGTGTTATATAAGAACAATATACCTCCAACACCACAAGGACTAAGTTTTCCTTAGCTAGCACCATAAAAAATCCACGTGCTTGACTTATCTATATTAGGTGGATCACTTTGTCTTGGATCCTTTTGCATGGTTGGTTGCTTGATGTCATCATAATTATATTTGATTCTATAAAAGCCTCTAATGGGTAGTAAATGTTTATCTTGAAATAAATTGGCATTTCTCATAATCCATAAATCCCATGAAACCACACAAGGTAAATCTTCATGGTTTTCCACTAAGGGGTCCTCCATCTATTTTTTAAAACCTTCAATTAGAGATGTGCCTTCCCAACTACTTAAGTTCATGCTTCCTTCGCCAACACTCTTTTCTACGATGTTTATTTGTTGTAGTTTTATGGATGATTTGATTTTATTATTTAAATCAAATAGTAAAAGAGTGTTGGCGGTGGAAGCTTACCTTCTTCTCCTTGATCTCCCTCTATGATTTGATTTGATTTTACTAGTTTTTATATCCCATTGATCTACCTTATGTTCAACCAACTCCAAATACCTTCCTTCCTTCCAACATCATTGCCATAGGGTGCCTTAACCAACATTAAATAATATGAGGATCCCCTTTTATAAAGAGATATATTAAAAATAAAACGAGTCGGTTATACTCTTATATGATGAAATTACTTATGTTTAATGATTGTTAAATAGTAAAATCAAATCATCCATAAAACTACAACAAATAAACATCGTAGAAAACATTGACATTGAGAGAAACTAGTATGGGAAAAGCTCCAGCAAAATGAAAGATTATACCTTTCTTTTTCTATCAGGATTACACTACAAAAATTATAGAGAAGATTTACTCAGTATGAAGTTGAATAGGAATCACATCATGCTACAAACTTCTACAGGTTTCCTTTACCTTTCTCTCATGCTATGTATCTCACTTACAAATAATACAAAGATTTGGTTCTCACAGAAATACAAAAGCAACAATTCTTGAGCTGTGAAATATTTTGCACCTCGCTACAGTTTTGACTGCTATGTATCTCACTTTTCTAGTATTGCTAAGTTATGGAACATAAATGTTATTCAATAACTAAGTTCCACTTGGATGATGTTTCCAAACCCCTTTATTTCCCCTATTTTTATTAACAAAGGAGCTAGGGTTACTTTAGGGTATTTTTACATCTCCTTGAATTCCTTTGGAACTTTGAGATTTATCATGTTCTTACTTAATGAAATTGTCGTGGAATAACTTTTCAATGCTAACTTTGATTATTTAATGTGCAAAAACATTGTAAATTTCTATATTATTTACATGACTATAAAACTCATAAATGGTCCCAAAAGGATCATTACTTCAACTTTCCACTTTGAAAGGAAACCAAGATTGAAGAAAAAATATAGGGATTCATTTTAGATCACAATTCCCCATTTTGCAAGTTTTTGGTCCCCAAAACTCAATAATTCCAACAACTTTACTCTTGGATCTAGCTCTCAATATCAGTTATGGTTCTTGGATTTAACTTTAAGTCTATCTTTTGCTCATGGCTTTAGGCCTGACTTGGAGGAAGATTGGTACTTAGTACCTTAAGCATTGATTACTAACCATGGAGCAATCTCCATCAATTTCAATACTCTTGCATTAAAGCTATATTTTTTGTAACATAATAGTTTATATATTATCATTGTCTTGTAATTATTACTAATATAGAATTATTTGTGTCAAGTCATAACACCCATAGAAGTGAGGCATTTTTATAGTCTAGTTGGATGCTTTTTTTCTAGGTAACATATTTTGAGGAAACCCTTGGGCACTTCTCCTCATTCCAAGGATGGTTCCCAGGTTAAACCCTAGATTTTTAGGGTAGAAGGCTAGGTCAACAACAAGACTCACAATTTTACTTGGGTGGGGAGGATAACATTTCATCCCACAACCACTCGGGCTAGACCCAATTGATATATCTATATATATATATATATTACACTAATAACATGAAATGGGAAAAAAGGTTCAATGTTAAATGTTTTTGTTCTTTTGTTTTAATTATCTTGTGATGCATTTCCCGGGGAAACCCATAAGACACCTCCCCTCATTTTGAGGATGCTACCCTTGGTAAATCATATTATCCAGGGCTTAAGGCTAGGTTAACAACTCAACAAGAATTGGTTCACAAATAGTAAGCATGTCACAAAGTGGGATTTGAACCCAGACGAGGGAAGAAACACTATCCATTCATCTCAACCACTCAAGCTACACCCAATTGACACAATGCCAAATGTTTATAAAAATGGAAAAAATAAATTGAACAAAATAATAACAATAACACATCAATAAATAATTTGCTCTTTGATATTTTTAATAATTTATTATATTATTAAATTTTGTTAGAAATAACCCTAATCTAAGTCCTAAACACACCTTCAAACACATCTAGTTATGATGTGGTTGTAAGGTAGTTACCAAATGTGTACTAATAATCTATTCTTTTATACATATTAATGATATGGTCTATGCTAGCCTTTTCTATCATATGATTATGTTCTTGCTTTCTTGATCTTCTTGGCTAGACATTCTAATAGTGGTATCATCCATTAAATTCATTGTGAAAGAAATTACAATTATGTGATCCATGAAACCGCGTAGAGGGGAAGAATAATTTGCTTTACTATGCAAGAACATGCGTTTCATTGTCATAGCCTTATTTGTTTTATGAAAATACTATATAAAGAAAGAGTGCTTTGCATCAAGCAATTCATTTTATTGTTTTATCATGCCCGAAGAAAAACATGTCTTATTGAAGATTGGGTATGTATGTGCATAAGTCTCTGTGAAAATATGACAATGATATAGGTTTATATACTTGTAATGGAGTTATATGGTTATAAGCTAGTCAAAACCGGTTTGTAGTCATTTGACACTTACAATAGTTCTTTTTGTAAGTATTAAATTAACAATCAAAGTCAAATTGCATTGTAAATAGGTGCATTTTCAGTAGAAGCCAACACCCTTCATCAAATTGCATTTATGAGTTGGATTGTTTAAGGGGGTGGAGTTTTAAGAATTCCTCATAGGTTTCAATACTTAAAGACTTGATGTGTTTCCAATAATTCATAGCTCATATCGTGGTATTCTGTGTCTGGTTTTGACACTCAAAACCACTATGAGATGTTTGGATAGATGTTTTTTCTAGTTCTAACACTCAAACCTACCTCTTTGATATATCTTTCCATTGGAGGCACATCCAAGTACTTTTTCCATCACACCAAAGAAATTATTCTTGTTTTTGATCTTGTTCCTGACATGGGGGAATTACTAACAGTCAGAAATAAGCGAGCGGGAACAAGTGAGCAGGAATTGCTAAGCTAGAACCAGAGTTAGAGCCAAGTTCCAGAGAGAACTGTTGAGCTAGAACTAGAGCCAAAGCCAAGTTCAGAATTTGGTTTGTGGTCATCCAAAAAACCACCATTTAGTAGAAGAATTACAACTTCTACTAGCCTTCAGAATGTTCCAGGAACCTCTAAGCCTTAGAGCCAAGTTCTAGATTGGTTTGTGGTCATCCCAAAGCACCATTTTCAGGTAGCACCTTCCATTAGCATAAGACATCATCTTCTAGCTAAATTACTTGGCGAATGATCAGATTGTCAAGTAAGGAATGTTTAGCCATTGTTAGTTGTTCACTTCTAGATTTTAGCTCTCTTCATTTTGTTGGACACATTAATGATTGTTAGGCGTTTTTAGTGGCGGTTTTTCAGGAAGATCCTCATACAAACACATGAAGCTTCAAACCATGAGTTTTAGGTTGAAGACTTGTATGGACTTATGATTAAGGGGGGGATTGTTATAAATAACCTTAATCTAAGTCCTAATCATACCATAACACACATCTAGTTATGATGCGGTTGTAAGGTAGTTACCAAATGTGTATTGTAAATGTATTCTTTTATACATATTAATGATATGTTATATGCTATCCTCTTCCACCATATGATTATGTTCTTGTTTTCTTGATCTTCTTGGCTAGACATTCTAACAATTTTTATATAGCTAATCGTTGTTTTGATTATTTGTTATTTATTTATATTTAGATATATGTATTTGAATTTTTAGTTGTCGGATTAATAAAAAGGAAAAATGACACTACTCCAACTTATAACATCCTCCACTTGAGACTTTAGTGGAAGGCTGCTCTATTGTGAATATAAAGTAGTGAAGTAAGAATTTGACCATGGACAAGTAAAAAAAATTCAATAAATATTTAGTCTTGATTCTAAATTTAATATGATTAATTTTTTTTTTATAGCTCCATCTTAACTTTGGATCTCTCAAACATGAAGAGGGATCATACTTATTGAAGTGTTGATCATTTAAAAAATGGATCTAACCATAGATGATGAGAGGAGTAAATATCACATTTATAGTATTTTTAATTTTGTTATATGAAGAGATGAATAAATATTTGGATCTTTCCTTTTATCTCTCTATATAACAATTTTTGTATTGAAGATACGTTTCAAATCCACTCATTTCGATGATGGTACCCAAGGTAAACCCTAGATTCTTTAGGGCACAAGGCCAATCAACACTAGGGCTCGAAGTCGTTACAACACTATACTCATTATTTGTTCAACATGTCACTTAGTGGTATAGAATCTAGTTGGGATGGATAACACTCCATCTTACAAGCACTTTGGCTAGACCATTTATATTTATGCTTTTTTTTGTTTGCTAGAATATCCCTGACTTGCGGGAGTGGCATTTGGTCTAAGAAACCATGACCCAGGGGCATCTAAGTCGTCAAAATCACCCGGGGATCGCACCCAACCGCTTGAGCCACACCGACCCTCAACTGGTTAGATTTTGGGTGTCTCCTCCCAACTAGCTCACCCCTAAGGGGAATTGAACCCGGGTCACCCCGCTAACGAGACCGACACCTTAACTGAATAAGCTAGCGAAATTTGAAATTTATATTTATACTTGACTAACATACAACATTATTATTTTTATAAGTATTTTAATTTTTTCAAAATTAACATATAAATATTATTGACATACCAATACAATAATATAATGTTTTTATATTTAAAAAATATTATTTTTAATATAATTTTAAAATTAAATATTATTGTGTTTTCTTTTAATTATTATATATATATTAACAATTGTTCATAATGTGTGAGTGTCACCTAGTGCTTTTGGCATTGATAGTGTCCTTTAAACACTTTTAAGTTTTGGCTCATTAGATTTTGATTTAAGGGCGTGCATAGTTTGCTTTTGCCACTTCCACCATTTTTTGAGTGACAAGTGGCTTTGTAACTTTCCGAGTAGTTTCCATGACCTTCTATGCTTTGGTCACATTAACTACCCTTTATTATGTCCATGACATATTGTTTTCATTTTCCATATATTAGTTCACCTGCACTAAATTCAAAAAATCTAATTTTTAATCACTAAAATTTTAATTTGGTGTTAATTTTTGTATTAATCTATATTTTTATTATTTAAATTATAATTGGTTAAAAATGGATGATATCACCCTCGAAATTTGGAATGTGGATTTCAACGTCCATCTGTCCACAATGACATCACTGTAATGAACACCTCTGCCACGTCCTTGAATATCGCGTGCCTAAACAATGGGCATGGCTAAATATATAGATTCTACATGAAGTGGGCTATTCTCTCGACCCTTTGCACCTAGGGCCCACCGGGTGCCGTTGAGAGATCCCTTATGCCGTCTGCTTACTCCGTCGAGACCATCATTCTTCCCCGGCCATCGTGAAAACTCGATAGCTGCTTGCAGGCCCCGTGCCGTCTCGACACTGACAAAATCAGGATTTACTGCAGGCTACAGTTAATGCATGGATTGCATTTTGAAATTCATCGATCTATGACTTCTGCGATCCCCACCTCCCTGCGCACACAGAAACATGCATTCTTCTCCCTTCTGTGCTGTGCTGCGCTCCTTCCTCTGCAACAAATTAGAGAGCATAGAGGGCATGCGATTAGAGAGCAGAGGGAAGAGGGCCTGGGATTAGAGAGGTCTATGCTCGCATGCTCCTTAAGTCAGTGTTGAAATCCCTGGATCCATAAAAATAAAATTAATTGCAGTTAGAAGTAATATAGGTTTCAGAATGTGGGTGCTAGGCCAGGGAGAATAACACCACCAAGAATGTTGGTTTCAAACTCATTCCCGTTTCTTTTGAGTCTTGATCTTTTTTTATTTCAAAATCAAAGCCCACAACAGAAAACCTTAAAGATTTTTTTTGCAACTATCGCAAGTGACGTCGGAAACACATGCATCACAATGGAGATGCCAATGGGTGCCAGGCTAGGGAGAACAACACCAAAAAGAATGTTGATTTCAAACAAATGCCTTGGGATTCCTAACATTCTCTTACCCAAAACTATGGATCTTTGATATAGGAGGTTGGAACAAAACAGGGATTATAATAGGTAAAAATGTGATTTCTTCTATTTCAGTAGAGGTAATTTGTATTTTGTTTCCATCTTTTCACTAACATTCTCTTCGATTATTGTTATCAATCTCTTCTTTCTATCGCAGGTTTCGCCATTTGAGGGGCTGTACTAGAAGCATTTGCAATAGTACTGTTCATGAAGTTTTATGTGAAGAAGAGAAAAACGTATAACAGGGGTTTTACTAGTGGGGTGCTATTTCTGTTTGAATATTTAATGTCTAGCATTGGAAAACTATCCAAGTCATTTGTTGAGGATCAATCATATTGGGTCTAGTTTTTGCTACTTTGATGTAGTATTGTGGTAGTGTAATAAACAACGCTGCCAACATTACATAACTACCCAATTATTGTTCTCAAAAGATCAAACTCTAGAAGAGTTGCCCATTTTCACTTTGTTAGAGTGATTGTCATTATTGACAACAAGGGATCCACCATATCTGAATTTGGAGTTGCTACCTTCTTCAGGTTAATGATCATAGGTTTGGCATAAACAACAACAACATTCTAGGTAGCTTTAAGGAAGTTTTAGGCGTACATATGAACAAAACCAGTGTGGAAGTTCTGGGCATATATATGAACAAAACCAACATTCTAAAGTGAAATAACGGCATTGATAAAGATCCATCGAATGATTAAATTTCTAAGGCGGAATGAGGTCCCGTCATGCCATGTTACATCAATTTAGAGATCCTTGTAGGCTTTCTCTCTCCATTGTACATCACATTGCACTTGATGTGATGATAATTCAAAGGTTTCCATATAGTTGAATGATGAATTTAATGTGGAACATCTCATTCCATGTTAAAATGGATTTGCATGAAACATACTTTACAAATCAAAACATAAATATTAAAAAATGTAAAAAGTAAAACTATGCCTTACTTTCACGATCATGGTATGGCCACACCATTGACTACATTTATAACTTGTTTCAATGAACAATGTGTATGTAAAATTCATTTGCATCAATCTTAATGCAAAATAAATAGAATCTATATAAATAGCCTACCGTCTATGGCTGTGGTAGGTCAAACATTGTTAGAAAAGGGGAGATCTATGAGGGATGAAGGATGTTTATAAATACATTTGGTAAGGTTTAATTTCTTAACTAATTTAGTTTATTTATGAATAATTAATGGAAGGTTTGATATGCTTTTTATTTATTTTTATGTGGATGATAGTTGGAGAATCACATAGAGGAGGTTAATTGTTAATAAATGAATGGTGGGAGGGCATGATAGAGGAAGCTATGAGAGAGATAATTATTATGAGATTAACACTATATCAATATTAATTGAGGTTTCTAGTGTTGTTCTTGCATTATAGCATCCATAAAAGATCATTGCTCATTGTTACATCTCAAGACATCTTTGTTGGTTGTTGGTATAAATCACTTAGAGGTTGATAACCATCCAAATTACAAGATATTGGTAATTCAAAGCTTATAATATGCAAAGATAATGCATTGTTTTCATTCTTTAGGGAAAATGTTATGGATATCCTTTGCCCAAAAAAATGTGAATATGTAGAAAGGAAAATCTCATTTCTATTTTAGACAAATGGAAATGAAAGAGCAAAGGTTTAAACATGGTTTAACCATAAAAATGTTGGAAACTTACATAATATTTAAAAGATTGGAACAAGAGTAAATAAGTTGGACATCTTGAGAGATGGGTTGAAAGTAAATGAGTATGCACCTCAATTAAATAGCGTCAATCACCTTCTCTATGACCTTTGATCATCAACAGAAAGAGGAGTCAAAACCAATCCAATTCAATCACACACATCTACTTGGTGTTCTTCCTTTCAGTTAATAAAACTTATATAAAGATTAATCTAACATTCTTTCATTTTCATTCAATCTCTATGAGAATCATGAGCGAAACAATTTCATCACACTTCACTTTGAATATTCTTGAATTGAGTATTCAAATGAAAATCACAAGGTTGATATGATGGAATATTATTGTAGAAATCCACTTAATATATCATAAAGTTATATAAAGTAAATAATATATCCATGTATACAAAAATATAAGGTTGAAACTTATCACAACTCAAATTCAGTATTATTTTTGTGTCATCAGAGTTCTAATAATTATTATATTTGAATAATAATTCCAATGAAGAAAGACTTTCAAGATTACATGGTCCAAAGGATATTTAATGAATGAAATTGAAGGTAAGAAGAATGAGTTAATGCAAAGGAAGATGATTTGAACATTCCCCTCTCCATTGCTAAATTCCATCATCTACCTAATGAAATTGGAGAAGAAAGCCTCATTACACAATGGAGAAAGACTTTCAAAATCACTTGATCCAAAGGATATTTAATGAATGGAATTGAAGGTAAGAAGAATAAGTTAATGCAAAGGAACATATTCGAACATTCCCCTCTCTATTGTTAAGTTTCATCATCTACCCAATGAAATTGTAGAAGAAACCCTCATTACAAACTTGAAACATTGGATGACATGGATGTTCAACGGAATCTATTTTCCCATTACATACTAGAAACATTGGATGGAATCTTATAAAGAACATGATTAAATTTCAATTAATTCTTCAATTCAAGATACGTTTCTCCAATGTAGATGTAGATATTTAAAGGATACACTTTCTTTGCTATTTTAGAAAATCCAAATTCTTTTCTAAGACATTTCATTTAAGATGACATTCTTTGAATCTTTGAATCTCTTACTAAGCCCATTATATTGTATGGAATAAAGATTTGGATCCCTTCTTGTTTGAGGAAAATTGGGCAAATAAGATTCAAATTTTAGTGGATTAGTGGGTTAATGGGTTAACAAGTTAGTAGCACATTGGTAGGTTAATGGATTAGCAATCTAGGGGTTAGAAGATAGTGGATTAGTGGTTAGGGGTTAGTGATTCAATGGGTTAGGTGTTAGAGGCTAATGGAATAGTGGATTAGAGACTAGTGGATAATGGTTTAATGGTTAGTGGGTTAGGTGTTAGGAGTTAATGCTATAACCCTATTTGATTACCCTTGCTTGAGTTACTACTCACCACACTCTATAAATACAATGTTTGTAGTGAAAAATATTATTTTGATACTTGCTAGGCTTCAATTGGAGAATCCTCCCATGCACCCCACCCTTGTGTGTAGTTGCCTATGGGCACCTACATTTTTCCTTGAAGCAACCTATGGGTTCCCATGTTTTAACTTGAAGTAACCTATGGGTGCCCACATTATGTCAAAAAGAAATGTGTGGGAACCCTTAAAATGTCCATAGGTAGATAGCCTCACATTTTAGGTTAGTTAGGATCAAAATCAAGGACACACCAGTGCACATATCCCATACATCCCACTCAAAACTGGTACACATGTATGATATAGTACAAAATGTACAAGTTTTGAGTAGGATGCATGAGATATGTACACTTGTATGTACTTGGTTTCGATCCTAAGTGACTTGAACCACTTTCCTTAAATATAAATTGAAGGTTCATGGAGGGCAAGGATTAGCTTGATTAGTCCTTGGAAAGACTAAGAGAATGCCTTTGATCCGAGATCTCTTCTCTAGGGAAACCATATATTTTTCTCTACAAGTTTGATCTAGATTATTTTTGGTACTTCAGAGCCATCTCTGATTCCTTTTTTGTACAATAATCTAAATTTGTCAAGTGAGTGTCAGTTCAAATGAGATTAAGGCTAGAGGAACCTAGCTCGCGTGAAGAGGGTCACTAGTAGCATGCACATGTATCATATCTTGTAAAGAAACTTATTATTTATATAATATAGATCTCTCTTATTCCCCACCACTACCCAAATGTTGTGTCAATTTGTATCAATGGAAAACATATTGATCCAAAATCAATAATCTCATTGCATAGAAGTTTTACCAATGAAATTGATCTAAGTGCCTTTAGTTTACATAAATTCCTCATCGCAACCTTCACAAATTAATTCCGAGCCTTTCATTTTTAGATGTCTTTAACTTCTTGATTAGACATGATCACATTGTTGTTGCACTCAATCTTTAATCTTTGAATACCCATGATGATGGCGATGATGATCTAAACCCATTATAGTACGAATTACAATAAGATTCTCTTATAACTCCCTCCCTAAAATAGGGGCAAAAAAGTTGAATTCATATATTAATATGATATGAGTGAACCATGTGAACTTATTTTCAATTTAGAAACACTCTAAGTAATGAGTTTTTCAATGTATATGAGGTAGTTTTGTGCATTTTCATCAATTTGTTAACTAGATGAAATCCATGGCATTGGCATTTCATTAACTTTTGCTTCTTTTGTGTGTTGTGTGGGGTGATTTGAAGAAAACATAGGTATCATGATTCTTCTACATGGCATTAATCTAACAAATGCATCTAGGAAGTAGAGAGTTGAGCTTTGTATGGAATCAATGCAATGTAACTCATTCAAGCTTCAAACAAAAATATCGAAAATAAACATTCATTTCCCTAAATATCTATAACAATTTGTAAATAGCTAGCGAATGTGAATGTTTTAACTTTCATGTAGCATTGAACCAAAAAAATGCTCTTGGTAAAATTTAAATTGTTTCTTTCATTTTTGTTTTAGTATGGTTTATTTTCAATACTGTGAACATTATGAATGAGCTTGTTCATTGGATAAATTTTTTATGGGTTTGAATACCAAATATAATTCGACATATATAAATTTGCTCAAGAGATCATAATTCCTATGGCTCTTGATGAACCTCCTACACCATATGCCCACCAAAAAGCTAGCATGGAAGGTGCTTGTTGAGAAGGCTTTTTGAGGCTTCCACATTAGTACGTAGTCCAATCTAGAGGTATTCATAACCTCTACAAAGATTAAGTAAGCTCTTGATTCAAGTTTTTTTAATTATCATAAACCCTCAATCAAGGGTTTATAGCATCCAGTATAATCGTTGAATCAAGAAATGCAAAGATATCTTGATGAGGGTCACCATTTTCATCCTTCACTCTTGTCAAAAAATATGAGACAACGTCATGAACTCACCCTATATATATATATATATTTATATCATTGAATACACCAATATCATATATTGTGGAACCTCACAAAATTATGAACTAAATTTATCTTAATTATATATATAAATTTTTCCACTAATTAAATTTTATTTAAAACTTTACAAATTCAAAATTTTATATTAATATAAATAAATTTTTTATAATAAAATATTAAATACTTCAATATTATCTAAATAAAATAAAATAACATAAAATCATTTTTATGTTTCATGAGAAACCTATAACATTTTGATGTTTAAAACTTAAATATACAAAAACTATGAAAAGAATAGAATAAAAAATAACTATGAAAACAATGTAAATAAACTAATAAGTGACCCACCAACATTATACTTTACAATTTTACCATGAAATTAAATTAAAATAAATCTTATGGATATATTAATAAATATAAAATTATATTATATTTCAAGAGTTTTATATTTATAAGTAATTTAATTAAAAATAAAATTTAAGTGAAAAGCATAACATTTCATCCTATAAGTAAGAAGGTTACTTATTTCATTAATCAACTGATATTATATATAAATTTGGTGTGATTGTGCTCTAAAAATATATTATTATTATTAAATAGGACAAAGATAATTACAATTATTAAATAGATTTTTTCAATAATATATTTTATAAAATAAATTGAAAAAAAATTCACTACAAATGAAAAACCAAAAGACCAAAAAATTAAAAAAAAATTATTTATAATAAAGTAAACAAACATAAATTTATTTTGATTTCATATTTATTAAATAATAAAAAAGGATTAAACATTATATATGTGCAAATCTTTTTTAAAGTTCAAAATTTTAGGCAAGTTTTACAGTTCAAAAGATTTGATTCTCCTTACCATGCTGACTAAATCTAAAAATAAAATAAATTCATATTGATAAATAAAATTATTATACTTCATTATCATTATGCATTTTAATATAAAAACCAATTCTGTTACTTCTAATGCTAATGCTTCCGGTACAGCCCCTCCAATCGCGAAACAAAATACAGATTACCTCTACTGAAATAGAAGAAATCACATTTTTACCTATTATAATCGCTGTTTTGTTTCGACCTCCTATATCAAAGATCCACAGTTTTTGGTAAGAGAATGTTAAGAATCCATTGTTAAATTACAAATAGTAGAAGAAAACAATATTTGTGCTTTGAAAATTATATAAAAGATAATTTTTAACTAGATCTTTTGACCACTCAGGTTTACGTTTCAACATTTCAACCTTTTTAAAATGAAAAGAATTGAAAAAGATTCGTAATCAGATTTGTATAAACTTATTGAAAACATACCAGGGCATTTGTTTGAAATCAACATTCTTCTTGGTGTTCTTCTCCCTGGCCTGGCACCCGTTGGCATCTCCATTGTCATGCATGTGTTTCCGGCGTCACTTGCGACAGTTGCAGAAAAAATCTTTAAGGTTTTCTGTTATGGGTTTTGATTTTGAAATAAAAAATTGACTTTGAAATTTTCTGTTATGAGTTTTGATTTTGAAATAAAAAATTGACTTTGAAATTAAAAAAATCAAGAAAACCTTAATCTCATTATATAATGCTACCTGTGACCAATTACAAATAGCATTATCTATTTATTATATAAATGTTCGCCCTAAACCAATTACAAAATACCTTATACATTTTTACGATGAACCAGTCTTGAAATCATCCTTTCAATACAATGTCTCTAATGATTCTAATAAAAAAAAATTGTCCCTAACCTAGTTTTAGTACATTATTCAATAACACTTTAACTTAGTTTTAATGCATCATTCAATTACATGTTAACCATTGGAGGTAGTACATTATTCAACAAGTGCCATTTGTCATCAACATTGGAGATATTTTGCAGGTAACCATCATAATTAAGCACTGCTTGTCCATCTTCTCATAGCTATCCTGGGAATAATATCCGATTGGATTTAAATTGCATGCAGATCCTCAACAACGGCAGATACAAAAGTGTGTTTCATCGAGCCATTAACAATAGCAAGCCCAGACTTTCTTTGGCATATTTTTGGGGTCCTCCTCTATCTATTGTTGTAGAGCTTGCTCCGCAGCTAGTAGATTCCAAGCACCCTCGCCTGTACAGAGCTCTTACATGGAATAAAACTCTGGTTGTGCGGGCCAAAACATTTTGACAGAGCCCTTGAGTTCTTCACAAACGTTCAAAGAAGACCATAGACATGCCCATCTGCTGGCATCTTGTCAGTGTCCATCTGTTGAATCCAATAATTTCACTACAGAGAACCACTTGATAAGACCACTGCCTCATTCCAAAAAGTCTTTCGATCTCTCGTATTCTTTTTCAATCTCCTGGTTCAGGCAGTGTTCACAATAGCAGCATATACCAACCTAGTTTAATGCAATTGTCCTAAATTTTGTAATGTCGTAAGTATATCTCCTGCTTTCTTTTCCGCTTAGTAAATGTTAACTATTCCATATAACAACCAACCAAGTTAAATTATCTTGTTCCACCCATTATTTTTCTGAGATGTACTGTTCATAAGATTTCAATCTGATAGTTGTACAAGAACATTAAGAATGATCATACATTGTCACATGGTTGGCAACCTAATATGGGTGGAATCGGTGAATTCTTCTGAAAATGGCCACAAAGACCTATGAAATATTTGGCTCGATTTTTCGGTTTGGCACAGAGGCTTATAGTAGACAAGAAGCAAGATAAACGTGTATATTCAAGTCCAGCTTGATCAGTGGAAAGCTATTATGTCCGCCCTCTTGTATTTCTTTCCATAGCAACCTGATGTTGGTTTCATACAGTGTCCTAACAAACAAGGACGGGGACAAATTTATGATATAAAGAGCAGGACCGCAGATTGATGTGAGATCAAAATGGGTTTCTTGGTCAGGACGAAATTGAGATGCACGTGTTATAGGTATTTTGTCACTCTCACATATGCACAAATTTTGGCCATTTTGCTATACACTCTTGCTGTGTCTACAGAATATGTACAAATCTTACGATCGCATGTTGTACAATTTAGATGACATAGAGCTTTGTAATTTTGTTATTTTGGTTGAATTATAAATCTGAACATATATGTTTTGGTGAAACTATAATATGTGGAAAAATAAGCCAAAATGAGAAAAAAAATAAGTGAAAAGATGGCTTGCATAACATCTAATACATATAATTTTTCACAAAACATGTGCTCTGACATGCCAACGCAATATAACCTATAAAGTTTTGTAACTTTGCTCAAAGCATTGTTAATAGATTGTACTCTGAAAAAGAAAACTTTCAAAATTTATAGTAAATGTCTTCTCTACATCCAGTGGAGTGAATGGAGTATATAAGTTGCGAAACATTCCAATGGTGTCTTTAAAAACTTATTTTTGATACATGGGATCAAACTTAGGTGTGATCGGTTCTGCTTTCTAAATTCCACCGTGGGGAGTTCCATTCTAATCAGCTCCTGTACGTGTATCTCCCTGAGTGACAATATTATTCCAATGGTGTCTTTAAAGACTTATTTTTGATACATGGGATCAAACTTAGGTGTGATCGGTCTTGCTTTCTAAATTCCACCGTGGGGAGTTCCATTCTGATAAGCTCCTGTACATGTATCTCCCTGAGTGACAATATTGATAGTAGGCTTGGGATCCTCTTCCTTACTTCTTAGCTCAGCATGGATAATATTAGCTCCTCCCATCGAGCAATCAACCCTAGGAAATATTCACTAGCATGAGTGTTGACCTGGCACTATGAACACCAGGGTATCTAGGGTAGTGGACAATCCCTCGCCACATGTCAGATATCATTACAATTAGGGCATCGAACTGCTCCTCTACCACCTAGTCTTCCTCCATGATATCCTCCCCCAGCCTCGTCTAGCTCCCAGCTTCGTTTAGCTGCAGTCCCTGGATTCCGCAACTCTAATCTAATAGAAAATATATTTTGTCATGGCATTATTTTGAACATGATTGGAAGGATGAGATTCATTCAATTTGTCTAGCATCCATGCCCTCCTACCGAGGAGAAGAACCTTTCTTAATTCTTATGATCATGGTCAACCTTGCACATTCCTCCTCTCATTTATGAATTCGCCTTTTTATTGTACCAAGATATTTGTATGACTATCCATTCACAACAAAAGCAAACAAATTCTCTACAAACAAGGAATTGAGAGGCCTTGCCTTCAATTGTGAAAACCCTATAGTTAGAAGGCTATGCCACAACTTACACCAAGTATGGAAAACCCAATTTGGAAATTGTGCGAGCCAAAGCCTAGATTCCATATCCCAACTTCCCTTACCCAAAGACATAGGTGACCACTACTAATGAATACAATTTGGGTTTTTCAAGCCATACAAACCAAGGAGAGGTATTGACCACGAGGGTTCCAAAGAACTACAATTTGGGAAAAGAGGTGTCCTTAGCAAACCAACCTAGAGGCTAACTCTCTTAACCATATAATTTCATGAATCTTATAAATATTGTCAATTGCATATTACCCATGATAACGGTAAACCACTGTCCCTCATCATATTGCTAACCTAAGATCGAGTTCATAAACCCCCCAAAAAATACCAATTGGTATTGCAAGAATTAACTAAGGTGACCATGTAAAACTTACCTTATAATGTCATATATTAGCACTAGTTTAGCCAAGCTTTATATCCCACAATTGTGTAGCATTTTTCATAAAATAAGTAAATTAGTTCTTTTTGTTCATGTTCTAGCTAAATTCCTAATTCTCTTATCATGGAAGTTGCCACTTGTGACTCTTATTTAATTTAGAAATAGATTGTCCATTTATATCTCAATGGATTAATTTACGTGGGCAAAATTATTTCATCTCAAGTTGAATTTCGTAAGAAGATCAAATCAAATGATTTAAAAAATTTAGTTGAAGGTCGTTGAGTGTAGTATTATTTTTTTGTTGGATATTACATATAATAAAGTACCATGGAGGTGACAAAGATAGTAAAGCAAGGTTGGTACAATTAAGCCTAATTTTCAGTCTCCACGGCACCAATTTTGTCTATTAATTTATACAAATATATTGAATACATATCAAATTTATAAAGTTCAAGGAATAATATTTAACTGTATTTTTTAAATAAAATAAATTAATAGGTATTCGATTTCTATTGGACTAAAATAAATTAATAGGTATTCGATTTCTATTGGACTAAAATTTTTGAAAGACATATTTTATCATTGACCACATTAAAAATAAATAAAAAAGTTTAAAAAATTGAACAAATCTTTATGAATAAAAAAATATTTTTATGTATTGGAGATGTGATGGAGGCTGCTCTGAGATTCTGTCAAGGCCTGCGAGCGAGCCACACAACCCTTGTGCTCTGATATTCTATCAGGGCTGCGAGCGAGCCTCACACACAACCCTTCTGTTGTCATATCCATTCATTAATATCTTTTTGTAAGGTCTCTAGAGGCAGTAGAGGATCTAGTTTCATAATTAATTTATTCTACAGAGTTGTAAGGTTTTTTTTTCTTTGGCTTTGAATGAAAATGTACCAGGCATCATGGTGTTCAATATTAGCATCGATTCTATTCCTAGAACTGGTTCAATCCCTCACAACATCGATGTTGTCTTGCTCCTCCTCAGATCGAGTGTTGTATCCCACTACCCTCCACGGTCGTTTACTTCAATGAGGTTAGGTAGCACTGCGAAATTAGTGTTGTCAAATAGTTGGAAGATCACCGGTTTTTCTGCTGCTTCAAACCTGAAGATAAACAAGCAATACCTGGAGGCTAGCATTGCTACATGAAACCACGGTAGCACAACAAGAAACAAGAGATGACTTGGTTGAAAAACATGATCAGTCTCAGCATCAGTTCGATTCCCGACACTAGTTCGAGCCCTTGCAACGCCGACGTTGTCTTCCTCCCACTTGGTTTAGGTAAATATTTCCTTCTCTCCACCCTATTGACTAATATATTTCATGGAATTTTATTGGATCAATTAATGGTTGTTTGTGGTCTTCTTGGTTTTGATGGGAATTCCCCAATACTTAGAATCCTCTTGCATCCCTCGTGTGATCTTGTGATTGAGGCTCGTAATTCCGCCATTTCTCGTAATTCCGCCATTTCTCGTATGTTGCTCACCGTAGGGTCTCTTTGGAACATTCTAGAATCCTTGCAAGAAACCCCAGAAGAAAGAGGAAGAGCGCAAAGATGACACATGCCCAGGTTTGGCACGAGGCACCTTGGTGATGCAGGTGATGAACCATGAAGCCAGGGCGGCCACAATTCAAGGCCAGGACAACCCCTATTGTCGAGCACGCTGCTAGCACTTTGAAGTAGCCATGGAGCTCTGAAAAGCATCCACATACAGAAATTCGAGACCCTTCCGCTCCCAGTTCTCAAGAAATAACTCAAAGATCCCAAGTGGAGAGCCATCAATGTAATGATGTGAATTTGGTGTCCTGCAAAACATACTAGAGTCAAGGCAACACTTTCATAAAATATTCCACCTCGACTCAATTTGGAATTTAAGTATTTTTAAAGTATAAATTATGATGATATATTTTTTTTCAACGGGAGTTTTTCTTCTTCTAAGTAAGCTATATCATATTAACAAAATATAAAAAAAGGTTACAAAAACCACCATCTCCATAGCTTTTCATGGTAGTGTGAAACAATCATCATCTACCAGAGTCTTAAAAACCTTATAACAATCTTTCAAAATGGCCCCTCTCCTGAAGGAGAAAACAAAGCCTATATAGAAAACTGACCATTGTTTTTCTTTCTAGACAACAAACATTCATAAACAACAAACAAAACCCAGTAGTCTCGATGCTTACCAAGACCCCGGCGCTAGTTCCAGACCAAGACTAACAAAATAGAAACAACAAAACAAAATGACCTGCTACCCATGAACAAACAAGATAATCCAAAATAGTGATGACGAACCCCCACCCTTAGGGCACTGAATTACCTGATTCCAGTGGAAACGAACTGTCAAGGTGCGTGCCTCCAGTCTATTACACGCTCGTAGCCTGGCCACCTCCCCCCATCGGGTCGACATACCCCATTTTAGGGAGTAAGGGGAGACCCAACTGCTTCCCAACTGCATCTATCTTCATGTGCATCAGCTGCGTGTCCGTATAGAGCTCCTTCCAAAACGCCACTAGTACGTCATCCGCTCGCTCCTTCTCCTCATGTTCTAACAAGATTCGATCGAGCATGCTTCTCACCACCCATTACAAGGTCACGGTCCGCTCATACAGACCCTAGAGACCGCACGAGGACCCAGGATCCTGAATCCATGGTTCCTGCACTGCTTCCTGCAGCGATGGTCCTGCATCCTCCACCTCCCTCCACCATCCCTGCTCCAGCATTTCCACATCCACTTGGATAGACGCAGGGATCGTCGAGTAGTAGTTCCAGGAAACTTTAGCCGTTCTGAGCTGCTCGCGGCTCTCCCCACACCACCCCCCTAGCATCCACCGTTCCCCTATTCCCCTCAGATTCCACACCACTCTCGGCCCACAGACCTAGTACGTTCTCCCCACCAGCCTTGTGCCAAGTATCCACTCCGCCACCCTGCACGATGCCCAAAAGCACCACCCCGTGATGGACGCACAAGAAGCAGCACAACCTAGAGGCCGCGAGCACATCATCGAATGAGAGATCCCCAAACATAAAAAAGCTCAACTTCCTGTCTCTCGGTTTATTGAAAATTCCACCAAAATCCATAATAGATACTGTACGTACCAACTTGCTGCTCGTACAGTTCCTCACCTCAACCTCTCTTCAACTAACTGCTCGTATGAGCTCGCCTCGTACGAAGATCACCTTCATCATAACCCCACAACTTACATAAATGCGCCCACCTGCCTTCATAAATACTAGCATGCACCATGCATTGGGAAGGGATCTCCGCATGTCCTCATCATGACATCCCGCCACTACATGTCACCACCTCTCGTCTGGAGTTTTCAACCATAATTATTATGATACATTATATAGTTATTTTTGTCAACTTTAAATTGTATGTTATTAGTTTTGATTAAATTAAATTTTATATATTATTAATTTTGATTAAATTAAATTAATTATATATATATATATGAATAATGTTTAATGCATGTTAAAATAGTGTCATATATTAATTTGGTTATTTTATATAATTATATTAATGAATCTAACAATTTTTTTTTAACTCTTTGAAACTGTGATATCATTGGAATTTGAGATGGAGAAATTTGAAATCACATTTACATAGCATTTTAGATTCTGCAGAGTCGGTGGTGACGAGTATGTTTGAGCAAATATGATATTAGTTATCACGAGAAGGTTTGAGCAAATATGGAATTAATTATCATGTATTATATTGCATAGTACTCCGTGTTATCCTCCGAAAACCAGACAACCTCGCAAGTCAAATTTCCAATAATTATTATTTTTATTTATAAAATGTATGTTTATATGTTTGTAATTTTTAAAATATTTTTAATGATAAAGTTTTTATTTTTTAATATAAATACAATTTCAACCTATCAAAGTTTAAAAGTAACGAAGAAGTAATGAACTTTTATTGTGAGAATGAATTTTAATAAGGTAAATTATTTGTGTATTAACATTAATTTTAAGATTTGAAGTTATATTAAGTATTATCGAGAGATCTTGTAAAATTTGATATTAAAATTTTTTATTTAGAAAATATAAATATTTTTACCAATATGTTATTAATAATATAAAGTAATAAAATTTATTTTTAAATGATATATTTATTTATTTTTATTTTATTTTATAAAATAAATGTTTTAAATAAATTATAATGTACAACGTTATAGACGTTTCAGATATATTTTTTAAATTGTGTGAGAGATCACCATACTTAAAAAAAAATATTATTAATGTTGATTTTGTCCCTTAATGTTAGGGGTTTAGGTAAAGCTACCTGGGGTTAGGGCTTTATCTAAATTGTTCAATGTCACTAGCCCGAAGATTATTCTCCTATAGGAGACTATGTGTGATGACTCCTCTACTATTTTGAAGCTTGCAAACATTTTACCTGTTTGGGATTTTTCCGCTATGAGTGCTTCTGGTAATTCCGGAGGCCTTATTGTTGGTTGGAACCCACGGCTCTTTCATTTTGATACTTATAAAACAAATTGGGGAATCTTGATGTCCGGTTGGAGTCTGGTTCAAAATTTCAATTTTGCTTTGTTAAATTGCTATGGGCCTTATTCTGGCAGAGCCAATTTTTGGGATTCTCTGATGTGTTCTGGTCTCCTTAATTTGGACAATCTTATCATCGTAGGTGATTTGAACTTTTCCTTAAGTTTAGCTGAAGTGTGGGTTCCTCTGGCCCAAAGGACGATCTTGCTGAATATTTCACAGATATGCTGGTTAATTTTGACTTGGTTGACATCACCCTTGCTACTCTCCTTCCTACGTGGACAAATGGCAGAGCGAGAGTTGAAGGGATTCATAAAATGATTGATCGTTTTCTGGTTAGCCGGTCACTGCTTAATAATTTTATCCACCACAGATCGTGGATAAGAGAGGCTATCTTTTCGGATCACTGGCTTGTATTTTTCCAAAGTGATGACACTAATACTTTAAGGAAGTTTCCTTTTAAATTCAATTCTTCCTGGTTACAGAATGAAAACTTATGTGAGGCAGTTAGATTGTCCTGGTTGAGTTTTTCCCAAGGGGGTGACCTGAACCCTATGGACCTCCTTATTTTCAAGCTAAGGAAGCTGAAAGATATGGTTACAAATTGGATTAAAAAGAGAAAGGAGCTGGACCTTAAAGAGTACAAAGATTTGGAATTCCGGTTACAAGAAGTATATTACCAGAAATTTGTATATATGGAGGATATGGATGATCAGGCTTTACAAAAATCCCTCGAAGAAAAGAAGGAGGCTATACTGAAACAGGAAGAAGTTGACTGGAGACTCAAGAGTCGTGCTTTATGGCTGGATTTGGGGGATAAAAAAACCAAGTACTTTCATGCTTTTGCTTCTCACAGACGGAATTCCAATGCCATCTGGGACATGGAGGATGGTGCTGGCAATTGTATTACTGGGCAAGATCCTCTATAGGATGCAACAAAAGATTTTTTTGCTAATATTTACACTGATCCGGGGGTTAGTGATCTTATGAAGCAACTGGAGATTGCTAGGTTATATCCGGTGTTTTTCAGTAATCAGGAAGCAGTGGACCTTGAGCAAGCTGTTACATTAAAGGAAGTAGAAGACAATTTGAAACTCTTTGCAAAGGAAAAAAGTCTCGGGCCTGATGGCTGGACTGTGGAGCTGTTCTTGCATTTTTTCGACATTATGGGGGATGAGATCCTTGCTATAGTTGAATTTTCCAGAATCAATGGCTTTATCTCGGGTGCCCTGAATTCTACATTCTTGAACCTGATTCCAAAAAGGAACAAGCCTCTCAACTTTGGAGATTACAGGCCTATTGCATTATGCAACTTAATCTATAAGCTGATTTCAAAGATCATTGCTGTGCGTATTAAACCTGGGTTGTCCAAATTCATCTATGTAGAACAGTTTGTTTTTTTACAAGATAGGAAAATCTTGGATGCAGTTGGCATCACACAGGAGATCATCCATTCCATCAAGTATCGGAAAAAGAAAGCTTGTTTGCTCAAAATCAACCTTGAGAAGGCTTATGATTGTGTCAGTTGGTGCTTTCTCAGGATTGTTCTTATCCAAATAGGGCTGTCTCCATTAATGCTAAATTGGATAATGGTATGTGTTTCATCTACTAATATTGCGGTTTTAGTTAATGGTGTGCCTTCGAAGTTCTTCAAATGCTCCCGGGGCATTATGCAGGGAGGCCCTATGTCCCCACTTCTATTTTTGCTTATAATTGATGGGTTCAGTAGATTACTTCACAAAGCCAAATTTGAAGGTTGCATTAAAGGGATAAAGCTGTCTAGAGATCTATCTATATCTCATCTCCTCTTTGTTGACGACATGCTTCTTGCTGGGTCGGATTCTTCTATTGAATGGGGTCACTACATGACCAATATCAATGTCTTCTGCTGCGCATCAGGTATGAAGGTAAGTGAAGCAAAATCTGCCCTTTATCAACACCAGTTGGATGATTCTCAGATTATGGATTTTCAAAGTAACATGCCTTTTAAATTTCACTTACTGGTTGATGGTTTCAAATACCTCGGGTATTTTCTAAAGCCTAACAGTTATGGAATCAAGGATTGGTCATAGCTATTTAAAAAATTCAAGAGCATAATTCAATGTTGGACCAATAGGTTGTTATCAGTTGGAGGACGCCTCATATTGGTAAAGGTTGTTCTTACCAGTATACCTGTGTACTGGCTCTCCTTGTTTAAAGCTCCTAGAATAGTTCTGCAGACCATGAAGAAATTATGTTGAAATTTTTTATGGGCTAGTGGTAAAGACCGAAAGGGTTTGATTATGGCTAAATGGGAAAATATCACTATGCCTGAGAGATATGGTGGGTGGGGACTAAAAAATATGGATGTATCTGGAAAGGCCTTACTTCTGAAATGATTTTGGCGGGGTTTATTTGGAACTTCATTATGGTCCAAAGTTCTGAGGGTCAAATATATTAAGCAAGATATCTCTCTGTGGCTCAGGAATCCTATTAAGAAAATCAGAAATACTTCAGTCATATGGCAAGGATTTATGAATGTGTTCAATTGGTTGGCAAAAGATTTGCAATGGCAAGTTGGCTCTGGCAAACAGGTTGTGGTGGGTGTTGATCCCATCCTGGGATTAGATGACGACTTTTCCCTATTAAATGAAATCTTAACTTTCCTTAGACAGAGGAATATTATCATGCTAGATAAAATGAGAAATTCCAATGGTAAGTCCTATTGGATCAAAGGTGCAGATTTGGCTTTCTCTAGCAAATTCGAATGGGAATAGAATTAGTATTTTTCTCGTTTGGACTCTGTGGGCTGCAGGCTTTCTCAGAACAGGGATACTATAAAATGGATTAGTAATCCCAGTACTGGATAAATTACAGCAAAGGCTGCGTATAAGGCTATCATCCAGTTCAGAAATTACGGTCCTCATCAATGGTGGTATAAAAGACTATGGAGCTGGAAGTTTCCATTAAAATTCAAATGTTTTGGTTGGTTTGCATTAAAAGGAAAATTGAAGACCTGGGATAATTTAGTTAAATTGGGTTGGATGGGCCCTAATTGGTGCTCCTTATGTAATACTGATGCTGAATCCACAAACCATCTTCTTGTGAACTGTAATTTCACTAGAGATATCTGGAGAATGATATGCTATGCTTTAAATATCTCATAGATTTGGTGGGATGATAATTTTGATCCTTGTTTTCTTAAGTGGTACAGGGAATGCAAAGCCCACACAATGCTGCCCTTAATTGTTTCCTGGTTTATTTGGTATACCAGGAATAAGGTTATTTTTGAAGATCTTAATCCTTGTACTGAAAAGATGGTTGGTCAAATTCTGAACATTTATAAATCCATCTATAGGGAGCATGAGCCTTTAATCATTAGAAAAGTTGGGTCTTTCGATCCACAATTCAATCGACCTATTCTCTTTTTTGATGGTGCTGCCCAAAATGGATTGCGTGCAGCTGGAGGAGCTATTTTCTTAAATGATTCTCACTACTTATCATTAAGGTTAAACTGTGGGAATGGAACAAACATGAAGGCTGAGCTTCTTTCCTTATGGTGCATTTTGACTGTGGCTAGTATTTTTGGTATTTATGATCTTAAGATTTTTGGGGACTCTAGGGTCACCATCAAATGGGCGCAAGATGAATTTAATATGAAGGTATTATCTCTTGTTCATTGGTGTAATAAGATAAAGGAAACTATCTGACTTTTCAGGAACATTTCTCTAGAGCACATTTATAGGCAACATAATCAGCTGGCAGATAAACTTTCTAAACAAGCCTTATGTGGTGATTTTGGTATTTTAATTTGGGAAGAAATTCATTTTTCCCAGGTTCTGAACTTTGGATTTCTGAAAATTATTGAGTAAACGCTGGTCGTAGGACTTTTAATGTCATGTAATTTTGGGAAGATGATGTACTGAGGTTTGTTTGATTTCCCTTCATGGAGGTTAGCTGTTGCTCCTTGTTGTTTATTTTGGGATTCCCAGATTGGTTTTTTGCCACTGCTAGATTATGTCTTTTTATAGACCTGCCAAATCATGTACCTTTTGATTCTATATGAATAAGATTGGTACGCTTTTTTCTGCTAGACTTTTTTATTTTATTTTTTAGTTAATTATTTGTTTTTTATATAAATATTCTGAGAATACTAAATTTGTCACAGCTTTATAAGTGTTTCATACATTTATTTTTAAAGTATGGTGATCTCACACAATTTTATTTTTTACTTAGTTATTTGTTTTTATATAAACATTTTGAGAATGTTAAATTTGTCACAACTTTACAAGTATTTCATATATATATTTTAAAAGTATGGTGATCTCTAACACAATTTTATTTTTTAGTTAATTATTTGTTTTTTATATAAACATTTTGAAAATGCTAAATTTGTCTTTCATATATGTTTTTGATAATAGATTTTTATAAGAAGATAAGAAGATGGAGACCTTGCACCATTTCACCTTCTCCATGTTGAGTATAGTAAATAATAATAATAATTAGTATACATATGTCTTATCACATTCTAAAAATTCCATGTATTAATATGCATTGGAACTAAATACCAACAATATATTTACCATTGCTCTATTGTAAATATTAACTATGAACTTTGCAATAAAAAATTTAAAAACCAAAGTTGTTAATTAACTTGGAGTAGGGATGAAACTTGCAATGCCTTGGCACAGGTAATATAGTTAGATTTTGATTATCTATATGTTTTAACATTTGTTTTACCAAATAATGAATACAAATAAGTATGTTTTTTTTTGCTTTTAAGTTGCACTTGATTTAAATGAGAACATAACCACTTATGTATGTGAACATGCACACATAATTTTGTGATAAATTTAAAGAACATTGAGGGACAAGTGATATATAGAATTTTTATTTTCTTTGGTACAAATAGATATCCACATTCATAAATTTAATTATTCTAGGTCATTCATCTTATTATTTAAAAGGTAGGGACTAAGCTGCACACAACTCTTGTTTAAGTATTGGTGGCCTTTTTATATTATTGGTTGTCTTGGTAGTTACTATATTATTTTGCACTCATACGGTACTTTTGTGGAAAGAAGCTTGCTTTGCATTGGATGGTGATATGGGTGGGTAAGGATGGTTCAAGGATGCAAAAGGGAAGGTGTGTATCTCTTGTACAAATGGGTTCGTTTCCTTTCACTATGAAACTCTGGATATAGGGACATTGTTTACGATGTAGGCTTAGGCTTGTGGTTTGATGGTTTTTTGGGATTTGTTTCTTTGTTTGATAGTTTGTCTGTGACTTGCGGGACTAATCTATAGTCTAATAAATTGTGACCTAAGGGAATATAAGCCATCAAAATCACACGGGGATCGCACCTGGCCTAGGCCACACCAACCCTTAGCATGGATAGATTTTAAATGTCTCCTCCCAGCTATCTTGCAGGGTTCGAACTCGGGTCGCCATGCAGAACAAGGTCTACTGAAATTAACCATGCTAGTGGGATTTGACTAATTTTTTGGAATTTGTTATTTAACCTTGGTATGCCATTTTAATTCCATATCTATTTGGAAAAATAAAATTCTCCCATGGGTGAAGTTATCGAGCTTTCTAGTCGAGCACTGTACATTATAAATATTTCACTTTATTGGAAATTATATAGGTTTTTTCTAGTTGTGTTTAAAGAAACATTGGAGATAAAAAGTTTAGGCATTCCTGGGATGTTGGTTTAAATGGGTATGGACAATGGTCATATTATATTGTGTTGGAATGTAGTAGAGAAAATTGGGCTCAAAGCTTGGATTATGGGAGCATACCTTTAGATGTCGATTTTGTCATTAGACATGACATATAATTAGAGACTGTTATTCAAAACATAGGTTGTATAAGTGGAGTTTATTATGGTTTGGTTAGGATAAACCTGGCATGGGGGTTTCTCCAACCTCATGATCATATGCAATCCAGGAAGGAAAGGACTCACATACTAAGATTGTGGTGGAGAGTGGCATTAGTTGCTTTGACTTCCAAGCTACTAGTTGATACATTGCATGAGACTACTCAAGCTTACAACAATAATTCCATATATGGCCCACATCCATTGGGGATTAAGGTCTTAGAGTGTTTGGAGGATCTTGTGGTGATTGCTATAATTTTTGCAAGTGAGGGGAGAAAGCCAAATTGAATGATTTTCTCTAGTCTTCCTATTTATTGATACTTTGTTTATGGAATTCTCAGGAGATATTCCTCAAATTTTTTCAGGATACATGCCTTTCTTATGTGATCCAGATGGGCATCGATGACCATCCACTCAGTCAATTGGCTCAAAACATAGTTTGTCATATTGGTAGTTTTTTATTACAATTTTTTGGGTCCTGAACTTTTGGGGCCGTTTTGAGGCCTTAAACAACATTTTTTGGCACAACAACATGTACTTCTTGGCTACACCTTTCCCACGGGTTACCAAGTGCCCCAAACAAAGATTAGATGCAAAAATAACACCCCAGAGAAGTTGACGTATCAACTAACCATAACGAGTCCCATAAACCTTTTGGTGTTTCATCTTATAGGGTTAGGGTTTTGGATGTTTAGGGTTTTCTCATTGATACTTTATGTTAAAAGGCCCTTTTGGCCTCATTGTAATTGAGTTTTTACAAATGCTTGTAGCCATCACATCTCTTGTTAGAGATAAGATGCCACTATTCTAGAGAGTTCATTTCGCTATGCATTTGTTTATAGTTCCTACATATTTCCTTCATTAATAAAAAATGATTATTAATGTATCTCTATGTTTATGTCATATTTATGTGCTTCGTTTCGTTCCCTCATAAATACGAATTAGTGGTATCAGAGTGGTCTCCTCTTTATTTGTTTCTCGATGCATGTCCCCAATGAGGTTAGGGTATAAGGAGTTGGGACTCGAGCTACGTTAGCCTCTAAAATTCCCTCCTTTTCGATATCAATTTCCGCCTATGGCAGAAGGAAAGAGAGACGACGGAGCAAGAGATCCTATTAAGTTGTTGCTCGAGGAACCCCTCGCTTGATAGAGGAGCGAGATGATAGATAATTTTTTCCAAATCCTTCGATGACTGCTGACAACAACAGGTGTGTCTTTGTCAAGTGTCCAATTTGGAGGTGTCTCCCACTTCAAGGTAAAAGTTAATTTTGATATTGTGTATTTGAAGGTCGAATAGATGCAAATGATTTGGAAAAATGGCTAAATATGTTAGAAGTGTATTTCTCTATCCACAATTTTTTCGGTAAGGAAAATATCACATTTTCACTCCTTAAGGCTGTCTCCCATGTGAAAAATTGGTAGGGAGACATATTGTGAGCAAAACTCCACAGAGGAGTGTGAAATGTTTGGGGCTGATCGCACTTGGGTCTCATTTATGGATGTCGTCAAGGAACAATATTACCCATTGGGAAACTATGACAACCAGTACACAAGATGGACCACACTACGTTAGGAGAGGGACCAGACAATACCAGAGTTAACAAATACCTTTCATACCTTGCGCACCACGCTGGGTATCAGAGACTCTGAGCGACGTCCAATTCTAAAATGCTGCGGGGGTCTACATAGGTACATCCAAACATAAATGGAGTTTTTGGACATCACATCACTGTAAGTCACTTATCATTATGTTGCCAAAATTGAGCAAAAATTTAAGCAAAGAAATAAGTGGGAGTTTGGATCTATGAATGCAACACAACAAAATCGGGGACAAAGAATCCATAGTCCACATAATAAAGGGAAAAACAAGGATGGACAACCTCAGGACAACTAGTTTAAGCCACAAGAAAATAAGGGTAATGGGAAGATGAAGAAAGACACTAGGAAGTGGTGCGAATTCTATAAAATTCCCTGGTACAACACTAATGAATGTCACTTGAAGTAGCCATTGGTGGTTGAGTTGAAAGCCTCAAAGTTAGATCTAGGCACTAAATCCGATTTAGATCCAAACAAAGGGAAGTAGATCATTGTTGCAGAACCCAATGCAATACTCACTACCACTAAGGTCCATCCCAAAGAACCAAAGGAGCTGGAGGAAGGTGAGCACCTTTTTCACTCATAGATGTGGGTAAAGGGTGCTCCACTATATTTCATTGTTGATAGCGGAAGCCGAAGGAACCTCATATTAGCATAGGTCATCAAGCGGTTGGAGTTGCTGATGACACCAAAATTGAAACGATACAACATCAGGTGGCTCAACCATGGATGAGATCTCTGCATCAACAAATAATGTCTTCTTCCCTAAGCATCAAGCCCTTCAAGGATGAGGTATTATGTGACGTTTCCCCTCTTGAAGTTTGTGATGTTCATTTAGGTAAGCCATATATGTGGAAACATCATGCTGTATATGAGGCTAGACCTTGTAGAGTCATTGTTACTTTGGGCAGATAACTATACAAGATACTGGAGGTAGCTCCACCTACTGCAATATCTTTGGCCTCCGCTAAGCAGTGCAAGAAGGTTATCTCCTAGATTGGAAAATTTATCCTCTTCATGATTTGTTCTCACAGTGAATGGAAGGTTTTAGCCACATCTATGGCCTCCACACAGGGCCTTTCTACATAATAGAAGCAAGTAGAAAAAGACATGTAAGAATACCGACACATATTCACCTCACCTATTGGGTGCCTCTCATTATCAGGTCAAGCATTCAATCGATCTGATCCCCTACGCGCTTTTACCTAATGGGCCCATATATCACGCTCTCTCCTGGAGAATGAGGAAATCAAGCGCTAGATTCAAGAGCTAATTAGAAAGGGTCACATTTAACCCAACTCCTCACACTACGAAAGCCCAATCGTGCTCATGTAGAAGAAAGACGAGGCTTGGTGACTCTACATTGATTTCAAAGCTCTGAAAAAAATCATAGTCAAGAACTAGTACCCAATTCCCTATATTGATGACCCTCTTGATCAAATCAAGGTAACCAAATACTTTAGCAAGATTGATTTGAAGTCCAGCCATCATCAGGTCCCAATAGAATCGACTGATGTATGGAAGACTGCTTTCAAGTCTAAATATGGTCTTTTTAAGTGGTTGGTGATGCCCTTTGGCTTGACGAATTCCTTGGAAAATTTCACAAAGATGATGGACAAAACCTTGTGGAATTTCCCCAATTCCTTTGTGGTTGTATATATAGATGACATCCTCATCTTTAGCAAGATTTGGGAGAAACGCTTGCAACACATTTAGTAGGTCCTCCACTCTCTACGAAAACATAAGTTGTATGCTAACTTAGAGAAATAATCCTTTATCATGAACATGGTCCAATACCTTGAATACATTGTCATTGAGAATGGTCTACATGTGGATCCAGCTAAGATCTAAGTATTTTTTTATTGTCTATCCTTGACAACACTAACCAAGCTTAGAAGCTTCTTAGGCCTTACCAAATTCTATCGTAGGTTCGTGATGGGATTCTCCCATATTGCATGGACCCTCAGCCAAGTGACCAAGGGTGGTTTCAAAGCCAAGTTTGAGTGGTCCAACTCACAACATTGTTTATGCTCAACTTCGGTACTTTCCTTCCTTGATCTACAACAACCTTTTGAGATTGAGATAGATGCTTCGGACTATGCTGTGGGTGTCATCCTCACTCATCATGGTCATCCGATGACCTATCATAGTGAGAAAATATTAGATGTCATCCATAAGTACCCCACCTATGGAAAAGAGATGTATTCCATTATGCAAGCCTATTGCCAATGGAAGCATTACATTCTAGGAAGGAAAACAATCACCCATATGGATCACAAGCCTCTACAGTTCATGTAGACACAAGGAAAATTACAGAATGATCACTATCAAAAGTGGTCCACATACTTGGAGCAATTTAAAATCAACATTAAACATAAGAAAGGGAGCAACAATTGTGTCGCAGACTGCCTCAGTTGACCTCCATTTGCAACACTAACCACGGTGCTCAACTGTTACGGGCGTGAGAACTATGGGTGGTCCCAACTTTATGACAACGATCCAAAATTCGCTACGGCCTACCAGATGTTTGGAGTAGGAAAGGATGTTGCCAACTTCATCTCTAGGATGGAATGTTATGCCATCTGGTTCATCTTTTTGTTTCTTCACTATAGTGGGATGGTAGGACACTTTGGCATGGAAAATACAGTAGTAGTCCTACATAAGTATTTTTATTGGTTGAAGCTTTTCCAAGATGTTAGTAAGTATCTCAAATCTTGCACTGCATCCTCCATTTCCAAGCCAACCATTAAAAAACAAGGACTGCACACCCCCTCTGCCTACTCCTGATAGGCCTTAGGAATCCATCTCGATGGACTACATGTCAGGTCTTCCATCAACTAAGCATGGCGATGACTATGTATTCATTGTTGTTGATCGATTCTCTAAGATAGCCATTCTCACAGCCTGCAAGAAGAGTATCACATCCAAAGGAACTTCCAATCTCTTCTTCGAGTGTGTGTGGGTACATTTTTGAATCCCATAGACCATAATATCAAATTGGGACAACAGGTTATTAAGTACATTTTGGTCGATCCTCTAGTCACTGCTGGACACCAAGCTCAACAAATCCACTACCTTCCACCCCAAAACTGATGGATAAGCATAGGTTGTCAATAGGATGATTGTTAATTTTTGAGCATTACTTCAATATACTCTAGGATCTTTACTGAGAGAATAACATGTACAGTATATCAATGCATATCAATCATAGCAAGTATATCAATCATCACTAGATGAAAACATAAGAGACAATAGACACACAGAGTTTCCGTGGGGAAAACCCTATGGTGAAAAACCCCACAACTTCCTTAGAGATAGATAGAGAAATAGTACAACCAAAGTACAACCAAAGTATACAGAGATAGACTCCTCCTAGCAGCTGATCCTCCTCCTCACATGTGCACCACTTTCCGAGTGATGGATAAGTGAGTAATGAAGTGATCCAAATAGAGATCTCTTGATCTCTATTTATAATTGTCTTGAATGCTCGATAAAATTATGGGGCCGACTTGTCTAGCTTATCATAATAACCCAATGTTAACTTAATTAGGGTCGACCCCACACATGGTGGTCTAATAATCCATCGGAAAGTTACGACACTTGCGACACTTGTCAATACAAATGACGACACTTCCGTATAGAGGAATAATAACATCTCTATAGGAGTACAATATACATAGATGAAATACATTTCAAAGTTACATATACATCAACACTCCCTCTTAACTAGGAAGGTATCTCTCGACATAGATCTGCTAGCACAAGTCTTCTTCTCTAGATCATCATCAGCGAATCATCGTTCTCGAATCATTGTCATCGTCACTGCTGTTGCTATCTCAATCAATCTACGATCTACTCGTCATAGGAAGTTCTACAGAGCCAGTCCTTTTTCATATTGGATGTAGGCCCACCACCTACAGGTCTTCATCATCACTGGCCATACCATGGAATCCTCAGGACTTATTACGTGCATAAACAAAACCTAGCAAGAGCATCCCAGGACTGATTACGAGCACACTACTCAACCTATCGGATCTCTAAGGGGGCTATTACATGTGACCAAGCAAAACCTAGCAAGACCATCTTAGGACTGATTACATGCCCAACAAAACCTGCAAGATATCCCAGGGAGACATTATATGCTACCAAGCAAAACCTAGCAAGAGCATCTCAAGACTGATTACGTGCCCAGCACAACCTGTAATATCTCCCAGGGAGAAATTATATGCCATGGACAAAACCTAGCAAGAGCATTTGCCAGATCTCCCAGGGAGCTATTATATGCCAGCGACAAAACCTAGCAAGAGCATCTGCAAATCTCCTACGGCGCTATTATATGTCCCTCCAAGAAAAACCTTGAAAGAGCATTTGCTAGATCTCCCAATGAGCTATTATATGCCAGCGGCAAAACCTAGCAAGAGCATCTACAAATATCCCAGGGATGGATTATATGTTTATCTGCACAACCTGTTCCACGGCCACAGAGTATCAACCTGATACTCACCATACATAATCCTAATGTACACATGATCATCCTGATCATCAACACTGCATCGTCCTGATGCATGTCATCTGGAGCAACATCCTGAAGCTCGTCATCCATGATCATCTTGATCATACAATGCATCCACCTGATGCATACACAGTATCTGCCTAATACATATCATCATACATGATCTACCTGATAATACAATGTATTCACCTGATACACATACAAATACATGATCCACCTGATCATACCTGATACATATCAACATACATGATCTCCCTGATCATACAATGTATCCACCTGATACATCTACAGATACATACACATGATCCAACTGATCATATCCAGCATACAACATGATGCGTACACACATATACATATAAATGATCCAACTGATCATATCCAACATCCAACATGATGCATACATACATATAAATGATCCAACTGATCATATCTAGCATCCAACATGATGCATACATACATATAAATGATCCACTGGTCATATCCAACATCCATCATGATGCATACATATATAGAGCAGTAACTGGAGCATCGTCTTGATGCTCATCATCCAACGCTTACATCCACAGCCATGGGAAGGATCCTCCTCTCATCATGCTTGGAATGGCTCCAGCAAATGTCTCCATCACTTCTTCCTCGAAGTGTCGTCAATTTGAAGAACACCAAGCCTCTCTCTGAAGTACTCGAACTTCACTCTGGCTAGTGGTTTCGTCAGCACATCTGCAACTTGCTCATCCGTCACAACATACAGGAGCTTCACTGCTCCTCTCTACACCGTATCCCTGATATAGTGATATTTGATCTCAATGTGTTTCGACCTGTTGTGGAACACCGGGTTCTCAGACAGCTTCACACAACTCTAGTTGTCACAAAAGATACCAATAGCCTCCAGTGGGAGATCAAATAACTCAGACAGTAGCTTCTGAAGCCATACTGCCTCACAACTAGCCAAACATGCTGCAACATACTCTGCCTCGGCTATACTCAGTGCTACGTAGGACTGCTTCCTGCTAAACCAAGAGATCACACCTGATCCCATACTGAAGCAGCACCCATAAGTGCTCTTCCTATCTGCAGCACTGCCTGCCCAATCTGAATCAACATAACCCTGCAGGTTAAACTTTCGATTCACATCATACTTGAGCCCATAATCAACTATACCCTTCAGATACCTCAGAATATGCTTTATAGAAACCAGGTGAACACCTCTGGGATTTGTCAGAAACTGGCTCAATGTGTTCACGCAAAGCAAATATCTGGTCTTGTGTTCGTTAGGTACATCAAGGACCCAATCATCCGACAATACACAGTAACATCAACCGGCTCAGATGAATCATCACACAGAAGCTTCAGGTTCGATGCCATAGGTGTGGCCATGACCTTGCAGTCCATCATCCCGAACCTCTTCAAGATCTCTACTGCATACTTTCCTTGTCCAAGGAAGATACCATATGCACTCTGCCACACCTCCATACCTAGAAAATAGTGCATCATCCCCAATTCCTTCATCTCAAACTTGGCAGCAAGCTTCCTCTTGGTATCCTATCATTACCTGTAACAAACACGTCATCCACATACAGGAGCAGTATCATAGGATTGCCTTCGTCAACCTTGTGGTAAAGGTTGGAATCCGCTTTACTCTTGGTAAAGCCCAAACTAGATAGGAAACTGTCCATCCTACCATACCAAGTCCTAGGAGCTTGCTTCAAACCATACAAGTATTTCTTCAACCTGCACACATATGACTTCCTGTCATGTGTCTCAAAACCAAGTGGTTGCTCCACATACACTTCCTCCTCGACTACACCATTCAAGAAATCAGTCTTGACATCCATCTGGTGTATCTTCCATTTCATCACTACAGCCAGAGCAAGTACTGATCTGATGGAAGTGTATCTGGCTACAGGAGCAAAATTTTCTTCATAGTCAATTCCTTCTTTTTGTGAGAAGCCACGAGCTACAAATCTCACTTTGTATTTCTCTATGCTTCCATCTGCAACATTCTTGATCTTGTAGATCCATTTGGAAGTCACAACAGACTTCTCTTCAAGTCTTGGGACAACATCCCAAACATCATTCTTCATTATTGATTGGTATCCTCGACCATGGAATCCTTCCATTCTTTCTTTCTGCTGCTTCTTCATAACTGGAAGGTTCTTTGTTCATAATATCACAGAGTAAAGCAACATAGCTGGTATGTGATCTAGTTCTCTTCTTTGCTCTGTGTTCTTCTTCTGGAATTCCATATCTTTCTGCATCTTGAATGAGCTCTCTAGCCCATGCAGGTTTCCTCTTATGAGAGTCCTTCTCATGAGGTGGATCTATAGGTTCTTGCGGATCTTCAATTTCACGATCAACATCTGGAATTGCTTTAGTCATCGTAGTGTCTTGAAATTTGGTTTTCTTTGGTTCTTCATGATCTTCAATAGGTGTCTTCCTTGATTTGATGAATGCTGAGTTTTCATCAAATGTTACATCCCTGCTGACATCAATCTTCTTGAACCCTAGAAAGTATAGTCCATAAGCCTTTGAGCTTTCACTGTAACCCACAAAGATACCCTTCTTTCCTGAAGGATCTAGCTTTGTCCTCTTTTCCTTTGGAACATGTGTGTATACTGGACAACCAAATATCCTAAGATGGCTGACTTTAGGTCTCTTACTAGAGAAGACCTCTTCTGGTGTCTTGTTGTCCAATATCTTGTGGGGTGTTCTATTATGCACATACACAACTGTCCTAGTTACTTCTGCCCATAGATGCATAGGAAGATCCTGGTCATGCAACATTGCCCGTGCTGCTTCCACGATTGTTCTATTCTTCCTTTCTGCAACTCCATTCTGTTGTGGATTGTAGGGAGCAGTCAAATCCCTCTTAATCCCTGAATCACTGCATAGTTTCTTGAAATCACCTGAAGTGAATTCTCCACCATTGTCAGATCTAAATGTCTTGATCTTCTTGTCAGTTTGATTTTCCATCAAGGTTTTGAATTCCTTGAACTTATCAAATACTTCATCTTTGTTTTTCAAGAAGTAGACCCAAGTCTTCCTGGGGAAATCATCAATGAAAGAGACATAGTAAACATACCCACTCAGAGAACTGGATGACATCGGACCGCATACATCAGAGTGGATGATTTCCAAGATTCCTTTTACCTTGCTTCACTGCTTGGAAATGCCTTCTTTATATTCTTTCCTTTTGCACATCCTTTGCAAATACCTTTATGTTTGGTCTTGATTTCAGGAAGACCCTCTACAACTTTGCTTGCAATTGGTAGTGCTCTATAGTGCATATGAGCAAGCCTTCTATGCCAAAGTTCACTTGGCTCCATGGATTCATGTACCATGGCATGTTCAGGTTGTCCCTTCAATTTACACAATCCTCCCTCTTGCTCTCCAATCACCACTGCATCATCAATAGTTTTACCTTTTGGCCACATTAGGACTTGGCCATCTACAAATGAAACCCTCATGCCTTTTGCATCTAATGCAGAGATGGAGAGTAGGTTCTTCTTGAGCCCAGGTACAAATAACACATCTTTCATCTTCAAAGACTTTCCAGAGTCTAGGTTGTAGGAGGCTTCCCCACTTCCTTTGATAGTGTATTGATAATCATCCCCAAGTTTCACCTTATGGGGTGATTCATGTTCAAATAAATTTAAAAAAGATTCTTTAAACCCAGTCATGTGTTTAGAAGCCCCACTGTCAATTAACCAATCATTACAACCATGAGAAATAGTACATGTGAGAGCATAGATTAGAACATACTCTTCTTCGCTTGATGAGTCATCATCATCACTTTCTGCTCTAGCCTTCTTCTTGGGAGGTTCATCATCCTCAGTAGCATGAGCATGATATCTCTTCTTGTTGTTCTTCTTCTTCTTATTGAAGTTGTTGTTGTTGTCCTTCTTGTTCTTGGGACAGTCTTGGGCAAAGTGTCCCTTCTCATTACATGTAAAACATCTACCAAGAGAAGGATCTTTAAATTTCTGCCTTTGAGTATGGTGAGAAGATTTCCTATGAGATCTCTCTCCTTTGAACTTTCCTTTCTTGGCATGAGCTGTGAGAGCTTGATCTTCATTCCCCATCTTTTCTTCTCAGGCCATAAGCCTTGCTTCTTTTTGTGAACATTCTTCCCACAGTTTGTTGAAGGAGATCAACTTCTTTCTTGCACAAATTCCTTGAATAAAGGAATCCCATGACCTGGGTAGGCCATTCAGAGTGGTCATGACAACTTCACCATTTTCCACCACTTCATCCACCGCTTCTAGTTGTTCCTTGATCTGAGAGACCCTAGAAAAATAAGATTGAATGGTTTCTCCATTCTGAAACTTTACCCCTTTCAATTGGTTCCGCAGGGTCATCTTCCGATTTATGTTCTTCCCTTCAAATAGCTTGGTCAGGGAGTCAAACATCTCTTTGGGTGTCTTTAGAGATGACACATGTGGGATGAGATGGTCCTTGATAGAGTCAGCAATGATCCTCTTTGCCTTGACCAAGTTCTTCTTGTGGAGGGATTTAGCCTCTTCTTCCTCTGGGATAGGGACCTCTTCCCTTATGTAAGTGTCCAACTCATTTTCTTCCAGGATTAACCCAATCCTATACTTCCATGCTTGGAAGTTATCAGCCCCTTCAAGCTTATCCTTAAGCTTGGTGTGGTGAGACATCTTAAAGAGTACTTCAAATGTAAAATAGAAAAGATTTAGGTCTTACCACTTGATTTGCTCAAAACTGGATTTGGTCCCGGATTAGGGTTTGTCAGAGAAACCCTAAAAATTCAAAATGTGAATTTCAACTTTCTGAAAGGATAGAAAGATGCGCCTTGATGAGCTGATCAGCCTGGTGTATTCAGAATTTGAGATCTGCAAAGCTTCACCCTTCAGAAATGCCTTTTAGTCTTCCCGGGTTCATTAGGGAGGACCCTGAATTAGGGTTTGAGTTTCCCAGAGATTTACCCAACCAAAAATCTCAATCCAAAGCTCTAAACTTCGATGTTTCCAAGGAGCTTCTAGCTATGTCTTCATATTTCAGAAATTCCTATTTTTGTGGAAACCCTAAGTTTTAGGGCCAAAACTGAAAGTGCTCAAAACTGAATTCTGATTGGATAGAAAGATTCACCTTGCTAAGGAGATTCAATCTATCATATTGCTTTTCCAAAATCTGTGGAGAGAAACTGAATAAACAAGAAACACTGGTTTCTGCCACTACACAATGTCTTCTTCTCAGGTTAGTTCTTATACCATGTTAATTGTTGAGCATTAATTCAATATACTCTAGGATCTTTACTGAGAGAATAACATGTACAGTATATCAATGCATATAAATCATAGCAAGCATATCAATCATCACAAGATGCAAACATAAGAGACAATAGACACACAGAGTTTCCATGGGGAAAACCCTAAGGTGAAAAACCCCACAACTTCCTCAGAGATAGATAGAGAAATAGTACAACCAAAGTACAACCAAAGTACACAGAGATAGACTCCTCCTAGCATCTGATCCTCCTCCTCACATGTGCGCCACTTTCCGAGTGATGGATAAGTGAGTAATGAAGTGATCCAAATAGAGATCTCCCGATCTCTATTTATACTTGTCCTGACTGCTCGTTAAACTTATGGGGCCGACTTGTCTAGCTTAGCATAATAACCCAATGTTAACTTAATCATGGCCGACCCCACACATGGTGGTCTAATAACCCATCGGCAAGTTACGAAACTTGCGACACTTGTTAATACATGACGACACTTCCGTATAGAGGAATAATAAGATCTCTATAGGAGTACAATATGCATAGATGAAATACATTCCGAAGTTACATATACATCAACAATGATTTTGCACATCCCGTGAATGTACAACTCCAAGCATCCACACACATGGGATGAGAGCCTTCCTTATGTTCAACAGAACTACAACATATCCCTCCATAGCTCGACCATCCACAACCCTTTTCAAGTGGGCCTAGGATTTTAACCATAGGGTCCCATTGATGTAGCACTACAATTTGCACCCACACAAGTATAATCCTCCCATGTTCAATCGAAGGCTGACAAAACCACCAAATTCATTAAATGGATTCAACACATCTGTTAGCAAGTCCATAATATTTTACAGAAAGCCAATGCTAAATACAAACAACGCCATGATCAATAAAGGGTTCCACACAAGTTTCAAGTGGGAGACAATGTTTGGTTGCATTTGGATAAAGAGAACCCTATAGGACCCCATAGGAATCTAGATCTACTTCTCTATGGGCCTTATACCATCACCAAGGTTATGGGAGACAATGCGTTTGAATTATGTATTCCCCCCTTCCTTGGCTTGCACCTAGTATTCAATGTGGACCTTCCTTGATCATATTTTCCACAACTATTGGACACATCAAAGGTGGAAGAGTAGCTAACACCTATAGAGCTCAACCTTGAATGTGTGGAATATATCACCATCAATAGGATCATGGAAACATAGTTAAGGGCACTCACCAACAGAATTTCCAACTTTATTAGGTTGTCAAAGCAGGGCAGCTCCTACACCAAGGCAAGTGGCTCACAAAGCGTTAAGTTCAACAAACCGTTTCTCCATTTGTTGGGGGAAGTCAAAAAAATGGATACCATTGCTTCCTAAGTGGGGAGGATTGATCCATATGGACATCATTGGCCATCCACCTAGTCCTCTGGCTCAAAACACAATTTTCCATCTTGGCAGTTTTTTTACGGCTTTTCAGGTCCTGAACTTTTGAGTCCATTTTGAGGCTTTAAACTACATTTTTTTGGCATGAAAACACCCAATAGGTAGTATTTAGAATGTGTAATTCTTGAATATACCTTTCTGACGGGATACCAAGAGACCCAAATGGAGACTGGATGCAAAAGTAATGCCCCCGAGAAGTTGACGTACCAACTAACCACAACACGACCCACAAACATTTTGGTGTTTCATTTTCTAGGGTTAGGGTTTTGGATGTTTAAGGTTTTCTCATTGATGCTTTATGTTAGAAGGTCCTTTGAGATTGATTGTAACTGAGTTCTTGTGAATGCGTGTAGCTGTCACATGTCTTCTCAGAGATAAACTGCCACCATTCTAGCGAGTTCATTTACCTCCGGATTTGTTTACAGTTCCTACATAGTTCCTTCATTAATAGAAATTGAGTATTATTGTATCTCCGTGTTTCTGTGATATTTATATGCTTCATTTATTTACCTCAAAAATATGGATCATTAGGTCATAGGAATACAAAGTGAAGAGGAACGCATAATAATTGCAACCGTAATGAAGGGCACTCTCTAAGGCGAGGTGTGTATAAAGGAGTTAGTTTTGCTTGGATGTAGAGATTAGAACCTGGATAAATCCCGCAAGGGGTATAATGATGAAGTGTTTCATTTAAGCCATGTCTCTTTATGTCACAATGATGGATGCTAGTGGTCATAGTGAGTTTCTCTATAAACATGTAATTATTTGTCCCACCCTCAAGCCCATATGTGAGGATAAGATTGCTAGTGCCTTGCCAACCCCCACTAATCAATTGGTTCACATAGAGAGAACATGTCACAAGTGGGATTTGAATCCATGTGGGGAGGATAACATCCTCTCTTCTCAACCTCTTTCTCACTCACCCTCTTTCTCTCTCTCTCTCTCTCTCACACACACACACACACACACACATCCACACACACACATCCACACACACATCCATGTACGTGTTTGTAGAATGATCAAGATTATCTTCTTACTATCCAAATTATCACTTATTTCTCATGTGTTCGCAATCCCTTTCCAATGTACCATTTATATATTAGATTTAGAATAGATCATTTCCTCCTTATTTAAGATTATTCATCCTCAAAGCATAAGATGAGATTGTTTACAAGATCTTCATAAGTTGGAGTGGAGTTGTCAGTTCTTGGTATTAGCTTTCAAAGTTACTTTGAAAATTATTACACCATGTTTGGGGTGCTTGATGAGATGTGGGGTGCATGGTGTATGGTTATCCCTTGTGTGATTCATGATGAACTTGCACATTTTAGGTGGCTTGTTATAGAACTTTCTTCTTACAGATAAGAAGAGGTTCTCTTAGGCTAGACTAGGATGTACTAGCTCTAATCTAAGACAATTAAGAAACAAATGCAACCTTTAATCCTAAATTAAACTCACACACAAGATTTATATGTATTTGATAGTGATAGAAGGATGCGACTTACCTTCCAATCAGACGTTTGTCCTGCTTCCAACTTTGATGCCGAAGCTCCAAAATCGAACCTGTCAAGATCAAACAAGAAACAAACACACGATCTCCCAAATACGTTGAAATACAAGTTAGATTCAAATCATACTAGACACACTTCATGCCAATGATTCAAACACAATGCACACGAAATGGGAAACAAGACAAGTTATTATTAATGAGAAACTTGAAGAAACTTACATATAGTTGCTTGATGTCCAAGTCAGCTCCAGCTCCAAGACTTCCTCCCTCTAGCTATCTCTGCAACTCTCTTAAGATCATAAGTTGGATGCCCCAAGTAGTCCTCCCCTTGGCCCATGGATGGACTCTCCTTTATAGCACTTGAGGAGTTAACCATAAGGAGAGGAAGGTGGATCTTAGGAGGGTTTAGTGGATCAGGCAAGCTAAACAGAGAGAGGAGGTTGAGATCGAATCAAGGGTGTGAATCCCAGGGTGATATCTTAGAAGGTACATATCCAAGATCCAATGCCAAGGGCTAAATTAGGATTTTCGCGCCCCAGACATTGAGCATAATGTGAAAATTGGATGATTTTTGCGGGGCAGGGGTTATGCATAGCGTGAAAATATGAGGGTTTTCGTGGGTTGATAGATGTGCAGGACACAAAAATGGAGGTAAACAAGGTCAAACAAGGGTCTAGAAGGCTGTTTCTCGACTAACAAAGGGTGGATTTGCCTCCAAGGTGTCCATATGAGACCAAGAAGTGTATCGACAACATGTAACATTCATTAGGGAGAAAATGTTACTAGGTCACATAGTATAAAGATGCGACACTAAAACTCAAAGTGTAACTTTGAGGTATAACAGATGCCCCCTAAAGTGTGAGGTCAGAAGAAACTAATGGCCGAAATACTTTAACAGTAAATTGCGCAGAGATAGCATCGAGGGAGTCAGAGAGGAGCTGCAAGGAAACAAGATCTCAAATACCACTGCGGTGGGCATACCCATGCTCAGAACAACTGACTCAAAGCATGGCTGCCGACCAATACACTATAGATCCATGAGAACTAAGATGATATAGACTGCGGACAAATCATGGCTACTATGAACAATCGTAGATCCATGAGACGACAATAACATAGCCATGACCAATATAATAGTGGATATCTGTGACAATACAATAATCGCCATCGCAACCTGGACTTGGAAACAGTTTCAGGAACGCCGAGGGTATTTTACCTGATACCAAAATGATATGAATCTGACCATGTGATTACAATGTCTTGACGTCAAACATGGCAGAAACTACTTGATTACCATCAAATGGTGTAAGCTGTTAACAAGTACGAGGGAAATCACCAATGATGACAATGATCCCCGAGGTATCTCTAGTACATCTCGACAAAATATGAATAGATGAGTTAACATCGAACATCTGTGAGATCATTCGATCACAGTTCAATGATGAAAACCTACTGTCGAATGCGAGGAAACATGCCATTAAAGCATGCAGGTACCAAGGTACTAAGTGTTGATTCCTAAGCCTAATTCCTAGATAGTGAGTTGGCGTCGATAGGAATAGACTCGTCGAAGGCAGGCCATAATGAATCACACATCATCGACACGAAATCGACATGAGAGAGAGATGTGAAGCAATGGATTAAAAGGATATGTACTGACACAATGGAATGTTTAACATAATGGATGACTCAAAGCAACGCTGACCCTTTGAACATATAACGACATGAAGCAGAGCTTGGCAACAGGGATTTAATTAGCAGAGAACAACCACAAGGCGAGTGGATTCAAGACCAGGGAGATGACTCATGACTGTGATTATAACTGATTAGAAAGGACTTAATACCCAAAAGAGGACAAGGTGTGGATGCATGCCATGTTCAAAGGTGACGAACTTCAAGCTGCCAAAAAGGTAAACCTGGCTCATTTCCCATTTTCCCCCATCATAACTGATGAGTACCTGTTTGTTGTTTTACGAGCTTGAAGAGGATAACAGATGCTCGGTATAGCTCATCTGACGGATGAGTCCAATCTCACATGTTTTACGAACCTGAGAAAGGAGGGTTTCGTCCCAATGTGGCACCTTCTATGTTAAATTTTAACGAGTCCAAAGAAGGTAAACTCGACAGTTTTTCATGTTTAGAGAGTTTGAAATAGCTTAAAGAAGACTCCAAAATGTACTTTTTTGTAAAGTTAGTTTCCCAGACCCGAAAAAGTGTAAAACAATATTTGAGAGAACTCTCCCAATCAAAATTTGACTGAGGTATACCTTTCTCGTAAATAGTCTAGATGGGCCGAAAAAGGGGTAACCTATCACCGAATAGATGTCCTTTCAAATACTTTTACAAGTGTGAAAGAGACAAGTGCACTTGGAAATCTTTTCATAATGAGGGAGTTCGAAAAGAGCTTAAAGAGAACTCCTATAGTCCTTTTCATGAGTTAATAATCTTAGTCCGAAAAAGGAAGAAAATAATACTGAGACAATACTTTCCTCATCATTTTACGAGCACGAGTAAAGTTGACTAAGCTCGACACCATTTTTCTTGGTTTAACAAGCATGACTGAGGTGTGAAAAGCGCTTGGAATGTTTTTCAGGTTTAGGTCCAGAGCACGAAAAAAGATAAAGTAAGCACGAGTGAAGGTAAAAAAAGCGTCATACCACCAATGTGAACAACATATGAGATCACGTCAAAATCAATTAAAAAACCTTGGAAATAGGACATTAGTAATTAAAATATCTAAAGAATTTGACCTAAAAAGGGTTCCAAAATAAAATAATAAGCAAAAATATCCATTTAACATGTACAAATAGAGGATAAAGGAGGAAGTTACCCATTTTAACTTGGCTATTTTTACCAAAAGGGGAATTTTCACCTTGTGGAGGGAAAATATTCAAGCGACGATATCCAGAGATCCAGGGCACCGTTTTGACCGTCGTCTGAACTAGGTATATGCTCTTGATCTCATCTTTCTTTTCATATATTTATTTTGCTATTCCATGCCATCTTTTTGGATTTTTTGAGGAACTCTAGGGCAAAAATTTCACCCTCTGAAATTTTTGCGGCCTCTCTATATTGAGAGGCGTGAAATTTTCAGGATTTTTGCGTGGCTTCCTTGAGTAGGGGTGCGAAAATTTACAGTTTTCACGTCGTCGGTGAATTCCCAGGCGCAAAAATCAGCAGAATAGAAAAAAAGGCAAGTTGGTTTCTCATGTTTGGCATAAAATCAGGTCTTTATCTTGTCATAGATGTTTTCTTTGGTGTTTTGCAGAAGTTTGCAACTTGTTTGAGCAAAGATGGTTGACTGGAAAGAGAGAGAGTACGAATATGTTGAAAGAGATGCGCTAAATGAAAACACCACGCTTGTGGCACTAAGGGAATGTGGCTTACTGAAATTCTTAAAAACAAGGGGGATCTGTAAGCAGGGAAAGATGTTAAACTACATCATTCAGATGTGGGATAGTGACATCCAAGATTTCCGTGTTGGAGAACACGTTCTCAAGATAGAGCTTGAAGACATTTACTTCTTGACTAGTCTCTCAAAGAGAGGGGCATGGGTTAGTTTGGTCGGGCATCGGACTATGGAAGAGACCACAAAGGCCTATATCGCCCGTTACTACAGACAAGGGTCCCGCAAGAAAAGTGGGAAAGTGCCCATTACGGATGTGATCAACCTTCCTTTGAGAACCATTCTATACACCATAGCGTGTGTGGTGGGAAGTGTGGGTGCTAATCATGCTACCAAATCATTGATGACCTATGCGGTCGAGTGTATGGAACCAAGGCTGTTCAACTGGTGTGAAGGGGTCCTAGTAAACATTAAGGACCAAGTCACAAAGTGTAGGAATGGGGATGTTACCAAGTTTGGATATGGGAGCATCCTTGTGACGTTATTCTTAGAGAGGGTGCCTTTATTTCATCCTCAAATAAGTATGCCGATCCGTCCTGCACCCGAGCCTCGGATGGCGAGGTGGAGTGATTACGTCGGGTGGCTCAGTGGGCCACAAGTCTTAGCTTTCGGTGAGGACTTCTTCTCGTGGCTTGAGCAGCAGATTGTTATGATTGAGGACTACCCCTATGAAGGGGTGGACTTCCGGGAAGACATCGACCTAACACTGCCGAAGGATGTTGATTGGGATGACTCAGGTATATGACCTTCACAGACATGTTTTTTGATCTTTTTGTAATATATAATTTTTTGTTGTTTTTTAATGTGCGAAAAAGACTTGACATATGTATATGTAATGCTTCAGATCGTGGGCCGAGGAGGCTAGCGGGATATTCACCACTGCGCTGAGGTGGGGTCCAGCGTCAGGATGACTCCGAGGATGAGGAGGAGGCAGGGGGGTTCCGTGATGTGGAGCGGAACCTCCAGGGGTTGACTATGGGTGTCCCTCCCATGAGACTTCCTGAGGTACGATATCATCTTCAGAGGAATTCTGTCGGTGTGCCGGAGCGTATTGGTAGATTGCTTCGCTGCATGGCGAGAGCAGTCATGTGCTATCATGAGAACCGCGAGCCCCATGACTCGGATATAGGTAGTATCATTTTCAACGGCATGTATGCGATATGTAGGCTTGAGAGATAATTTTTGTATGGGACATGAGCCCAATTTTGTCTTTTTGACACATTATATTATATGTACTCAGAAAAAACTATTGTATGCGATTTATGTACATATGGACCTATTTCTGTGTTTTGTTTATTTACAGCGACTTGTGTGTTTCTTATGATGTGTTTTATGTATGAGCTAGATGCCAATCCAATACATAGTTAACCAATGAATCAACTACCATATTGAATTATCTTGGTATATGTGGATATTGAATGAAATCAAATGATCTCTCCAAGAGGCGTACTCTTCTAAATAACTGAAGTAATGTAGGATTGCGAACCGTGTAGACACGATTCAAATGGGATATCACGAGTTGGGAATCCAGGTAAATCGAGAAAGTGCGGATCCCAAGGGAAGTGACTTCAGTTAGGAGTCTGATGAATGCATGGTACTCCGCAATGTTATTGGTTGCAGGGCCCAAGCAGATTCCACCTGAAGATATCAACTCGCCGGCAAGGGAATAGAGTACCCATGCTACAGAAGCAAGGTTCCAGGTATGTTAGCTAGTGCCATGTACGAACCCGTAGTAAGCTGACATCTGTGCATAGAATCACAAGTTGGGGTAAATAAATATATATGAAAAAGAATCCATACACACACAAAAAAATGAACTTAAAAACAATATAAGTACATTATGTACAAGGTGTCTCACGTAGGATAATCCTACGCGTAGAACCTCTTGAGGTACAGCCCGTTACGGGGTCGTTCTAAGGGTGTGCCATCACAATCGATGAGTTTGTAAGCTCCTTTATCCAATACTTGTTTCACGATATAGGGACCATATTATATAGATTCCAATTTTCCTTTCCCTAACTTCTCATGCATCTTATCGTAGGTAAGGACTAAGTCCCCTTCATTGAAGATCCAACGTTGGAAGGATTTATCATATTGGGATTTGACACACTTTTTATGAGCTTCGTTAGCTAATGCAGCGTCGCGGCGGGTTTCATCTAGCTTGTCTAGATACATAAACCGTTCTTCCTCGGAGGTCGTATTGGGTAGTAGTTCGATGGCTAGCTTCAGTGATGGAATTTCACATTCAATTGGTAAGATAGCCTCCAGGCCATACACTAGTTGGAATGGTGTAAACCTGGTTGCATTTTTGACTGAGGATCGATAGGCCCATAGAGTAGAAAAAAGAGATAGGTTCCAATTTGACTTCTTAGTACCTACAGTGCATTGGATCATGCTCTTCAAGACCTTGTTTATGGCCTCTACTTGACCGTTCGCCTGTGGGTAATATGGGGTTGAGTTTTCGTGACGAAAACCCAACTTGGCGCTTAGTTCATTAATCATACGGTTCCTAAAGTGGGAACCATGATCGGTCACAATAGGCTGTGGAACTCCGAACCTAGCAATAATATGGTTGAATATGAAAAGTTCAGTTGTTTTTCCATCCTCTGCATAAGTAGGCATTTCTTCATCCCATTTAGTGAAATAATCCATGGATACTATGACATAGCCATGCCCCCGGGCTGAAGTAGGCTTACACTACATAAAATCAATGCCCCATTTTGCAAAGGGGCCGACAGCAATAACATGATGGAGTGGAGCAGGGTGCGAATGCTTCTTACTATGGAAGAATTGACATGGAGGACATTTCTTGACCGTGTCAATACAATCCTTGAAGATGGATGGCCAGAAGTATCCTACGCGTAAGATTTTCTATGCTGTAGCCATCCTAGAAAGGTGACCACCACATGCTCCGGAGTGGTAGTCATTAAGAACATGTTCAGCCTCATCTAGAGTTAAACAATGTCAGAGGATGGAGTCGACGCCATGATGGTAAAGAGTATCGCTAACGATAATGTAATACTTAGCATGATGTCAGATACAATGACGTTCATCTCGGTTGAGGTTCGGTCGAAAATGTTGGGTTTGGAGATACAAAATGATATCTCCATACCAAGGATCGGATGTGCCAATGAGGAACAACGATTCATCTGGAAGAGAATCGATGGGATTAGCTTGGTCAGTGGCACGAGGCAATGCACACATTAGCTCGATGAAAACTAAGGATTTTTTGGCCTTTGCCTTGGAGAATTCCAAGTCAAATTCTTGGAGAACTACAATCCAGGGAGAGTATTTGCCCCCTATCACTTGGCGTGTTAGGATATAATACATGGGATTGAAGTTCACAATTACAGTAGTTTTCCCGAGCAGGATGTAATGGCGGAATATCTAGACAACAAATGCTGTAGCCAGATCCAGTTTCTCCACATGTGAATAGTGGGTTTCAGAGTCTAAAAGACTCTTACTGAGATAATAAATCACATGTTTGTTACCATTGTCGTCTTCTTGTACCAGCACCATGCCGATGGTGGTGAAGGAAGCAATGAGATATAGAATAAAGTCCCGTGTATAGTTGGGGGGTTGAATAATGGGAGTGTTGGTTAGGGATTTCTTTAAATTGTCAAATGATCGTTGGGATTTGTCGTCCCAAAAGAATGGGACATCTTTCTTTAGAAGCCTCATGTATCCCTTCATTATATCGGCAAAATTGTAGACAAAGTAGTGTAAAATGTTTGCATGCCCTTGCAAACTCTAGAGTTTTGGAATGTTAGAGGGCGAAGGCAGGGCTAAAATAGATTCTACCTTCATGGGGTCGAGGCGTCCGCCATCCTTGGAAATGATGAATCCCAACAATCTGCTGGCTTCCACACAAAACATGCATTTATGTGGATTCAAATGTATCATTATAGTGGCAGCATCATGAGAAAATGGCACTCAGATGATCTGGGTGATTCTCTCTTGTATCAGAATGAGTAGGTAATTAATTCAGATACAGATCTACAACATGTTTGATATCATGAAATGCGTATGACATTGCTCGTTGAAAGGTGGCCCCGACGTTCTTGAGACCAAAGGGTAACTTGCAATACGCGAAGGTCCCCCATGGGAAAATAAAGGCAGTCTTGTGCTAGTCAGAAGGGAGTATCTCTATCTGATTGTAGCTGAAGAAGCCATCCATAAAGGAGAACATGACACTCCTGGCACAGTTATCGATAATCTGGTTGATAAAAGGCGCTGGATAATTGTCCTTTGGAGAAGCCTTGTTTAGATCTATGTAATCGACGCAAACCCTGATCGTGTCCTTTTTCTTTGTGATGGGGATGATATTGGACACCCAATCTGTCAACGGGACATGATAGATGAACCCATCACGAAGAAGTTTTTCGACTTTCGCTTTTATGGTAGCTGTTTTCTGGGGATGCACAGGCTAGAGTTTCTATCGGACTGGTCGGGCACTAGGATAGACTTGAATTTCATGTACCACAATGGATGGGTGTAATTTCTTCATATTTCCAAGTGAAAACGTCGCAGAACTCTTTAAATAGGGGAGTATAAAATTCTATCTTTGTAGGAGTGCATGTTTTACCGATATGGATGTGTTCCATGACACCAGGTTTCACGGATATGTCAATGGGGATGGTCTCCATGACGTTTGCTAAGTTCCCTTTAGAGAATACATCAGATGTATGTATGAGATTCTTAGTATTGACATTATCCAGTGAAGAAATGGATTCAGAATCGTGATCTATCGCTCGAATCGTGGAAAAGATGAACGATGGTGGTGATATTCCCAAGGGGGTTCATCCAGACTCATGATCTCCATAATATATTCATCTGTAGGAAAAATCTATGTAAGGGAGTCACTGTAAGGTAAGGATGAAGGGATACGAGACAATGAACCTGCCACCTAATGGTGTTCAATTGTGTCGATCCAGTCGGGATCCGAATGAATCTCCTGATAGGCTAAATTTGGGTTCAAAGGCATAGTGGTACCATGGGTTTCGAACTCGGAAGGACTCGGTATTTCCCATGAGTCAATAGATTCGTAGGGTAGAGAAGTGCTTGTCGAAATCATGTTAATAAAAAAGAATAGGGGTGGAACTTTCGAAAATACCCCTATGATGGAGGAATCCTTCAAAAGACCAACTCCATTGAGGCTGGGAGTTTTCTAGTAATGGGATATTGTTGGTGGAATTCTGATGTATGCCCTAAGTGCAAAAATCTAGTTGGTCTATCGTGATGATCTTCCCTTGATGGGGGAATTGCACCAAGCGAAAAATGGAGGATGCTATGGCGATCATGGCATAAAACCAATTGCGACCGAGTAAGAGATTGTAGTCTAACGGAGCATCTACGATTTCCATGTGGATAGACATGGTTTTGACCCCTAACTCTATGGCAAGAGATGGGATGAGTCTGTATGGTTGAAAATCATGTCCATCAAATGCTTTTAAAGTAGCAGGAGATTGGGTCACTTCTGGAGAACCAATGGCTCTCCAACAGGCCAAAGACATAATCGAGGTGGAAGCACCTTCATCCAAAATGGTACAATGGATGTTGTGTCCACTGATCCGAGTATGAATCGGGAAGGCGAACTGGTAAGAAAGCCTAGGTTTGAAGTATTCCAGGTTAAACAAAATTGTATTGGAAGAATCTGGATCAATGGCTCCCAATGCTGATAACAAAGTTCTACGCTGTACAGCACAGTGTTGGAGAACTTCGAGGGTCGACACGGCACAAGGTGCTTGAACCAAATCTTCAACGATGTTGTAGTTCTGTGCTGCTTGCACGCTGGGATTAAATGTCGTGTTCCGAATGGTGGCCTTGGGTGGGCGCAACACGGTTTCAACGACAGGTCTCTCAATGTGGAGAGGGACATTATGGGGAGGTGTCGAGGGATATTCTTCTGAGGGAGACTTGCCTTGGGTAGTCACAGTTTTGTTCGAGCCTGGGGGAGGATCATATGTCTTTGTGCGTGTAGATATGTGAAATGTCTCATTAGTAATCATGAGGACTTCGTGATTCGAGGACGTTTTTGCATGGGAAGGGTTGTTTTGATTTCCCCCTTGCGGGGTTTCCTATATGACCATCTGTTGTTGTTGATGCGGAAAAGGGTCGGTTAACACTGCCGGGCGGGAAGAAACTTTTACAAATTTTTTGACTTCCTCTTTGCAAGGACAGTCTCTGGTGTAATGATCTTTGTGACAAATGAGGCATGGAAACTTTGCTTTCCATCTCAGTTTGTTTTCATTGTTGGTATGTTGTGGTCAATGGTTTTCCTGCTACGTGGAATTTTTCTTAGGTTTTCCTCTTTTGTTCTTCTTTTTTCCTCCAGATTGTTGTGACAAGGATTGAATGGAATTCACCTCGGAGGAATGAGCAGGAGAAGTAGAAGTCTTAGGTGTGTCCTAAGTTTGAGATGGAACATCAGTAGTTTGTTTCCCACTCGTTTTAGATGAAAACTCACTATGGCTTGGGGTAGACCACAATAGATAGCTGACTACCAGAAATCAACTCAATTCCCAATGCTATGCTATATAAATGACAATGCTAAGATAATGAAGAATATAACCAACCTCGATCCAAATGTTTGATGTAGATCCCCGTTGGAGATTTTCAATCCGTGCACTTGAATCTGCAAATTAGTCTTGATAGCCAATATACAACAAGTACATATAATATATAAATGGCATTAACATCATCAATAGCAATGGCCCATGATATAATAAGTAAATGCAACCCAATGTAAGATAAACAACATTTACAACATTAATGGACGAGAATATGAGTATTTCTATTAATAAACAAGAAGAAGTACAATGTGATACGACCTCTTTCCGACAACCAATCTGAACCAAGATCTGGATCAATCCACTTGTGCCTCCACCACTTCAATCCTCCATGGAATGGAAAAATCAAACTAGAATAGGAGTTTGGAAGGTGAACATAAAAGGTTCACAACTACAAGGATCAATGAGTGTAGACTCAAGATTGGGAAAAACTCCACTAGAGTTCTCTTGCTCTTCTTTCTCCTCCCGTCCATAAGCCATATGTGCTCAATATATAGTCCTGTCAAAGGTAAGTGAAAGGACACATCAAGGTGTTTCTTGGGTAGATGGAGAGCGAAAGGTCACCCAATGACCACTTTTTGGGAGTAAAAAGTAATAAACTAGTGATTTTTACCATTTTACATGCTACCCACGGGCTATAGTGATGCAACTCGTGGGTATGTCCACTGTAATGATGCAGCAAGTGTACAAGGGAAAAAATAGGGAAAAATAGTGTCTGAAGGATATAAAATGGTTCTGAGTCAGTGGAATGGATCCTCTAGGCCAAAGAGTGCTAATTCTCACAAGGTGGAAGATTACGTTGTAACAGATGCCCCCTAATGTGTGAGGTCAGAGACTGATGCTACGATGGCCGAAATACATTATAAATCTCAGAAGTGGAGTGATGGAGACACAAGTGGAAAGAGCAGCTCACTCGCCATAATACAATAGTGTCCATGAATACATGTCAGTAGTACAACAATCTGATACAATGGGCATGAATAGGTAGTACATAGTGAATATATGTCATAAGTGATCATAGCCATGATCCCTCTACAGTAAGATATGGTCTCCTGCTGAAAAGGAAACAATTGGTGCAAACTGGAGGTACAAACTGCTGATATATGAGAGGTGATATCTCAGATGTAAAGTCATTGTCATAAGTAGCATACTGAATGCCACTATCGCCTGGGGTTTTCTACACAAGTCTTCGATGGTGCAAGTCCCATCAAGTGAATAAAGGAGTTGAGGTCGAACCTGATGTGACATCATATGATTACCGATCAATGATGTATACCGTTAACAGACGCGAGATAACCCACCAATAATGAAAATGAGAATCAAGGAACAGAGCACAATCATCAGAGTGTGAATATATGAGTTGAAGTCGAACACTAGGATGAATCCATCGATCAGGGGACATTGATGTATTCCCAAAACTTTCGATGGCGAGAGAACCTGCCACTAATGACTGCAAGCCTCAACGTACTCAACCGAAATCTAAGACTCAAGTTTCAGAATAAATGGGTTGAAGTCGAAGGAACGAGACTCACTGGAAGAAGGGCATTAAGGCATCCCCCATCAACCAGCATGAGGTACCAGCTATGCTGAAAGATTTGGAAGAACTCAGGTGAAACTGACTGACTCAATAAGGATGGAACATGCAATAGTCAAGAGATCTGAGGAGAGGCCGACTCTAGGTTCAGGACTTCCTTTGAACAAGAGCATGAGCAGATGGATAGACTCAGGCAGCATAGACTTGACATAAACTGTGCAATGCAGGAGGCATTACAAAGGGCTCCGTAATGTTGAATATTGTAACTTCTAAGAATATTATATTTGTACTTTATTATTCCGGAGATGTTTTCATCCCCCCGAGGTGATCCTATTGTGTATCTGGAGATATTTATTCCTCCGATGGATTGTGGTAACCAGGGTTATTAGATCCACCATGTGGGGGTCGGCCCTGAGTTATTTTATTAGGGGTTATTAGACTCCCTTGGGAGAGGTTGGCCCCATAGGGTAAAAAGTCAGTTGGGAAACAAGTATAAGTAGAGGAGGATGTTCCTCACTTATCACATACTTCCATCTCTCGGAAAGTAGTGCACTTGTGAGAGAGAGGTCTACATAGGAGGTAGAGAAGGAGCTCTAGTCTTGGAGCACATCTTGTATTTTGGTTGATCATCTTATTGAGGAAAGCTTTGCTGGGTTTTCTACCCCATGAGGGTTTCCTAGGGTAAAATCTTTGTTTATCTTGTGATTGTGTTTCTTTCAGTGATCTTGATAGTCAAATTAGTATAAACTTATCATGGTATCAGAGCTATCCTAAATAGAACATCTTTCACAAGGTGAAAATATCTCTCTCTCTCTCTCTCCAATGAAAAATTAGGGTTTCTACAAAGTTAGTATTTTTTGGATTTTGATTGCATGGCTGAATAGCCCTTCTAAAAATCAAAGTTTTGAGCCCTAGATCGAGATTTTTGGTTGGGTAGAACTCTGGGAAATTCAAACCCTAGTTTGACCAAAAGTGTGGTAAACCAGAAATTTTGTTGCAGATGCGGAAGGTGAAAAGTTGAAGTTTCCAGAAGCAAAACACACCAGTGTTTCCAATTCAATTAAGCACATCTCCTGGTAAGTATTACTCTATCTCTTGAAACTTAAATCTCTTTGGACTCTCCCAAGAGAAGATACGAAGCTTGAAGACAAGCTAGAAGGTATAGAGAATTTTCGGGCATGGAAATATAGAATTGGTCTCATTCTTGAAGAGAATGATCTTGCTCAATATATCAAGGATGAAGTTGCAGAACCCGCTGAAGATGAATCCAAAGAAAAGTATAGGAAGGATCTGATTAGGGCAAAGAGAATCATTGCTGATTCCATTAAGGACCACTTGATTCCCCAAGTGGCATCCAAGAAGACCCCAAAGGAAATGTATGATGCCCTAGGAAGAATGTATGAAGGGAGGAACATCAATAGGAAGATGAACCTAAGAACTCAGTTGAAGAATACCAAGATGAACAAAGGAGAATCCATTCAAGACTACTTCTCAAGGGTTTCCCAAATCAAGGAACAACTAGATGCCATTGGAGATACCCTTGATGAAGATGAACTTGTAATGACTGCCCTAAATGGTCTCACTAGACCTTGGGAGTCATTTATACAAACTATGTGTGCCAGAAAAGAAAGTATGAAGTTTGATATAGTATGGCAGGATTGTGTTCAAGAAGAAGCTAGGGTAGCCAATAGAGAAGCCCTTCTCAAGGAGGATGACCAAGCCTTGGCTACTCACACCAAAAGAAGAAGAAAGGGTCACTTCAAGAAAGTTGACCACAAGGAGTATCAACCCTCCCATAGATTTAATAGGAGAAGAGGAACAAACTCAGAAAGAGACCTCTCCACAGTCCAATGTTTCAATTGTCTTAAACTAGGACACATTGCTATAAATTGTACTTCACAAACAAAGAAGAAGAAGTTTGTTCACAAAAGACATCATGCACATATGGCAGAAGATGATAGTGGAGAATAAGAAGAAGAAGAAGAAGAAGAAAGGCCTTGAAAGAAAAGATCTAAAGTAAAGAAAAAATATGTAGAAGAATATGTTCTATTTTCTGCACTATCTGGGTTTGTAACACCTGAAGAAGATACATGGCTCATCGATAGTGGTGCTTCAAAGAACATGATAGGTCAAAAGAAAACTCTCTCAAGACTTGAAGAAAAGACTTCTCCACAAAAGGTATCTCTTGGGGATGATTATCAATATCCCATCAAGGGAATTGGTGAAGCAAGCTAAAAGCTTGATTCTGGAACACCATTGAAGATGAAAGAAATTTTATATGTACCAGGTTTGAAGAAGAACCTACTTTCTATCTCAGCACTAGATAAGAAAGGCTTTAGAGTTGCATTCATATATGGAAAAGTACTTATGTGGCCCAAAGGAAAATCAATTGAGGATGCAATTGTTATTGGTGAAGAGGAAGGAGGTATTTACAAACTCAAGGGTCATCCAGAAGTTGCCCTTGTCCATAAAACCACTAGCCCCAGTGAGCTATGGCATAGAAGGCTTGCTCACATTAAATAGAAAGCCCTACCCTATGTAAGCAAGGTAGTTATAGGGCTACTAGACTTAAAGGTTGATCATAATGGCACATGCAAAGGATGTGAAAAAGGGAAGAACATCAAGAACCCATTTCCAAAGAGTGAAACAAAGACTAAGAACACACTAGAGTTAATACATTCAGATGTATGTGGACCAATTCCCACCACATCCCTAAGTGGGTTTGAATACTATCTCACATTCATTGATGACTATTCAAGGAAGACTTGGATATAATTTCTAAAAGGAAAGAATGAAGTCTTTGGAAAATTCAAAGAGTTCAAGGCTTTGATAGAAAATCACTCAGAAAAGAAAATGAAGATTCTTAGAACAGTTAATGGCGGAGAATATACTTCAAAGGATTTTGAAGACTTTTGTAAGGAAGATCGAATCAAGAGGGAACTAACCACTCCTACAATCCCCAACAAAATGGGGTTGTTGAAAGAAAGAACAGAACAATCATGGAAGCTGTAAAGATTATGATACACGACCAAGATCTAACCATGTATCTATGGGCTGAAGTAGCTAGGACAGCAGTCTATGTACAAAATAGACTATTCCATAGTGCTCTTGAATTCAAGACTCCAGAAGAAGTGTTCATAGGAAAGAATCTTGAGGTAAGTCATCTCAAAATATTTGGATGTCCAGTGTACATTCACATTCCAAAATAAAAGAGAACCAAGTTGGACTCTTCTGGTAAGAAGGGAATATTTGTTGGATATTGTGAATCATCCAAAGCTTTCAGAATTTACATCCTAGGTTTTAATCATATGGAAATAAGTAGAGATGTGACATTTGATGAAGAATCAACTCTCAAGAAATCTAGGAAGTGCCAACTTGAAGAAGTCTATGAAGAAGATACATCTCCTAGAATCACAGAGGCTGTGCCCATTCCTGAAGATGCTACACCAGAAGACCATGACATGTTAGAACCACAAGAACCCCCCATTACAAACTTATCTAGAAAAAGAAGGTCAACATGGGCTAGAGACATTATTCAAGGAGTTGAAAAATATGGAGCTCCTGAAGGCTCCACTAGAGAAAGGAAGAAACCAAAGATAGTATCCAACTATGTAGCTTTGATGTGTGATCTTGTAGATCAAGAACCTACTAGCTATGAAGAGGCAGTTCAGAAGAAAGAGTGGGTAGAAGCAATGAAAGAAGAATACCAATCAATAATGAAAAATGATGTTTGGGATATAGTTCCCAAACCAAAAGATAAAAGTGTGGTATCTTCCAAATGGATATTCAAGATAAAACATGTTGCAGATAGTAGCATTGAAAAATATAAGGCAAGATTTGTAGCCAGAGGATTCTCTCAGAAAGAGGGAATTGATTATGAAGAAACATTTGCACCAGTTGCTAGGTACACTTCCATTAGAACTATTATGGCACTTGCATCTATGATGAAATGGAAATTACACTAGATGGATGTTAATACAGCCTTCCTGAATGGTGTGATTGAAGAAGAAGTGTACATAGAACAACCACAAGTATTTGAAGTTAAAGACAGAAGAACACATGTATGCAAGCTGAAAAAGACTTTGTATGGATTAAAGCAAGCTCCTAGAGCTTGGTACGGAAGGATTGATAGTTTCTTGATAAGCTTGGGATTTACCAAGAGTAAAGCTGACCCTAATCTTTATCTCAAAGTTATGGATGATGAACCTGTTATATTATTGTTGTATGTAGATGATCTATTTCTGACTGGAAATGAGAAACAAATTATTGAGTGCAGGAAGAAGCTCTCTTCAGAATTTGAGATGAAAGATCTCGGATTAATGCACTACTTCTTAGGCCTAGAAGTATGGCAAGAACCAAAAGGAATATTTCTAAATCAGGGTAAGTATGCTGTGGGGATTTTGAAAAGATTCGATATGTTGGAGTGTAAAGCCATGGCCACTCCCATGGACTCTAACTTGAAGTTATTAGTTGATGACTCATCAGAGTTAGTGGATATGACTCTATACAGACAGATCATTGGGTCATTGATGTATTTGACAAATACCAGACTAGACATATGCTTTGATGTAAATACCTTGAGTCAGTATCTAGTGGAACCTAAAAGAGTTCACTTAATAGCTGCAAAGCATGTGATGAGGTATCTAAAGGGTACAATAGATTTTGGTCTATATTATTTTGGAAATCATGAATTTATATTGCATGGTTACTCAGATTCTGATTGGGCAGGAAGTGTTTCAGATAGGAAGAGTACATCAGGTGGATGTTATGGTCTTGGATCTGCCATGATCTCATGGTTCAACAAGAAACAGTCTAGTGTGGCTCTCAGTACAGCCGAAGCGGAATATATAGTTGCTTGCTTTACTAGTTGTGAAGCAGTATGGCTTCAGAAACTATTATCAGGATTGTTTGACTTAGAGATGGATCCCACTGTGATCATGTGTGAAAACTAGAGCTGTATTAAGATGACAAAAAATCCAGTGTTCCATGATAAGTCAAAACACATAGAGATCCGATATTTCTATATACGAGATATGGTGCAAAAAGGAGCTATCAAGCTCGAGTATGTGAGCACTGATGAACAAATTGATGATATATTGACCAAACCTCTGTCTCGAGTAAAGTTTGAGTATTTCCAAGACAAGCTTGGTGTAGTTCAAAAGGACCTTCCTCGAAAGGGGGAGTGATGTAAACACTGATGAGAGATTGCCCGTATCGATAGTGATGTTGATGATGAGGATAGTTGTATCAATGATATGCTTACTTGTATTGATGATGATATGTATACTTAGGATACTTGTATTACTTGTATGGTTGTTATGTATACTAAGGATACTTGTATTACTTGTATTTGATGATATGTATACATGTATTGATGAGGATACTTGTATTGATGATATGTGTACTTGTATTGATGAGGATACTTGTATGGTTGATATGTATACTGAGGATACTTGTATTACTTGTATTTGATGATATGTATACATACATTAATGAGGATACTTGTATTGATGATATGTGTATTTGTATTGATGAGGATACAATGGGGATTGTATCGTCCTCGGACTTCGGTCCCTTGAATTGATCCGTAGACAGATGTCTTCAAGAATGAAGTCCTTAGTGGACAGGTGGGGATTGTATTGTCCCCGGACTTAGGTCCCTTGAATTGATCCGTAGACAAGATGTCTTCGAGAATGAAGTCCTTCGTGGAAAGGTGGGGATTGTATCATCCCTGGACTTCGGTCCCTTGAATTGAGCCGTAGACAAGATGTCTTCGAGAATGAAGTCCTTAGTGGATAGGTGGGGATTGTATCGTCCCCGGACTTCGGTCCCTCGAATTGATCCGTAGATAGATGTCTTCGAGAATGATGTCCTTAGTGGACAGGTGGGGATTGTATCATCCCCGGACTTCGGTTCCTTGAATTGATCCATAGACAGATGTCTTCAAGAATGAATTCCTTAGTGGACAGGTAGGGATTGTATCATCCCCGGACTTCGGTCCCTTGAATTGATCCATAGACAGATGTCTTCGAGAATGAAGTCCTTAGTGGACAAGTGGGGATTGTATCGTCCCCGGACTTAGGTCCCTTGAATTGAGCCGTAGACAAGATGTCTTCGAGAATGAAGTCCTTAGTGGATAGGTGGGGATTGTATCGTACCCGGACTTAGGTCCCTTGAATTGAGCCATAGACAAGATGCTTTCGAGAATGGGGATTGTATCGTCCCCGAACTTAGGTCCCTTGAATTGAGCCGTAGACAAGATGTCTTTGAGAATGGGGATTGTATCGTCCCCGGACTTAGGTCCCTTGAATTGAGCCATAGACAAGATGTCTTCAAGAATGGGGATTGCATCATCCCCGGACGTAGGTCCCTTGAATTGATCCGTAGACAGATGTCTCCAAGAATTGAATTATAGGACTACATCATCCCTGAACCTTTGGTTCAAAATGTATGTGATCTGGATTGCATCGTCCATAGACATGAGACTTGTCTTAAAGTGATAAGGATTGATCATCCTGGAACCTGATCTGGATTGTATCATCTAGGGACCTATGTCCTAAAGAGAGCAGGACTGGTCATATTGTAATATGATTGTGTGTATTGTAGAGTATGCTATGATGATGATCCAGATGCTGTAGATCGAGATGATGATCCAGATACTATAGATCGAGATGATGATCCAGATGCTGTAGATCGAGATAATGATCCAGATGTTGTAGATCGAGATGATGATCTAGATACTGTAGATCGAGATGATGATCTAGATGCTGTAGATCGAGATGATGATCCAGATGCTGTAGATCGAGATGATGATCCAGATACTGTAGATCGAGATGATGATGATGATGCTGTAGATGCTCGGGTGCTGCAGAAGATGAAGACTCAATACTGATGATGCTGATGTTCCAGTAACTGCTTGAGTTACTGATGATGATGTATTGAAGGAAGCTTCCAATGATTTATAGATGTATCATGTATGATGAAGTTGATGACTCCTTGCTCCTGCAGATGTTGTTATAATATCCTTCTCGTTAAGGGGGAGTGTTGAATATTGTAACTTCTAAGAATATTATATTTGTAATTTATTATTTCGGAGATGTTTTCATCCCTCCGAGGTGATCCTATTGTGTATCCGAAGATGTTTATTCCTCTGATGGATTGTGGTAACCAGGGTTATTAGATCCACCATGTCGGGGTTGGCCCTGAGTTATTTTATTAGGGGTTATTAGACTCCCTTGGGAGAGGTTGGCCCCATAGGGTAAAAAGTCAGTCGGAAAACAAGTATAAGTAGAGGACGATGTTCCTCACTTATCAAACACTTCCATCTCTCGAAAAGTAGTGCACTTGTGAGAGAGAGGTCTACATAGGAGGTAGAGAAGGAGCTCTAGTCTTGGAGCACATCTTGTATTTTGGTTGATCATCTTATTGAGGAAAGCTTTGCTGGGTTTTCTACCCCATGAGGGTTTCCCAGGGTAAAATCTCTGTCTATCTTGTGATTGTGTTTCTTTCAGTGATATTGCTAGTCAAATTAGTATAAACTTAACACATAATAACCGGAAGCTTAACCAATCGGTGGAGTAAACTGAGAAACAAGTACATCTCCTAAGGTCCAAATATAGTCCCAACTCATAATGTATGGAGTGGAGTGAATGCTTTGTTCAAAGGCGACACAACAACTGCCAACAAGAAGTAGTAACCATAATCCCATCCGGCTTTTTGGAATATTTGATTTTTTGGTCTTTTTCATATTTGGGGAAAGCTTGAAAAAGAATAAAATTGCTTATAGTACAACAAGTGAGGGAACGAGTGTTAAATAGTGAGCAGACTAGTCCCAAGCAGTGGAACATACCTATGATCAATGCAAGGAAGCGTATGCAGGATGTGGACACTCGGGGGTGTGTTCCCTCTGGGTAAAGGGTCATCAAGCTGCGAAAGATAAATTAAGGCTCTGCTTGGATTGGAAGGTAAAGTGCTTAGGCACATGGCTAATAAGTGAGTAAGCGGGAGCCGACACAAGGCTCAAGCGACAAGCAGGATAATGCAATGCAATCACAACTCGACATAAAATGGGAGTCCTTTTTCGTAAAGTTAGTCTCCTCACATGAAAAAGTGTAAAACAATGAGAGAAGAAATTTTCTAGTCATGTATGACTAGAGTATACCTTCTTCGTAATTAATCCACAAAGGTCCGAAAAAGGGGTAAAATTATACCTAAGTGAATGTCGCTTCAAATCCTTTAACGAGTCTGAAATGACAAGTATACTCGGCAATCTTGTTTGATTTGAAAAAGTCTAACAAGGGCTTAAAGAAGACTTTATAAAAATATTTTCTGTAAAGGTTTAATGAGCGCGAAAAAGTAAACTTGTGATCTTCTTACTGTTGTTAACGAGCTCAAAGTAAAGGTGGAAGAATGCTCGTAATGGGGGGCAGACGAGTGTTAGGGACATGCGAGACTAGTTCCAAGCACATGGAACAAAGCTATGCATAATGCAAGGAACACGAGCAAGATAATGTGAGGCACCTACAACAATTAATTAACAAGAAGACGCGAAATAGCAGAAATGACAGAACTCAGAATCACTTTTGTATTGATCACAGGCCACTTCGAGGGGGCAACCTCCTTTGAGCAAGCTCAATACAAATAACTTCACGGTGCCTTCATAGGTCTCAACACCCACTTATATACTAATTCTAGGCGCCAATACTATGGGTCGAAACCATGGGCCGTTACAAACTATGGATTAACAATACTACGGGCGACTTACAAAGCATATGCGCCAACAACAATAACACAAACTATTGATTAACAAATACTACGGGACGACTTACAAAGCATATGCGTCCAATAACAACCTACTAACAAAGTAAAGACATGGGTTCCTAACATCCCCTCCCCCTTGAAAAAAAGCTTTGTCCTCAAAGCTTTAGATGTGGAAATTGTTGTTGAATCTGAAGGAGTGGTTCCCATGTAGCATCCTCTGGTTGCATGCCGTGCCACTGAATTAAGACCTCTGTGATAGAGTGAGAGCGAAGCTGACGCGTGCGCCGATTGAGGATGGCCTCTGGCTCCAAAAGGATGGATCCTTCATTATCCAGTTCGGGTAAAATCGTTTGGCCGCTGATGTTGGTGCCAAGAACTTTCTTCAGACAAGAGTTATGAAAGACTGGATGAATGCGGGAAGAAGGAGGAAGTTCCAATTTATAAGCGACGGACCCAATCTTCTGAAGAATCCGATATGGCCCATAGAACTTTGGAGCGAGCTTATGACGTCCTTTGAGTTTCAAAGAGGATTGCTTGTACGGCTGGAGACGAAGAAAAACCATATCGCCGACTTGAAAGGTGCGCTCTGAACGGTGTTGATCAGCTTGTTGCTTCATGCGATTCCTTGCCATGTGAAGATTGTCCCGCAAAATGCGAAGAATCTGATCTCGGTTGCGAAGGACCCTGTCAACTTCCTGAACTGGTGAACTGGTGGGGGTGTATGGAAGAAGAGCTGGAGGTGCCTGACCATAGACTGCTTCATATGGGGTCATTTTGGAGGCAGTGTGGTAAGAGGTATTGTACCACCATTCAGCGAGAGGAAGCCACTTTGCCCACTGATGTTGTTGTTCCGAGGTGAAGCAACGAAGATAAGTTTCCAAGCATTTATTAACAATTTCAGTCTGACCATCTGTTTGTGGGTGATACCCTGAACTCATCTTCAGTTTGGTGCCAGTGTGACGAAATAGTTCTGTCCAAAAATGACTAGTGAAAGTCGCATCACGATCCGAGACAATGGAAGAAGGGATGCCGTGAAGACGAGAGATCTGGTCCATAAAAATTTGAGCGACGGAGGAGGCTGTATAGGGATGGCTGAGAGCACAAAAATGACTATATTTGGAGAGACGATCAACCACAACGAGAATTACTGTCTTTCCGCCAGATTTAGGGAGCCCTTCGATGAAATCCATAGAAATATCTGTCCAAATCCGTGTAGGTATGGGCAAGGGTTCAAGCAATCCTGGAAGGAGTGTTGTTTCACCCTTATTGCGCTGGCAAGTATCACATTCGGCCACCATCTGTTGAATTGTCCTTTTCATGCCTTGCCAAAAGAAGTTACGCCGTGCTCGTTCATATGTTTTGAGGAACCCAGAGTGCCCGGCTGATGGAGAAGCATGGAGTTCATAGAAGACAGCCTGTTGAAGATCTGTGCTCTGGGGAAGCACCAGACGACCCTTGTATTGCAGAGAAGCACCATCCCAAGAGTAATGTGGGACCGCAGAAGGATTGTTGGTCAAGCGCTGGATGATCTGAGATAAGGAAGAGTCATTGACATAACCCTGTTGAACAGATTGCAACCAATTTGGAACAGGCATAGAAATAGCTGAAAGAGAACCTTGGGCATCAAATGTACGAGAAAGAGCATCTGCCACAATATTGTCTTTACCCTTCTTGTAAGTGATCTCATAGTCATAACCCATGAGTTTGCTAACCCATTTCTGTTGTGCTGGGGAGGAGACACGCTGGTCCAAGAAATATTTCAAACTCTGGTGATCAGTCTTGATGCAGAAATGATTCCCTAATAGGTATGGCCGCCACTTCTGTACTGCATGCAAAATAGCCATCATTTCCTTCTCATAGGTAGAGGCAGCTAAATTCTTACCGGAAAGGGCTTTGCTGGTGAATGCAATGGGGTGTTCATCTTGAAGGAGAACAGCACCAAGTCCATTGCCGCAAGCATCACTCTCAATCGTGAAGGGCTTGGAAAAATCGGGCATAGCTAGCACAGGTGTAGTACACATAGCTTGTTTTAGTTTGTCAAATGCACACTGAGTAGCAGGTGTCCATGTAAAAGCATCTTTTTTCAATAGGGCAGTTAATGGAGCAGCAATCTTCCCATAATCCTTGACAAACTTGCGGTAGTAGCCAGTCAACCCCAGAAAACCACGAAGGCTCTTGAGTGTCTGAGGATGTGGCCAATTGTTCATGGCATCGATTTTGGCAGGATCCACGCGAACCCCTTGTGCTGAGATAATGTGCCCGAGATACTCAACTTCCTTTTGTCCAAAAACACATTTAGACTGCTTGGCATGGAGATGATGGTCAGAGAAAAGTTGCATGACAAGATCCAGATGCTGGAGATGTTCATCCCATGTTTTACTGTAGATGAGGATATCATCAAAGAATACCAGAATGAATTTCCGCAAGTAGGGTCGAAATATTTTATTCATTAAGGCCTGGAATGTGGAAGGAGCATTAGTGAGGCCAAAGGGCATGACCAAAAACTCATAATGGCCATCATGTGTGCGGAAAGCTGTTTTAGGAATATCCTCCTCATGAACCCGAATTTGATGATACCCAGAACGAAGATCCAACTTGGAGAAAAAGTGAGCCCCATGAAGCTCATCAAGAAGCTCATCAACAACAGGAATTGGAAACTTATCCTTGATGGTGAGGTGATTAAGTGCTCGGAAGTCAATGCAGAGGCGCCATGACCCATCTTTTTTGCGGACAAGAATAACTGGAGAAGAAAAGGAACTAGTGCTTGGGCGAATAATACCTTGCTTCAATAAGTCCCGCACGAGCATTTCAATCTCTGTTTTTTGGTGAAATGGGTAGCGATAGGGCCTGATGTTGGGAGGAACGCTGCCAGGAAGGAGCTGAATACGATGGTCTTCTGGCCTGGAAGGTGGTAATCCCACTGGTTCAGCAAAGACACCTGTATATCGATTCAGAATTTGTTGTAGATCCAAGGGAATAGTGGAGACCGCGGATGGTTGCATCTGGATGGAACTGATCTGAGCGATGACACCATGTGAACTCTTCTTGAGGAGTTTCTCCATGCGATGTGAACTGATGATGCTGAGAGAACCTGGTTGTAATCCTGTCAATGTGTGTTTGTGTCCATTGAGGGAAAACTGCATCCAAAGTTCGGCAAAATCCCATAAGATAGGGCCGAGTGTGCGTAGCCATTGAGCGCCCAAAACCACATCACATCCGCCTAAGGGCAAGGCAAACATGTCAGAGCGCAGGATATAATCTCCCATGGAGATAGGCACATTTCGACACTTCCCTTTGCAAGGTAAGGTGCCCCCATTGGCAATCATGACTTCAAAGTTGGAGCACGGATGGATAAAACAATCAGCTTGTTTGGCGATCCGAGGGTCGATGAAATTATGAGTGCTACCCGAATCAATGAGGATTGTAAGAGGAAGCTTCTTGAAGTAACCCCTGACCCGCATTGTTTGGGGGGTGGTGATTCTAGCTAAAGCATGGAGAGATATCTCTGGCTGGTCATCTTGAGACGGAGGGTCAATAGGCGGTTCCTGAATGTCGACCGGAGCATCCAGTGTTTCTAGATCTTCGTCACCCATTTCAGAGGCAGGTGGAGACTCCACATCCAGGAGATAGAGCTTTTGCTGAACACATCGGTGTCCCCGAGTGAATTTCTCATCACAATTATAGCAAAGCCCCTTTTCTCTGCGTGCTTGCATCTCTGCTTCAGATAAACGCTTGATAGGAGTCGGTCGAGGAGCCTGCGGTATAGGTGGTCGCTGAGAACCCATATTTCTGAAGGGAACAAAAGTGGGCTTGGAGCGTTGCTGGGCTGCAATCTTGTCTTCTGCCAACTTAGCCAACCCGAGTGCTTCCATCATTGTGTTGGGACAGAACATTTTGACCTCAGAGCGAATGGCATCCTTTAGACCACTGATAAAACAACTCCGGTAAAATTCATCAGTCAATCCTTCGGTGTGGTTGGCTAGATTCTCAAATTCGGTTTGATACTCTCTCACAGTGCCAGTTTGGCGAAGTTTAGTGAGGGCTCCTGTGAAGTCATCAAAAGCACTAGGACCAAATCGTTGCAAAAGGAGCTGACAAAAGTCTGGCCAGTTGGGCTCTGGATGAGCCTTGATGTACCAACGGTACCATTGAAGAGCCTCCTGTTCCAAATGAAAGGATGCCAATTGAACTTTGTTGACATCAAAAGTATTATGCAGACTGAAATACTGTTCTGCACGATATATCCATCCAGTTGGATCAGTACCATTGAAGCGAGGAAAATCAAGCTTCTGACCACGGAAATTGCTGGAAGAAGAGAACCCATTGTCTACTGAAGACTCGGACTGCCGTTTGTTGTTCATAGCTGAATGTTCAAGATGGAGACCAAGAAATTTTTCATCCAGATCTTGGAGTTTGGCTTGGATGGCTGCAAGGGCTTCCTCCATGGTTTTTGCTCCTGCACGGGTGACAACCATAACCAGGGATTTTTTTTTTTTTTTTTTTTTTGGGTAGGAAAACAAAAACAGGAACTACTTCAGTAAAGGAAAATTTGGATTTGAGAAAAAATCAGAAGGGTAATTGGGGTTTGACTCGTTTTTTGGACACAGTTGGATAGATAGGGAAGCAAAAATGAGGATTTTAGCAGCGGGGTGAAAGGATGGAAAAATTTGGCAGAGGGGAACAAAGAAGCAGAATTCAGAAAGGAACTCTGTGGTAAAAATTGAAGGTGATTGGGTGAAATCTGAGGAAGTTATGGCAAACCCTAAAAATAGACAAATGTGGGATTTCGGGCTGTAGGAAAGGAAATTGAGGATAGGGTCCTCAGGGATGAAATATGCAGAATGGAATGACAGGGGTTCCCTGAAATTGTTTTTTTTTTTTTTTTTTTTTTTTTCAGACTAGAGCGGCTAGGGCTCAATGTTTTTTTTTTTTTTTTTTTTTTTTTTTTACAGACTGGAGCGGCTACGGCTCTGCTTGCAGAATGGGATCTCTGGTTCGAAGGATTCTGGAACAACGCCGAACGGCTGGACCTGGAACGGTTTGCAAAATGAATCTGAAACGGCACAGCAGTGATCGACAATAGTTCAGCTGAAAGTAGATATGGACCCCAGGTATGTGCGGCTTCCTAACAGTTCAGGGTTTTCACTCGGCCACCAATGCTGTCTGACGGCTTGCGTATTGGGGCAGTACCCCTCACTCCACGGCTCAGGTAAAACTGATAACCGCTTTGCCACAAACGACAGCTCTTGGTTTACCTCACGGGTGGGAACTAGTCAATCAGGTAGGGGTCGTTGCCCTTTTCGCCGGCAGGTCCTCTCAATGGGCCAGCTACTTCGGGGTTCCTGTGGTACTCCTCACAATGAGTTTTAGGGCTTATGCCCAATTACTTCCCACAGTTAAGCGGATAGGGATTATTCCCAAATCCGAACCTGCAACAGATGTGAAAAAAAAATTTTGGCAGAAATTTCACCCAGCGAGCCCAAGAAAGTGCTCTGATACCAGATGTGAGGCACCTGCAACAATTAATTAACAAGAATACGCGAAATAGCAGAAATGACAGAACTCAGAATCACTTTTGTATTGATCACAGGCCACTTCGAGGGGGCAACCTCCTTTGAGCAAGCTCAATACAAATAACTTCACGGTGCCTTCATAGGTCTCAACACCCACTTATATACTAATTCTAGGCGCCAATACTATGGGTCGAAACCATGGGCCGTTACAAACTATGGATTAACAATACTACGGGCGACTTACAAAGCATATGCGCCAACAACAATAACACAAACTATTGATTAACAAATACTACGGGACGACTTACAAAGCATATGCGTCCAATAACAACCTACTAACAAAGTAAAGACATGGGTTCCTAACAGATAAGGACACTCAGGTGGTGTCTGCGAATTCGGATGACAAAAGGTTCAAATGCATCATAACAATGGGGAGGCATAAACCTATATGCAAGGTTCCGAATATGCCTGCCATGACCGAAGAAAATGCTGAAAAGGACCGATAAACAAGTATAAGTCTAGCTAAGAATCTTGTCTCCAAGAAACATAAGTACCAAGATCATCTCTAAAACGTACGTAAGGAAAAATTTGATACAAGTCACTGCGGTAGAAACATTTTCAACTTCGCTATTGTTAACCTCAAACATAACATAGGTAGAGCTAACCACTGAAGGTGCCATGGTACCAATACCTGAGGGATCAAAATGATCATCTTGAAAATGAAGAGCAAAGCTGAAGGATGTGAAGGAATCTACAGTGGCAAATTCATCATCACAAGAGTTGGAAATTCTAGAAGTAGAATCGAACTCATCAGGATCACCAATTTGCGGATCTATAGGAGAGTCTAAAGGCTCATCACTAGGGAGATAAGACTTTAATGTCAAACCGGTGCTAGACAAAACTATGCCTGGATCAAAATGTATGGTAGACTGTATTCTAGACTCATCTTGTTCAATAAGATCAAAGGTAGGAGGGGAATGAGATCTATGATAAATATCCCCCCACGGCTTGTCATCACCACTCGTGGCCTCAATAAAAACTTCAGCTGAAGGTAAAATACCGTCAAGGAAACCATGTGAACAAGATAGGTTGACTGCACATGTGGGCAGCATAACAGGATCTTCCTCTACTATCCATGAAGAAGAGAGATCCGAATCTGCAATGGCTGATTGAACATGATAAGCAATATTGACTACAGACAAGGGCATATCCATCCCAATGTGCGAAACATCTCCAGATGGGGAACTCGTGGAAGGTGGATCCCATGGATCACTAAAGTATGATGTCCGGAAAAGTACATGATTCAACGAGGAAGGAGCATCATCGGAGATGGTTCCTATGAAGTAGACTGGTGCAGGGAGGTCGAAAGATCCCATTAATGAAGGATACATTCCAACACCCATGTTGCCAGTTGCCGGCTGAGAATGAGTAACCTGTGGGACTATGGATCCTGTGGATGCCATGGAAGGGGAATTAATGAAATCCAGCTGATCGATGGTCACAATCTTTCCTTTGTGAGGAAAGTAGATAACTCTGAATACAGTAGACGTGACAACCTTCATAGCGTACATCCAATTCCGACCCAGTAAAAGGTTGTAGTTGATGGGTGCATCAACCACCTCAACTTCAATAGGCATAGATTTACCTCCCAAGTAGACAACAAAGGAAGGGATAATTCCATGTGGTTTAAATGACCGACTGTCGAATGCAGTGAGCGTGGTTCTAGATGCGAGTAGAGGAGGAGAGCCGAGATCTTTCCAACAAGTTAATGACATTACTGACGCGGAAGCACCTTCTTCAACCATCGTACGTTTGAAATTTTTTTGAAGGCACGCCACCTGGATTTGAAAAGCCACGTGGCAGGGTAAGCGAGGTTGGACATCAGTACTGTCGAAGTTGATAATAGTGGGACTTCCTGCATCCTGAACTCCTAACGCACTCAAAAGGGCATGCTTTTGAGAAGGATAGGCTTGCAAGACTTCAAGAGCCGACATGGCACACGGAGTTTGGCCCAAATCTTCCACGATGGAGTAGTTATGGGCGGCTCGAGAATTAGGATTATGCGTAGAGCGCTTAAGAACACCTTTTGGTATCCATGGCATATTAGAGGGCTTCTCGATATGCAAGGAATTGTCAGGAGGAGGGGGAGGGGGAGGCTCATTTCCCAAATTGGGTTGTGGTGCATCATAATTGCGTTGACGAGTGGCAACACTAACCTCTGACTGAACCATGTTCACACATCCATAACCACCAGTATTGGAAGAAGACATTGCCGTCTCAGTAGGTCCATAAACAATGGTGGGAGCATGCGAAGCCATGTTTTGATGATGAGGTAGGGGATCCTTTAACATAGCTGGGCTCTGTGCCAAATGCTTCGATGCTTCTTCAATTCGAGGACATAAGTGAGTAAGATAGTCTTCCCCACAGAGCTTACAAAGAAACTTCACCTTACGCCTAGGTTTACGGTCCTCACCAGCATTTTCGCCTCCCCGAGGAGGGTTGGCGTTATCTTTACGGGTGGTATTGCGATTGCTATTGTTATTCCCATTGTTTCCACCCTTACGATTGTTTCTCCCCTTTTTCTTACCACCAGGTTGCTGGTTACCTGATTGGTTTGTCATTTGCACATTGTGTACATTTGACGATGGGGTGGAAGTGGACAAGGTGTGGACCTGTCCGGGAGTAGACTGGTTTAGCGACAAATTTTGCATTTTATTAGCTACCAAATCTATGGGGTGAGTGCTTGCGAATCCTATGATGCCATTGGCATGTGGTCCAGGAACTGATTGAGGTTCATGATGTGTTCGCGGTGCGTCAGGAATATTGTCATACAAAATGGCAGACTGAGAGTATAATAAGTCTAATTGCTGGACTTTCAAGATGGCTTGTTCCTAAGTCATAATGCCAGACATTGAAAAATCCTTCGCAATGTATGGGAGTAGAGACTTGAGGAACCATTCCAACAGGAACTATGGAGGAATGTTGGGTTTCACTAACCTCTTCTGCCGATGCCACTCTTGAACGTGGTTAGAAATATGTGTGGCTTTGGTCTGGCGGAAGGTAGATAAAAGTTAAGTACCAGTATCATAGCAAACCGGCAACTGGAAATGATCCAAGAAAACCAAAGCGATCTCGTTAAAACCCCTATAAGTGTTTCTAGGCAACTCGACGTACCACTTCATGGCTGCCCCCGGGAGGGTGCATTGAAATAGTCGCAATCTAACAGAATCATGATTCAATGAGTTGGAGGAGCACCACAGGTGAAATGTTGTGAGATGATCACCCAGGTCCTCACCACCTTTCCCTTCAAACTTAGGAATGTCCGAAGGGAGATTGGTAGAGACCGGAGGCCAGTTAGGGTTGTGACACATCGGATCATTCGTGAGCTTCAAAAGATCTGGAAGATTCAAGCATGCAAGGAACAAGAGCTGAGGATGGAAAGCTTGATTATAAGCTCCCATAAAAGGTTAGTTGAACAGAACCGAATTATAAGATGGGCCAAAAGCTTGACCATGAGGATTAAACTGCTGATAATGAGGACCTGACGGACCATAAGCTTGACCATGGCTATAGGATTGATAACCTCCTCCTGCCTGACCCATATGAGAGTAAGCAGGTATGTATGTGTTTTGGGCACCATATTGGGGTGGGTTGTACTGGTGGCCAACACCGACTGTGTTGTAGTAAGGGTTGCCACCATAAGTATGGGCCATATATGTACTATTCATAGCGGGAATCGAGTTGTAATTACCATAATGGTATGGTATGTTCCCACCCCCAGCATTTGGATCAGCTTGAGTAGTCGTGTGGTGGCCAGAAGCATGAGATGTATTCCCAGCCCCAACATTGGTGTTACTAGTAGCAGAGATGATGGCATTATGTCCATGTGGATAGGATATATTCCCACCTCCAACATTGGAATTACTAGTGGCGGCAGTGGACGCAAAAGTATGTGGTATATGTCCACCCTCGTGGTTAGGAGGAGCATTAACATTTGCGAAAGTAGTCCTGGGTTGATGAGTGGCGGCATGTGTATTAGGTGGTGGATGGCGAGTCATGTTTCGAACAACGTTCCTATTAGGTTGGGCAGTCCTAGGAGGTGGTCTTCTTCCAACATTTGCATTGTTAGGAGGAATATGACCAGTCCCCATACTATGTGTGCGAGTGGACAATGTAGTGCCCCCAATGAGGGTATTGCCCCCAGTGGGTGCAGTGTGGCCAACACCATGGCTAGTGCCGGCATGACTACCAAACGTAGTGGAAGGATCAACTGTGCTATAACTAGGCATACCAAAAGAGAATGCGGTTGGGTTGACCATAGGACCAATGTCATCATGTAACTCTGGCATCCCGTGTCTATAATTGTGTGGAAACAAAGGAACAAATGGGTCGTCCTCAGGTGGATCTGGACCAAACAAACTATGTTGGGTCTCAGGTGGATCAGCCCCCCACGCCTCCTGAGGAGTAGGGGATTCTGAAGTGTGTTCGAATCTACCCGATGGAATCGTAGGTATTTCTTCAGTATCGAAATGTGCAACAGTCATGACGTCTAGGACGTATGTCTCGTAGGAATCCGAAGACTCAGAGGGAGCCTGTCGGTGTCCCCTAGCAACATGGCGTGAAAGCTCGGTAGGTTCTAAACCAACCAAAAGATGGGATTGGCGGAGAGTAGGACTCCGCGCCATGATATCTCCGGAGAGAATATAGAATCAAAACGTCCCCTAAAGGCCAACTATCAATCAAAAACAATAAATCAAAAGAACACACCTAGAGAAACTACAGCCAAGAGCAGACAAACAGAGTGGCTAAATGAGCTCCCAACAATAGAGTCGGTATGTCTTGCCTAGGAGAGGCTCGAGACTCCCAAACTATAGCCAGAGGTAATAGAATCAGTTACAACTGCCCCCAGACTTCACTGCGTGCACAGGGTCAAGTCCCTATACAATGGCAACTGTGTTGTCCGACCCCTATCTGACTCAGGACACAAACAGCATAACCACTGCAAGTACCCTATGTGATACCTAGGTAAGGAAACTATGGTCACCGCTATATAACCAATGCTTAGGGGGACAGTCGTAGGTGGGATCTGTTGTATGGGTAGGGTAGCTAAGCCTGAAGCACAAGAGGACGAACCTCCGGTACCCCTAGATACGAACAAAGCCTGGAAATAACACCCACGTTCAGCCGGTATCAGAGGGATATCTCTTCAACCAACCTCCCATGACCTCATTCTTAACTCTGGCTTGAGTAGAGCTTCCTGAGAACACCGATATATACCATGGATTCCTCCACTCCCTAGTTAGACACCTAATGTTTCGTCTAGTAGTCTTGGATTGTTAACTCACAATGATCTATTCCAAGACTCTAAACCTATGCTAGTTGGTGTAACTTATAAATAAAATCGGTCTAATAAATTTTAAGATTAAGCGTTAATTTTAATGGCTCTGATTACTCAAGGGATATGATCATGAAACTAGTGATGTGTAAGACTCAACAGTATGCAAAATCGTCAAATCCTAGACTCATCTATCCAATGAAAACAATGCCACTAACATGCAAAATCAATCCAACGGTTCCGAAATAAATATGCTATCCTTTTATATTTTTCGATGCACAATCAGAATCTAAATGAAGGAAGAAAGCACTCAATGCAAGATGCAATACATAAAAGCAATTTTTTTTTGTATTTTCTCTTATAAAAAAAAGGAAAATGCAAAACTATATGTATTTTTGTATTTTTCAATATATTGAAATGAAAAATGCAAGCAAAATCCTACTATCCAGTCACTGATTTGCCAAAGAGATCACTAAGACAACCCAGCAGATACCAAACAGTAAGACTCAACCATTGGAATGAGCTCAAAAGGAAAAAACCAACAAGGCTAATTCCAAAGATGGGTAAAAAAACCAATAAGGCTCAACCAAGAGAAAAGAAGAGTTCTGGTCACAACCAAGGCATGGAACAGTCAAGAAACAGCCCATCAAAGACTCAGGATCAACCAAAACCAACCCAGCAACAACCAAAGGTCATAAAACAACCAAAGCCAGAGTTATACGCTACTGTTGAAGGAATACCTGCAGGTACCCGTGAGCAGCAGAGTAAACAAAGGCAGGTATAAGCGGGCAGAGCTAAGCTAGCCCGTGGGTAGGGAAAAGTAAATTGGCAAATAAAGAGTCCAATGACTCAGAAAAAGCAAGTTTTCTATAGTGTATCTCAACGGAAAATAAGTGACATAGAGCTTTGACAAACAACAACTCTAATTAAGGACTAATGCTCAAAAATCCCCCAAAATGGATGTTTTCCCCATTGGAGTCGCCATTTTTGTATTGGAGAAAACTCACTATGGCTTGGGGTAGACCACAATAGATAGCTGACTACCAGAAATCAACTCAATTCCCAATGCTATGCTATATAAATGACAATGCTAAGATAATGAAGAATATAACCAACCTCGATCCAAATGTTTGATGTAGATCCCCGTTGGAGCTTTTCAATCCGTGCACTTGAATCTGCAAATTAGTCTTGACAACCAATATACAGCAAGTACATATAATATATAAATGACATTAACATCATCAATAACAATGGCCCATGATATAATAAGTAAATGCAACCCAATGTAAGATAAACAACATTTACAACATTAATGGATGAGAATATGAGTATTTCTATTAATAAACAAGAAGAAGTACAATGTGATACGACCTCTTGCCGGCAATCAATATGAACCAAGATCTGGATCAATCCACTTGTGCCTCCACCACTTCAATCCTCCATGGAATGGTAAACTCAAACTAGAATAGGAGTTTGGAAGGTGAACATAAAAGGTTCACAACTACAAGGATCAATGAGTGTAGACTCAAGATTGGGAAAAAATCCACTAGAGTTCTCTTGCTCTTCTTTCTCCTCCCGTCCATAAGCCATATGTGCTCAATATATAGTCCTGTCAAAGGTAAGTGAAAGGACACATTGAGGCGTTTCTTGGGCAGATGGAGAGCCAAAGGTCACCCAATGACCACTTTTTGGGAGTAAAAAGTAATAAACTAGTGATTTTTACCATTTTACATGCTACCCACGGGGTATAGTGATGCAAATCGCGGGTACGCCCACTGTAATGATGCAGCAAGCATACAAGGGAAAAAATAGGGAAAAATAGTGTCTGAAGGATATAAAATGGTTCTGAGTCAGTGGAATGGATCCTCTAGGCCAAAGAGTGCTGATTCTCACAAGGTGGAAGATTACGTTGTAACACTCTGGTGTAATGATCTTTGTGACAGATGAGGCAGGGAAACTTTGCTTTCCATCTTGGTTTGTTTTCATTGTTGCTCTGTTGTTATCTAGGATTTTCCTGCTGTGTGGAAGTTTTCTTAGGTTTTCCTCTATTGTTTTTCTTTTTTCCTCCGGATTGTTGTGACGAGGATTGAACAGCGTTCACCTCGGAGGACTGAGCAGGAGAAGTAGAAGTCTTAGGTGTGGCCTAAGTTTGAGATGGAGCAGCAGTAGTTTGTTGCCCACTCCTTTTAGTGATAGGATGGGCCTTAACTTAACCGATGATACCGTCAATGGGGGGTTCAGTGGCAGGCTTTGTTGGGGAACAAACAAGTATTTGTCCTCCAATAGATGGGATCGGTGGTACCCAGGATGTTGATGGGCCGAACGGAGGAGGTTGGTTACTGGGACCAACGGTTCCAACAAACGGTTGTCCTACGGAAATGGTATATATCATGGCCGAAGAATGACCTCCAGTCATGTTGGGAATTCAAACATTAGGGGTGGGCGTTCTTACAATAATGACATTAGAAGAGTGAGGTGGTGCAGATTCGACAACTGCATTAAAAGTCTTGACTTGTGAAGAGGATCTTGTGCTAGTTCGGGATAGCGATGGTGATGGTGAAAAGATTGGGTTGTTACTCATAAGGGGTTCATCCCCTGAAGGTAAGCCGAACATGTTGCGCGGAAATAAGTGCGGGGACAAAAGTCAAGGACTTTCAGGCGTCACGTTCATAGGAATTGAAATGCTGCCAAGATCATCGAGGGATTGGCTAGGAATTGTATCCCATAAAGTGGAGGCTGGATAAAAAATGGGAGCTATCCCATTGGGGTCCAGAAGGAGTGTTGGTATAGTCCAGTTAGAGGGTCCGGATCGACCTAGGAATGATTCATGATATTCTGTGTTAGATGGAGGTCGGGAAGCTCAAAAATTAGGAGGGTCTGTCGTTTGGGAAGTAGACGTAGGGGGATATTGTGAAGCCGAAGTGAGCATTCTAGCTGTGTCACGTCTAAAACGTTCCGATGTTAGGGGTGAATTTGCTAGACTAACCATACTGGCTTGAATGGATGGCATAATCTCAAGTCGTTAAGGGAGATTAGGAAAAGATAAGCTGAACGGTACATTAATAGAAGAGCTCGTTTCATAACTATGGGTGATTAATGATGTAGTGATGACAGGTGGAGTTTCCAGCGATCCAATAGGATATACAAAATCAAAAGGGGATAGATGAAATGGTATAGGAGGTATGGGTTTAGATTCTTCAATGATTTCTATGTACCCTTCAGGGACTTCAAATAATGTTGTCGTTTCTGGTGTAGTGCTAGTCTCTGGGAGGATAGTGTCTTCCGTCGTAACATCAGGTGAAGTACTGATCTCAGAAGCTATCATAGTGTCCAGTGTGGTGTGAGTTTCTGGTACAACAGTGGATTGTGGAACTGCATGGGTCTTAGGTACACTACTAGTTTCAGGTATTGTAACAGGATCTGAGACGATGATATGGTCCATGGGTACATAAGCAACTAAAGGTGTTGCACTGGTAGATGGTGGAATGGTACCCCGGCCAGCTCCTCGGCCGACAGGGGTAGGTATACGTGAAGCAGGAGGACGTGAAGTCCACGGTGGTGGTTCGAGGCTTCTGCCCTACCGTCTCTATGATTTCCTTTGATCAACCATGTGATAGGATTAACAGTTCTGGGGACAGTCTCGTGAAAAAAGAACTCAAAAACCCTATAGCAGCTGAGTGTGCAAAAGGGGAGCTAGGAAAAGACAAGGCTCGCAAGCCAAAAAATCAATCTCAAAAAACTGTACTGAGACTGGTGTCACAGTAAGCGAGCTCAAACAAAAGTGGCCATAATGCCAACAAGCAGCACTAAAAAAGAAAAAGACTCTCTAAAAAGATGAAATAAAAAGCAAACTTCCTAACTAGGAGCTGGAGACCTTGAAAAATTGTATCCTTTGCAAAGTGATGAAATTCAAGTCGAACAATACAAAATGAGAGACCAAAAGTGGAAGGATATCCCTCTACCGAAAGGGATCCTGGGTAAAAGAGCCCTAGAAGAAGAGTCACTAGACTACCTTGTTCATGACACATCGGGAAAGGTTAACTGGCACTTCTGTCTTTAAGACCAAGTATCACCTATATGGTAAAATACAAGGAAGACAATGGATAGATGTCCTTAGGCTCAAAGTAGAGTGCGACATTCCACAAAGTCCATACGGAATCTATCCTCACGGCTTACCCACAAAAAAACGGGAGGCCCCCCCACAAACTAGTTGATGACTGTGTCAATAAGTACAAGAGGATTCTAGTACCCTAGAGGACAACAAATATGTATCATATGAAAATGAAAAGGGGGAATTATTTGGATTCCTATCCCCGGTGTCCTACCTAACTACCAAATTCTTTTTATCCTCAGGCGAGGTTAAAGTGTGTTGAGTTAGGGAGATGAATTTTAGAGGCTGTTGTATTATTCAATCGGGTAACGGAAGTACAAATCATGGTGTGATGATTGAATGAAACCATGAAAATGAGTATGAATCAAATAATCTTGTCTTTTCAATGAATTCCAGCTAAGGTATGGAGAGAGTTCTTTGATCAATGCAAGCACAAACGTTTTCAAAAAGATGAAAAAACCACTCAATTTTTTATTTTATTTTTTGAATATGCCAAACTAATGTTACTTCTTTCAAGATGAATCTGATCTATTACTGATTCTACTTCTGATGAGTATAATTATGTGAGAAATAACAATGAAGATATGCTTCCCAAATACAAAATATGACTTTGATCTTTTCAACAATAAGGGAAAGAGTGTTTCAAGAAGGTCTTTCAATATCAAATTTTATGAAATAGATAGAAAGATGCTATTTCAAAACAATATACTCTCTCAATAATGTAATCAAGGGTTTCAAATACGTATGCTCACAAGACCTTGACTGTTCAGAAATGAACAAACTTTTTGTAGACTATGGTAAGGAAGCAAATAAGCTGGTTATGATGTCACAAGACTCATAAAACCCAATATCAAACAGTGAATAAAACAAACCAAACACACTTGCAACTTTGCTAAGGGATATCAAGATGAATATGCAGACAAGATACAGGGAAATGATGATATTACTGGACAATCTACTGAAACCGGACTTAAGGCATGATCTCCCTAGTTCAATGCGAATCTAGAACAAATCAGACATAACACAAATCTACCTTCCTAGATCAAATTAGAGATTAAGTGATGTAAACATCTTACCTTTCAGATCTGTAAATCGTTTCCTCCTTTGTTGCTCCAAGCTCCACGGTCGTCAAATCTGTAGCTGCAAGACCTGCCAGAACATGCAAGAGAAAAACAAGCAGTAATAGTACATATACACAATAATTGATCTAAATAAACGGTTAAGGAAGTAAAATATAAATATCAATGAACAACAGGACATTTATGGAAATATTTTTGTATTACTGTATAAAAATGGGAATACAAAGAAGAGGTAGGATTACAACCATGCCCTAACGTCGCAATCTTCCTCCAACAAGCCAAGCCAATGCCTCTAAGGAGAAATGGGTGCCTCCAAGAGATGAATGATGATCTCCTAAGCTTATTCCACCAGCATATGGATGCTATAGCTTTCCTCCCTTTGGAATGGAGAGGAGCTTCATGTATATAGGAATAGGAGGATAGAATAGGTTGAGAAATAGTGGGAGAGGACTGAGGGATCCTCCCAAGGGGTTAGGGAACTGAATGCCATCCCACCTACAAGCTAGGGATAGAGATCCAAGTCATACATGTTCGAGAAATCGCTCGAAGATGCCCTTTATCCACATTAACTGACATCAGCGCAAGTTGTATTAGGACAACCTGCGCCTGCTAGGGACGACACATGCTATACAAGGGTAACATGGGACGACGACGAAAGCTGGTAGGTTACCACCTGCACCTGACCTAGTTGGGTGCACATTAGTAGGGAGAAACCTGCACTGGCTCAATTAGAATATGGAAAGGAGTTAGCAACTTCTCCAGTTGGACTTCCTAGTCATGGAAACCTCAGGGATGTTTGCACTGAGTTTTATGATGGCAAAATTTTAGGTGTAACATAATTCCCCCCAAAGCATGAAGCTGATAAAACTAGAAAGGTGAAATGCTTTGATAGAAGGATGGAAAGGACTTGTCGGATGGAAGATGCTACTGCAGTACAACTGAATTTGAGAACACAGTCTCACATGACTCACAACATGGCTACCGACCAATACAATGCAGATTCATGGTAGTAAATATTGACTGAGCACAATCATGGCTACTAGACACAATCGTAGATCCATGATGAGATGATACCATAACCACAACCAATACAAAGTGGATCTGTGTAATATAACTCAAACAATATCCATCGCAACCTGGGTAGAATATGACGTCCCCAGGGTCTTCAAGTCAAACCCGCAATGATACGAATCTATCCATGTGATTATAATGTTTTGGAGTCGAACATGGTAGAAACCACTTGATTACCAGTCATTAATGTATACCATTAATAAGCGTGAGGAAAATCACCATTAACGTCGATGATCCCCAAGGTATCATAGTACATATCACCAAGCACAAATAAATGAGTTGAATTCGAATGCTTGATGAAATCTTTCAATCAAGAGTCAATGATGTAAACGCATGGTGAAAGCGAGGTAACCTTCCTTTGAGGCATGCAGGCCCAAGGTACTCGATTGGTTTCTAGATTCATTCCTCAGATGATGTGTTGAATTTGACAAGGATGAATCCGTCGAAGGAGGGCCATGATGAATCCCCTATCATCGACACGAAACTTGATAACAGGTATTTGGAGTAGATCGGATGGTACAGTAACATGCAATACTGACTTATAGTAGAACGACATGATAGAGGGTGTACTGACTGCAAATGATGAGTGGTGAATATATCTTGAACATGGGCATGGCATGACTTGGAAGTATTGACATGACGAGAACGACGCCAACTCCTAATGCAACTGATGGTGGAAATATTCTTTGGATGAACCAAAGGAGTAACAAGACTCATGAAGTTATCTAGACTCGATGGCAAACGGATTACTCAAGTACTGAACGATAATGCAAATGAGTTCCATGTTCAAGAACGACTAAGTACTGCCACAGGTTAGTGTAACACAAAAAACTTTCCTTTTTCCCCATCATGACTGATGAGTGCCTCACTTGTTTTTTAACGAGCTTGAGGAGGGTAAACAGATGCTCGGTATAGCTCACCTCATAGATGAGTCCAATCCCAAGCGTTTTCCGAACCTAGGAAAGGAGGGGACATTCGTCCCATGGTGGACCCTTCAATGTTGAATTTTAAGGAGTCCATAGAAGGAAAACTCGACATCATTTCATATTTAGAGAGTCTAAAAAGAACTAAAGAAGACTCCAAAGGTCCTTTTTCCTAAAGTTAGCCTCTTCACCCGGAAAAGGGTAAAACAACGCGAGAGAGGACTCTTCTAGTCATGATTGGATGGAGTATTCCTTTTTTGTAAGTAGTGCCCCCTGGTCTTAAAAAGGGGTAAACTATCACCCGGAAGACGATCATTCAAATACTTTTACAAGTGTGAACACATCAAGTTCGCTTTGCGATCTTTTCATATTTAGAGAGCTTGAAAAGAGCTTAAAGAAAGACTCCAGGGGGTTCCTTTTTTGTAGGAGTTTAACGAGCCCGAAAAAGTGATAAACTATAACTTGGTGACTTATTCTCATCGTTTTACGAGCATGAGAAAGAACAAAGAGTTAGCTCCGTCATTAATAATTTAAATTTAACAAGCGAAATAATGACATAAAAAACGCTCGATGAGTTGTTCATACCTGATATTACTCGTGAGATGATCACCATGACGAAAAATGGTATTAATTAGGCACCTAACTTCACCTGTAAGCTTAAAGACTAGGTCAAAACAGTTAATCGAGTGTTTAAATGTAGAAAATAACTCAAACTATAGTAAATAACCCACTAAAGAATCAAATTAAAAAAGGAATATTCCCTTTTTAGTTATAAAATGGGCAAAATAGTGAAAAAGAACCATAATTGTTTTTTACCAAGTTGGAGAGGTGTGAATTGCCAGTTGGAGCCATTTTTCATTTGCTGATTCCAGGAGCTATGGTCAACCGTTTCGCGTGCTGTCAGAGACAGGTAAGCCTAACCTTTGCTATTTAAGTTTCTAGTGGATCACTTTTATGTTTTTGTGTCATTTTAGTGGGTTTTGAGTTGACTTGGTGGGGGGATATGCACTCGTGGGTCAACGCAATCCCTCCTTACGGGATCTGCGCTGGGTATTTGCTGGCGCAAAACCTGTAAGGGTAATTTGCACCGGCGGCACCCTTTCAGCAATGACGTCCTGTACCGGTGAAAACCCCCAAATACAACTCAACGCCCAACCCAAAAGAAAGTCTTTTGATGATTGGAAAGGGTTCTAATGATGTTTAAATGCCATTTTTTACAGGTTCATGGCACGATAGATATGGTTCTCAAGTGGCGAGAACAAGAGCACGATGTTGATGATGCTGAAGTTGAGAATGAACCTCAATGCATCGCTGCATTGAGGCACTGTGGGTTTCTTAAATAATTCAGAGTGCCGGGCATGAGGGCCCAAGTTCCGGTGCTGACGCACATGATCCAATGTTGGGATCCGGTAAAACAAAATTTTGCGATCAGAGTGCATACACTGAGCATAGATGTCGAGGACATCTATTTCTTGATAGGGTTATCCCAGAGGGGAGAGCCTGTATCTCTTACCGGATCACGAGGAGGTGACCAGACAGTGGATGATATAGTTGATCAGTGGTGTACCCTGGGCACTGTGGCTATTGGTGGGAAGATCCCCATCACAGATATTCAAGACCGTGCTCTACATACCGTGCTCTTCACCATAGTGAGGGTAGTGGGAAGTCGATCTGCTCACCTTGCATGCAAATCGCAGTTGATGTATGCGGAGGAGTGCATGGCTCCTAGGGTATTCAATTGGTGTAAGGGACTCCTCACCAACCTCTAGAGTCAGTTGACAAAATTTCGGCGCGGGGCGCTGAAACAATTTGGCTATGGGTCAGTGGTGATATCATTTCTGTTGGAGCGGGTGCCTCATCGACATCTGCAGGTGGACTTGGATGATCGAGATGCTTGAGATCCGCACATGGACAGGTGGTCAGAGGTGATGGCACGCCATGGTGGCGGGGGTCCCATCATAGGATTCGGTTCAGTATTTTTCACTTGGCTGGAGGGACAACTCCTCATGATAGAGGATTATCCATACAATGGGATAGATTTCAGAGGCGACCCCGACCTGGGGCTTCCCGAGGGAGCACAATGGGGTGACATCGGTAAGAACAACAACTATTGTGTTTTTTCATTTTATGCATTTATGATTTTTTTTGAAGTAGTGATGATAATTAAATAATGTTTTGTGCAGATGTGGGTCCATCGCAGCCGGTTGGAGTCTCGCTTACCATGAGGAGAGGAAAGGTGTTAGTCATGGGTCCCATGATGTGTGATGCCATCGAGGAGATGGAGGAGGTCCATGAAAACCTCCATAGGTTGAAATTAGACATCCCAGAGCCAGGTGTCCATGATCTACCCTGGGGCTATCAGAAGCTCACCGTCGGGGTGACCTTATGTTTTGGCACGCTTCTCCATAAAGTAGCGAGGGCCGTAGTCTGCTATCATGAGAAACCAAGGGATTAGGCTCATGTTTATGTATGTATTGAAAGCTCATGAGCTTAATATTTTGTTAGAGATGACTCTTACTGAAAGCTATTATGCTTCAGACTTTTGTATTAGCACTACCATTTTGTATCAATTGATATATATATATATACATACATTTTCAGCGATTTTATACATTTTATGTTCTATGGATGATTAATGAGATCTTGTTTACATGTTTTCTTATACAATGGATGATTTACATGTTATGTATGCCTTTATATTTTATAGATATGTTATGTGTGTGAAATGTACCAATCTAGAATGAAGTTGGCCATCGAGTCAGCAACTGTATTCATGTCTCGTGGAATGTGCAGGTATTGGTTAGATTCAAAAGACCTTTCCAGAAGACGGATTTGTCAAACGAGATAGAGTAAAGTAGGGTCGTGGATAGCGTAGATCTGGTTAAGATGGGAAGCCACTAGTTGTGAATCCAAACGGATGACAACGTGGTTCATACCCAAGGAAAGAGCGTCAATTAGGGTTCCAATGACTTCCTAATATTCTACAGCGTTATTGGTCGCGTATCCTAAACAACTTCCTCCTGAGGTGATAAGCTCGCCGGTGGGAGAATAAAGTACCTAGGCTGCCGAAGCAAGGTTACGGGTATGCCGGCTGGCACCGTCTGCGAATCCATAGCAAGTTGCCATCTGCACATGCAGACAGAACATGGTATAAGTAGTGAAACAAGATCTAGACACACTAAAACAAAAGCGTCATAACACACAAAACACACGCCATGTACAGTATATGCAAGATACCTATGCGTGAAAGACTCAGGCATAGTACCTGTTCAGTAAATCCCATTGCGGGGCTCACCCAAAGATATCCCATCATAGTCCTCTAGTTCGTAGGCTCCCTTCTCAAGAACACATTTCACTATGTACGGTCCATGCCACATGGACTCGAACATACCTGCCCCGAGCTTATCATGCTTTTGGTCGTATGTGAGGACCAAATCACCCTCGTTAAAGATACGAGGTTTAACTGACCTATCGTATTGTGCTTTGATGAGTTTCTTGTGTTCCTTGTTGGCAAGAGCAGCATCGCGGTGGGTCTCATCAAGTTTCACTAGGTAAAGGAAGCGTTCTTCCTTGGTAGTAGTGTTCGAAATAAGTTCAACTATGAGTTTGAGAGATGGAATCTTGCACTCTATAGGTAGGACTACCTCCAATCCATAAACTAGTTGGAATGGTGTAAATCTGGTGGCAGTCTTGAAGGAGGTCTGGTATGCCCATAGTGCGGAAAAGAGCATGTTATGCCAGTTTGATTTATGTGTACCTACCATGCGTTGGATCATGGTTTTCAAGACCTTGTTAATGGCCTCTACTTGTCCATTGGACTGTGGGTAGTAAGGCGTGTATTTTTCATGGCCAAAAATCCGTCTTGCGCTCAATTCGTCAATCATATAGTTTTGGAAATGAGATCCATGGTCGGTGACTATGGCTTGTGGAACTCCGAACCGTGAAATAACATGATTAAACATGAATAGTGCATCGGTTTTTCCGTCTTCATTGTATGTAGGCATAGCCTCGGCCCATTTAGTAAAGTAATCCACGGCTAAAATGATGTAACCATGCCCCCCGACCGAGGTAGGCTTACTGTGCATGAAATCTATGCCCCATTTGGAAAAGGAGCCAACGGAAATAAGTGGGTGTAAAGGGGCTGGGTTGGTGCGCTTTTTTGGTTGAAAATGCTGGCATGGGGGACATTTTTTAATGGCCTCTATGCAATCTTTAAAGATGGATGGCCAGTGATATCCTGCGCGTTGTATGTTCTGGGTTGTAGCCATCCCAGAGATATGAGCGCCTCAAGCCCCAACGTGACAGTCATTCAAGACATGTTCAGCCTCCTCATGTGTCAGACAACATTGAAGAACAAAATCAATACCACGATGGTACAGGGTATCACTGATGATCAAGTAATACTTGGCGTGGTGACGTATACGATGATGATCGTCACAAGACAGTTGGGGGTTGAACCATTGGGTTTGAAGATATAAGGTAATATCTCCATACCATGGCTCAGACGTGCTGATAAGGAACAACGACTCATCTGGAAGAGAATCATTGGGCTCAGATCCTAAATCAACACAGGGAAGATCATAAATGAGCTCAAAAAACACCAAAGACTTTTTAGACTTGGACTTCTCAAAGAGGAGATCGGATTCTTGAAGTATCACAATCCAACGTGAATACTTGCCCCCAAGTACTTCATGTGTCAAAACGTGGTACATGGGGTTCGAGTCAGTGATAATTGTGGTGGTGTGGAGCAGTATGTAATGATGGAAATTTTGGACGGAAATGGATGCTGCGAGAGCGAGCTTCTCGACATGTGAATAACGAGTTTCAGAGTCAATAAGACCCTTACTTAGGTAATAGATCACATGTTCCTGGGTGTTGTTGTCCTCGTGCACCAATACCATGGCGATCGTGGTGGCAGAAGCAACAAGATAAAGGATGTAATCTTTGTAGTAATTGGGAGGTTGGAGCACAAGGGCATGCATAATGGCATGTTTGAGACTATCGAAGGATTGTTGTGCTTGATCGTCCCAAATGAATGGGACCTCCTTCTACAGTAATCTCATACAGCCCTGTGTCTTTTGAGCGAAATTACAGACAAAACACCGTAGGTAAGTTTCCTTCCCTTGCAAACATTGAAGTTCCGTAACGTCAGTAGGAGGTGGGAGAGCGACAATGGCTTCCACTTTCAAGGGATCAATTTGGATCCCATCTTTCGAAACAATAAAACCTAGGAGGCGTCCAGACTCGATGCAGAAAATACACTTGTGAGGGTTCAGGAGGATGTTGTACCACCTGCATTTGAGGAATATGGCCGTCAGATGATCGATGTGGAACTCACACTGTTGCGAATGAGCAGGGAGATCGTCGAGATAGGGTTCCCAAAGTCCTTCACATCATGAAAAGAGTACGATATGGCTCGTTGGAATGTGGCCTCAACATTTTTAAGAACAAAAGGGAGCTTGCGATAAGAAAACATACCCCAAGGGCATATGATAACTATCTTGTGTTGGTCAGCCGGGTGGATCTCAATCTGGTTGTAACTAGAAAATCCATCCATGAATGAAAATATGACACTTCCGGTACAATTGTCTATGATCTGATCGATAAAGGGAGTGGGGTAGTTGTCCTTAGGACAAGATTTGTTCAAATCCTGATAATCAACACATAAACGAATGGTGCCCTACTTCTTAGCCACAGGGACGACATTTGAGACCCATTCTGTTAATCGAACAGGGTAAATAAATCCAGCCTTCAAGAGATTTTCAATTTTTGCATTGATTGCCGCAGGTTTTTGAGGGTGTACCAGTTGTAACTTTTGGCGGACTAGTTTAGCATTGAGATAGGTTTTGATTTCATGTGAAACAATAGCAGGGTCTATCCCGGGAATCTCCTCGTAGGTCCAAGCAAACACGTCTCAGAATATCTTGAATAAGGTCGTAAAAGTAGTGATCTCTTCAGGGCAACATTTCTGGCCTAAACGAATATTTTCCACTACACCAGGGGTAACCGAGATGTCAATTGGAGTGGTGGGTTCAATTTTCTCCAGGTTTCCCTCAGTGTCTGTATGACATGTGAGTACTAGGGACTGAGGGCAAGGGTAGACATCCGGTGTGAAAATAATGGTGATACTATTCTCTACAGAATCCAATGGGGGAAGGAAAGACGATTGATGGTGGAGGTCTTCCCACGGAGGGTCATCCATACTCATAATTTCCATGATGGACTCGTCATAAGGAAAAGTCTGGAGCAGAGGATCGGGTAAGGACGACGTCCATTGCAGAGAACATGATGTAGAGGCCACAACCAAGTGGTCCTCAGGTGCTGACTGGACAGCCTCGTAAGTGAGTTCGGCGGGTGAAAGAGGCATGGTATCTCCAATTCGATGCATAGTGGCTTCATCGGGTACAAGCCATTGATTGTTAGAGTTGGGAAAAGTTGAAATCATGGAGGAGATCATATTCACCGTGCCATCATGATTAGGGGGATCCGGGGTTAGAAAGAAGCCCATAAGAGATGAATCTTTTATGAGGCCGACCCCCACGCTCTCATATAGCTGCAAATATTGTCCGAGTAATGGGACATTATTGCCAGGATGAGTAGCAGTGTTTGGTGTACAGAAGTCCAGTTGGTCGACAGTGACAATTCGGCCTTGGTGGGGGAATTGCACTATGCGGAAGACAGATGATGCGACCACAGTCATGGCATAAAACCAATTATGACCAAGTAAGAGATTATAATCTAAAGGGACTGCGACTACTTGCACATTAATGGTTTCGGTCTTACCCCCCAGCTTGACTGCTAGGGTTTGTAATAGCCCATGGGGTTGAAATCCACGACTATCGAATGCTTTCAAGGTGGTGGGAGAATGGTTCAATTCAGGAGAACCAATGGCTCTCCAACAAGATAGCGACATGGCCGAGGTAGAAGCCCCTTCATCTAGTACAGTACGATGGATTGTCTTCCCAGCAACGTTCGTAGTTACTTGAAATGCCAGCTGGTGGGAAAGCATCGATTTAAAGTACTCAAGTCGAAACATAATGGTGTTTGAGGAATCCAAATCTACCGCGCCCATAGTAGCAAGAAGAGTCTTGCGTTGGTTGGGACAATTCTGCAAGACCTCTAGCGTCAACATGGCACAAGGGGCTTGCGCCAAGTCCTCTACAATATTGTAGTTTTGAGCTTCTCGAGCATTGGGATTGAAAACTGCTTTCTGAATCGTTCTCTTAGGTTGATGCAATACTGACTCTAAAGAAGGCTTCTCAATGGTGAGGGAGGCCTGTGGTACGATAACATCGGGCATAGAAGTGGAAGCTTTTTCATAATTACTTCCAATGGGTTCCTTCGAAGGGACTCAGTCATATGAACGTGATCGGGTGTTCAAGTTAACCGTCTCACTACGCATCATGAGAACATGCGTGGGGGGATGCCTCTCTGTGTGAAGGAGAGGTTTGAGTGATTAGTTGTTGGTTCTGAGTAGGGGAAGGGATCATTGAGAACTATGGGAGTGGGGTTTCCGTTGATAAACTTCTGCACTTCATCTCGGTGGGGACATTCCTTTGAGAAATGGTCACCACCACATAGTAAACAAGGATACTTCAACTTCCTCTTCTGTTTGGTGTCTTTAGGGGTGGTCTTTGGATCTTGTTGGTTAGAAGGTTTCTTGGGTTTAGCTTTGTTTTTCTTCTTACCACCGGATTTCTGAGGTGAAGCTGATTGAATAGAATTCACTTCTTCGGTGGAGGCAGGAGTAGATGACTTGGTGGTGCTGTTTCTAGCCTGTGGTGGGGATGTGGAAGAACCCTGGGGTTTCGATGGTCCACCAGTTTGAGTAGGAGGCTGGGAGGTAAGGGAACCAATAATTCCATTGGCTTGAGGTCTCTTGGGTGGTTTTGCAGGGTCATATGTAGGGTGGGGTGCGTTGGGGACAATTTCATACAACATGCCAGATTGAGCATAGACCAGGTCTAAGTAATGGGCATGGGAAATAGCCTGTTCCTCAGTGACAGCCCCTCCCATGGCCTGTCTTGAGCTACGGTAGGAAAAAGAGACTTCGTGAACCAGTCAGCTAAGAGTTGGTTGGGAATGTGATGCTTAATGAGACATCGTCTTCGCCGCCACTCATGGATATGATCTGAGATATGAGTTGCGGTATTCTAATGAAGAGAGGTCAATAAGTCCGTACCAGTCTCATAGCGAATGGGAAACTGGAAATGGGTCAAAAAAGACATAGCCAGAGAATGGAAATCTAGAGAGGAGTTCGGTGGTAATTCAATAAACCACTTGGCAGCTGGGCTGGTGAGAGTCCGTTGGAATAACCTAAGGCAGATCGAGTCATCCATCAAGGAGTTGGATGAACACCATAAATGGTATGTCATCACAAGATTTTTTGGGTCCTCAACAGGTTTTCCATCAAATTTAGGAATATCATATGGTAGTTTGAATGGAATTGGTGGCCAATTGTATCTGTGGAAGATGGGGTCATTAGTCAGACAAGACAGGTTAGGTAGGTCCAAAGTGGCCAAGAATGGAAGCTGTTGATTCGGATTCAGGTACTGATAGTACTGATATGGCATATATGGACCAGTGGGACCTTACATCGATTGGTTGTAGGGTGTTCCCAGAGGAAACTGGCTGTAAGGGGGTGTGCCACCCAGACCATATGTAGGTCTGCCGCCATAATAGGGTGGTCCATTACCATAAGGTGGGGGTCCGTCGCCGCCGTCGGGAGGGGGTGGGGCTCCTCCAAAGGGTGGGGGTCCACTGCCACCATCGGGATAAGGTGGACCTCCACCGCCTCCACTGCGAGGGGGTGGTTCTCCACCGTCTCTGCCGAAAGGGTGTGGGCCTCCACCACCTCGGCCAGAAGGATGGGGGCCTCCACCACCACCTCCAGCAGAAGGGGGTGGTCCTCCTCTGCCACCTCCACCAAAATAGGGTGGTACTCCACCACCGCCACTGGAATAGGGTGGTCCTCCACAATAAGGTGGGGGTCCTCCGCCACCGGGAGGGGGTGGTCCTCCACTATAAGGTGGGGGTCCTCAGCCATCGGGAGGGGGTGGTCCTTCACCTCCACTGGAAGGGGGAGGGCCTCTGCCTATACCACTAGAGTGAGGTGGGCCATTGTTTTCAGAATGAGGTGGGCCTCCACCAGAAGGTAGAGGTCTACCTCCTTTGAAATTGTATGGGGTCCCGCCGCCTCCAGAGGGAGGTGGGGGGGGACCAAACGAAGGTGGTGGTACTTGAGGGATGGTTGGTGGGGGTCCATTTTGTAAAACGTTTTGGTGCCCCGATAGAGTGTATGGATTTCTGGGATAAGGTATCCCATAGAGTGCATTTCTGGGATTGAATTGTCCCGACACAGGGTTAAGATAATGTGGATATGCTTGAGTCCATGGTGGTTGAGTTGAATTGGATGGTCCCCCAATATGAGATAAATCCATGGTGGATCCCACAATGGGTAAGGAAGTTCCAACAGAATGATCGATAGGAAATTATCCACTCGTATTATGGTTAGGTAGCAGGGGTTTCCCCCCTAGTAACAACATGTTGACCACTAATCGATGGTTGACCCATAATGGGTTGTTGATTACTTGCTACGGGATGAACATTACTCATAAGAAAATTAGGGGGTAAAGAGTATCCTCCCCATGATTTTTGGGGTGGGGGAGGGGTGGGTAATGTTCCCGTAGTAGTAAGAGGGTTGTTGGACTGTTTTCCTTCAACAGGTTGAGTCATTTGGGGTATAGAACCGGTCTCCTATATAAGGGGTGTACTTGTAGGAAATGAGGGTTGACTAGGTTCATAAGTGGTCATGTTGTGGATGGACGGTTCTGGTGAATCATAATATAATGAACGAATCGGGATATGTTGATATGTGGGTACCTCCTTGTATTTATCCCTTCGTAAGAGACTTTGTCTTCGAAATTCGTTGCCCATGGCACATAACCTGTCCAAGGGATTACGAAAGGATGCGAGAAGCACATCAAGAGTAACCCAACTAGGTGGGGGTGAAATGGCACGATGAGCCACTTGTTGACCTAGAGACATTTCCCAAAAGGATGCATCTGGACCAAATGCAGTGGATACAGGGTCGTCCTGGGATGAATTTAACTATTCTAAAGAACCAGGCTCTCTAGGAAGGGCGTGAGGTAGAGATGTGTCTTGTGAAGTGGAAGTTTCTGCCTCTTCGCCCCTTGAGGGGTTGGAGGTTGGTGAGTCTGGAGGAAACATATGTGCTCCCGACTCCATAGTAGGGTTTTCTAATTTAGGTGACACGACCCTAACATGTGGGTCCATTCTTACCCTTGAAATTACCTCCTGATTAAGGGGATATTCGGGTGGTAAGTTTAAAATTCTACGGGACCTTCTCCAAGGAAATTCAGCCAGAGTGACCGAACCAGAATTTCTCCTAAGTGTATTCTAAACAAAAGAAAAGAAGTCTAGAAAAATATACACAAACTAAGGTCACAAGCAAACGTATGTGATAGGTGTGGATTTGGAAGTCTAGAACCTCACGGGATTGTCAAGGATTTGCAACTCGCGATATAATCCAGGGTCCAACAGTTATACTCGGCCCAATATTTCATAGCACTAACTAGGGAGGATTAGGACTGTACCCCTGACCATATAACCTGACTACCTGATAGCACATGCGTAGTAGCTCCTCGAGTGCTATTCTCGGTGTATTGCTCTGCCAAGACGGTCAAATGGTTAGCTTAGTTGGTTTTAGGAATCCTAAGGGTGTCTCCCGATATACACAAGGTACGTGGGAGCTCAAATCCGTGGTGGTGTTGTCTAATGCATAACCGTACGGCAAGAGCCTTCCGATATACTACTGAGCACGTGAAACACCTTTCGATATATGCCGAGTATGTGAAGTGCCTTTCGATATACCCTAAGGTACGTTAAAGAGAATTCGATATACCGGTTGGTATGTGAAAGAGATTCGATATACAGGTTGGTACGTGGAAGAACTATAATACCCCCGGAATGCAGTGGAGGAAAATAACCACAGCTGCCACGTTTTACGATGCCAGAACACGTCTCTAACTTAACACACAAGTTACTAAATATTTTACTCTAGTTCTACCGTTAATTTTATCTGGACGGTTAGGTGAATGCATGAGGTGAGTACATAAACGTAAGCATAATGCAAGCCCTAACTACATCAAGAAATGCACTTTTTATTTTGATGAAATCTATGTACGGGAAGGAGAAATATTTTTCCAAGTGCTTTTACCAAAACAACAAATTTCAACAAAATCCCAAATCTACCAAAAATGACAATGAAAGTACTGTTTTCCATTTTCTCAAGGAAAACATGAAAATCAACAACATAAAATCAAAATCAAAGCATTTTCTTTTTGTCTTTTCAATTAGAATGAAACTAAGTGATGAAAAGGGAGAAAATCTACTTAGAGCACACTAACTCTTCAATTTTCAGTATGATAGCCTAAAAACATTAAAACCAAAAATGCATATAACTCCTTCAAGCATGGAAACACTTTTGCAAAAAATTGACTTCACTTGGATTTTTCAAGAAAATGATTGGATCATAATTCGTAAAAAACACAAACAAATAACTTCTTTTCAAACTTTCCAAAAGATCAAGGAATGATCAATTCCAATATATGAGACAACTTTTACAACAATTTTCAAATAAACTTGAAAAAATGGTAAAAATGAAGCACTTTTTGATTTTACAATGAATGCACCAAGACAACACTTGATAATAGTAACGCTTTTTAAATGTAAATGGATGAAAAGAAGAGACTACTTGCAGCACTCTAATCACTCAAAAATTCTCAAGAAAATGACAAGCACTCCAATAAACCAAAAACACACAAAACACTCAAAATCAACCAGATGCAAGCAAAACTAAATGATGTGTGCAGAAAGAGGTATGGAATCAAATCTAATACAATGACCAAATTAGGTGAGGAGAGGAGGGAATGCAAGGTCAAGCGGATGAAGGCGGGGGAGTGTAAAGTGTCCACCACTACCAAAACTCAAACTTGTCCAAAATGGAACCCAAAACCAATCCAAATAGGTCCAAACACTATCAATGCAAAATCAAAAGATCTTTGACTGGAAAGTGCAGTACAGAGAGGTATGAAAATCAAACCAAACTAAAAAAGTTGGAGAGGGGATGACCCAAGCATTAGGCTTGACTGCTCGGCGCAGCCTGTGGTCAAGCTCAGAGTGCCTGGCGCAGGTGATAGGTATATGGTTATTGCCGGCGGCGTAAGATGTAGATCTGGGCTATGAGCCGGAGGCGCAGGTTGCAGGGAAGCAGAATGCACCCGTGAGGGTATGACGCTCTGGCTATACTGCCTAGCTGCACTGGGCGAAATACCAATGCAAGGATGAAAATATCTCCAAGAATGAGCAACTAAACGGTTTGATGATTATAGACACAGACTCAAAGAAAGTCAACACACTTTTCAAAGAAAGATCTGATGGCGAAAAAGGCTTAGGAGGAAAATGAAATGGCTCACAAAGAAGTAAAAGAAGATGACATTCAAATTGAAAACTTAAAACAATGTATGTATCCCTAGTATGGTCTCCAAATTTGTTACTGGACAATCTACCGAAAGCGGACTTAAGGCATAATCTCCCTAGTTCAATGCGAATCTAGAACAAATCAGACATAACACAAATCTACCTTCCTAGATCAAATTAGAGATTAATTGATGTAAATATCTCACATTTCAGATTTGTAAATCGTTTCCTCCTTTGTCGCTCCAAGCTCCACGGTCGTTAGATCTGTAGCTGCAAGACCTGTCAGAACATGCAAGAGACAAACAAGTAGTAATAGTACATCTACACAATAATTGATCTAAGTAAACGGTTAAGGAAGTAAACTATAAATATCAATGAACAACAAGACATTCATGGAAAGAGTTTTGTATATTACTGTATAAAAATGGGAATACAAAGAAGAGGTAGGATTACAACCAAGCCCTAATGTCGCAATCTTCCTCCAACAAGCCAAGCCAATGCCTCTAAGGAGAAATGAGTGCCTCTAAGGAGAAATGGGGTATTGCATTCCACTCCCCGTTTAACAACGCATCGTCGTCGATGCATATTACATACATACCTTTACAATTTTTTCAAAAGGATAACATCCTTCAGTTCTCCAATATTCCTTCTCAGAACTCCTCTTCTGAGAAACCACAATACTTCCCACTTCCACCTAATTTTTATGTCCTTCTTCATTGCCTATGGGATGTGACCCCTATCACCATCCCATTTCTTGTCTTCCTATGTGAGAACCGAGACTAGTAGAGTGGACTCAAGGAAGTAAGGGCAAATCTTCAATCCCCATCACATGGTCTTCAAACCTCTTTACAAGGCCTTCAAACCTTCAACAAATATGCATCCATCCGAAAATCATATTTCAATCACTCATATGATTAAAATTAGGTATACAAATATATGATACATGACATAAGGATATTCTTCAACAAAGATACTTTCTTCACATTCCAACAAACACATGGTTAGTGGCAAACATATATATTCACTGTTCAACAAGATACCTAAAATACATATCCAAAATACAAGATACATAAAATAAATTGTAATTAATCACATGAGATACATCAAAGGTACATGAAATCAAAACACTTGAAATGCATCTACCCGAGACACATTCTAATCAATTCAATCATACATTATGCACATACTCTAAGATTCATGAAATGCATGAAGGGTACATGAAATGAACTAAGATACTTTTACATATCAGATATCTTCCAACAAATATGCATGAACTATCACCAAGATACTTTCCAACAAATATATAAGCAAATACCACAAGGATAATCTTCCATCAAAGATACTTTTTCAAAAGAGATACTTTAAACAAAATCATAAAGATATTCAGATCACAAAGATACTTTTATAACTAAGATAACAAATATAAATATCACAAAGATACTCTTATAACAAATATCACAAATATACTCAGATCACAAGATACGTTTCTAAAAAGTTCACGAAGATACTTTTCTAGCAGAGACCACAAAAATAATTTCTCGACAAAGATCACATGAAACAATTTATGCACTTTGATGCAACGGGAAAGGCAAACTTATATGCAATAGTCCAACCTAACTAAGAACTATAAAGAACCATAATATCTAGCAATTAAACATGATCTCCAACAGTTGAGGCTTTTTTAATGTTGTTGATATTTTCCGCGTTGCTTCCCTTGTGTGGACAATTCCTGTAGTAGTGGTTCCCCTTACATTTCCAACATTTGATAGGTGGTCTTGACCCTTCATCTCTTATGGATCTACTTTTTTTTTTGGATGTTCTTACTGATTAATGTTTGGAGGCTCAAATATTTTTTTTTATCTCTTCTCTTGCTTGTATTCTTTCCTATATTTTTTGTCTTTCTCATGTGGAGCTTTGTTCTTATTTATATCATACAAATTTTTGGCCTTCCAAACAACTTCTTTAAGGTTCTTCGGTCTATCATACTGAATCTTGTCTCTATAGAAATCTGGTAGACCAATGAGATGTAATATCCCTGAATCATATTTCAAAGGATATTATCTCACATTTAAAATTCAGAACACAAATTAACACAACTAAAACTAGTCCTCAAAAGTAGTGATGAAGAAACTAGTCTCGGACATAGGTAAACCCCGGAAGAGCTTGATGGTTGGAATTAAGTGGATATGAAAAATATTTTAAGGAGTGTATAGTAGAAAATATATCAGAATCAAGGCCAGCTTCAGAGTCCTATGCACGATGTACTGGGGCCATTTATGCTTCGAAAACACCTACTACTGAAGTCTACACAAGGCTTCCTGGGCACACCAACATATGCATACTAGACTCCTTCACTTACAATTGAAAGAAAATAGAGGATTTATATCAGATAAAAAACCCCTAATGTACTGCTAGACAAGAGCTTCTGAATTTTTTGTACGATTTGACAATGTTTGGAGGAGTAATGCGAAAGAGCGCTATGGTGGACTGCTCAACTAGTTTTACTTCAGGCTCTCCCAAACATGATGAGAAGGATATGAATTTCCAGAAAGATACTTGTATGGGATTCATCACTGATTTAAGAGACTCATATGACTAAAAGAACAGAAAATAGACAATCATACATCTTTTAATCATTATTACTACAAAACTAGTCAATTAATGAGGCCTAAAGAGCTAGTCTTGATAAATGTGAGCACAAATAGCCTCTAAGGCTCTCAAATTATTCTTATGATCACTAATATGACTCATACATGTATAAAATATGTAGTATAAAACATTAACTGAGTTTATTAAGAAATAAATAGGTGTACTGTAGCTCAGATTACATAGAAAGTCATCAATCTTGGATTTTTACAAAGATTGGAGAAGAATGCTCATAGAAGAATAAGAAGAGGAAGTGTAATCACTGAATATGAACTGTAAGAGGTAAATTATCTTATGGATTCTCATGGGAGGCACTCTTCACTAGTGAAACTTCTTGCAATCTCTCCACCTAATCTCTCTCTCAAAGTGAGACTCATCAAAACCGCCTCAAATCACCTCAATTCTGTATGGATCTCTGCATCCACTCTGACGGATAAATGTCTACATGAAAGGGATGGATGGGATATGAAAATAAGTAATTAATGGCTGAAATGGATTATATGTAGAAGAATGGAGCATGAACTATGGGGTTCATCTCCCACAAGTGGCTAAGGGTGCATCTCCAAAGCTTAGAGAAGCTCAAAGCTTACTCATACACAAATGATAAGCTACCAAAAGATGTGAAAGTGGTGTGCCCTAATTATTTTATAGATTGGGTGAATTTTTGAGCAAGTTAACCTGTTAATGAACCTCCTTGGCCTCATGCAATGTGCCTTGCTTGACTGAGCTGGAATATTCTTGCTTTTCCATACTTTCCAACTTTCTTCTTTTTGGAAACTATGCCCTCTTGGATTTTCCTGATGTTTCTTGCTTTTCATACTGATTGGATTTTATTCCTTTTGGAAACTACGCCCTCCTTCATTTCCTAATGCTGGATGATTTTCAAGACTGGCTGCTTTTTAGTACTTGCCTGCTTTGTACACTTTCCTGCTTTATGCACTTGCTTACTTTTCACTGCTTTTGCCAGTTTCCTTATTTTTTGCTTTGCTCTGCCTTTCTTTCACTTTCCTCTTTGGTTGAAAACTCATTGAGCTATCCTTATATCCTTATGTGCCCTCATGGATTCTTTGGCATCTTCTAACTCATCAACATATTTAATTAATAATTAAATATCAAAATATTATTTACATCATCTCCAATTTAATTTATTCAAAACAATTATAGTCTAAATTTTATTCCTAATTAATTTAATTGCCTAGGGTAATTGACCAATGTTTTACCCCTTATCAAGTAATTTATTGATTTTCACTAGGATCCATGGGGTTTGATGGTCCATTGGCTACTTCATGTTGCTGAAAAAATTGGGAACATGATAGTCCCCCCCCTCCCAAAATTGCTTGTCCTCAAGTAATAAACCAATTCCAACCATCTATGAATCCAACCAGTGACTTCACTCCTCAAAATATGCTCCTGGCTATCTGGAATTGAAATCATTAACTTCAATCTAATACCATAGGTCCACCATGTTTTTGCTGCACCACTCTAATTATTACTCTCTCATCAAAATTAACATTGTCTCCTATATTGCAACTATCCAACCCCTAGCTGCAACAACTGAATACCAAGATCCCACCTTTTGTGTTGCATTCCTATAGATGACAATGCCATCCCAAGAAATCCATAATGCCAAGGAATTATTGGATCCCACTATCTCTGCTGCATGTCTCCCAATGGCACTGTTGCTTTTGGAAAACTATCATTCCAAAGAATTCCAGGGTCCCATTGTCTTAACTGCATCCTCCCAAACATTAGTATCAACAAAAAAAATATATCATCACGGAGGATGTATAGATCACTCCACCAAGCTGGAAGTTCATCACTTCCAAAGGAAGATTGAATATTCTCATAATACATGTGCAAACTATCGCTGCAATTTCCATCCATAAGACATAGGTGACAATCCCATTTCCATCCAGGTATACTGAAGACACCACATAACATCCATAAATTCCCATACAACTGCTCAAAAAATATGAATGATGTGTCCATAAATTTTCCACCAATGAAAACAAAAAAATTACCCCATGGGGTACTCAATTCCCTTAGGTATATATCCACCCAATCAGTGGATGAATAAACACTCCATCTTAGTGATTTGAATGGAAAGCTTGTAGCTTCCCCATGTGCCATCTTCCCTGTGGTTGCACAACTCTTTACTCTACTACTTGTTCCACCTAACTAGATCAAGTGGAAATCCCATGCATTGCTATGCTTGATGGAGAAATCATATAGATGCCTCTACCGTTGCTCATCAAACTGGTAAGGGACTGGTGTGCTTGTCAAATCCCAATGTCTAACCACCAAATCATCAATAAAGTGTGTGGGAGCCTCCTTCTCCTCATGTGGCACCATAAGAAAGAATCCCTTTACCCAATCTTCATCCCTATGTGTGATGGATTCCATATGTGTGTGGGATGGAGAATGGTGAACCAAATATCTGTAACAATCATCCATCATGGTTGGCTCAACCAAAGTGAGATCATGTGCCTCCTCCAAAACTATGCAACTACCACCTAGAGGTAACTCATAATCTCTCTAACAATGAAAAAGTTGCTTGGTCTCCATTTTGCTTGACCTCAAACTCCCCAAGCAAATGCAAATTGGAATGTACTTCATGTTCCCAATGCACACAAGTACCAAATATGAAAACACTTTTTTTCACACGACAAGGGTGAAAGTCCCATGTCCAATCACCAAAAAATTAGGCATCATCAAAATTCCATGGATGCCCATGCCGCTCACAAGAAGTGTAAAATGTATCCAAGAAGTCTCCATAGATGCAAGAATTAATATTTCTCATGTGTCTTTTCTCCCAAATAGGAAAAGAAGAGACACTCCAACCCAATGGTCCAATTGGAAAGCAAAGTGCTTCCCTATGTGAGTACTCCCAATGGCTCAACTCTCTGCCACTGGTCAAAAGGTGCATGCAATCAGAATGTTCCCTACTCAATGAAGTCAAGTTGGAACCATATGCACCTTTATGTTTGGAGGCATAAAATGTAGGCATGGGATGCCTCTGCAACGGTTGGGAGGGAGGTGGTTCTATCCTTGAATCAACTGGAGCGAATGTGGGAGACTTCTGCTCCTCTTCAGGCACCATCAAGAAGAAATTCTTGACCCAAACTTCCCCCTCAATTGACATGGAATAATTAGGAGGAACTGATGTAGGATCATGGACCAGAATCTCATAACTTCAAACCTCATCCATAAAGCTAATGGATGCATCAACTCCATCAAAGGATGGTCAATCACACATGATCTCTTCTGTCTCCTCAATGGAGGAATGACTCACTACAGGAAGAAGCTCTGTTTCGCTCTGGAATGTAGTATGTGCTTGGAAATAATCATATGCCCCCCAAAACTCCTCAAGCAGATGCATGTCATTGTGCACCTCATGAACCACCATCTTATGAGGTTCCTGCATAGAAATATGAATGTCATCAACCGAAAGAGAATGATTGACTAGAATGTAGGAGGGATTATGTGATCTCTAAAGCTCCTGGTGAAGCTGCTCTATCTCGATCTCAAATTATAAGAGGGAACTTTGAGGACTCCTCAAAGAATATTGGGTGGCCATCAACTTATCATTGATCTTGCAAATATCATCATCATCCTTCAAGGATGCTTCCTGCAACATATGAACAAGCTCATACAGATAATCTCTATCAGATTGCACGTGTGAAAAATTACCTTGGATTGTATACATTGCTCTCTAGATCTTCTCCATGGATTTGAGGAAAGATGAATCTTCCAATGAAGTAACTCTCCAACAAGATTGGGACACTGAAACATGTGTGTCATGGAAAATGTGTAAGGCCTTTCAAAGGGAGAAGGTTGAGAGTGAACCTCCTCCTCATCCACTAGTGGATCAACCTCATGAATCTCTCATGGTGATAGTGAGATCGATCCTTGGACCTCTTCCTTGACTACAAGGACTTCATATTCTTTAGGTTCAGTGGAATTTGTACTTGCAACAACCTAATCAAGTGGTATCTCTATGTCACCCATCAAGTGGTATCTCTATGTCACCCACATAGAGAGATGGAAATCCATCAATAGATGTCTCCCCAAAACTTAGGCACCCATCAATAGGTACCTCATCATAACATCCATCAGTAGATGCTTCATCAGAACTTGAGAAACCATTGATATATGCCACTTATTGGGACCCATCAATAGTTACTCTCTGATCCATAATTTGATGATCCTTAGTAGAACTGGTGGTGGCTTCATCATGCTTACAACCCTCATTAGTAAGGATTGTACCTTCATCTTCTTCAGATATTCATGGTTCTTCACTTGAGAGATTATTGTGCCTCTCATGTTCATCAGATGGATTATTTGTTCCTTCTTCTTCTCTCATTGATTTGCTGCCTTTCAATGATTCCTCATCTACATACTTGAGCTCAAATCCAAATCTATAGTAAAAATAATCTTTGAAAGGAATGTCTTTACAAATCTTTTCTCCCAAGGCTAGATACTCCTGGTACTAGTGGGGCAAGTTTTCACATCCATATATCATTTTTGATAAATCCTTCTTAGGATTAGCAATAATTGGTTCATCCCATTGGTATGCACTATACATCTGGTAAAAAATGTAACCATCCTCTTCTTTTGGTAGGCCTCCATCAATGTAAATGGTTTCCTCTTCTTCATATAACTCAAAGCCTTCATTTTCCATAACTACAACTTGAAAAATAGATATGAGATTTTTGTTCCATTGAGAGTTAATTTCCATAGGATGAGCCAAGGAAAGTGCTATGATACCACTGTAATATCCCTAAATCAGATTTCAAAGGATATTGTCTCACATTTAAAATTCAGAACACAAATTAACACAACTGAAACTAGTCCTCAAAACTAGTTTACCTAGTCTTGGACACAGGTAAACCCCATAAGAGATTGATGGTTGGAATTTATTGGATCTACAGAATATGTTAAGGAGTGTAAAAAATCAAATATATTAGAATCAATTCCAGCTTCATGATCCTATTCACGATGTGCTGGGTCCATTTATGCTTCGAAACCAACTACTGCTGAAGTCTACACAAGGCTTCCCGAGCACACTAGCATATGCATACTAGACTCAGTCACTTACTCTTGAATGAAACTAGAGGATGGATATAATATAAAAAACCCCTAATATACTTATGTACAAGAGATACTGAAGTTTTTGGAGGATTTGGAAGTGTTTGGAGGAGTAAGGAGGAGAAGCACTATGGTGGACTGCTCAAATAGTTTTACTTCAGGATATCCCAAAAAGGATGAGAAGGATACAAATTATCAGGAAGATAATTGGATGGGATTCATCACTGAATTAAGAGCCTCATATGACTAACATAATAGAAAATAGGCAATCAAAAATATTTTAATCATTAATACTGCAAAACTAGTCAATTAATGAGGCCTAAAGAGCTAGTCTTGATAAATGTGAGCACAAACAATCTCTAAGGCTCTCAAATTCTTCTTCTGATGAATAATATGATTCATAAATGTATAAAATATGCATAATAAAACATTAACTGATTTTATTAAGCAATAAATAGGTGTACCATAGCTCATATTACATAGAAAGTCATCAATATTGGATTTTTACAAAGATTGGAGAAGAATGCTCAGAGAAGAATAAGAAGAGGAAATGTAATCACTGAATATGAAATTTAAGAGGTCAAGGATTTGATGGATTCTAATGGGAGGCACTCTATACTTATGAAGCTTCTTGCAAACTCTCTAACTGGTCTCTCTCTCAAGGTGAGACTCATCAAAACCGCCTCAAATCACCTCAATCTTGTCTGGATCTCTGCATCCACTCTGAAGGATCAATATCTGCATGAAAGGGATGGATCAGATCTGAAAAAAAGTAATTAATGGATGCAATGGATCATATGCAGAATACTGGAGTAGGAACTATGGGGCACATCTCCCACAGGTGGATAAGGGTGCATCTCCAAAGCCTAGAGAATCTTAGAGCTTACTCATACACAAATCATAAACCATAAAAAGATGTGAAAGTGGTGTGCCCTCCTTATTTTATAGAGTGGGTGAATTTTTGAGCAAGCTGACTTGATAATGAATCTCCTTGGCCTCATCCAACACGCCTTCCTTGATTGAGTTGGAATATTCTTGCTTTTCCATACTTTCTAGCTTTCTTCTTTTTGGAAACTGTGCTCTCTTGGATTTTCCCAATGTTTCCTGCTTTTCACACTGATTGGATTTTATTCCTTTTGGAAACTGCACCCTCCTTTCTTTCCTGATGTTTCCTACTTTTCAAGACTGGATGCTTTTCAATACTTTCCTACTTTGTACACTTTCCTACTTTATGCACTTGCTTGCTTTTCACTACTTTTTCCAGTTTCCTTCTTTTTTGCTTTGCTCCGCTTTTCTTTCACTTTCCTCTTTGGTTGAAAACTCATTGAGCTATCCTTATCTCCTTATGCGCCCTCATGGAGTCTTTGGCATCTTCCAACTCATCAACATATTTAACTAAAATTAAATATCAAAATATTATTTACATCACCTCCAATTTAATTTATTCAAAATAGCTATAGTCTAAATTTTATTCCTAATTAATTTAATTTCCTAGGGTTATTGACCAATGTTTTACCCCTTATTAATTAATTTATTGGTTTTCACTAGGAACCATGGGGTTTGATGGGTCATTGGCTGCTTCATGTTGCTGACAAAATTGGGAACATGACATAAGAAACCTATGAATCTTCACCTTTTCATCCTTCAAAAAATTTGCATATTTTATAAGTTATAAGAACCTCTTCTCATCAGATTCCATGGTCATGCTGCCTAGATTTAATTCAAACAAGTCTTCTGTAATTACTTCTTGAACTTCCTCCAAGAGATTCTTTCTTCATCAATGTCCTTCAACTTGACCGGTTGATCCCACCAAATAGAAGCCTTACCTTGCAAGTGGTAGATAGCTACCCTTGCATCCATGTTTGGTGAGTACTGATGCAACTAGAAAAAATTCCTCATTCTTAACAACCAAGCTTTCGCTTCCACACCTTGCTTTTCTTCTCCATCAAATATTGGAGGCTTGATTCTTCTTAGTTCACCTACCAGTTCATTTGTTCTCTTATTGTATCTAATTGGGGATCTTTTAGGACTATTCTCTGAGCTGCTTGATAAGTACCTTTCCCTCTTTACTATAGAGAGCATGTGACAAGGTATTCTTAAAGAAGATTGAGACCTCTCCTAATATTTTCTTCGTACATTGTCTCTTGGTATGGTTCCTTGCAGTTGTTTTACATCATGCATGATTCTTTCTTGCATATGAATGATCCTTTCATCGTCTTCTCTACATTTTCTTATTGAGTCCTCTAGATTTAAGGATTCAATGCTTGTCTTGTGTCCATTTGTCCTTTCTTCCCTTGGCCTGATAAACTTCTCTTTAGAGATGTATGGGTTCCGTGCATCATCAAACTCCATCTTCTACCCTTTACTGCTTGATTAGTTGACACTGAAAGCTGTGATGTGTTCATTTTTCAATCATTGTTAGTAGACTAACATGTCCATCCATTAATCATACTACTTTTCATTTCAACACAAAGCATAAAGCTTATTTAGAAAACATTAAAAAAAAGGCCATTATATGCATGTTGAAAAGTGCAAATAAAGAAAATTGAATAGGTGATTCTAATCACTACCAAACTTCCACACCGAACATCTCTCCATACTAAACCATCAAAAAATGATTTTCATCTTATTTGGACTACTGGATTGCATTTAGGAATTATTTGAAAATTTAGTTTGAGGAACTATTTCTATACTTTAATTTTGGCAGAATGCTTCATATTTTTTTTTTAAAGGGTAACCTCCAATGAGAATTTTGTAATATGTATCCACAAACAATTAAAGACAAATTTTCCTAGTTCCAAAATTTCAATTTCAAAATGTTCCAATTTCAAAATGTTTCAATTTCCAAGTAAGAGTGCAACTTTGAAGGAGGTATGCTCAAAACGTTTTTCGAGACTTTTCATAACTGAACTATGCACCCATATCATACAAAAGGTATGAAAACATGAAAATCAATCCGTCCAAAAACCAAGCCAATCATACAATAAATTGATCTTTAATCTCTTGACTTCTGAAATTAAAAGGTAGGATACAACGAAACTGATCTTTGAATTAGGCATTAGTCAAGTCTTCCGATTCTTCCATTAAAATAACGGGGTTGAATTTCTTTCACTATGAAAATTTTATAATCTCCAAAAGCATATAAATAGAGTTATAAATCCATAATAGGCCCAACAACCACAGATTTGGAACCTAATATCTAATACCACTCTGTAATGTATCCGACCTTGAAACCAAGGTCAGGGACACCAAATAACTAGGGGTGAGGCTGAATTAAATGAAAAGCACAACAAATTAAGGTTTTTAAGGCTATTCCATCGAGCCATCAAGTCAATTAAATTAAAAATTCAGCCTTTATAAATAAATTGTGACACTTTAAAATACAATTAAAACTTCCCAAAATCTCATGCAGATGCAAGACCATACAAGGATGAACATTAAACTAGATTTCCATGCTTATTAAACTTGCAAATAATTATTATTTTAACATTCACGAGTGACCATAATCATCCCAATAACACTTATAATTATATTACAGACTTCTTTGCAAACAATCACAAACCAAAAATTTCATCAGTTATAGTATGCAAACTACGACACTTCCTTTAATAGTTTTGCATTACTTATCAGATCATATCTGAAGTTAACATCTATAGACATTCAATAATGAATAATAATAGGTATAAGGATTCCATCTATAACTATTAACTTATTTAGAAAATCAAATCTAAAGTTAGCTTGTAAATTCACAACCAGATCATCCGATAAGCATCCAATTCCCTGCAAAACCAACTGTGAGCCCCAAATAAAAGCATATCATCCCACAGGGGAACTCTACAACCACAAAGGGAGAAATATAATGTTCAGTTACAACCATACTATAGATGATAATCATATTGATAGAGAAACTATCAATAATTTCCAGTTTTCAAGTAGAAAAACTCATCAACTAGTGATCAAAATTCATTTTATGGGTTTGATAAGCCATAGAGGGAGCATTTTTAGGTTAAGATACAACAAATAGACACATACATTAACATATGTCAATATTCCATCAATATCAAATCTCATATTCAAGGAGAATGTACAAGTTTCCAAGTAGTTAAACCATCAAATCTACATCCAACCATTGATACATAAACCATGTACATCAACAGTAAACAGTTCATCCATCAATGGTGAATTAGAAAAATAGATGCATTATATAAGCTTGTGAAATAAAAAAAATGAAACACTTATCTTTTGATTTGAAACTGGCATCAACCGGTCCACGTTCCACCCAGCATTTGGCACTACCAAGCCAAATCCTCTTGGATAGGCCACCCTCGAGCTGAGGCCACTGATCCACAAGTAGATTTGCACTCAATCAATGGGATAGATCAAGGTTAACATCCAGCCAAAACTAAATTCCCCACCACCTACTTTCTCCTCCACCTCACTACTAGGTGCAACATAACTCCCTTCACCACCTAGGTCCCTCAGGACATCACTGTCCACCATTAGGATTTATGTGCAAGATCTGGACGGAGACAAGTAGTGGACTTGGAGGAACTATACCAGAGTTGTACATGATTACATCAAACACAACACAATATCATAGTGCCTTCAAGCACATAGTTCTCAGACATAACATAACATACATGGCTTCCCAAGCTCACAAGCTCACCATGAAATTACATGAATTAACATGAAGTTTGATAACTACCCCCTTTTCAAGGAGATAAAACATTGATTTATAGACCAAAGGAGGCAGCTCGAACCTAATGAGGTCAATTAGAACCAAGGTAAGCCAACTTGAGTCAACTGAAGGAGGTTAACTCAACCACAGGAGACCAATTCAAATTCTACTCAAGGTAAATCAAATTTCAAGGAGGGTGACTCCAAACCACCCATCCCAACCCGAATTCATGTGGGGACACTTCATTCATGAATATGAACTTAAATTAGTGATAGGAGGGGTTACACAAGCCAAATATATCTTCCCAGTATAGCACCATCATGAGGAGTTACCCAAAATCAAGTAGTGGAAGCACAATTTTAGCTAGTGAGGGAACACTTGGTCATGAGATAGGATATAGGAGGCATACTAGGAGTCATAAATACCCAAAAGCAAAAACTAGGAGAGCATATCCTCATGAGGGCGCATTTTCCAAGAAATATAGCAAGTAAGAGGAGTGGGGCCCACAAAAGCATCTTTCCACCCAAGGAGGGAACATTTCTCATGTGGGGTCCACTAAAGCATGAATAAGGTGTCAATGTAACTCCAATAGCCGAAATAATCAAAAGCATGGTCTGTTGTACAATGTTTGGGTGACCATAAAATCATAATGTCACCAATGTACAAGTACTAGGATGAACAAACTCAATCCAATCAAGTTCTAAAGTGTTAGGAATGTCCCCATTCCTGTCCCCATTCCCCCTCACATTGTGGAAACATGGCCTCCCATCCTTGTTTTCGGTTCCCATTGTGCCAGTTATTTAATTAATTAATTATTTACAATAATAATAATGTCTCTCGGTCCTTAAAGACCCTTGGTTCCACAATAACAAACAATTACAAAATATTATAGATGTCCAAGGTTTAACACATGAGGTAAGACAATTTCCATAGTGAGACTGGAGTGCCAGTGATTTGATCATGAATAGGGGAGGATAGGGGCTTCAATCCTAATATTTTGTGCTATAATATTCTATGATATTAAAAAGCTATCCAATTTGGATGCCACATGTTGAGAGGCACCCCTTTGATTATTATATGTAAAATTTCCATTGATGGATTCAATATTTTCCAAATTGAGTGATTGAAGAATTTTTCAACAAAGTTGCAGGTTGGTTCTAGTATTCAAACCCCCACTCTCCCCTCCTTTTTTACCTCAAGGGAGGTAATTAAGTTGAAGTCTCCTACTAGAATCCATTGATGGTGTTTTGTGAGATTATATATACCTTACAAGGAGTGTTAAAACCTATTTTTGTCTTCTAGAATTGAAGATACATAAACATTCACGATGATTCTGTTGGCCTCTGTACCTATCAGATGGAACTTAGCTGAAGTAGATATGGAAGTAGAGAAATATTCAATATTAATTACCCTTAGGTCCCACAGGATGGAAAATCCTCTTGCAGCTACTCTTGCATAAAAAATTATGAATTTACTATCTTTCAAATGATATCTTTCTATTTGTTTGAGTATTCAAACTAAACATTTAGTTTCTCGAAGCATGAGGATAATAGGTTTTTCTGCTTGAGTTTTTATTTCTAACTGTTCTTTTCTTACCTTTCCTATTGATACCTTTGATATTCAACGAGACAATATTCATTATTAAATTGATGAGGGAGTGGTGAAGAACTTATCAATCATATGGTGTAAAGTCTTGATTCTATGAGTTTTTCTCCAAGCTCCTTCGGCTGTTGTGGCTTACTTTTCTTCCCCTATTTTTTCTCATCTCTAGTTGGTCTATGCTGGTCTTTTAGGGAATTGGTTTTGACTCCTAAAGATGGATATTTCCCTTTCGACAAGGTCAATGATGTTATTTTGTACTTATTGAAATATTCCTTAAGTGGTTGCAACTACTTTTCTAGGATGGATTAAACTTCTTTCCGCTCATATGCTTCCATGACCCCCTATAGATCAAGCTTTCCTAAATCCATTTATTCCCCTTCTTCTAAAGCACACATGTTCTCCTCTTCATCCATACCAATCTCTTCTATTATATGGGTATTTTTCGTAGGTTGGCTACTGTATACCTTGCATCGCTTCGTACCTTCTAATTGTTTCAAATATGAGTTTATTACTTCTTGAGAGAGCCTTGGTTCTTCACCCCGCATTTCCAATGTCTGCTCCTCCTTAGAGAGTGCTTCGAAGCTGTTTGTTGAGTGAAGTACTGGTGCAGGATTTGGGATTCCCGTTTCTTCCCCTGCCTCTACCTATTGTTTATTATGATAACCCCTCCTAATATGGTCTTGCCTCTAATTTCAATTCTATTATCAGTTTGTTCAGGGGGTTATCAAAAAATAGACGTCCATGTTCATGACATTTTCGATAGTGAAAGGGTGCATGCTCATAGTTGATGGTCTGTATCCATTATGTATCTCGGTATCTAAGGCTGATCGACTCTAGTAAGGCCCTTGAAATGTTCATTAAACACAAATATATACATAGGAGGTATATTTCTCTTGTTTTGTTGCTTTTGAAGTTTTGACAAAACTTCTGAGAGTATTACCTATACCAGGAATGGTTTCTTCATCCCATTACCCTTGTGGAAGGGAGTATAACTTGATCTATAATGGAATAGTTGAGAAATATTCTTTGTTATGGATGAATTTCTCTTTCCAATATTGTAAGTAAAGCCCCATTGAGTTGAAGAAATAGGGTCTATTTTTGAACAATAATTTCTTGTCCTCTAGGATAGTAGAGATTGTATAAGAAACCATTGGAGCCAAGTTTTAGATCCACCTGCCCTTTCAATATCAATTTTTAGTGATCCACCAAGTAAGGGCCTTCTCCTTCAGCCATAAACCTATGAAATTTCCAATGATCCCATGATCTTGCATATATTATATGTATTCCCCTATTTTGTTCCAGGTCATTTCACAACTAGGGCTTGTTTCCACTATTGGGATGCATTGCCCTTGATTCTTCCTTCCTAGTTTAGATTATGAGCCCTCCATCACATCTTTGGGGGTCGCTTGCTCTTGTTAAATGTTCCCCACACCTCTCGTTCTAGTTGCATCCAACGTCAATGATTCCTTACCTATTCCATTGCATGAAGACGTGCCACACGAGTGTTTTGCTCCAAGAATATCCCTATAGGAGGGGGTTGTACTCCCTCCCTACTCCATACAAGTGGCCAAGGAAAACCCATGCTTTAGTTCCAACAAATCCAACAAATCTCATTACAATATAATAATAATAATAATAATAATAATAATAATAATAAATCCAACAAATCTCATTACAATATATATATATATATATATATATATATATATATATAATAGTATTATTTGTTATAAATGTTTTATTTATTTATTTCAAAACTAACATATTTATATTACTTGACAATATCTTTATCATATTAAGTTGTAAAGCATTCACTTCTTTTGATACAATATTATAATGTTTTTATATTTTAAAAATAATAATTTTTAATATAATTATAAAATTAAATATTATTGTAATTTCTTTTAATAATATAATTTTATTGTATTATTTTTATGTTGAAGGTATTCATTCTATGAGAAATTGTTCCTTGACACTATAGCTAGATTCCTCGTCTATCAGACGAATGGAATCTTCCCACGTGTATACTTACCTTTCACACAAAATCCAACAAGGTTCTATCCGCATTCCATTCGTTTATCTTTTCCACCAAATTTACCAAGGTTATGTCCTCCTCCATTCGCCGATTGGCCATTCGTTTCTCATTTCCGCCAAATTCATCAAGGTCCTGTGACCTGTCCTATAGTCGTTCATTCGTCTTTTCGGCAGGATTTTGTCAGAGCTGTAAGATTTCCTTGAAAATACCCCCAAGCTTATCCACTGCAAAAAGTCGCTTGGTAAGGCACTATTGGCGTACACAGATGCACCACCGCAGTTCATCTCTGTCAGTTTGAATAAATTTCCCTAAAACCTTGCATTAGGGACGGTCTTTTACGTTGAATCCTCGCATGGCTCCAAGGTGAGAATTTATGCAAATGCAAGTTTTTACAGGGTCACAGTGGAGGTCAAGCGGTTTGAAAAACAACCAGATTTCCCTATCTAATCATGCCTTCCTTCCAATAGTAAAGGAAATGGCTTGGACGTCGACCACTTAATCATTTATTCCTTTTTTCCATCTGAGTAGAGGAAAGCCAAGCCTAACCCTTCATGGAAAAGGCAAAGTTTCATGGCAAAGGAAAAGTTGAAAGGACAAACAAATAAAATCAAGAATCCTATGAAATGAGTTCAATCAACCAGAGAAAGAGGCGCTAAAGCAGGGAAAGAGGCACCCTCATGTCAAAACCAATGAAGAAGTCCCGAATCAACTATTTCCTGGTGTTACACCTAAAATATTACCATCATGAGATTCAGTGTATACATCCCTAAAGTTTCCTTGACTAAGTTATTGACCTGGAAGAGATATTAACCCATTCATACTAGGTTTTGAGAGGTCGTCGCAGGCTTCCCTGATGCAACCTACGACGTCGCAGCTTGCTCTCTTGCAGGGTGCAACGATGTCAATTAATGGATAAAAATAGTTCCTTCGAGCCCATTCTCGAAGCTAGCTAACATGGATCCTTATCCCTGACCTTTTGGGAGAGATGGCACTTGGTTCCTAACCTCTTGGAAGGATCCCCTATCTCTCTCCTACCATATCTCAACCTACCCTATCCATACCCTATCCACTTAGTCCTATATAAGTGAAGCTCACTCCCATTCCAAGGGGAGGAAGTCTATAGTGTCTACATGCTGGTGAAATCATCTTAGAGAGATATCTACTCATCCATTGAGAGACTCACACTTCCTTGGGAGGATATGGCATTGGATTGGATGGAGAAGGATTACTTCGTTAACCTCTGGTTGTAGTCATTCTTTTCTATGTACTTTCCCTATTTTTACAGTAATATAAACGCTTTCCACCAATATTGTTTTGTTGATGATATTGTGTAGTTTACCTGCTTAACTGTTTACTCAGATCTGTTATCGTTTAGATGCTTTTTACTTGTTTGTCTTATTCTATGTGTCTTGACAGGTCTTGCAGCTGAGATCTGATGTCCGCGAGGTGTGGAACAACATCCAGGAAAAGGGGTTACAAACTTAAGGTAAGACATCTGATTACTTGATCCTTAACTAGATCTAGGAAAGTGGTTTATGTTCTGTTCTATTTGTTCTAGACTCACATTGAGCTAGGGAGATCCAGCTCGCGTCCGCTCGAGTGGATTGTCCGTCAAACAAATATGGCGACCATACTGGGGAAGAACATTGTTTTGTAGTTGTCAATTTGAATGTCATTTTCGGTTGATTTCTTGTTACAAGCCATTTTATTTGTCATTTTCCTCTTATATTGGTTTCACCATCGGATCTTCACTTTGAAGAGTTTGATTACCTTCCTTTGATTTTGTACTTCTCATTTTCAAACCATTTCATTGCTCTTTGTTCGGAGATTTATTCATTTTTTGAACTAAGATCTCGCCTGTCGCACCTAGTCAGTGGACTCAGAGCGACACTGTGTCATTTTTTTATCTATGTTCTTTGTCTGTGGGTCTATCGTCGCAACCCTTTCATTGGTCTACTGTGAAACTGTCGCACTTCCTGCATTGGTTAACTGTGACGTTGCACGGTGTACAAGCACAGACTGCGCTGATCTACCAAAAATGCCATACAGGCACCCCTTCTCCATTTTTGATTTGAGTTTTGTTTTGTGTGCAAACTCCCTCTGTACTGCAAGATCCAGTCAGAGACCCCATTTTGATTTGTGTGTTGAGTTGTTTGGTTTCATTTGGAGTTGTTTTGGGTTCCATCTTGGACAAGTCTGATATTTGGTAGTGGTGGACACTCTTGTGTCCCCCACCTGCATCCACTCACCCTTGCATTCCCCCCTCTCCTTGCCGGATCTGGTCATTGTATTGGATCGGTTTCCAGACCTCATTTGCATACATTTTTGAGCTTTGCTTGCTTTAGTGCTGCTTGTTACTGATTGATTTTGAGTGTTTGTGTGTACTTTCAGTCCATTGAGTGCTTGTCTTTTCTTGAGATTTTCTGAGTTATTGGAGTGCTGCAAGTAATCTTTTCATTTCAGTATTTATGTTTAAAAAACACCGCTATTATCAAACTGTTATTTTGATACATCCATTGAAAAATCAAAATTACTTTATTTCCATAATTTTTTCAAGCTCATTTGAAGAATTGTAGATGCATTGGAATGTCTCATTTGTAGATCTTTTGGAAAAGTTGAAAGAGAATTGAATTATTTGTGTTTTTCACGAATTATGAGTGGCTCATTTTCTTGAAAAATTCGAATAGATATCAAGTTTTGCAAAAGTAGTTCCATGCTTGGAAAGTTACATGCATCTTTTGGTTTTTATGCTTTTAGGCCATTGTGGTGAAAGTGAAAAGCTTGCATACTCTACTTAGAAACTCTCTCTTTTCATCGCTTAGCATCATTTTTGTTCTGAAAAGATAAAAGAAAAAGAAAAACATGCTTTGATTTGGCTTAGTAGTGTTGTGTTATTTTTCGTGTTTCGCTTGAAAAGGAAAAATAATACTTCGTAGTCATTTTTGGTAGATTTGGGATTGAGTTGCATTGTGTTGCTTTGGTAAAATCATTTGAAAGAAATTTCTCCCTCCCATACATAGAGTTCATCAAAAGAAAAGTATATTTTTTTCACGTAGTTAGGACCTGCATTATGTTTACGATTATGTACTCACCTCATGCATTCACCTAACCGTCCAGATAAAATTAACAGTAGAACTAGGGTAAAATTTTTAGTAACTTGTGTGTAAGTTAGAGACGTGTTCTAGCGTCATTAAGCGTGGTAGCTATCGTTATTTGCCAGCACTGTATTCTGGGGGTATTGTAGTCTTCCACGTACTTATCGGTATATAGAATCTCTTTCACGTACCCACCAAATCCCTTAAGTACTTGGCATATATCGAAAGGTGTTTCATGTACTCGGTAGTATATAGGAAGGTTTCATGCCATACAGTTGCGCATTAGACAGCACCACTACGGATTTGAGCTCCCACGTACCTTGCGTATATTGGGAGACACCATTAGGATTCCTGAGACCAACTGAGTTAACCTTTTGGTCGTCTTGGCGGAGCAATACACCGAGAACAACACTCGGGGAGATTACTACGCACGTACCATCCAGGTAATCGGGTATTCAGGCAAGGGTATGGTCCCAATCCTCCTTGTCGCGTTTTATTGTTGGAACCTACGGTATATAGCAATTTGCGAAGCCTTGACAATCCTGTGAGGTTCCAGACCTTTGAATCCACTCTTATCACATAAGTTTGCTTGTGGCCTTATTTTGTGTAGGGTTTTGTCTGGTCTGCTTTTCTTTTGTTTAGCTTTCCTTAGGAGAAACTTTTGTTTCAGTCACTTTGGTTGAATTTCCTTGGAGAAGGTCTCATAGGATTCAAAACTTGCCACCCGAATATCCCCTTAACCAGGAGGTAATTTCGAGGGTAATAATGGACCCACAAGCCAGGGTCGGGTCACATGAAGTGGAAAACCCTACTTTGAATTTTGGAGGACTCTTGTTTCCTCACACTCCTCCAGATTCACCTGCCTCCCACCCCCCGCAGGGTGAAGATGCCCCAATTTCCACTTCACAAGACTTACCTCCTATTTTGCGGGGAGAGCCTGGATTGTTAGAATGGATAAATAAACCCCAGGACAACCCCACAGCAGTTGCTGGTCCTTCAAAAACTTATTGGACATATTCTATAGGCTACCCAGTGGCCGATTTTTCTGTTGCACCCCCCACCCAGTGGGACTACTATGGATGATCCCTTAGCTTACTATCATGGACAATTGGCTCATTTTCGTTCTATGGCTGAGGAGCTTCAGAGATCAAGTCTCCAACAAAGGGTTGAAGACCCAACGTTACCCCCTCATCGACCCATCCCAAGTCGCTCTTTATCTTTTGAGTCACTGGAATCATCCACGCAACACGTGACCACTTTTGAAACTGGTCAACCATCCATTCCTGCACATACGTCCCCTAGATAGGAAACCAGTTCAGTACCTCTAACGACCCAACCTGTTGAAACACAACAATCCAACACACTTGTCACTACTACGGTTGCATTACCTGCTCCTCCCCCACCTCAAACTTTGAGAGGAGTATACTCTTTACCCCCTACCTTGCTTACAAGTATTGTTAATCCTATGGTAGATAATTAGCAACCAGTTTTGGGTCATCCTTTACTTAGTGGTCAACAAGTTGTTGCTGGGGGGAAACCCCCATCTCTTAGCCATAATACTGCAGCAGGACTTCCCATCAGTCCTTTCGTTGGAAATTCCCTACCTCCCAGACCTTCCACTATGGGACTATCCCATGTTGGGGGGCCGTCCAATGTAATTCAACCACCATTGAGCCAAGCGTATCCAGGTCATCTTAACCCTATGCCGGGTCAACTTAATCCCGAAAATGCACTCTATGGGGTACCCTATCCTGGAAACCCTTACACTCTATGGGGACAGGAAAATGTTTTACAACATGGACCCCCATTTACAGTCCCTCAAGTCCCTCCACCCCCGTTTGGTTCGCCTCCACCTCCCATTGGAGGTGGAGGCCCCCCACATAACTCTAGCAGAGGCAAACCTCTACCTTATGGCGGAGGACCACCTCATTCCAATCATCATGGACCACCCACTCCTGGTGGTGGTGGTGGTGGAGGACCATCCCATCCTGGTGGTGGTGGTGGAGTACCATCTAACCCCGGTGGTGGTGGTGGAGGACCTTCTCATCCTGGTGGCATTGGTGGTGGACCACCACCCTACTATGGTGGAGGTGGCGGAGGAGGCCCTTACCCTTCCGATGGAGGCGGTGGACCACCACCCCCTCCCGGCGGAGGTGGTGGAGACCCACCCTATTCCGGTGGTTGTAGCAGACTACCACCTCCTCCCAATGGAGGTGGTGGAGGCCCATCCTACCCTGGCGGTGGTGGTGGACCCCCACCATTTGGAAGCAGCCCACCCCCTCCCAGCGGCGGAGGCGGGCCCCCACCTTATGGTAATGGACCACCTTACTATGGCGGTGGACCTACATTTGGTATGAGCAGCTCATACCCCTATGGCCAGTTTCCTCCTGGAACACCTTATGGTCAATCGATACAAGGTTCCACTGGTCCTTACATGCCTTATAAGTACTATCAGCACCCGCAGCCTAATCCGCCGCTGCCCTTTTTGGCTAATTTGGACCTACCTGATCTGTCTCGCCTGACCAATGACCCCATCTACCACGAAACTAATTGGCCACCCATTCCGGTGAAACTTCCATCAGATATCCCAAAATTTGATGGCAAGCCGGGTGAGGATCCTAAAAACCATGTGATGAAATACCACTTGTGGTGTTCATCCAACTCCTTGATGGACGACTCGATCCCTCTTAGGTTATTTCAATGGACTCTCACTGGTTCGGCTACCAAGTGGTATATTGAACTGCCACCCCATTCTTTTCCCAATTTCGGTTCTCTTGTTATGAATTTTTTGACTCATTTCCAGCTGCCCATACGGTATAAAACTAGTATAGAGATTTTAACCTCGCTCCGTTAAAATACTGCTACTCACATCTCAGATCATATACATGAGTGGCGGAGGAGACGACGTCTCATTAAGGCTCCTATTCCAGACCAAATCCTAGTGGACTGGTTTACGAAGTCTCTCATCCCAACCATAGCATGAGATGTTGCCATGGGAAGTGCTATCACTAAGGAACAAGCCATCGCTCGTGCCCATTTATTAGACTTAGTTTATGCCCAGTTTGGCACGTTATTTGATATCCTTCCTGATGAACCCCGTAACACGTACAACCCTGTGAAACCACCCAAGGGACCCCAAGTTGATGGCATCATTGGATCCCTTAACACCCAGCCTCATTCTCAAACTATTGGTTCGTCGAACCCCCAAGGTTCTTCCCCATCACCAACACAGGCTAGTCACGGCACCACCAAATCATCCACTCCTGTTGTCACCAAAGAAGTGAATTCTGTTTCATCAGCTTCACCTCAAAAGTCTAGTGGTAAGAAGAAGAACAAAGGGAAACTGAAGAAATCTTCCACCCAACAAGAACATAAGAGCACCCCTGATGACACCAAACAAAAAAGGAAGTTGAAGTATCATTGTCTACTGTGTGGTGATGACCACTTTTATAAAGAGTGCCCCCATAGAGATGAAGTTCAAAATTTTCTTAATGGAAAACCCACACCCGCAGTTCTCAACGATCCCTTCCCTACTCAAAATCAGCAGTTGATCGCTCACATCTCTCCTTCCCAAGGAGAAGCATCCACCACCGCACATGTTCTCATGATGCGTAGCGAGACCATCAACTTGAACACCCGTTCTCGTTCGTATGACTCTGTTCCGACGAAGGAACCTGTTGGAAGTAATACTGAAAAAGCTTCCGCTTTGATGCCCGATGTCAGCATACCGGCTGCTCCTCTCACCATTGAGAAGCCCTCTTTCGAGTCAGTGTTGCATCCACCCAAGAGCACGATTAGAAAATCGGTTTTCAATCCCAATGCTCGGGCTGCTAAAAAATACAACATTGTAGAGGACCTAGCACAAGCTCCTTGTGGTATGTTGATGCTCGAGGTCTTGCAAAACTGTCCTAATAAGTGCAAGACTCTCCTCGCTGCCATTAGTGCAGTTGACCCAGATTCATCGAACACCATCATGTTCCGGCTGGAATACTTTAAACCGAGGCTCTCCCATCAGTTGGCATTTCAAGTTGCCACAAACATTGCTAGGAAGACAATCCATTGTACCTTTTTGGATGAAGGTGCCTCTACTTCAGTCATGTCGATCTCATGCTGGAGAGCCATTGGCTCTCCCAAGTTGAACCATTCTCCTACCACTTTGAGAGCCTTCGACGGACGTGGCTTTCAACCTCATGGGTTGTTACAAGCTTAAGCAGTCGAGCTGGGGGGAAAGACCACAACCATCAATGTGGAAGTGGTCACTGCCCCATTAGATTATAAAATTCTACTTGGTCGTAATTGGTTTTACGCCATTACTGCGGTAGCATCATCTGTCTTCTGCATAGTACAATTCCCTCATCAGGGCCTAATTTTTACTGTCGACCAACTAGATTTCTGCACACCTGACACCACTACTCACCTAGGCGATAACGTTCCTTAGATTGGACAATCTTCGCACTAGTATGAGAGCGTGGGGGTCGGCCTCCTTAAGGACTCATCCCTTATGGGAATTTTTCCTATTTCGGATCCCCCAAATCATGTTGCCATGGTGAACATGATCTCCTCACAGATTTCATCTATCCCCAACTCCACTGATTCATGGCTTGTACCTGATGAAGCCACCACACACCTGATTGGAAACATTATGCCTCTTTCACTCGCCGAACTCATGTACGAGGCTATCCAGTCAGCACCGTAGGACCACTTAGCCATGGCCTCCACCTCTTGTTCTCTACAGTGGACATCATCTGATCCTCTGCTACGGACTTTCATTCTGACGAGTCCATTATGGAAATCATGAGTGTAGATGATCCTTCGTGGGAAGACCTCCATCATCGTTCGTCTTTCCTTCCCTCTTTGGATTTTGTGGAGAATAGCATTAACACCATCTTTACACCGGATGTCTATTCTAGCTCTCAATCCTTGATACTCACATGTCAAAACGAATCTGAAGGCAATTTAGACAACATTGAGCCTACCACTTCGACAGACATTTCAGTTACTCCTGGTGTAGTGGAACACATTCAGTTAGGCTAGAAGTGTTCCCCTGAAGAATTCATCGCTTACACGACCTTATTCAAGCGATTCTGAGACTCTTTTGGACCTATGAGGAGATTCCTGGGACAGACCCCACCATGGTTTTACACGAAATCAAAACCTATCCCGACGTCAAACCTGTCCGCCAAAAGTTGAGGCCGGTACACCCTTGGAAGACTGCGACAATCAAGGCAGAGATTGAGAAACTCTTGAAGGCCGAATTCATCTACCCTATCCCATTGACAGAATGGGTCTCAAACGTCGTCCTCGTTACTAAAAAGCAGGGTACCATTCGTTTCTGCGTCGATTATAGGGATCTCAACAAAGCTTGTCCCAAGGACAACTACCCGACTCCCTTTATTGACAGATTATCGACAATTGTGCCGGAACTGTCATTTTTTCATTTATGGATGGCTTTTCCTGATAAAACCAGATTGAGATCCACCCCGCCTACCAACACAAGACTACATTCATCTGCCCTTGGGGAACGTTTACGTATTGTAAACTTTTGTTTGGTCTTAAAAACGTTGGTGCCACATTCTAGGGGGCCATGTCGTATGCCTTGGATGATATAAAGGACTTTGTGGAACCCTACTTGGATGACCTCCCTACCCACTCAAAGCAGCACGAGTTCCCATAGATCATTTGATGACTATTTTCCTCAGATGCAGACAGTACAATATCCGTCTGAATCCTCATAAGTGTATTTTCTGTGTCGAGTCTGGACGCCTCTTAGGGTTTATCGTTTCGAAAGATGGGATCCGCATTGATCCCTTGAAGGTGGAAGCCATTGTCGCACTCCCATCTCCAACTAATATTACGGAACTTCAAATTCTGCAAGGACGAGCGACTTACTTAGGCATTTTGTCTGTAATTTGGCACAAAAGACGTAGGGATGCATGAGATTGATGAAGAAAGATGTCCCATTCATCTGGGATGACCAAGCTCAACAATATTTTGATAGTTTTAAACATGCCATCACGCATGCCCCTATGCTCTACCTGCCGAATTATTATCGAGATTACATTCTATATCTCGCTGCTTTCGACACCATTATCACCATGGTTTTGGTGTAGGAAGATCAGAATGCTCGAGAACATGTGATATACTACGCTAGTAAAGGTCTTATTGACACTGAAACTTGATATTCACATGTTGAAAAACTCGCTGTCGCGGTAGTTATCGCTGTGCAGAAGTTCTGACATTACATTTTTCTTCGCACCACCACCATCATCACCGATTCGAACCCCATGTACCATGTTATGACTCGTCAGGTGCTTGGGGAAAGTATTCACGCTGGATCGTGATACTGCAAGAATTTGATCTTCTTTTCGAAAAAGCCAAGTCTAAAAAGTCTTTGGTGTTTGTTGAGCTCATCTGCGACCTTCCCTGTCCTGATGTAGAATTTGAGCCCAATGACTCTTTTGCGGATGAGTCATTGTTTCTTATCAGTATGTCTGATCCATGGTATGGAGATATCACTTTGTATCTTCAAACCCAAGGTTTCAGCCCTCAATTGTCTTGTGACGACCATCGTCGAATACGCCACCATGTGAAGTATTATCTGATTATCAGTGATACTTTGTACAGCTGTGGCATCGATTCTATTCTTCGACGTTGTCTGACTCATGACGAGGCTGAACACTTCCTAAATGACTGTCACGCCGGGGCTTGTGGCGGTCATCTCTCTAGGATGGCTACAACCCAGAAGATTCTTTGCACAGGATATTATTGGTCATCTATCTTCAAATATTTTATCGAGGCCATAAAAAAATGTCCTCCATGTCAACATTTTCATACCAAAAAGCGCACCCATCTCGCCTCGTTACACTTGGTTATCGCCATTGTCCCCTTTGCTAAATGGGGCATTGCCTTCATGCATTGTAAGCCTACCTCGGTCGAGGGGCATAGTTATGTCATTGTAGCTGTGGACTACTTTACAAAGTGGGCCGAGGAAATGCCTACATACATGAACGACAGCAAGAATGCCGCACTCTTCATGTTTAATCATGTAATAGCGTGGTTTGGAGTTCCTCAAGTGATAGTTACTGACCATGGTTCTCACTTTATGAACCACATGGTCAACGAGTTAAGCGATAGATTGGGTTTTTCTCCATGAAAACTCAACACCATACTACCCACAGTCCAACGGACAGGTCGAGGCCATTAACAAGGTCTTGAAAAATATGGTCCAACGTATGGTGGGTATGCACAAGTCCAATTGGCATAATATGCTCTTCTCTGCACTATGGGATTATCGAATGTCTGTTTAAACTGCCACTGGATTTACTCCCTTCCAACTAGTATATGGATTGGAGGCAGTCCTTCCTATTGAGTGCGAGATTCTGTCCCTCAAGCTCACCATCGAACTTCCCCCCAACACTACTGCCAAGGAAGAACACTTTCTCTACCTAGCTAAGCTCGAGGAGACTCGCTGAGATGCCGCTCTTGCCAACGAGGCTCATAAAAGTCGCATCAAAGCACAGTACAACAAGTCGACAGAACCTCGTGCCTACAGCGAAGGAGATTTGGTCCTCACATACGACCAAAAACATGATAAGCTAGGGGCAGGAAAGTTGGAGTCCATGTGGCATGGACCTTATGTAGTGAAACGCGTCTTAGAGAAGGGAGCTTATGAGCTTGAAGACTACGACGGGATATCTTTGGGTGAGCCCCGCAATGGGATCTACCTGAAGAGGTACTATGCCTGAGCCTTTCATGCATAAGTACTTTTGTATATACTGTACATGGCGTGTGTGTGTTTTGTGTGGTGTGACGCTTTGATTTTTGTGTGCGTAGATCTTGTTTTGTTTCTTATACCATGTTATGTCTGCATGTGCAGACGACGCTAGCTAGCATACCCGTAACCTTGCTTCGACAGCCTGGGTACTCTGTTCACCTACTAGCGAGGTACTGGAGAGCTCATTAGCTCAGGAGAAATGTTTCTAGGTTTCACAACCAATAATGCTGGAGAATATCAAGCAGTCATTGGAACCATAACTGACACTATTTCTTTGGGTATGGACCACGTTGTCATCCACTTGGATTCTCAACTTCTGGTCTCTCATCTTAACCAAGTCTATGTCATCCACGATCCTACCTTACTCCATCTCTATAGACGAGTCCATCTTCTGGAAAGGTCCTTTGAGTCCATTCAGTACCTACACATTCCATGAGACGTGAACACAGTTGCCAACTCTATGGCAAACTTTATCTTATATTGGTACATTGCACACACATAAGCATATTCATGAACTGTTAAAAGTAGACATAACATGTAAATATCTCATTTTATAAGCAAAACACATAAACACAATCACATCATTCATCCATTTAAAACACATAATGTATAAAAACGTCGAAAATGTATGTATATATATCATCATAAAAAGTAGTGCTGGTTCAAAATCTGAAGCACGATGGCTTTCAGTGAGTCTATACAAAATCTGAAGCATCGTAGCTTTCAGTAGTACAAAATTAGAGGCTTCTAAGCTCTCAGTACATACATAATAACAACATAAGGCCTAATGCCTGGCCCGTACACCCCTAGGTCTAGCAGCTCTAGCCTGCTAAGTATGGAAGTAGTCAACTATTCTCGCGACCCTGAGAAGCAACGCATTGAAGCGCGCAGACGCTCCCACCGTGTACCCCTGCATAGGCCACGGTAAATCATCCACTATCAGCTCTGGAACGTCTAACGTCAACCCACTCAGGTTCACATAGACGTCCTCCATCTTCGCGATGGAAGCATGTACGGCTGGAGCCATGACTACTCCCTCTCCTCTTTCTCTCCTCGCAAGAAGAGAGACTCCTACTGGTCGTACGGGGCCCACATCTGCACACACATGTTATTAACTTGTCAGCACTATAATAAAAAAAATCATAAATATACAAAACTAAAAAGTAAAAGGGTTATTGTTCTTACCTATATCTCCCCATACTGCTCCCTCGGGCAGTGCCAAGTATGGGTCATCTCTGTAATCCGTAACACTGTACGGGTATTCCTCTACCATGAGCAAATGGACCTCTATCCAGGTGAAGAACTTAGGACCATATTCGATGATGGGGCCCCCACCATGGCAGGCCATCACCTCTGTCCATTTGGCCATGTGAGGATCCTTAGGATCCCTATCATCCAACGGTACCTGCGAGTGCAAGACGGGAACCCGATCCAATAAAAACCAGATCACTATCGACCCATATCTGAACTGCTTGAGCTCTCCCCACCGACACTTGCTCAGCTAAGCTCGAATGTTTGTGAGGAGTCTTGTTATCACTAAAGTTGAACCTAGACTACAAGGGTTCAAGCTTAGGGAAATCTTAAGAGTAGATATAAGGTAACTGAAAAATAACTCTATGGGGTTTGGTGGTAGGTAAACATATTACAAAAATCAGAAAAAATCAAATATTTAAATGGCAGGGAGTATATCAGTGTTACTATCATGGATATTGACAATACATAGCTATGAATCATGAATTTGTGAATGTAATGATTCAGGTTCTGTTTTCAAAATATTAAAAATAGTTGCATATTGATCAAAGGAATTATGGTATGGAATATTAAGACCACACATAGACAGAATGATGATAACATGTACTTTATTTATTAAAACAGAAAAGGCTCACAGATCACAATCATTTCAAAAAACAGCTATTTCCTATCAATATGAAATAAAACCATATACATGCCTGCAAATTGAGTTTACAATCTGATTTCCGTCATAAGTTCCGACCTCTTCTACTTCATCATTGTTTGATATATATACAAAATTATTCAAAACTTGAAATTGTTTCAAGATCCTATTTTCATGGATCGAGCTTTTAAAAAATAGTAAAGTTTCTTCAACTTCAAACTCTTAGACTAGACAAGTGTATACAAAATAAAAACCATACTATCTGCTGCTGACTATTGAATCATTAACAAACTAATCTTCTATGACTAGATTATCTTAGATCATCACAAACTAAAGACTTCTAGAAGATTCTGCCAAGATGGTCAGATCATTAAGAACCTGGGACCTCTTTCGCAATCTGATGTATTCAGCATCTTGGTTGTATTCTTGAATCTGCAGCTCCTTGATCTGAATCTTCATCTGTTCATTCTGCTTCTGAATGGCCCTTTTCTTCTTTAATATTATTTGGATATGAGAACCATCTTCTCATAATCAACTTCTTTTTCTTCTAGATCTTCTCGTAGTCTCTTGTTAGCAAACATCAAGCTTTCATTTATGTCCCGAAGGTATTTTCTTTGCTCCTTGTAAGACTGTAATGATTTCTTGACTTGATCTAACTCTGGAGTCATTTCAACCTCTTCTTCCTCCATAGAAACTTCATCTACCTGCAAGGATTTTGAGACTGATCCATTTTCATTTTTAGAATGAGTTTGTTTTCTCCAGCAAAATACTTCAGGCATATCTCCTACAGCTCCTTGAAAATCTATGAAATTTTCATTGTCTGAGCAATGGTTCTCCTTTGACACTTGTATATTCTCTTCATTAGAACAGTCATTGACAATTACAAGTTCAGTACCCTTTTCAGGATTGTACATTTGCTGCATGTCTGCTTCCAACTTACATCTTAACATGGTCCTCGGTTTGATTTTCAAGTTGCTTGCATTTAGGGTTTTCTCCTGCGAACTTGGATTTTTGACAACAATGCAAAGCATATCAGACTCTTCTACAATATCAAATTCTTCAACAATGTTTTTACCTTCGTCTACAACATACTTAGTTTGCCAAGCCTTAGTCTGGTCACCTGCTAGTTGCATTGAATCCTTTGTTTGTGTCTGCTTGCATGAACACTTTGATTTCTCCCCTTTTCCTTTAACTGGCTTTTTCTTTTTAGATTCAAACCCTGATTCTAGGAGGAAACTGTCCCAATCTCGCCCAACCTTATTCAAACGAGAAATTACCAGCAACTGAGGGACTAAATCCTCTTCCTTCTGTCATTGGAGAGGATGGTTTACTGTTGTTTTTAAGCCATAAAATCTCTGTAATAAACATATGAAATTTTTCCTAACATTTTCTCATATTCTCATATGAATATGCCCCAGAGGCTCATGATGTAATAATGGCTTCCAGTATTGTTTTTCTAGCGTATTTTGGAGTAGTTTTCACCATTCAAGCACTGCATTTTTGAATGTATATGTATACATCTGATTAGATGATTTAGAATCTCTGATATAACTCTGCTAATTCATTACATAAATATTTGCAGCCATATATATGTTTTATTGAAGGATTGGGTAGACCTAGGGGGTTTTGAGGGATTTTTATGGCATATAAGTTCTATGGAAATGTAATGATGTGATGAGAAGTTTTATGCTCTGTGTTTTCAATCATGTAAGCTGTAATATGTCCATTAAATAAAGAATCAAATCTTAGAGTGGTCAAATACAAGTTTAACCCCTTTCCCTATGCTCGTTAGGCACTTTTTGAGGACTAGTCTTGGCAGATATGACATAGAATTCATTCAGAGGATCCAATTTAGGTTTTGTAAGTTTTTTTTGTTCACACACAGACCCTTGAACCACATCCAACCTACAAAAGTAGAAATTGGGATAGACGTACACCATTTGGGAAGCCCGACCCAAACATCAGCTTAGCAGTCCAACTTCTACCAATTCCTCACCAACTCTCAAACCAATGCCAAATTGATGTTTAATAAATTCCATCAGTCCTGTTGAACCACATACATCAGAATGATCCACATTTATTCCTTCCCAGTGTAGTATGCATATGTTGGAAGCCTAGGAAGCCTTAAAGTAGGCAACATGTTTATCTGTTGTTGAAAAGTGAATGGCTCCAGTACCTCGTGCATAGGAATCATTGTTCAAAACTGACTTAAATTTCCGCTTCAATTTTCCCATACAAATTCCAAAACCAAAATCCATCCCTACCATTGTTGATCAGTGCATCTATACACCTCACTTACATCCTGCTCACCATACATAAATTGTCTAAAATTTTACTAGTCAAAATCCCGATAAATTCGACAGTTGGAGTTAGTATTCTGGCCAATTTTTGGCTGGGATATTACATAATACAGTCATACACATGAAAATCTAGGAAATCCACACCAATCCATCGCAGTTATCTCATAACTGCGCAATACCATGAAGATACTTCATGATGTCTGTTTTGCTAATCAAATAAAGCTTTTTCGGAGTCACTATCAAATGAGTGAATGCTCCACTAAATTATTGGGCCGTCTGATGTAGGTTTCACATAGTCATATCTCTTTCCAACAATAAAATTGTAAATATGATCCAAAATATTCCTCTCCATGTTGTCCTTTACATATTTAGTGTAGGAGAGTCCTTTGTTACCAATAACAATCACAAACAGTGACTCATCTTAATGACACTTTGCATTTCCCTTGAATTTCATGCATGATCAACACATGGCACAACAAACTCCATTGCATAAATTCACACATGTTAAAAATGAAGGAGAAAAGGGAAAAGATAAAAAAAACAACAGCCTTACTTGATGCAATTATTTTCAATAGTCAAATAAATAATCCATCATATCTAATCCAAGGAGTCATGATAGAATTGTGCTCGTATTCATAATAAAATAAATTCTATAGAAGATACTTTCTCATGGTCTCTACCTTGAAATTAGTGAGTAAAACAAAACTGATCTAGATGGGTATCGGTGGCCACCCACTTATTCCAGTGTTTCAAGACAACTTTTGCAGTTTGGCATTTTTTTAAGTTGATAGGACTTCTCCAAATGGATATATGTGGCCACCCACCTATTCCACGAGCTCAAGACAATATTTCCAGTTTGGAAGTTTGTACGGATTGTCGTGTCTAAAAACTTATGGGGCCGTTTTGACGCCCTAAACTACATTATTTGGTGATGCGGTAATCTAGTTGTATCTAGAGGCAAGATAAGATGGGAAAAATGTCTACTTCTCGACTAGATGTTTCCAACAAGCTACCAAATGCCCTAAACAGAGTTCGTATGCAAAAGTTATTCCCTCGAGAAGTTGACACCTCAACTAACCACCTCGGGACCCGCAAAACTTTTTACGAATCATCTTCTAGGGTTATGTTTTTGGATGTTAGGGTTTTTTCCCTCATGCATATGATAAAAAGAATGTTTGGCCTCCTTTTGTAATCATCTTGTGATGAATGAGTGTAGTCGCCACATCTCTTCTTAGAGATAAAGCTACCACCATTCTAGCTACTTTATTTTACAATCTGTTCTATTTTATCTAGTTAATAGAATTTGGGTTTATTGTATATATATGTTTCCTGTATTATATCTATGTATGTGGTTCTATATATTCTCTTTCATTTCATTTCCACATAAATCCAAATCAATGGTATAAGATAAATATGCTCTCTGTTATCTCTTAGTGCATGTCCCTAACGAGATCTGGATATCAAGAGTTGGGTCTTGAACTAGTTGAGCTTGGGAAAACCATCCTCGTCCCCCCAAAACACCTCTGACGATCGATGAAATGAGAGATGATGAAGCAAGAGATACTATCAAGTTGTTGCTCGAGGAATCCCTCGTGCGACAAAGGAACAAGATGATAGAATTTTTTTACTAGATTCTTCCATGGATGCCAGCAACAATGGAGGGATCATCAAGCCCTCACTTCAGAGGAGCCACACCCTTCAAGGTACAATTCAACTTTGATATTCCTTTTTTTGAATGCCAGATCGATGATGATTCCCTAGATAAATGGTTGAGTTTGCTATAAGGGTATTTCTCTATTCATAATTTCTATGACATTGAAAATATCACCTTTGCTTTCCTTAAGGCTGTCCCCCATGTAAAATATTGGTGGGAAACTTATTGTGAGCAAAAATTGACAGAGGAGTCTGAAATGTTTAAGGTCAATCCCACTTGGGCTTCTTTTATAAATGTAGTTAAAGAAAAATATTACACTGTGGGAAGCTATGATGACCAGTTCACAAGATGGACCACATTGCGTCAAGAGAGGGACCAAACGGTGCCATAGTACACCAAAAAATTTCATACATTGCACACAAAGCCGGGTATCAGAGACCCTGAGTGGCACATAGTTCTGAAATATCGCAGTGGCCTACATCTGTACATTCGAACAAAGATGGAATTTTTGGACATATGTTCATTGGGAGTTGCTTATTACTATGCTGTCAAAATCGAGCATAAATTTCAGCAAAAGAACAAGCGAGAATTTGGACCTATGAATCCACCAAATATGCAAGGCAAGGGAAACCTTGGATCGCAAAAAAAATGATAGGATAAGGAAAACTAACCGCAAGAAAACCAGTCCCAACCATAAGCAAAATAAGGGTAACAAAAAAAGGACACCGAGAAGTGGTTCGAGTGCCACAAAAGCCTCTTGGCACAACGTTGATGAATTTCGCTCAAAGCATTCACTAGTGACTAATATCAAAGCTTCATAATCGGATCCTAGTTTTGAATCAGATTTAGAACCTGACGTCACAGTCACAGACATGGGGAGGTGGATCATTGATACAGAACCCAATGTCACCGTTGCTACCACATAGATGCAACAATAGGAACTAGAAGGGTTATATGTAGAGGAGTGCCTCTTCTACTCATAGATATGGGTGAAGGGAATCTCCCTACATCTTGTTGTTAACAATGACATCCAAAAGAACCTGATCTCAAATCAAGTCATCAAGATATTGGAACTACCAACAAAGCCACACCCACAACCATACACCATTGGTTGGCTAATCCAAGGATGGGATATATGTGTCATTCATTAGTATCGTCTACCATACAACATCAATCCTTTCAAAGATAAGGCACTATGTGATGTGGCCCCACTTAAAGTTTGTGATGTTCTTTTAGGGTAGCCATATATGTGGAAGCGTCATGCTATGTATGAGTCATGGCCTTGTAGTGTCATTGTCACTTTAGGAGAACTACTCTATTGGATACCTGAGACAATTTCAACTATAAAAATATCTTTGAACTCAACCAAGCAGTGCAGAAAGACAATATCCCACACTGGGAAATTTTCTCTCTTCACAATTTCCTCTGAAGGGAAAAATTAGATCATAGAGACCTCTACAACCTCTATGCAGAGTCCCTCTACTTAGTATAAACAAGAAGAACAGAAAGGCAGTGTTTCCTCGCCTATCCAAATACCTCTACGATGCAAGGCCATGCATTCAAGGTGCTATTCCAGAAAGAAATCATCCACATTGGTTCAGACCAAGGATAATAAGGTTACCAAAATTATGGGATCGGTCCAACGCATTCCTCAAGAACAATTACACCCCTCTCAGGATGTCAAAGAAAGCAAACCTTTCCACCTCATCAAATGCCTCACCAAGAGATCAACTTAGCACATAGTTCGCCATATGATAAGAGACTCGACGCAATGGAGACCATTGCTTCTTAATGGGGGAGGGAGGATCCAAATGGGTATAGGTGGCCAACCACATTCCATTGGCTCAAGGAAAATTTTCCACTTTGGCAGTTTTTTGGGTCGGAGGAATGCTCTACATGAATATGGGTGGGCACACACGTATTCCACATGCTCAAGACAATTTTTCCAGTTTGGAAGTTTGGATGAATTTTCATGTCCAAAAACTTCTAGGGCCATTTTGAGGCCTTAAATTATGCTTTTTGGAGACACCACAATCCAGTCGTTGTCGATTGAACCACACTCACTTGCCAAATAATTCTCAAAAGAAAGATGATGTTAGGTACAACCGATCATACACCCATCTTTTAAATGCACCAATGATAGAGGTGTCATTTACCATTGATCATAAACCCCCTTTCAATGACATGAAACCAATTTACAACCATTGATACATTTTTTATTAAATGACTCAATAAACTTTCAATTCCATACTCATATCACCAAACATTATCATACTTATATGAATTAGACTCAACCTCAAATTTAATGTTTAGCTTCAATTCACTTGACTTTCTTCAATACACTAACCTTGGATACAATACACATCCATTTTTTTTACCATTTTATTAAGCTTCTACTTGGAATATATACTTTGACACGAATATAACTTGATCACACTCTATTTCATAGATTTTCCACACTCCACTTACTTTCCAAATAAAAATACTAAATACCAAACTCAATTAATAACTCTATCCAAACTCATGTTACAAATAACAATCCAAGACACCGACTGATCTTAATGACACTTTGTGAACGAATGCCATTGAATTTCATGCATGGTCAACACATGCCACAACTGACTCCATTGCACAAATTCACACATTTTAGAAATGAAGGAGAAAAGGGAAAAGATAAAAAAACAACAACCTAAATTGATGCAATTCTATTTTAGTCGTCAAAGAAAGAATCCCTTGTATCTAAATCCAAGGAGTCATGATAGATCTGTGCTCGTCTTCGTAATAAAATAAATTCTATAGAAGATACTTTCTCGTGGTCTGTGCTTTGAAAGTAGTTCCTAAAAAAATAGGGTGTACTAAATAATAATTTCTCCAAAACCTACATAACTCTTCCTCGTTACCTCCTCAATTTAATCCACATCACGATGGAAGGTACCATCTCCACGACCGGAACCATGACTATTGGAAAAATTCTTCACATCACAAGCAAATTACATTCAAGAGCAACACCATCGAACCTATCTATTCGTTGCTGGAACCATGTGAAAAATTTAGTTCCAAGATATGCTTTCTTTCTATCACTAGTAAACATAGGTCTCAATCCACTGATCCTTTACAATAACAAAACCATGACTAACCAAAGCTTTGACAAGTCAATGATTGATCTTTCTTCTACATGCACCACGACCATCACAACCTGGTCAAAGCTTGCTCTACTCTCCATTTAGAAGATTGACCCCTTTTACCATGAGGATCACTCAAATTAGGCGGTTTGAGACATATCACGTGAAGGAGGAATAATTTGGTTGGAAATATATGGTTTTGAAGGGAATAGAAAAAACTACAATACTCCCACTTAGAAGGCCAATATAATGAAAGGGATAATGTATACTCTTGCAGAGCGACTGAGGGGAAGCTCATGAAATTGTGAAATTCATAGGGACTTTGAAGAAAAAGGCTACATAATATTCAAGCTTAGAAGCCCCTTCAAATGCAATGAAACCTCAAATGTTCCTTAGAATGAAGTAGAAACCCAATCAATATTCCATAGTCCTCGTCCTTATTGAGGTAACAAGGAAATGTTTGTAGTTGAAGGAGGTCGACCTATTCAAAGGACAAAGAATTTTTTGCATTTAAGATTTATACCAAATGTTGATTCTAAGAGAAACACACAATAATATCATGTGATGATATGCACCTGATCATATCAGATCTCTGTAGCTCTTGACAAGTGTTTCTTTGATCCTCGATGTTCTCAGAATCCCTATCCTCCAGAGAGGGAAGATGGAATTTTAGTGGAATTTTACCCCTCTTTGATGGATTATCGATATTCCCCTATCAGTGATTGAAATATATAATGGATCTCGTGCAGAAAATATAAATTTTTTAGAGCTGATGCTTGGGTGCGATAATATTACTTCCCTAATTTCTTCGTATACTTGTGTTGATAACTGGGCTACCCTTCTCATATTCTTTTGTACTTTCCTTCCAGTCATTTTCTTTTGGTTATGTTTTCAGATATGTTTCCATTTGGATCTCTTCACCATTGGTACTTACATTTGGTATCATAGACCATCCACAACATCATATTGCATTCATTCTAAGTTCAACTTTAATAACAAATGTTGGGGATACGCGCCACTAGAAATAAAGAAAGCATACAAAAATTAACCTACAAGATCAAAAATAACCTTCAAACCTCGGATTGTATTGATTTAGATTTCTCTCATTTAAATGAGAGTACAAATCCTAGTTTTGAATATTGAAGTTTAGAAATTTAATTCTAATAAATTATTAGTTCTATTATAATGATTAAGGGGTTGTCTTGTTAATTTAGAGGCATAAATTTATGATCAAGTTAATTTATATTTAGTACATGAAATGAACCATGAGTATATGAACACTAAATCGATTTTAATACAACAAGGTTAATTTTGTAGAAAACTATTGCAAATCTCAACAGTCTTGTATTAAACATAATCATTAATTATTGTAAAATAATTATAGGAGAGAATAGTTATTATGTTTTGTGGTATCCTAAAATGTATAAACAAGAAAATTAATATCAGTTCCTAGCTTATGACTTAAAATAGAGGAATTAAAACAAAATCTCTTTAAAGTTAAAGCACTAATAGTATACTATATGAAAAGTCCGAGGAAAGCAAGAAACGTTATCAAAACAGAGTTAAATATCCTTAAATATCTCAAGTGATATTCATGAGATCATCATCCTTAACTTCTCTCGTGGTCTTCATATTCAATTCATACGTAGACTTAGTGCATTATATTCATCATCACATATTATAATGTCACCATTAAATATCACTAGTATGAATTATCCCTTCATACGCCCCCTTAATAAATACTTGTGATTCAATCTGTATGTTTGTGTTGTCTTCATGTATTCAGTCTTCTATATCTCTCGTGGTCTTCATATTCAATTCATACGTAGACTTAGTGCATTATATTCATCATCACATATTATAATGTCACCATTAAATATCACTAGTATGAATTATCCCTTCATACCCCCCCTTAATAAATACTTGTGATTCAATCTGTATGTTTGTGTTGTCTTCATGTATTCAGTCTTCTATACTCTTCATCATCTTCAGTCTTTTGCACTCTTCAACATCTCCAGTATTCTTCATCTCCATCTTCATCTTGAGTGGTCTTCTACTTCTTGTATCGTGCATGGTGTGCACCATTCATGATAAGTCTACATATCTTGATTCAATCATCTAGACTTCCTCATCTTCATATAGGGGGTTATTTTGGTTATCCTCAACCATCTCATGGGTTTTATTTGACTTTCTACTATTCAATACATCATATCTAGGGGTTTCCTTGGCTTTCCCATAACCATTACAACATATCCAAGGTTTTCCTTGGCTTACCTATAACAATTACAACATACCTAGGGTTTCTTTGGCTTTCCTGTAAGCATTGCAAGCCCCATGATTTAAAGAAATGACTCAAGTAGAATAGGATGGAGACTCTTTCCTAAGCATGTGGATTTTTGGATTTATCCTTAATAACAAATTGAATTTTAAAGACTAACTAGTTCTCTCAGACCTTTTTATTTGAGATATGTCGTACATTAGAATATTTCATCTTCTAGAATCCTTTCAACATTGAAGTAACTCTCTTTCACTCTTGTACATCTATCCAACCATAGTGTACCTATATATGAGGCTTTGATATATCTGTGTTCCAACATTTGTGATGATCGTGATTGGTAAAAATACAAATACTACAAGGATGCAAGTTCCAAAAATTTGCTTTTACATGTCCCGTTCTTCCACAATGATTGCAACAGTGTTCCCACTCTTTCTCCTGGTTAATTGCACTGCTACCTTGTTGGTAAGGCCTTTTAGGATATACATATATGCCATCACATTAATGTATGTAATTGGACCGTAATGGATGAGCAGTTGGAGCGGGCGTAACCACTCCAACCTCTCTATGTGATGTATAAATACACCATCCAAGAGGAATACAAATTGGTTGAGTGCTTGACCCAAATATCTACTCTTGTCTTTATGGATGCTACTGTGTGTGATTAATGCTATGCTTGAATTTCTGTTTTCTCGGTGAACATAACATACATGTTGATAGCTCCTTGTTTATTGATGTTTTTTCTTTCACAAATTTTATGTCACCATTGCTTGTGTGACCTTCATAAACAAGGACAACATTTCTTGGCTTGATACATATCTCTTTGGGCTTCTGGATGCCTTTCCCATTCTTTCCTAAATTTCTTCCATCAAAGCCCATTTTATTCATGAGTTTGGATCTGATTCCTCTTGAATTCTTTTCAAAACAACAAATTTCATCATCTTCAGTATCAGGTTCATCTTCATAAATATCTCCAGAATCATCATCTTCAATATGAGTTTCTCCTCTAGAGATATCACCAAGATCATTATTCCGAGGCTCATAGCATGAGAGAGACACAAATACATCATCAATATTAGCATTAACCCAATAATTGCTATTAGATGAACTATCAAGCTTTTGAAGAAAACTCACATGTGTCACAAGTTGCATCAAACATTAATTTTTCTGGTTCAAGTTTTTCACATTGCTTTCCAATGCGAACAACACATTTTCATTTCCAAATAACTCTTGCTGCAATGATTCTATCATTTCATTTTTCTTATCATGAGTTTTTAAGAGATCATTTACCCATTCTTAAAGTGATGCCAACACTTCTTCTAGTTGACTTATGTGTTTTTGTGTGAAATCAACAAATTCTTTAAAATATATTCCCCATTGTTGAACTATCTTGTTTATTTTATTTATGTAACCTGTCAGGTTCATGGAGAGCATCATCAAGATCTTGTTGAAGAAATTCAATTTCAAGGTTAGCATTTTGTAGTCGTTTTCCTGCTTTACCCATTATGAAGTGCAATTGAATCACGCTCGCTTGCCAAAGAATCCGCCAAACAAAGAGGGTGTCAGGTATAACCGATCATGAACCCATCTTTCAAATGCACCAATGATAAAGGTATCATGTACCACCGATCATGCCCACATGAAACCAATTTACAATCCTTATACATTTTTTCTTAAATGACTCAATAAACTTTCAATTCCATACTTATATCACTCAACATTACTGTACTTATATAAATTGTACTCAACCTCAAATTTAAACTTTAGCTTCAACTCACTTGACTTTCTTCAATACAATAACCTTGGATACAATACACATCCATTTTTTTACCTTTAGCTTCTACTTGGAATCTCTAATTTAAATTGTGAGCACACTCTATTTCATAGCTTTTCCACACTCTACTTACTTTCCAAACAAAAATACTAAATACCAAATTCAATTAATAGGTCTATCCAAACTCATGTTACCAATACCAAATTACCAATCCAAGACATCGTCTCATCTTAATGACACTTTGCGAACGACTGCCCTTGACTTTCATGCATGGTCAACACATGCCACAAGCCACAACTGACTCCATTGTACAAATTAACACATTTTAGCGATGAAGGAGAAAAGGGAAATGATATAAAAACAACGACCTTACTTGATGAATTCTATTTTAGTAGTCAAAGAAAGAATCCCTTGTATCTAATCCAAGAAGTCATGATAGATTTGTGCTCGTCTTTGTAATATACAAAATTCTATAGAAGATACTTTCTCGCAGTCTGTGCTTTGAAAGTAGTGCCTATACTCCAAAGAATAATTTCTCCAAAACCTACATAGTGCTTCTCCATTGCCTCCTCAACTTAATCCACATCATGATCTCAGGTATCATCTCCATGACAAAAACCACGACGATTGGAAAAATCCTGCACATCACAAGCAACTTACATGCAATAGAAACACCATCGACCCTCTCTGTTCGTCGCTGGAACAATGTGAACAATTTAGTGCCAATATATGCTTTCTTTCTATCGTTGGTAAGCATAGGTCGCAATCCACCCGTCCTTTACAATCACACAACCATGACTAACCCAAGCTTTGACAAGTCAATGATTGATCTTTCTTCTAATATGCACTGCGACCATCACAACCTGGTCAACGCTTGCTCTACTCGCCATTTAGCAGATTGACACTTTTTTCCATGTGGATCACTCAAATTAGGCAGTTTGAGACATATCGTGTGAAGGAGGAAGAATTCAGTTGGAAATAACAGGTTCCCAAGGGAAGAGAAACAACTACCATGCTCCCACATAGAAGGTCAATCTAATGAGAGGGACAATGTATACTCTTGCAGAGCGACTCAGGTGAAGATCGTGAAATTATAAAATTCGTAGGGCTCAGGAGAAAAAGACTATATAATATTCAAGCTTAGACACCCCTCCAAATGCAATGAAACCTCGGATGCTCCTCAAAATGAAGTAGAAACCAGTCAATATTCCATAGTCCTCATCTTTATTGAGGAAACAGGGAATGTTCGTAGTTAATGGAGGTCGACCTTCACAAAGGAAAAAACCAAATCTTGATTCTAAGAGCAACAACAGTAAGATAATGTGAGGATCTACGCCTGATCAGATCAGATCTCTATATCTCTTGAAAATGTTTATTTGGTCCTCGATGTTCTCATAATCCTTCTCCTCTAGAGAGGGAAGATGGAATTTTACCCCTCTTTGATGGATTACTGATATTCTCCAATCAGTGATTGAAATATATAATAGATCTCGAGTGGACAATATAATTTTTTTAGAGATGATGCTTGGGCACAATAATATTACTTCCCTAATTTCTTCGTATTCTCATTTTGATAACTAGGTGACTCTTCTCGCATTATTCTACAGTTTCCTTCCAGTCATTTTCTTTTGGTTGTGTCTTCAGATATGCTTCCATTCAGATCTCTTCACCATTGGTACTTAGATTTGGTATCGCAGACCGTCCATGACATCATATTGCATTCAGTCTAAGTTCAGCTTTGATAACACATGTTGGGAATATGTGCAGCCAGAAAGAAATAAAGCTTACAAAATAAAATCTGCAAGAAAAAAATAACCTCCTTCAAACCTCAGATTGTATTGATTTAGATTTCTCTCATTTAAAATAGAGTACAATGAAATCCCTTATATTATATAAGAATAGGTGGCCAAAGCTATTTAGATTTCTCTCATTTAAAATAGTGTACAATGAAATCCCTTATATAAGAATTGGTGGCCAAAACAACCATGTCATTATAGGGATGCTTGTTGAACCATCTAGATAACTATTTCCAATAATATAGCTTTAAATATCTCAAGTGGTGTTCATGAGATCCTCATCCCTAACTTCTCTCATTGTATTCATCCTCAATTCATATATATACTTTGTGCAATATATTGGTGATCACATCTTATAATATCGCCATTAAGAATCACAAGTATGAATTAATCTTCCAGTTTAATGGACATAAGTTCAACATCTTACTTATGAATATGCAAAATTTATGTTTTTTTTTCATTATGAAAAACATTGTATTATGTGCATTGTGTGTGATTATATTTGTTGTTTTGTTGCATTTTAATTTTCAAACCCATACCTGCATTTTACTAAATTCCGGTCTTTCTTGAGAGGCTTAATTAGTTTTTGTTATAAATATTTGACCTTTGTGGGTAGGAATTTGGAAGTTAGTAATCTTAGCTATCCATCTAATAGTTAGGATTACTAGATGAGGATATTGCACTGGATGATTTATAGAGGATGCTTCCTCACCCCACTAATCACCCCTCGACACAACACATTGTGTTAGATAATTGATTTTTCCAAAATAAAGGATTGAAAGTAATATGCAATACGATAAACTTTACCATCACAACTTGTTGGTTTACAAAAAACCAAAGAGTTTCTTGCCTTTGACGCACTGGTAGTGGCTGCACGTTCTCCTATTGCGTGAACTCTTATTACATTCCATTTTTCATCACTCTAGGAAGCCTACATAAGCCAAGGCAAATGGGAAAATAATAAATATTTAGGTAGGTCAAGTGCTATGCATCGTTGTGCATGGTTTTGATAGTTAGAAAAAAATGTCCATCCACAAAAAAAACAAGTATTTTTGTCCTTGATGTGTTTTCCCAAATTAGTCTTCTTAAGAACCTCATCACATTAATGAGTAGTTGTTAATCTATCATACTAATAGACTAACCCCCACTTACAATATGCAAAATAGGAGTCAAGAAAGAACAAACAAACCTCTCAAGTTGGAGGCATGGTAGATTAACCTACGAGATTGGTAGATGAATCTCATAGATTTTGGCCTTCACACAAAGAATAGAAAAACCTCTTAGATTTTGTAGGGGGTAATTAAGCATAGTGGTAGATGAACCTTGTAGATTTCAGCCTCACCAACTTGAAGAAGATCCAACTCTTGAATGTTGAAGTTCATGCTTTGGAAATAAAGACTACGCTGGTATGTATACATACTGGATACAAATGGGTGTGTGAAGCAGGGTCCAATGCACACATTCACATCTTTGACATGGTGCCGGAAAGTATGTGTTGGATAGGTGTACAACATAGTTTGGCAAGAGGTTACACTAAAATTAAGTAATTAAGGCAATTCATTTTTGAGGTATTCCATGTAAGGGGTGGTTAGGGGGAAGAAGAGATATATACCTTAAAGGTACAAGGAAGTGAATGATGAAAGATGTTGGCATGGATCATAAAAACATGTAGGCTGTACATGTGTATTGAAAAGCTTATTATTTTTTAAAATATTGAATGTCAAATTTTAATTTTACAATTTATAATCAAAATTGAAAAAAAATACATAACGTTTCTAACAATGGTAGCATAAAAACACCTACAATATTTAGACCTAGTTAGTGTCCATGGATGAATCTAATGCTCACAAATTCAGATAAAGTTACAACATTATTCTTTTGGAACATTATTATTATTATTACTTTATTTTAAGCTTTGTCAAATATTATTTTAAGGTAATTTATAGCCTAATATATTCCAATTTCTTTAATATTTACATTAAAGTAAAAATTATATTTTTAATTTTATTTATGAATCTACATTATCTTTTTATTATTATTATTGATTTATATTGATTTGTTTATTTTTGTCTTATTGATTTATATTTATTTGATACTCCATTGCATGATACGTACAGGAGAATTATACATTCCAAGGAAAGATTGATTTTAAGAAATAACAGTGATAAATTTATTAAATATTTCAAATTAAATGTTAAATTAAATATTCTAATGCAAACCAGATATGCATTTCACCATTAAAATTGATTTAAGGGGAGAATCATCCAATGTTCCAAATCGCTTAACAAATTTAACGGTCTATTACCATCTCCAGAATGCAATGGAGAAATTGAATTTACCAAGAGAGTTGCTTCCAGTGAAAATCATACCTTCTAATGCCATCTTCAGAATTCCCATACCTTCTAATGCCATCTTCAGAATTCTAAGTTGTTTGAAGTGATACCTGATTGATCCAGTTTTTATATGTACAGGTCAAACCATAAATCTCTAGCACAACGAGTACACTACAATAGGCAAAAGCTGTGAACGTTTCAAAATCTGTAATCTGGCTCTACATCCATTGCCCATGCAAATTTAGCCATAAGCGACTTATTGAATATCTTCTCAATGGGAACATCGTGGCGCTTACACCAGGCAACTGAAATTCTTGGGTCCAAGTAATTGACTTTCGATGTTCCCAACGCCACGGTCTTGAGATCATCTTTTATCCTCATGTTTACCTTCACTTTCTCAATCTTCGACTTGGTATCTGCAATTTTCTTCTCCAGCATTTCTGGACTCGAGTTTCTCGTGCAGAGTGGTGGCTTCCCTTTTCTAGCCCTCGTAAGATCAATTTCCTGCTCCTTGAGCAGGCTCTTTAACTCTGTCATTTTTCCTTCAAGTCTTTCCATTTGGGTACCATGTGTCTTTGATACAGATCGCTGATGGTTACACAGAATTGCAACCTCTTTGTTTGCACGTTGATAATCAGCAACATTCTCTGAAGAAGTACTACCAGTCGCGTCTTGAAGAAGTCTGTCCAATGTAATGGATGCATTGTATGTTCTGAAGACTTTTGCTGTAAGGCCAGGCATGATTTCCTTAAGATGGGCATTCAGCTTACTTGTGTCAAGTTTATCAAACAGGTCATCTCCCTCACTTTTACCTAATTTTAAATCACCAATGGCTGTGAAGACTCGTTCATCTACCTCAACAGTGTTGAAGTAGCGAATGGAATCCTTACCTAGGAAATCAAATTGCAGAGACCTTGGAGGAAGTAATGTCACATTTTCCACTTTCAATGTGCAACAACCTACTGTATCAGCCTCGTCGTCATCCTTCTCATTGCCAGCTCTCAGAGCAAGCCTGTCAATAAGGTAAGTTGCCAATGCAATCTGCCTATTGGTCTCATCCTTCGACTTAAAACGTCTAGTATAGGTTGCTCGAATGTTATCTATATAATCCTTGAGCATTCTTGCCTTCTCATACTTTTCTCTGTCACTTTGGCATTTCAAAGAACTGCTAGGAGCCAAGAATACATATTTGAATTCTTTGGGATTGATTGGGTCATTCCAATAAGCCAGCCATGTTACAGTCTTATCATGCCTGATCTCTTTCCACGTGTGGCCAGGCATTGCACATTCTGGGATGGCAGCATCCTTCCCTATATTGATTGTAATATCCTCTGGATAAATTCTCTTCTTCAATTTACCCATCTTGGGATGCTCTCCACGGCCACGAAAGAGCCCTGGGGGCTCAACTCTGAAGTTGCCAACCTTCTCTTTCACTCCATCAACAATTGCCCATATGTATTTCTCCTCTTGCTTTAGCTTCTCTTCTTTCAGAACCTTCTTTTCCTCTGTGCTCATCTGTTTCTTCTTCTCTTTTTCTCCAAGATGCCACTCGTAAATTGGGGTAAAATCACAGAGCTCAAACTTTTGAATGACATGGCTTGTCCCAAGAAGTTTCTTCCAATCATGCCAAAAATTCTCTATAAATTTTGGCTTTGTTGCATAGTCGGTGTCCTTCATGACAGCAAACATAGTAGCAACCTCCTCTTCTCCAGGAGTAAGAACAACAGGCTTGCCATTGTAAAGCATCTTGAGTCCATGAGGGTGGTAAGGGGGAGGGAAAATTACTCCATTGTGCTCCAAGGTTGCCCACTTACCCTCTTCTTTGACGACCTTTTTCAGTGCAGGCTTTGCTAATGGAGATTTTGGAACTGATGCTTTTGGGAAAGGAAGAGTGCTTTTCGTCATCATGCACCGAGAGAGAGGAACCTCATCAATGTCATCCATACTATGTTCATCAGTGTCTTTCCTAACAGCTGCTTCTGTTTTCACTTTGGCCGCACCCAATACCCCTGATATCCTGGGCTTTTTGCTGGCAGAATTGCTCAGACTGATATCTGAAGGCCTCTTTTTGGAATCCGTTTCAATGTTTACAGACCCAATTTTCGATTTATCTGGTTTGGATCTTAATCCTAAAGGCTTTTGATCTTCAGAGTCGTCGCTGTCCACTGGCAAATCTTTGCTGAGTGGTTTTGTCAAATTTTTGACCGTAAACCTATCAGACAAGGGCTTATCATCATCCGAATCATCATCCGAATCCGGTCCAAAAATTAAATACATTAGTCGCTTAGCTTCATCCTCATGACGTGGGTCGTTCGTCTGCTTAAAGCTTGCCAACGGAGGATGGTGAGATGATTGTTTCATGGCGGGGTTTTTGGCACCCACTGGATCTCTCGCCCCACAAGCAAAATTCTTGACCGGAAACCTATCAGGCAAGTGCTTGTCATCATCTGAATGATCATCATCCGAATCCGGTCCAAAAATTAAATGCATTAGTCGCTTAACTTCATCCTCTTCAAGCTTCAAGCTTGATAACGGAGGATTGTTAGATGATTGTTTCATGGCTGGCTTTTGCACTACTGGGCTTGGCTTCGCATGTACTGGATCCCTTCCAACACAAGCGGTTGAGACAGTCCTCTGAGATTTAACAGATGATGGTGCCCTATTTTGGAAAGTGTTTGACTGCATTTCCTGGACAAGGTGTCCCCTCTTTGCGCCACAATCAAGCGGCCAACTTTGAAACCGTGTACAACAATAGCTATGTAAAGAATTGAGCTGCTGGTTAGAATGGTCGATGGATGTTTCTCTACTCTGTTGCAACAATTCAACTGATATGCCTCAACAGCACACTCGGATGGTCTTTAGATTCAGCTAAAAAAACTAAAAATGATTCAAAGAAACACATAATATTTCACTTTTATATGAGTGAGTGTATCTTCACTTTAGAAAATGGAAAAAAAGCCGACCTCACATCACCATGAACTCTGGACATCTCAAACCATGGTGAAAAGTAAAAACCAATTAGTTCTATCTCTCGATATAAAAAGCCTAAATTTATCATAAATAAGGTTATTGACGTTATTGGAAGATATCACTTGTAACCTATAACTAATGATGATTTATTTTTATTTTTATTTTAAAATTTTGAAAATTAATAAACTATATCATTATAATTATAGATGAATATAAATCACAATCTAAAATATAAAATTTATATTCAAAATGACATCCATATAAATCAATTAACTCAATATATGAATTATAATTTGTATTAAACTTGGAAAATGATAAAATAACATTTATATAAAAACAAATTATTAAATTTGATTGAATTTGATATTTAATATTAATTTAATATAGTATTTAATAAATATTTACAATTCGAAAAATTAATAAATTTATATTTGTATTCATCTTGCTGTTTGTTATACTTAAATATATGTAAATAGGATATATGTTTAGTTATTTAATATTTTGAATATCTTGTAACTATATATTTAACTACAATATCTTCATGTTACTTTTTATGAAATATTAAATTGTATATATAGGCTAGAGATGAAAACATGGATATAACTAAAATATCTTCATGTTACTTTTTATGAAATATTAAATTTTATATATAATGGCCAGGGATGAAAACATGGATCATGATAGATTTAGTTTGATATAGGGGTGAACTTATTAAGTGGTAATCTCCTTGCATGTGGTCCTTGTGAAATCTTTCTTATCCAGTGCTCGACTTGTATGTACTATCAATGCAATCTATGTTGGTGTGAATTTTCATGATGCAATCCACTAGATGTATCCTATTCTTAGAGCATACATTTAAATCAACAACACTAAGAGATGATAAACACAAATAATAAGGGGCTACAAAGCAAGGAAACTTGTGATTATGCTACACATGGGAAATCAATGGTGAATGTTGCTTGTTTAGGGTATAATAAATTTAGGTGTCATGAGAAATAGTGTTGTGTACTAACATAGAACCAGTATATTGTTGAAATCTAAATTTCTGATGATAGTATAAGCTATGTAGTTGCAATGGTAAGAACATATTTTGTGAAAAAAATTAAAGATTGGCTTATGGAGTTGTTATAAAGTTGTTTTCTAAATGCTACCTGTAGATTGAAATAAATTTAGTCTATATATGATTCGAACATGATGGAAACCACCATTCATTGAGGGATAATGTGAAGATACATTGAGCCTATATGTTGGATCCATTATTTCCAATTTTAGCAAGATGCAAATAAGTTGACTTTGTTGGAGCAAGCATGCTTAATTTTCATTGGAACTTGCACTTGATTAGCCTTCGCCTAGGGTTTATGTAGAGCATGTGTGCAATATAGTCCACTTTCACTTGGTAGTTGATTTTCCTAGTTTTTGCGCACTTGGAATTGATATACTTTGATTTCACCTTAAGCATGCATGTAATGGTCACTCACTTGTGCAGAAAAAGTATGAATTGATGGTGACTTATCTGCCTGTAAGTGGACAAAATAAAACCATTTTATAACAAAACCACTTGAGGTTAAGACATTTATAGGACCCATGGGGCATTGTGAATGATAGTTTTCGAACATGTTAATCATAATGTCACTATTAGGGTGTTGTACTTATATGATTGGGGAAGTAAGATCCTTCAACAACCATTCAAGCTACAATGTCCATGGAAACCCCATAGTGATTTCACTTTCTTTGTACTTGCAATTCATAACTGAGAAGGAAAGAGCCAGATCATAGGAATCACCTTCTAGGTGCCTTCTAGCTAGGTTTTCTAAAGTACATCTTGTGATCATTATGTGGATTGTGTGTTACTTGATTAGTCTCTTTTATTTTAGTTTACCTTATTTCAATCATTTGTGTTAATCTAGTAATATTAAATTTGTAATATAAAGTAAGACACCCCATAATAAGAGATTGTAAAATATTAAAAAAATTGTTGTCGTGAATTGTTTTGGTGTAATATCCACGATAGTTTACAAATCATGTGTACTACTATTATTTCTTTAATGTGATTATAAATATAGTCTAATATTGTTAACTCATTACGCATTTAAAAATTAAGGAATTTTCAAATCAATTCTTTGATATTTACTACTTTTATTTATTTAATCTAATAAAAAGTATAATCATGACAGGCGGCAAACATAGGAGGAAATTTAGAGAAGTCTTAATCATTGCATGTATTGAAATTTACATATTAAGAAGATGTTTGGTTGGGCTCTGGGTCCTAATATGAGATTTTTGTGTTGAGCCTCCTATAGTTAAAGAGACTTCCTTTGATTAATTTACCTCTTTGGAAGAGTGAGGAAAAGGTTGAATGGAGTGATATGTTGATAGAAAAAATTAAAGGAGATGATCACAAATTGATTTTGGCAATTTAAATATTTTTTAAGTATGTGGTTGAGTGGTATGGTATAAAGTGGGTTATCCTATTTAGGCGATGGCCTAACACCTCTATTCATATTCACTATTTTAAAAATAGAAAATAGAATTGAGATATGGCATGATAATAAGGCGTAAGAGAGTATATTTTATTTTATTAGGGATACAAGTATATAGGAAGGGGATTGGAAGACCAAGTATACACAATGGGCGTTTGGAATGGAGAGGAAGTTGTAGCATGCCAAGTGGGGGTGGGGATTTGAAGGTGGATGAATCCCCAACTTACACGAGGGGTTTGTAAGGTAGAGGTAGTACTAACGTACACAATAATGGTTTGGAATAAATATGAATATCTACCATACACAATGGGGGTAGGGGTGGGTTTTGGGAGGCAGAGGAATCCCTACCCTAAACTATGGGGTTAGTAATTTGGAGCAAGCTCTAACATATAAAAATAAACACACGTGCAGAGGAGGTAGGACCCTAGCTTATGTAGTACTAACGATGCAACTTAAGGATAATACACTATGGAGAAAAATACACCAATGATACATGAAGAGGAATCAAAATGCTATAATATGTAGCATCGATGATGAAACTTGAGAAGAACTGATTGTAGAGGGTGTTGGGTCACAGATTTGTCCATATTTTCATCACCTATCGGCATATATTTCATCCCTCTTCTTCCTATTATTATCCATTTATCATTCCATTTTCCATCCATTTGCTCTAACTGCACGTAAAATACCATATTACTTCCATTGATGCTTTAGTAGTTAATCATGATTATTTTCCTTTATTTTTGATGAATTGAAGACTATTATGCATAATTTTACTGATGATGGTTTATGGAGTGATTTTTCATATTAGCAGCAGTAGCAGCCATGGTTCAAGCCTCCAAAGTTGGCATGCTAGCACACGTCTGCATGAAGATTCACAACATGGTTTCATTCCTAGGATTGATTATGTGGATTTGTGATTTCAATTCGTGCTCAAGTCCAACATGGAAGCCTCCAGCTCATGATCAAACGGCCTTAACAAAAAATGCATGCCAGATAAGAACACATTGATTTGTGTCGTGATTTGCGGGAAGATGGAGAAGAACCTCGAAAATCTGGGACATGGGTTTTGTGTGACCAACGGACTCAATTACTTGACTCATGAGGAAATCGCCAAACAAAGCCATGGTTTGAGATGTACAGCTGGTTCTCTAAACGTGTAATTCTCAGATTTACTATTGTGACCGGTTTTACAAATTAGCAATTGGTTGAAACAGATCACAAGTTGGGGATTCGGTTTCTCATTCTCCTAAGAGGATTTTATGTATAAATATGTAATCATTCTAATGTATTGGAGGAGGAGAGAAAGAAATGTTATGCTGTAGAATTTGATCCAGACTCTGTAATAATTTCATTATGATAATACATGCTGGCAGTTTCTTAATTATGGAATTGTAGACTTTCATTGTGGAGATCCAGCTCTGCTCAGTGGAGGAAGGGCCCTCTTCCCTAAGAAGATGCTGATAGTGTTGATTGTAGTTGTATAGATTTGTTTATCATTTAGTTCATGCTTTCTTTCAATTATAGATTTGTAGTTGTTGGTATTCATGTTAATTTCTTTTGATAGATCGTTGGCCAACATAGCACTTCTTTTAGATTTATGCAATTAGATTTTGCTTCATAAGAATTGATTTTGTTTGAAGTGTGATTAGATTTATAGTGTGGATTTATGAATAGGTTTTGGGTTTGATTTCTTTTCAAGAAGGTGTGATCTAGTTTACAAAGAGTTTCGATTTCATACCAATAGATAAACAGTGTCAGGTAGAAATTATGTTTGCATATATCTTGCACAATAGCTTTGAAATAAAAGACTTCCTCGGGTTGATAATTTATGTTTTGGTAGTATTAGTTGTGTAATTAATTAGACAATTAATCCAACCAACATTTTGGCGCCGCTACTGGGGAAGTAATCAATGGTGCAAAAGTACATCTGACATTGTTTTGTAGATGCATTGTTAAAGTAGAGCATGTAGGTTGCATGATTACTTTTCAGTTTACTGAATTTGCTTTGAGTGTGTTTTTTTTCTTTGCATTTAGTTTTATTTCATTTTCAATTTTTGGATTGTAGATCTTATCATTCCCCTTAGTGGTGTTGTAAGCACCACCCATGATACTAACAAGTTGACAGGAACAATTGAAGGAGGATCCTCAAGATAGCACATGAAGAATCTAATGAAGAGATGGCAGGTAAGAAAGATGCAGAAGTTGTTACCTTTGAATTTCCCATCAGAGATCCAGGAGGAGTGGAACCAACGAAAAGCGTTCCCCCACATGTTCTACCAAATTTTCACGGTTTGGAAAATGAAGGCCCTGATGTATTTTTATTTGAATTTGAAGTACTTTGTAGAGGATATGATCGTACTAATGATCATAAGTTGAATGTGTTTCCCCTTACTGTAAAAGGAACAGCCCTCTGATGGTTCATGAGCCTCGGTGGGAATTGTATACAAACTTGGGAAGACATGAAACATGTATTCTTGAACAGGTACCAAGATTATTGCAGGGTCAATGAAGATATCTTCGAAATGACACAAGCGGAAGAAGAGAGTTTGGAGGATTACATGGAACGCTTTCAATACAATCTTCAAAGATCCAAACAAAGGAAACTGGGGAAAGAGACCTTGAAAACATTCCTACTTGAAGGAATCCAGGTTGATTCTTTAGAAATATTAAATCTGATGGGAACATGTGATGTATTTTAGTTAGCATATGATGATATTTGTGAGTTATGTAGAAGGTATTCAAGAGGAAACTTCAAGACTAGTAAGAATTCTAGTAATCTTTATTTTCAATCTTTGAAATATGCTCCTAGAACAAGAGTTAGGGGAGTTGAAATCAGTAATTTATTTGAAAATTCTAATGTTGATATCAATGGTTCACTAAATTTACAATTGGGTGTTTTGCAGGTTAAGGAAAAGCATGAGGAATTTGAAGAAATAGTTTTCCCTCGGTGCCAGAAGAAACATCTTGCAATAGATTTTCCTTTGGATAGTCTCATTCCACAGATTGTTGTCCCTCCTTGCGGGTAGATGGAGAAGAATCTCAAAAATTTGGGACATAGGTTTTGTGCGTAACGGCCTCAATTACTTGACTTGTGAGGAAATTGCCAAACAAAACCACGGTTTGAGATGCACAGCTGGTTCTCTAAACGTGTAATTCTCAGATTTTACTGTTGCGGCCAATTTTACAAATTAATAGTTGGTTGAAACAGATCACAAGTTAGGGATTCGGTTTCTCATTCTCCTCAGAGGATTTAATGTATAAATATGTAATCATTCTGATGTATTGGAGGAGGAGAGAAAGCAATGTTATGCTGTAGAATTTGATCTAAACTCTGTAATAATTTCATTATGATAATACATGCTGGCAGTTTCTTAATTCTAGAATTGTAGACTTTCATTGTGGCGATCCAACTTTGCTCAGTGGAGGAAGGGCCCTCTTCCATGAGCAGATGTTGATAGTGTTGATTGCAATTGTATAGATTTGTTTATCATTTAGTTCATGCTTTCTTTCATTGATAGATTTATAGTTGTTGTTATTCATGTTAATTTATTTTGATAGATCATTGGCCAACATAGCACTTCTTTTAGATTTATGCAATTAGATTTTGTTTCATAAGAATTGATTTTGTTTGAAGTGTGATTAGATTTACAGTGTGGATTTATGAATAGGTTTTGGGTTTGATTTCTTTTCAAGAAGGTGTGATCTAGTTTACAAAGAGTTTCGATTTCATACCAATAGATAAATAGTGTCAGGTAGAAATTATGCTTGCATAGATCTTGCACGATAGCTTTGAAATAAAAGACTTCCTCGGGTTGACAATTTATGTTTTGGGAGTTTCAGCTGTTTAATTTATTAGACAATTAATCCAACCAACAGAGAGAAGATGTGCCCAACCCAAATTCAAGTAAAGAGGAAATGGCACATCCCACAGGTGCATGTGGTGTGTATAAATTTATTCATTGTATGGAACCATTATTCCTTTTTTCCAGTGGAAATAAAATTTGTAATTTTACTAACCTAAAAAAAATACATTCAACATATACTTGTTAAGCATTCCCACTTGTTGATGTTTTAGGTACCTTAGACGCATATGGTTAAAAGTGTTTTACCAAATAGTTATAGTATAAGATGGTAAAATATATCCCCTAGAATTCAACATACCCTACTCAATTAGATCATGCACTTGCTATAGAGAGTTCAAACAAGCCATTAGTTCATATTAGTATTACTTTAAAAACAATATTTACTAATAAAGATAAAAATATCTTCAACTCTTTCATTTTATATTAATATCAAATAAAATAAATAAAAATTACACAACAAAAGTCGTTTATATTTATTTCTTATTAAATAATAAATAGAAAATACTAATATTGCATCAATTTATATGACTCCATGGGAATTCAACGAAGATTTATTAGCCCATTTTATGGAGATAATTTTAGCCAAATACTATTCTATAATAAATGTGAGTGGCTTAAAAGAGAATTGTTTTCCAATGAAAATATTTCACATCATAGATAGTCATTTTGTTTTTGTTAGTCATCACAAGTTATATTATGTCTAAAAGGATAGTCGATTACATTCATATCTCCTCTGCTTTGCTGTAACCATGTTTAATTCTTTTTTGAATGTTAACAGGTTTTGGTTAAATTTAGATAATATTTATTTTTCCTTGGAGATGATGGCATGCTTGAGTTTCTTTGACCATTCTGGATAGTTGTCCTTGCCACTGAAAACCACTCCAGCAATAAAAACTAGAACAAAATCTCTTGAGCGGAATATACAAAGCCAACAATAGAATCTACAAGCTCTTCAATACAAGGTTATCTTCAAAGAAAATTATGCAAGCTACAATACAGTCAATTACAGTTCAATCTTTGGAATACGATGCATAATTCTCTCTGATGAATCTATGGTTAAGACACCCTAGAATCATGAGTTCGGATTTATTTTTTGTTGAATGTACTATGTCATGCCCTTTATTCGCTAAAAACAACATTCGTAACCATCCATTAGCAGTAGAGGATGACTATATGCACCATATATATCTACTATAAATTTAGTCACCAAATATTAATGAAATAAAAGGACATCCCAAGGTGAGAGACTAGGAGATTTACCTTAGAAATATAGGGTACCCTCCATTGGCCCAAGGATTAGTTGGATGGCCTAAAGTGGCACAGGCAGGTGTGCCTTGCAAAATTCTCTTTGGATTTGCAACCTTTCTCACAGAGTCCTTGCATCTCTCTTTGCAGTTGTTGCATCCCGAAGCATAACCTCAACTCCATGGGGAGGAGAGAAGTAAGAAATATTATTCTATTTCGTTGGGTGATGAGGGGTACAACCTAGGGAACAACACGATTGAGACGAATGAATCCGGTGTTGAAGAAGAGAAAACATGCTTATGTAAATATGAATAATGAATAATTGATGAATGATGATATAGATTACAAGGATGGCCCGCTTAAATATAGCTTGCGATTACATATTGAGGAGTTGTGTCCTCTTACTTACGATAATTAATATTAATTATTATTATTATATTAATTATTAATTGTTTAGTTGTTATTAATGTTTATAATTTAATATTTTTATTTACGTAACATTGCCTTCCCCTTAAAGAAAGCTTTGTCCTCAAATATGAATTTGTTGACATCGTATTTTTCTCTTGATTTGTTTCGATGCTTGATTTGAGATATGCAAACTAGATTGATCTCTCTATTTTGGTGAGGGTCTGAATCCTTTTTGTGCTACGATTCTTTATGCTTGGGTGGATAATTTATCGATCCATGCAATCGATACTTACTTCCATTCCATTTAAATTCCATGTATTGTTTTTGTAGGTTGGTAGAGTAAGTCCCTAATGATGCTAACCAGTTGGCGCCTAATACCATGCCTACTTCCTTGAGTAGTAAAGCAATAGAATTGAGTTGTAGGTGTAAGTTTTGTATTTGCAACAACACCTTATGATATTTTCCCACTTCTTCTACGTGTTGATTAGCGATGGTTGAGCTTTAAGTCCTTTTGTAGGGAACACAAAAAGATGAAGTTCCTTTTCCCCATTGATATCAATCAAATTATGGGTGTTAACACCCAAAAATTGTTCACCTAGCTCATTCCCCTAGTCACATGACCCATTTATCCCTTTTTCCTACATTTGTGGCCTCCAAAAACCAAAAAATCCCTAAGTTGGTAACCAAATGGGCAAAAAATCATTATTTCCCTTATCAATTAATGAAACTCCTTCAAAAAAGGTTAAAATCCCACAAAAAAGGGTCAAAATCCCTAAAAAAGAAAAAGAAAAAGGGGTAATAGTCAAAAAAAAATTAAAAAAGAGGGAAACTAGCAAATACCACTGGCCAATACTAGTGGTTTCTCAATACTATGGGTCAATAATCCACCACCCAAAATTGCTATAAAAAGGTGATCGAGGCCCCCCATTTCACATCCATAAATCATTGACTCTTCCCTACTGAAACTCTATCGAAATTCCTATTGACCTCTATCCTACCTCTTTGAGCTTTTGTTCCCATTTAGTTGAGTTTTGGCCACCATTTGAGCATTTAGAGAAGAGAAAGGAACCTTGGAGACCCGGAGCACTACTCTTCGTATAGTTTCGAGGGTCCCCACCTACTCTCCTTTTGAGGTAAATATCCATTGTAAACCATTTTTTACAAAGTAATACAAAATCAATATTTGATTCATGGGTTCCTGTTTGTTTGTTATGTTACTGCAGTAATTATTTAGATTAGTTTTTTACTTTTATTTGCATTCACACTATTCATTTACGAGCTTCTACTAAGGGTTCCATAATCCTTAGTAGGTGCCCTTTTGCACAAGCTTGTGTGAAATTTTAGCTACAGTTTTTGGTGACTAGAACTGGGTCGATTCCCATCGATCTATGGTTTGGTATGATTAATAGTTATTTTTAGTTTTGTACTTTTTTTCTTACATTTTACTTTTTTGGCCTAGCCTTGCATATATGGCCCTTGCAATCATAATAAATTTCATTATTTTTGTTTTTACGGCCCGATCCCCGACTCAGGTACCTTTTCCGCACTGCAGAGCGTGACTTTTTTCCAGTAAACTTATCCCCAAGCATGATTTCCGACTCGAAACCTGTGCTCCAGAGCGCTACTTTTGGCCTGCAAATCGTTCCCCGAGCACACCTTTTGGCCTGGAACCCGCAGGCCAAGCGTGCTTAAGAGCCTAAAACCCGTGCTCCAAGAACAACTATTTTCCCACTATGTGCACCCTAGCTGCGCCTTTCACGTCCAGACACCCTTTTTCCTGAGTTTTATTTTCCTGTTCCGGTGTGATTATTTTGCAGTCTACAGTTCCCAGAGCATGAATTTTCCCTTAACAGACGCGTCCTACACATGTTTTTTCCTCTTTTATTCACCTTCGCTGCACCAACAATCCCCTGTTTTCCTGCACCAATTTGCCATTGGTATATATATTTTATTGTTTGCTTGTTATAGCATTTGAGACATTTCAGTGTGTGTGCATCCTTAGTGCATTGCTATCTCTTTCATCAAATTTCAGCAAGCTCATTTACTGCATACCTGTCATAGCAGTTAGTACTTTTATTTGAAAAATAAAAAGAAAGAGTTTATTTCAGTCTCAGTTGTTTATTTCAGCATTTACTTTCGGCGATATTGGGTTTACACCACTTGTGCACCCACACACTCCCTATAATTCAAGTGAGACTAAAATTGGCTTAATTAAACCCACATTAACCCCACTTGGGGACCCAAAAATAACTTTGTATATAGGTAGGACATTGGGGTTAGGAATCCAAATAACAACCCCTTTGTCATACACATTTGAGACATAGTTGTTGTCCTTTAAGGAGACAAAATCCCCTATTATTTATTGGTATGGTTGACACCGATTTTTCAGAGGGCCTCTCCCTTATGAGGGAAAGTGAAAAGACTAGTTCCTTAAGTTTGAGTGGAATACCGCTCTCCACTCTGTACTGAAGGACCAAATAACTGAAGCCGTAAGACACCTTTCCGGACGTGATATGAATGAGGTAGCTTAGTTTCCATTCTTATAGGACTCTTTTACCCAGAATCCTTCTCGGTAGGGGTATATTGTTTAACCATTTGGATCTACATTTTGTATTTATTGACTGCGGATTTCATCACCCTGCAGGAGATACGATTTGTGTGAGCTTCCATATATTTTAGATAGGTGTTTGCATGCTCCTATACCCATCTAGGTTAGCAATTCTTTTTTCAAGGAGTGTTGTTTGTTGGTATTTTGACCATTTTTTTGTCCCTCCACCTGCTGCAGCACGTTGTTGCAGTTAATGTTTTTGAGCTTGTTGTTGGCCTGAGTGTCGTATTTTTGAGAGCTCTCCTTTTGCATGCACGGTTGCACTAGGATTTTTGAGAGTTTTATCTCTCTCATCCCTTTATCACTTTTACACCTATCACCATTGATTCACCATGACACTCTCTTTGCCTACGAGGGCAATCCCCGCAGTACGGTCCATTGGACCCCCCTCATCATGCTCCCTTGAGACGCACATCTTCATCACAGTATATTCATCCCGATAGCCCTTATTACACATCTAACTCTGATTCAAATTTACCCATATACAAAGCTTTGTCTAGCCCCATGGACGACGTGAATCCCAACCCATTTTACGGCGAGATTGTTGGTAATGGATCCACCACAAGCCCCGCTACCACTTCAACATCCATCCCTTCTATGCCATCTACAGGAACTACACTTGGAACTACAACTACTACCTCTATACCCATCGATAGCAGATCTATTCCGATCATCGTCCTTTTAGTTACCAACGGTACCCTTGGGAGCACCAGCCCCTCTTTTCAGATCCCTTGGCCCCTTACTAGCGGGTTCTCAATCCCAGTCGTGAATCATGCCAATGCACCACCAATCAATGGAGGTTCCCCCACAGTCACCTTCATGGCTAGCACGCAGGCCACTTAGACCATGTCACACCCTCCGACTATTTTTCCATTCATGGCCAATCTCAACCTACCTAATATGGACTGATTGACTAACGATCCGATTCGACATGACCCTACATGTCCTCCCATGCCTACCAAAATTCCTTCAGACATCCCAAAGTTTGAGGGAAAGGGTGGTGAGGACCCCCAGAACCATATCATGTCCTTCCACTTATGGTGTTCCCCCAACTTTATAGTGGATGACTCGTTCCACCTATGCCTTTTACCATGGACACTCACTGGTGCTGCGACGAAGTGGTATATTGAACAACCACATGGGACACACTACACTTTTACATCCCTTGCTTCGAATTTCCTCCAGTTCTTCGAGATCCCCATCCGTTACAACGCTGGTGTTGAGATTTTATTATCTTACAGATAGAATATGACCACCCATATCACTAATCATACCCATGAATGGCGTAGATTCCGTAGTTTGTGTAAGATCAAGTTAGATGACCATATATTTTTAGATAGGTTTTTGAAGTCCCTCATACGAGTTATCGCAAAGTATGTGGCATCCAAACAGCCTCAAACCGAAGAAGAAGCCATACTTAAATCCCAATAGTTTGAAATCCCAGTAGTTTGACCTTATCTATGCACAGTCGGGCTACCTTTGCACCATTTTACTTGATGCTCCTCGTGGTGATTCCTCCCGGAATGATGCACCGGGGGAATCCCATGCTGCTGACAACATTATTGGACACAGTGCATATACCAGTCAGCCATATGTGTGTATGCCTCCCGCCCCCACCCCTGCTTACAATCCTACGCCTATTTCCACACAACTCACCAGGAGTAGTGGTCTCGACCTTTTACGCGCTATGACCCATTTTGGAGAAACACCTTTGTATGTTCCCCCAGCCCAAGCCCCTCATCTACATGGACCTTCTTGTCTGACGCATTGCTACAATCATACCCCTCCAGCATACACCCACCCTACAACACCACCTGCCTACTACCACCCACCGGATGCACCTGTTCCCGCACAACCAAAACCCCTTTCGCTTATTATCCACCGTCAGCTGCCCCAGCACCCACCCAACCAAAAACCCATCTCGTTCCCTGACAATCGAAAAACCGCAGAACCAACACACCCAACGGAACCAAAAAGGACAACAAAATACGTGACGTGAACGTAACCAAGTTAATAACCAGCCTCTCGGAAGAGGCACTCCACCACCAAACCCTCTTGATAATAATGGTGTTGCATTGTCTAAGTAAAATCCTAATCGACCACCTCAGAAAGGTAAAACCCCCACCTTATGTACGAACAACCCATGTTCTATTTGTGGGGTCTATGGCCATTACATACACAATTGTCCCCACCTGGTGTGAGCTCGCCAAATCTGGAGTGTGGGCGCCCGACTTCAAGGAGATGTTGCACCTCCGGCACCACCAAAACCCCTTCAACCCCACACACAACCTATGGTGTTGCATAACCCCCTACCTATGCAAGGGGTAGTAGCCACCCAACCTTTGGATTCCCCTCAACTGGGTGCCACACCACAACAACCAGTTACTTACGCTGATCTTGTTAGTCAACCCATTGAATTAGGTACTCACCACATTTTAATGATGTCTTTGTCTGATATCAACCTTCAGACATGTTGTAACCAGTGTGGTTCAACCACTGAGACCATTTATGCATAAAAAGGCTGCTAACACTACTCCCATCGATCAGTCATTACGTCTACCCCCACCACCACTCGAGGGGGCCCCCAAATATCCTCAATTTCCTCTGCATCGCGTCAATAAAAACCCCAATGCTCGTGCTTCCCCCAACTATAATATTATGGATGAATTAGCCCAATCCCTTGCTGCTATGTCAACCTTATAAGTTTTAAAGAACTTCCCAGCGCAGGAAAAAACATTGTTTTCTGCCATAGGTGCGATCAACCCTTCTGACTCACGGATGATGGCATTCGACTTATACTAATTTGAACCCCGCATGCCTTCCACCCTAGCATTTCAGGTCTCTGTTTCGATCTGGAACCTTGTTATTCATCGATGCATTATCGACGAGGGTTCCTCTACATGCGTCATGTCTACATTCATGTGGAAGAAGCTAGGATACCCTCCCCTACAACCATCCACAACTTCCCCACGATCTTATGATGTCTGTTCATCTCAACCGCAAGGCATTCTAGATATTGTTCCAGTCCAATTAGCTAGAAAAACTGTCCTGATTGACATTGAATTCACCAATGCACAACTCATCTACAACTTGCTCCTAGGATGAATTTACATGTACGCCATGATGGTTTTTGCTTCATCTGTGTTTCGGCTTATGATGTTCCCCCTTGAGGTATGCGTTGTAAAAATAGACCAAGTCACTGACTATGACCCAAACGTGCCCACTACACCAGAGAATGTCCTCCCCATGGTTGAGCAAGTTGTATTTGGTGCATCTACCCCTTTGATTTCCCCTGTAGGGCTTAGAGTTTTTTCAGAGACTCCAATGTTATCCACTTTTGATTCCTTACCCCCTCCTCCTCTAGTCATTGAGATATATGATTTTTGTACCATTTCATCAATTCAATCGGTCCCTAACTCACAACCCACCACTTCATCAACACCTCGACCACCACCTCAGGATCAACCACCATCGATACCTAGCCACGTGGGAGCCACACTGATCCACACCATCCCTTTCTTGTTTCCACCATCAGGGGTAGTAAGTATTCCCATCATGGCCACACTGACTCTCCCAGGATTGATGTTAGGACTTCTCGTGTGGTATTTACCTGCCCGTAATCCCACCCCAACACCAGAATTTATTATTCAACCGGTCCAACCAATCACCACCACCAATCATCCACCTCCTAGTGTGTTGGAACCATCTTCCTCAAACACCTTCCCTCAATCGTCCCAGAACACTGGGGGAAAAGTGACGAAAACTCATACTCCAACATTGCGACTAAAACTGTGCACCCCCCTCCTCCAACATGTGCAACTCCCAAGTGTTCCTTGTGCAATCATTTGGGCCACGCAACCCATAATTGTCCACAATTTCCCAACCTTAAAAAAAATGAATACATTGGAAGATGACCCAAATATACTGGTTGTTGAACTACCAACCACCTCCACACCACGTAAACAATTGTTGCGCACCAACAACTCCTGTGCCATATGCGGATTCTGTGGGCATTACTCTCATCATTGTCCCGACTTACAAGAGTATCAGTTGATGCTTAACAAAATGCGTCATCCTTCTTTAGAATCATCAATTACTACCATCGAGGATATTCACCCGCCTGTATCCTCCTCCTCAGCAAAGGTTAACACTATTTATCTGATTTCGACAAGTGGCGAACCGTCCATTCCCCCGACCTCCAACTCTACCTCGTCCGATATTTCCACATAGTGTTTTCGCAGTGACGAAGAAATCCTCGAATCCCTAACTGCACCTGAATTCCCTTGGGATTACATGCATCATAGATCCTACTTCATTCCTGAGGAATCCACTCCTGTTAAGGCCAACCAACTTTTGGTCAATTCAAAAGACTTCATCCATAGCCAAGTGGATTGGTTCAAGAGCCCCATCCTAGATCCTGATGCCTTTGAAGAAGGTAACATGGATAACATCTATCCCACCATACAGGTTGATATTTATATCACACCCTGTATAGTTGAGAACATTACGTTAGGTGCCTCATGTACTCCAGACGAAGTAGTTTCCTATAAGAATCTCTTCTAAGAGTTCCATGATGTTTTCTCCCGGTCATATACTGAGATTCTTGTTCTTGATCTTGCCATTGTTGAACACCGTATTGATACTTGGCCTGACATCCCTCCTATCCGCCAAAATAAACGACCCATTCACCCCTCAAAACTATCAGCAGTAGAGGCTGAAATTGAAAAAATGCATCAAGCTGGGTTCATTTACCCCATTGCTTACACCACATGGGTTTCCAACCCAGTGTTAGTTAACAAAAAACGGGGCACCATTCGCATCTGTACTGATTTTCATGATTTGAATTTAACTTGTACCAAAGACAACTTTCCTACACCTTTCATCGATCAACTCGTCATTGCATGTGTAATATCCCTATTGTGCAAACTTTTCAAATACACACAATTTCAAATCTAGGGATGATGTACACAATCTGTTCCAAATGATTCCAAATGTTTCCTAATGGTTCAAAGAGGGAGTTGGGAGGGTATAGGAAACTTTAATACAATCAATAGACACCCAAACACGTGCTATAAACATCCATGGTTTGCAATTTACAAGGAGAGAATATTTGGGACACAACTAGTCAATTGGATTGGTGGAAATCTCCGCTAGGTCAGCCACTGTTTTCCCTCCAAAACACTGTACGGAATTCACCAATTTTTAATATGAGACTTGAATCTGTTAAGAACATCAAGGAAAATATGTTTGTAGCATCATATTAGGTTTTATGGTTGAATAGGTATCCCAAAGGACAACATCTTCTAGAGTATATAATTTGAGTGAAGATGGTAAACAAGGGGCCTTGAATTTATCTCACAAACTATAGTAAGAATTTAGGGGTCTGCATAGATTATTTGGGCCATCAATTTAACTCCATATGCATCAGATAACATAGAAAAAAATATTAGAAAGATCTGATATCAAATAGGTACAATCTCATCCGAAAATCACCATGAAAATGCTATGACGAAAATGGCTCGAATCTCATTTTTAATTGGAAATATTACATGAAGTACTCGGTATTTCGAGCTATGGATCTCATGATATATCTATTACATAGAAATGCAGCAACTAACATATCCATAAGCTCGAAAAATAAATCCTCCATTAACTAGATGCAACAAGAAGCACGTCATCACACTTTTACATGACATTGAGAGACGGATAGTAGAATGAGAATAGAGAAGAATGAGAGAATATGAACTCGAACTCAGATGGGGGTTTAAACTTCATCAAAAAATATCCATGAACCTCTGTTGAGAGATCTAAATGGCCTCTCCATCAACCAAATCGGATGGGAATCTTGCACCCTCGAAATTGGTTCTAAGGCAGGGAGGATGAACATCCACCGTGCAAGGACAAGCTAAGCTCTCCAAATGTGCCAAATGAGAAATGATCAAAATCTCTTTCACTTGTGTCTTGATCCCTTTTATAAATATTCATGGAGCATTTACCCCTCATTCTAGAATTCTCTCACAAAAATTTAATAAAATATTAATAAATGTTATTTTTATGAGAGAATGACACATTGGGACCCATTTAATTCCTTTGTAATGTTATTTGGCCAAACAATAACTCCATCTACCTTGTAAATTTGAATTTGAGAGGCTTAGCTTGATTTTGAGGTAGTTACATTAGCATGTGGGGCCAATATTCTCCTCTAGTGCCCTCCTTGGCTAAATTTAGGACCTGCAACATGTCATAGGTTGTCATAATCTATCATAGGAACTGATTCTTGTCATAAGTTGTCATATATGTCATAGGTTGTCATAGAATCTGTCATTGACTAAAAATAGCCATGTGACTTTTCACCTTCCCCATGGGAGTTACTTATCCTTCCAAATTCGAATTTGAGGATGGTGCCATGTATAAAGGAGTAATATTCCCTCATGTGGACCCCACATATCCAATTATGCGCCCCAAGTCCAACTAGGACCCCATGCCACTTCATTTTGGAGCAATCAATGATTTTACCATAATTTATTGGCCTATTTTCCACCATCAATTTTGAATTTCCATGAGAAACTCTAGGCCTTGGGGTTAAATATACATATTTTAATGTTCCCACATAACCCTTAGGAATTTGATAGGCCAACTTAATTGTTTATCTGAAAATTATTTAATTGGGGACATTACAGTCCTCCCCACCCAAGATTTCTTTTCCTCAAGCAATTTCAAACATGGATGTTGAAGAACCTTCTTTCCTTCCAAAACTTTGAGTAGTGGCACTCATGTACTACAATTGTTTGTTTCCAAAAGTAAAGACATGTGGATTTTATTTTTGACATTTATATCTCCCTTGACATTGCCACTAAACACCAAAAGATTAATTAAATCCATCAAAACAAAATTTACACAATCAATCTTTACCTCTTTCATATTTTGGTAAACCTTTTTGAACTTTCAACCCTTTTGCTCATTGTATAATTCTTTGAAGTTTCCACTGAGTTGCAAAACTTTGAGTCTTCAAGATTCCAATATCATTTCAGAGAGGAACCACCATGCTTGTTGTTTCACTACTCTGATTAGAATCACCTTTTCAAGTGGTAACTAAATCTCCCATACTTTTTGATGCCCCCCAAAATTGAAACCAATGAGACAAAAAATGATCCTAGGGTCCCAAATGATCATGACACATGCATGGTGTGAAATGTATACTATGAAATGCCATGAACACCAATCATGTGAGAACTGAATCCATCTCTCAAAAGGTCTCCCACATAGGAAACTGGAACACTGTTATGCAAATATGAACTCAAACAATTGAAGGTTGGTTTTCTCTCTCAAACCAACAATCGAACTCTTGCTCCAAGTGAGTTGAAACCAAGCAATACCAGGATCACATTGCTTGTATTTCATCCTTACAAACATCATGAGTTCAAAATCTACATCATCAAATTATATAACAACATCATACAAATGTACATCAAGAAGGTACCTCATCAAATAATCATGAAAGTGCTTGTACATCTAAGTAAGTAGATCAACATGTGCCAAGTGCATACAATCATCAAGTGACCAATCAAATATGCTCCAATGACATAGATTAGCATCCCATGTCCTATAATGCTGCTCCAAAATGATGTAAGATGCATCAAAATAATCAGCCATGTTTTCTTTCATCCAAGAAGTGAATGAAGAACCTCCGCAAAAATATGATCCAAGTAAGGAGCAAAGAAAACAAGGAGACTTCAAGTGGCTCAAAGAAGTCTCATCCATACACCCACGAATATGAGAATCATAAAAAAATAGCAAAGGACATGGATTCCAATAAGAATGATCCCCAATCATAAATCTCTTCATCCAAGTATTGGATGAAGTTCCTCCAACATCAAATGATCTAAGCAAGGGGCAAGAAAAATCATGAGTCTTCAAGTGACTCAAGTAAACATCATAGGGGCATCCATGTATATGTGTATCATCATAAGGTAACAAAGGATGCTGCTGCAAATGTAAAGAAGAAGGTGCTCTAGTCATGTCATCATCAAAAGGATAGATAGGAGTTTCGTACTCCTCATGGGGAACCATCAGAAATAACCCTTTCAACCATACTTCATTAGGATGCATGCTGAAAAATATGGAAGTGTAGGATATCGGAGAATGAACTAACTCATCCAAATGATCAGAAAGTGCAGAAGTTTTATCATGTGAAGGATCCATAGGGGGTACGATCATGCAACACCCTCAAAGGTGTGAAACATTTCTCATAGGTTGGTTCCAAGAGATAGAGCTTTTGCTGAACACATCTATGTCCCTGAGTGAATTTCTCCTCACAATTATAACAAAGCCCTTTTTCTCTGTGTGCTTGCATCTCTGTTTCAGACAAATTCTTGATAGGAGTTGGTCAAGGAGCTGGCGGGATGGGAGGTCGTTGAGAACCCATATTTCAGAAGGGAACAAAAGTGGGTTTGGAGCATTGTTGGGATGCAATATTTTCTTCTACCAACTTAACCAACCCCAGGGATTCCATCATTGAGTTGGGACAGAACATTTTAACCTCTGAGCGGATTTCATCCTTAAGACCACTGATAAAATAACTCCTATAGAACTCATCAAACAATCCTTCTATGTGATTGGCTAGTTTCTCAAATTATTTCTGATGCTCTCAGAGTGCCAATCTGACGAAGTTTAGTGAGGGCGCCTGTGAAGTCAGCAAAAGCACTAGGACCAAATTGTGGCAAAAGGAGTTGGCAAAAATCTGGCCATTTTGGCTCTTCATGAGCCTTGATGTACCAGCGGTACCATTCAAGAGCTTCCTATTCCAAATGAAAGGATGCAAGTGGAACTTTGTTGACATCAACCGATTGTCTGATGAAGACTCGGACTGTCGTTTGTTGTTTATGCCTAAATGCTCAAGATGGAGGCCGAGAAATGTTTCATCCAGATCCTGGAGTTTGGCTTGGATGGTTGCAAGTGCTTCCTCCATGGTTTTTGCTCCTGCATGGGTGAAAACCATAAACAAGAGTTTTTTTTTTTTTTGAGTGGGTAGAAAAACAAAAACAGAAACTGTTTCAGTAAAGGAAAATCGGGATTGGGGAAAAAATCTGAAGGGTAATTTGGGTTTGAACAGGTTTTGGACATTGTCGAATGGATAGGGAAGCAGAAAATGAGGATTTTAGAAGCAGGGTGAAAGAATGAGAAAATTTGGCAGAGAGGGACAAAGAAGTAGAATTAGGAAAGGAACTATGTGGTAAAATTTGAAGGCGATTGGGTGAAAGTCGAAGAAGTTATGGAAAATCCTAAAAATAGAGAAATGTGGGATTTCTGGGTTTGGGAAGTGGAATTTGGGATAGGCTCCTCGTGAAAGAAATATGCAGAATGGGATTACAGGGGTTTCAGGGAAGTTTCAATGGAAATAGAGTGAAAACAAGGGAGATATGGTGAAATATATATATATATATATATATATATATATATATATATATATATATATATATATTAGGAATGGATCTGCAACTGCGTGGAAGGGATCGGAAATAGATAGATCTGCAATGATGTAGAAGTGATTGGAAACAGAGGGATCTGCAATGACGTGGAAGTGATCGACAACAGATGAATCTGCAATGGCACGAAAGTGATCGACAACAGTTATGGACAGAGGAAATATGCAATTTTGCAGCTGAAAATAGATATGGACCCCAGGTATGCTCGTCTTCCTAACAGTTCAAGGGATTCACTCAGCCACCAATGCTGTTTGACGGATTTCGTATTGGGGCAGTACCCCTCACTCCACGGCTTAGGTAAACCTGATAACCGCTTTGCCACAAATGACAGCTCTTGGTTTACCTCATGGGTGGGAACTAGTCAATCAGGTAGGGGTCGTTGCCCTTTTCGCTGACAGGTCCTCTCAATGGGCCAGCTACATTGGGGTTCCTGTGGTACTCCTTACAATGAGTTTTAGGGCTTATTCCCAAGTACTTCCCACAATTAAGCGGATAGGGATTATTCCCAGATCCGAACCTGCAACAGATGCGAAAAAAAAAATTGCCATAAATTTCACCCAACGAGCCCAAGAAAGTGCTCTGATACCAGATGTGAAGAACCTACAACAACTAATTAATGAAAATATTCGAGATAGCAGAAATAACATAACTAAAAATAGATTTATTGATCGCAGGTCACTTCAAGGGGGCAACCTCCTTTGAGCAAGCTCAATACAAATAACTTCATGGTGCCTTCATTGGCCTCAACACACACTTATATACTAAGTCTATGCCCAATACTATGGGTCAATACCATGGGACATATAATACTACAGGACGACTTACAAAGCATATGCGTCCAATACTATCGGTCAATACCATGGGCTAATAAACTATGGATCAACAAATACTATGGGATGACTTACAAAGCATATGCGTCCAAAAAAAATATACTAACAAAGTAAAGAGAAGGGTTGACATGGGTTCTTAACAGATCTCATCAACCTCATCTTCAAACACATCAAGCACATTCAAATTTCCAGGTTTATCATGATCCACCATGTCATGAAAATCCTCCAATCAATCTACTATATAAGAATTTGAAACATAGGAGGCAGAACAATTATCTTGCAACCTCTCAAGAAGTTACTCATTTTGAAATTTGAGCTTATGAATATCCTCATTATTCTCCAAGTATACCTCATGTAACCATTCATTAAGATCAACCACATTGTTTCTATTAAAAATCAAAGACATGAAATTACCTTTGATGTTGCACCGTTCGCTCTTTTAATCTTCTCCATGTCTTCAATGAAGGATGGCTCCTCCAATGAAGTAACTCTCCAACAAGAATTTGACAACAATGCTTGAGTGTCATGGAGAGTCTTCAAGGCCTATTGAATCTTATTTTCATCGATATTCAAGGACCCTTCAAGAAAATGAGGTTCTTGCAAATGAACGTCCTCTTCTTCTCCCTTCTTGCTTGGACCAACTTCATGAAGCTCAAGTGGTGTTGGGGATGTTGATATTGGTTCTTGTTCAACTGCTACAAGGTCTCCATCTTGATGGTCAATGGATCTTTGGCTTGTAGAAACACCATCAAAAGTGATATCTATGTCACCAACATAGAGGTGTGATCACACATCAGTAGGTACTCCTTCACAGTTCAAGCATCCATCAGTAGATGCTCTTTGATCCATATCCAAAGAAGAATGTGTCTCAGAATGATCTTTAGTAGTTTCAATGGAATATTTTTCATTCTCATGTGATGTTTCTTCATCTTTTCCAAAGTCACTTGGGAGTGACTTTCGATCCTCTTCATGTGATGCTTCTTCTGATTCACCACCTACAAAACTACGTGGCTCATGGGTCTCCTCCTTTTCACTCAAAAATATATGAATTTATATCCAAGTTATTTTGCAAGAAGGGCATAGAAATTTCTTCACTAACTCCACATATTCATTCTTGGGCCTATATCCAAACACCCAATCGATAAATTCTTAAAAAATAATGGCCTTGTTTGTCTTTCCCATCAAAGCAAGATATGCCTGATATTGCTGAGCCAAATGTTTACATGTTGCTCTCAATATTTCTAATTCATTCATAGGATTGGCCTTTGGTGGTATGAAAAATTCATATTCATCATACACAATATCATAAGAATAACCCTCATTCCATATGAAATTGTAAGAAGTGTTGCATGATGGCACCTCTTCCTCATACCATTCACATTCTTCTTCATATTGCTCACAATCATCTTCATACTGCTCATAAAAATTGTACTCATATGAGTCATAATAATAGTAAGACATGGCTGAAAATTATTCTTCAATGGATGATATTAATAAACAGGTGCAAGGACTATGCTATGAAACCACTGTAATATCCCTATTGTGCAAAGTTTTCAAATACATCCAATTTTGAATCTAGGGATGATGTACACAATCTGTTCCAAATGTTTTCGAATGGTGCAAGGAGGGACTTAGGAGGGTATAGGAAAATTTAATACAATGAATAGACACCCAAACTCTTGCTATAAACATCCATGGTATGCAATTTACAAGGAGAGAATATTTGGGACAAAACTAGTCAATTGGATTGGTGGAAATCCCCCCTAGGTCAGCCACTGTTTTCCCTCCAAAACATTGTACATCCTTCCCTAATTTTTTATATTATACTTGAATATGTTAAAGGACATCAAGGACAACATGTTTTCAGCATCATATCAGGTTTTAGGGTCGAATAGGTATCCCAAAGGAAAACAACTTCTACAGTATATAATTTGGGTGAAGATGGTAAACAAGGGGCCTTGAATTTATGTCACAAACTATAGTAAAAATTTAGGGGTATGAATACATTATTTGGGCCCTAAATTTAACTCCATATGAATCTCATAACAAAGAAAAAAATCTTATAAATATCTCATATAAAATAGGTACAATCTCATCCCAAAATCACCATGAAAATGCTATGAGGAAAATGGCTTGAATCTCAGTTTTAATTGGAAATATTAGATGATATACTTGGTATTTCGAGTTGTAGCTCTCATGATATATCTATTACAGATATATGCAGAATATAACATGTCCATAAGGTCGAAATAGAAATCCTCCATTAACTAGATGCAAAAAGAAGTGCGCCATCACACTTTTACATGACATTGAGAGAAAGATAGTAGAATGAGAATAGAGAAGAATGAGAGAATAGGAACTCAAAGTTAGATGGGGGTTGCACCTACATGAAAAAATCTCCATGAAGCTCTATTGAGAGTTCTGAATGGCTTCTCCATCAACCAAATTGGATGGGAATATTGCACCCTCGAAATTGGTTCTAAGGAAGGGAGGATGAACATACACCATTCAAGGACAAGCTAAGCTCTCCAAATGTGCCAAATGAGAAATGATCAAAACCTATTTCACTTGTTTATTCATCCCTTTTATAAATATTCATGGATCAGTTCCCCCTGATTCTAGAATTCTCTCACAAATATTTAATAAAATATTAATAAATGTTATTTTTATGAGAGAATGACACATTGGGACCCATTTAATTCCTCTCTAATGTTATTTGTCCAAACAATAACTCCATATACCTTGTAAATTCGAATTTGAGAGGCTTATCTTGTTTTGGGGAAGTTACAATAGCATGTGGGCCCACCCTTCTCCTCTAGTGCCCTCCTTGGCTAAATTTGGGACCCACAACATGCCATAGGTTGTCATAAGTTGTCATAGGACCTGATTCTTTTCATAAGTCGTCATATATGTCATAGGTTTTCATAGAATATGTAATTGACTAAAAATATCCCTATGACTCTTCACCTTCCCCATGGGAGTTACTTATCCTTCCAATTCGAATTTGAGGATGGTGCCATGTGTAAAGGACGAATATTCCCTCATTTCGAACCCACATATCCACTTATGCGCCCCCAAGTCCAACTAGGCCTCCATGCCACTTCATTTTGGAGTAATCAATGATTTTTTACATAATTTATTGGCATATTTTCCACCATCAATTTTGAATTTTGAATTTCCATGAGAAACTATAGGCCTTGGGGTTAAATATCAATATTTTAATTTTCCCACATAACCCTTAGGAATTGGATAGGCCAACTTAATTTTTTATTTGAAAATTATTTAATTGGGGACATTATAGTCCTCCCCACCCAAGATTGTTTGTCCTCAAGCAATTTCAAACATGGATGTTGAAAACCTGCTTTCCTTCCAAAACTTTGAGTAGTGGCGCTCATGTACTACAATTGTTTGTTTCCAAAAGTAAAGAGATGTGGATTTTAGTTTTGACATTGATATATCCTATGACATCACCTCTAAACACCAAAAGATTAATTAAATCCATCAAAACACAATGTACACAATTAATCTTTACCTCTTTCATATTTTGGAAACCCTTTTGAACTTTCAACCCTTTTTCTCATTGTATAATTCTTTGAAATTGCCACTGAGTTTCCAAACTTTGAGTCTTCAATATTCCAAGATCATTTCAGAGAGGAACCTCCATGCTTGTTGTTGCAATACTCTGATTACAATCACCTTCTCAAGTGGTAACTCAATATCCCATACTGCTTGATGCCCCCATACTGTGTGAAAAGTATACTATGAAATAACATGAACACCAAGCATGTGAGAACTGAATCCATATCTCAAAATTTATCCCACATAGGAAACTGGACCAATGTTCTACAAAGATGAAATCAAACAACTTAAGGTTGGTTTTCTCTCTCAAACCAACAATCGAACTCCTGCTCCAAGTGAGCTGAAACCAAGCAATACCAGGATCACATTGCTTGTATTGCATCCTTCCAAACATCATGATTTCAAAATATAGATCATCAAAGCATATAACAACATCATATTAATGTAAATCAAGAAGGTACCTCATCAAAGAATCATGAAAGTGCTTGTACATCCAAGTAAGTAGATCAACATGTGCTAAGTGCATACAAGCATCAAGTGACCAATCAAATCTGTGCCAATGACATAGATTAGCATCCCATGTCCTATAATGCTGCTCCAAAAGGATGTAAGATGCATCAAAATAATCAACCATGTTTTCTTTCATCCAAAAGGTGAATGAAGAACCTCCGCAAAAATATGAACCAAGTAAGGAGCAAAGAAAACAAGGAGACTTGAAGTGGCTCAAATAAGTCTCCTCCATACACCCACGAATGTGAGAGTCATAAAAAAATAGCTAAGGATGTGGCTGACAATTAAAATTTTCTCCAATCATAAATATCTTCACCCAAGTATTGGATGAAGTTCCTTCAACATCAAATGATCTAAGAAAGGAGCAAGAAAAATCATGAGTCTTCAAGTGACTCAAGTGAACATCATAGGTGTATCCATGTAGATATCTATCATCACAAGTTAACAAAGGATGCTGCTGCAAATCTAAAGAAGAAGGTTCTTTAGTCATGTCATCATCAAAAGGAGATATAAGAGTATCGTACTCCTCTTGGGGAACCATCAGAAATAACCCTTTCACCCATACTTAATTAGGATGGATGCTGCAAAATATGGAAGTGTAGGATGTAGGAGAATGAACCAACTCACCCAAATGATCAGAAAGTGCATAAGTTTTATCATGTGAAGAATCCATAGTGGTAGGATCATGCAACATCCTCAAAAGTGTGAAACGTTTCTCATAGGTTGGTTCCAAGGTAGAGGAATCATGCACTTCTTCAAAAAGTGCATAACCATCATCAAGAGGCAACTCAAGTTCCTCTTCCACCAATTCAAGTTCTTGGATCTCATCAAGCTCATCTTCAAACACATCAAGCACATGCAAATTTCCAGGTTTCTCATGCTCCGCCATGTCATTAGAATCCTCCAATAAATCTACCATATAACAATTTGAAACATAGGAGGAAGAACAATTATCTTGCAACCTCTCAAGAAGTTGCTCGTTTTGAATTTTGAGCTTATGAATATCCTCATTATTATTCAAGTATGCCTCATGTAACCATTCATTAAGGTTAACCATATTGTTTCTATCTAAAAGCAAAGACATGAAATTACCTTTGATGATGCACATTGCTCTTTTAAAATTCTCCATGTCTTCAAGGAGGGATAGCTCCTCCAATAAAGTAACTCTCCAACAATAATTTGACACCAATGCTTGAGTGTCATGGAGACTCTTCAAGGCCTATTGAATCTTCTTTTCATCCATCTTCAAGGACCCTACAAGAAAATGAGGTTCTTGCAAATGAACCTCATCTTCTTCTTCCTTCATGCTTGGACCAACTTCATGAATCTCAAGTGGTGATGGGGAAGTTGATCTTGGTTATTCTTCAAGTGCTACAAGGTATCCATATCCATGGTCAATAGAAATTTTTCTTGCAGCAACACCTTCAAAAGTGATCTCTATGTCACCAACATAGAGGTGTGAGCACTCATCAGTAGGTAATCCTTCACAGTTCAAGCATCCATCAGTAGATTCTCTTTGATCCATGTCCAAAGCAGAATGTGTCTCAGAATGATCTTCAGTCATTTCAATGGAATATTCTTCATGATCATGTGATGTTTCTTCATATTTTCCACAATCACTTGGGAGTGACTTTCGATCCTCTTCATATGATGCTTCTTCTGCTTCACCACCTACAAAACTAGGTGGCTCATGGGTCTCCTCCTTTTCACTCAAACATATATGATTTTCTCTCCAAGGTATTTTGCAATAAGGGCATAGAAATTTCTTCACCAATTACACATATTCATTCTTGGGCCTATATCCAAACACCCAATCGATAAAGTATTTAAAAATAATGGCCTTCTTTGTCTTTCCCTTCAAAGCAAGATATGCTTGATATTGTTGAGGCAAATTTTTACATGTTGCTCTAAATTTTTCTAATTCATTCATAGGATTAGCCTTTTGTGGTATGACACATTCATATTCATTGTACACAAGTTCATAATAATAACCCTCATTCCTTATGAAATTGTAATAAGTGTTGCATGATGGAACCTCTTCCTCATACCATTCACATTCTTCTTCATATTTCTCACAATCATCTTCATACTGCTCATAAGAATTGTACTCATATGAGTCATCATAATAGTAACACATGGATGAAAATTATTCTTCAATGGATGATATTAATACACAGGTGCAAGGACCATGCTCTGATACCACTGTAATATCCATATTGTGCAAATTTTTCAAATACACCCAATTTCGAATCTAGGGATGATGTACACAATCTGTTCCAAATGATTCCAAATGTTTTTGAATGGTGCAAGGAGGGAATTGGGAGGGTATATGATACTTTAATACAATAAATAGAAACCAAAAAAACTCCTATAAACATCCATGGTATTCAATTTACAAGGAGAGAAGATTTGGGACAAAACTAGTCAACTGGATTGGTGGAAATCCCCCCTAGGCCAACCATTGTTTTCCCTCCAAAACGTTGTATGAAATTACCTAATTTTTAATATGAGACTTGAATAGGTTAACGGACATCAAGGAAAACAAGTTTTCATCATCATATCATGTTTTAGGGTCAAATAGGTATCCCAAAGGACAACAACTTCTAGAGTATATAATTTCGGTGAAGATTGCAAACAAGGGGCCTTGAATTTATGTCACAAAATATAGTAATAATTTAGGGATTTGCATACATTATTTGGGCCATAAATTTAAATCCATATGCATCTCATAACATAGAAAAAAATATTATAAATATATGATATCAAATAGGTACAATCTCATCCCAAAATCACCATGAAAATGCTATGAAGAAAATGGCTTGAATCTCAGTTTTAATTGGAAATATTACATGAAGTAATTGGTATTTAGAGCTGTGGATATCATGATATATTTATTATAGATATATGCAGAAAATAACATATCCATAAGGTCTAAATAGCAATCATCCATTAACTAGATGCAACAAGAAGTGTTCCATCACACTTTTACATGACATTGAGAGAAAGAAAGTAGAATCAAAATAGAGAAGAATGAGAGAATAGGAACTCGAACTCAGATGGGGTTTGAACCTACATAAAAAAATATCCATGAAGCTCTGTTGAGATGTATGAATGGCCTCTCCATCAACCAACTTGGATGGGAATCTTTCACCCACGAAATTGGTTCTAAGGCAGGGAGGATGAACATCCACCGTGCAAGGACAAGCTAACCTCTCAAAATGTGCCAAATGAGAAATTATCAAAATCTATTTAACTTTTGTCTTCATCCCTTTTATAAATATTCATGGAGCTTTCACCCTCATTTTAGAATTCTCTCATAAATATTTAATAAAATATTAATCAATGTTATTTTTATGAGAGAATGACACATTGGGACCCATTTAATTCCGCTCTAATGTTATTTAGCCAAACAATAACTCCATCTACCATGGAAATTCGAATTTGAGAGGATTAGCTTGATTTTGGGGAAGTTACATTAGCATGTGTGCCCAACCTTCTCCTCTAGTGCCCTCCTTGGCTAAATTTAGGACCTGCAACATGTCATAGGTTGTCATAAGTTGTCATAGGACCTAATTCTTGTCATAAGTTGTCATATATGTCATAGGTTTTCATAGAATATGTCATTGACTAAAAGTAGCTCTGTGAATCTTCACCTTCCCCATGGGAGTTACTTATCCTTTCAAATTCGAATTTGAGGATGGTGCCATGTGTAAAGGAGGAATATTCTCTCATATGGACCCCACATATCCACTTATGCGCCCCCAAGTCCAAATAGGAACCCATGCTACTTACTTTTGGAGCAATCAATGACTTTTCCATAATTTTTTGGCCTATTTTCCACCAACAATTTTGAATTTTGAATTTCCATGAGAAACTATCGGCCTTGGGGTTAAATATCAATATTTTAATTTTCCCACATAACCCTTAGGAATTGGATAGGACAACTTAATTGTTTATCTGAAAATTATTTAATTAGGGACATTACAGTCCTCCCCACCCAATATTTCTTGTCCTCAAACAATTTCAAGCATGGATGTTGAAGAACCTGCTTTCCTTCCAAAACTTTGAGTAACTTGGAACTCATGTACTACAATTGTTTGTTTCCAAAAGTAAAGAGATGTGTATTTTATTTTTGACATTGATATCTCCTATGACATCGCCACTAAACACCAAAAGGTTAATTAAACTCATCAAAACAAATTTTACACAATTAATCTTTACCTCTTTCATATTTTGGAAACCCTTTTTGAAATTTCAACCCTTTTGCTCATTGTATAATTCTTTGAAGTTGCCACTGAGTTACCAAAATTTGAGTCTTCAAGATTCCAAGATCATTTCAGAGAGGAACCACCATGCTTGTTGCTGCACTACTATGATTACAATCACCTTCTCAACTGGTAATTCAATCTCCCATACTGCTTGATGCCCCCCAAAAGTGAAACCAATGAGGCCAAAAATGATCGCAGGGTCCCAAATGATCATGATACATGCATGGTGTGAAATGTATAGTATGAAATGTCATGAACACCAAGAATCTGAGAACTGAATCCATATCTCAAAAGGTCTCCCACATGGGAAGCTGGAACATTGTTCTGCAAGATGAACTCAAACAATTGAAGGTTGATTTTCTCTCTCAAACCAACAATCAAATTGTTGTTCCAAGTGAGTTGAAACCAAGCAATACCATGATCCCATTGCTTGTATTGCATCCTTCAAAACATCATGAGTTCAAAATATAGATCATCAAAGTATATAACAACATCATACAAATGTACATCAAGAAGGTACCTCATCAAAGAATCATGAAACTGCTTGTACATCCAAGTAAGTATATCAACATGTACCAAGTGCATACAAGCATCAAGTGACCAATAAAATCTGCTCCAATGACATAGATTAGCATCCCATGTCCTATAATGTTGCTCCAAAAGGATGTAAGATGCATCAAAATAATCAGCCATGTTTTCTTTCATTCAAGAAGTGAATGAAGAACCTCCGCAAAAATCTGAAATAAGGAGCAAAGAAAACAAGGAGACTTGAAGTGGCTCAAAGAAGTCTCATCCATACACCCATGAATGTGAGAGTCATAAAAAAATAGAAAAGGATGTGGTTTCCAATAAGAATGTGCTCCAATCATAAATCTCTTCACCCAAGTATTGGATGAAGTTCCTCCAATATCAAATGATCAAAGCAAGGAGCAAGAAAAATCACAATTCTTCAAGTGACTCAAGTGAACATCATAGGTTCATGCATGCAAATGTGTATCATCATACGGTAACAAATGATGGTTCTACAAATGTAAAGAAGAAGGTGCTCTAGTCATGTCATCATCAAAAGGAGAGATAGGAGTTTTGTATTCCTCGTGGGGAACCATAAGAAATAACCCTTTCACCCATACTTCATTAGGATGAATGCTACAAAATATGGATGTGTGGGTTGTAGGAGAATGAACCAACTCACCCAAATGATCATAAAGTGTATAAGTTTTATCATGTGAAGGATCCATAGGGATAGGATCATGCAACTCCCTCAAAAGTGTGAAACGTTTCTCATAGGTTGGTTCCAAGGTAGAGGAATCATGCACTTCTTCAAAAAGTGCATAACCATCATCAAGAGGCAACTCAAGTTCCTCTTCCACCACATCAAGTGCTTGGATCTCATCAAGCTCATCTTCAAACAAATCAAGCACATGCAAATTTCTAGGTTTCTCATGATCCACCATGTCATGAGAATCCTCCAAGCAATCTACCATATAACAATTTGAAACATACGAGGAAGAACAATTATCTTGCAACCTATCAAGAAGTTGCTCATTTTGAATTTTGAGCTTATGAATATCCTCATTATTCTTAAAGTATGCCTCATGTAACCATTCATTAAGATCAACCAAATTGTTTCTATCAAAAATCAAAGACATGAAATTACCTTTGATGTTGCACATTGCACTTTTAATCTTCTCCATGTCTTCAAGGAAGGATAGCTCCTCCAATGAAGTAACTCTCCAACAAGAATTTTACACCAATGCTTGAGTGTCATAGAGAGTCTTCAAGGCCTCTTAAATCTTATTTTCATCCATCTTCAAGGACCTTGCAAGAAAATGAGGTTCTTGCAAATGAACCTCCTCTTCTTCTTCCTTCTTGCTTGGACCAACTTCATGAAGCTCAAATGGTGATGGGGAAGTTGATCTTGGTTCTTATTAAACTACTACAATTTCTACATATCCATGGTCAATGGAACTTTGGCTTGCAGAAACATCTTCAAAAGTGATCTCTATGTCACCAACATAGAGGTGTGAGCACCCATCAGTAGGTACTCCTTCACAGTTCAAGCATCCATCAATAGATGATCTTTGATCCATGTCCAAAGCGGAATGTGTCTTGGAATGATATGAAGTAGTTTCAATGGAATATTCTTCATTCTCATGTGATGTTTATTCATCTTTTCCAAAGTCACTTGGGAGTGACTTTCGATCCTCTTCATGTGATTCTTCTTCTGCATCACCACCTACAAAACTAGATGGCTCACGGGTCTCTACCTTTTTACTCAAACATATGATTTTCTCTCCAAGGTATTTTGCAAGAAGGGCATAGACCTTTCATCACTAAATCCACATATTCATTCTTGGGCATATATCCAAACACTGAATCGACAAAGTCTTCAAAAATAATGGCCTTCTTTGTCTTTCCCATCAAAGCAAGATATGCCTGATATTGTTGAGGCAATTTTTTACATGTTTCTCTCAATATTTATTATTCATTGATAGGATTAGCATTTGAGGGTATGAAACATTCATATTAATCATACATAACATCATAAGAATAACCCTCATTCCTTATGAAATTGTAAGAAGTGTTGCATGATGGCACCTCTTCCTCATACCATTCACATTCTTCTTCATATTACTCACAATCATCTTCATATTGCTTATAAGAATTGTACTCATATGATTCATAATAATAGTAAGACATGGATGCAAATTATTCTTCAAAGGATGATATTAATACACGGGTGCAAGGACCATGCTCTTATATCGCTGTAATATCTCTATTGTGCAAATTTTTCAAATACACCCAATTTCGGAATTTGTTCCAAATTTTTTCGAATGGTGAAAGGAGGGAATTGGGAGGGTATATGACACTTTAATACAATAAATATACACCCAAACACCTGCTATAAACTTCATCCATGGTCTGCAAGTTACAAGGATATAATATTTGGGACAATACTAGTCAATTGGATTGGTGGAAATCCACCCTAGGTCTGCCACTGTTTTCCCTCCAAAACATTGTATGTCCTTACCTAATTTTTAATTTGAGACTTGATTTTGTTAAAGGACATCAAGAAAAACATCTTTGCAGAATCATATCAGGTTTTAGGGTCGAATAGGTATCCGAAAGGACAACGTCTTCTAGATTATATAATTTGGGTGAAGAGGGTAAACAAGGGGCCTTGAATTTATGTCACAAACTATAGTAAGAATTTAGGAGTCTACATACATTATTTGGGAAATCAGTTTAACTCCATATGAAACTCATAACATAGAAAAAAAATCATAAATATCTGATACTAATAGGTACAATCTCATCCCAAAATCACAATGAAAATGCTATGAGGAAAATGGCTCGAATCTCAGTTTTAATTGGAAATATTACATGAAGTACTTGGTATTTCGAGCCGTGTCTCTCATGATATATCTAATACAAATATATGCAGAAAATAACATATCCATAAGGTCTAAATATAAATCCTTCATTAACTAGATGCAACAAGAAGTGCACCATCACACTTTTACATGACATTGAGAGAAAGATAGTAGAATGAGAATAGAGAAGAATGAGAGAATAGGAAATCGAACTTAGATGGGGGTTGAACCTACATTAAAGAATATGCATGAAGCTCTGTTGATATGTATGAATTGCCTCTCCATCAACCAACTTGGATGGGAATCTTGCACCCTCGAAATTGGCTCTAAGGCAGGGACGATGAACATCCACTATGCAAGGAGAAGATAAGCTCTCCAAATGTGCCAAATGAGAAATTATCAAAAGCTATTTCACTTGTGTCTTCATCCCTTTTATAAATTTTCATGAAGCATTTCCCCCTCATTCTAGAATTCACTCACAAATATTTAATAAAATATTAATAAATGTTATTTTTATGAGAGAATGACACATTGGGACCCATTTAATTCCTCTCTAATGTTATTTGGACAAACAATAACTCTATCTACCTTTAAAAATCGAATTTTAGAGGTTTAAATTGACTTTGGGGAAGTTGCATTAGCATGTTGGCCCACCCTTCTCCTCTAGTGCCCTCCTTGGCTAAATTTAAGATCGGCAACATGTCATAGGTTTTCATAAGTTGTCATAAGCTATCATAGGACCCGATTCTTGTAATAAGTTGTCATATATGTTATAGGTTGTCATAGAATCTGTCATTGGCTGAAAATAGCCCTGTGACTCTTCACCTTCCCCATGGGAGTTACTTATCCTTCCAAATTCGAATTTGAGGCTAGTGCCATGTGTAAAGGAGGAATATTCCCTCATGTGGACCCCATATATCCACTTATGCACCCACAAGTCCAACTAGGACCCCATGCCACTTCATTTTGGAGCAATCGATGATTTTTCCGTAATTTATTGGCCTATTTTTTACCATCAATTTTGAATTTTTAATTTCCATGAGAAACTATAGGCCTTGATTTTAAATATAAATATTTTAATTTTCCCACATAACCCTTAGGAATTGGATAGGCCAACTTAAGTGTTTATCTGAAAATTCTTAAATTGGGGACATTATAGCATGTGCGGGTCATGAGATTCTATCCTTCATGGATGGTTTCTCTGGCTGCAATTAGATTCAAATTCGTAAAGAGGATCAGTATAAGACTGCCTTCACTACTCCATGGGGCACCTTTTCCTATCGTGTTATGCCATTTGGTATTTAAAATACTAGTGCTACATTTCAGTGGGCCGTGACCTTTTGTTTTTAGGACCTGGTCCATATTATCCTTGTATACTTGGATGACCTCACCGCTCGATCCAAGAAATGATTTTCCCACCTGGACGATCTACGGCAAGTATTTTTGCGTTGTCGCAAATATAACATTTGCTTGAACCCCCTCAAGTGTGTTTTTTGCGTTCCCGCTAGCCGGTTATTGGGTTTTATTATTTCCAAAAAAGGGATCACTGTCGACCCTTTGAAGGTTCAAGCCATTATTGACCTCCCATCCCCACATAAATTACGCCAATTACAAAGCCTTCAAGGAAAGGCCAATTTTATTCGTCACTTCGTTCCCGACTATGCTACAGAAGTTCATGGTTTCCTTCGCTTGCTTCGGATCCATGTTCCCTTCATTGGGGACGAACAAGCATAAGTGGATTTTGAATCATTAAAACAAGACTTGACTTCTTCTCCCTAGATTTCACCTCTTGATTTCTCGAAGGACTTTATCCTCTCTATTTTGTCATACGGATATGAATTTTCTAGCGTTTTAGTCCATGAATATAGTGTGCGTCAAGAACGTGTCATATATTATGTGACTCAGACATTTTCTGGTCCACCACTATGATACCCCCATGAGGATAATTTGTCCCTAGCCTTCATCTTCTCTGTTCAGAAGGTACGCCACTACATTCTTCTGAGCCAAACTATAGTTGTGGAAGACTACAACCCCATGTTCTATCTCTTGAGTCATTGTTTTCTTCGACAAGGCTGTGTGGCTAAATGGATCGTTATCCTTCAAGAATATGACCTAAAATTTATTACACCTAAGAGTACCAAAGCCCTTGCATTGGCGCATCTCATGATTGACTTCCTCTCTTCGTCGACATCACCCATGACCCTCACTAACTTGCCCGACAAACACTTGTTCACTATTTCGTCGGATGACCCATGGTATGGCGACATCCTTGTATACCTACGAATGCAGAAGTTTCGATCCCACATCATTTGTGATGATTGACGCCGCATATGCCACCATTCTTCATGATATCTCCTTCTCGACGATGTCCTGTATCGACGCGGCGTCGACACCATTTTACATCGATGCCTCACACATGATGAGGCTAAACAAGTTTTGAATGATTGTCATAGAGGATCCTATGGTGGCCACTTCTTTGGAATGGAAAATTCCCAAAAGGTCATCCGCACCGGGTGTTGGGTGCATCCCAAGTAAGGGGAGTTTTGAAACCAAAGTACAATTAGGCGAGGCCTCACTTTGACCAATTTTGAAGATAAGAGACTCTGCAAATCCCAGGAAAAGGTTATGGAGCGAAGTACAGTCGGTAGGAAAGAACCTGTTTCCTTAGTAAGGACGAAGTACTAAGGACAACGAGAGGTGGTTGAAGTAGTTAAATACCAAGCGACGACCTGACTTCTATAGGAGCAGGAAGTAAAGAAGCAAAATGGTGTAAAGGACATGCCACTGCAGAAGTCAGAACTGCGCCTTTTAGAGAAGCGTCGGAGTCAGAAGAAGCGACGTTGAAGGGACAACGAAGTTAAAGCTAAGTGTGGTATACAGGAGAACCACGGGGTTTTTGGGTTTAAGGGTACTATGGGGGTTGGCCCATAGTTATTTTAATATGTGACCTTCAGGCACATCTATATATATGGGTATTTTTATATAAGGAAGGGTTTGTTGGTTGGGTTGTTCGGATATATTAGGTTTTTGTTAGTTAGAACTCAGATATAACTAAGAGATAACAGACTCTACAACTGAGTGCGTAGAGATATGATTGTAGAGAAACGTCTACAGCTGAGTGCACAGACTGGAACTGTTACCCTTCCAAGTAATTTAATAACTGTTCATGTGGACATAACTCCCTCCTGGGGGTGAAACACGTAAATCTGTGTGTTATGTAAGAGTTTATGGCATGTTTTGAGTTCATGTTCTTATATGTTTATGTGTTTGATTTCATGTGTATGAAAATGGAAATCATATGTTAAGTAAACAGAACAGATGTGTATGAATGTTGTGAAGTAATACTAAGTATGATGAATGTGTAGTTAACCAGTAAATATAATAGCGATTCAGTGTAGTTTTGTAGGTTATTAGTAACTGCGAAGTGCGAATTCATCTGTTTATATATTCATGTTAAGTGTATGTGAAGAAAGGGACATGTTGTGAGGTCGGGTCACCACATCTGCACATCACCATGGTTATAGAAACTTGATTTTGTAAACCCCCATACTTCGCTTCGGGTGAGATGTCAGCATGTTTATAGGTTGATGCCAAAAGGGCAAGTGAAACAGGTTTTGTTGTGTCTGCAATAACTTCACCGAACCCGGATCATGCTAGGCAGACCAACAAATGGTTTTGTTGCTGAATTTGGGCTATCATATCAGTGATGTGTTATGTTGATGTGGAATCCAGAGAAGAATGAAATACAGAACTGGGTGAGTCAAACAGAACGCGAGTTTGCAAATAAAGAAAATAGACATCTTGGGCTTAATACAGAACAGTGGCTATAGAGACATATATTCACTGAGTTTCATGAAGTTTTATTCGTGTTTTTTGCTAACAAGTTATTTGAGTGGATATCCAGGTTAGCTGAAAGAAAAAACTGTTTCCAGGGCAAAGAACCTACAGTTTGGAATATAGAGCTGATTCAGAGGCTTAAAGGGATTAATAACCACATTTCAAGAGCAGTAGAATTTTGGTTGGATAGCTTGTTGGAAGGCTATATTACAGAGTTTGTTTTGGACACTTTGAAGTCATACAATGCAGCTGAAAGATAATTCTTCAAAGGATTTAAAGGTAAGTACCTGAAAAACCTGATTTTATGCATTAGAATGCTATTAGCTGAAAAAAATGTCTTAAGAATGCAGTCAGATTCCTAGGGTTTGAGTCTGTAATGTTCAAAAACACAGATAGTGACACAGACGAAGACATTGGCATTTTGCGTAGTGGAAAAAGATATCAATTTAGCACTAGAAATAGTTTTTGAGAAGTTGCACCTCGCACATTCCTAGAAACTGAGTTAGGAAGTGATAGAAATTAATATCAAGTTGAGTCTGATAGTGAGACAGAACCTATAAATATTGTCTATTATCATATCACTCCGCAGAAACATATACCTGTTTAAAAATATAGTCATATTTCGCAGAACACTAGTAGCAACAATACTGCAGGAACAAGCACAAAGAATCATCCGAGTGGTGGTATACCTCAACCATTTCACTCTGCAGGAAGTACTGTAGTATTTCAGAATCCTACACCTCCTAGAAGAATAATGGAAGATGACATAAAGCTACCTATTTTTAAAGGAACTGGTTTAGAAGATCCAGAGAAACATTGTTTTCTCTGTGATGTATTCTGGAATGTTAAACACGTACAAGATGATACTATAAAGCAAGCTCAACTAGTCACCACATTCAGAGACAAGGATTTAACATGGTTCATGAAATATTCTGTTGTACAGAACATAACATAAGTTGATATCATAACTGCACTGATTAGAGAATTTAAGAAGCCTAAATCAGAATCTCAATGCATTACAGAGCTAAAAGAGATAAAACAGAAACCTAACGATACTGTGTGGGAATTTGATCAGAAATTCAAAGCCTTTTTGGATCAAGTTAGCTTTGACATAGCACCGCAACAACACCAAGAATGGTTTATTGTTTCGCCACATTAGATTACCAGTGATGCAACAAAAGGTTTCTTCACAAACAAAAGCATTGGAAATTGCGATGAAGCTAGAAGCTTTTCCCATAGGAGAAACTAGCGCGGGAATGGTACAAATACAGACACAACTAGAAAACCTGACATTACAGTTACAATATATACAAAAACGAAAGAAGTAAGAGAAGAGGTTTGGTGTACTAAATGTAAAGAAGATGGACATTCCAAGGAACATTGTCATGTATTCAAAGATTACCTCGCTAGTGGCTAGTGAGGCACTGAATCCATTACATCAACCTCAAGGACCATGGTGTGGGATTTTTCGATGTAGAGGACATCGACCATAGGACTGTAACCTACTTCAGAAGTATGTACAAACACCAAAGAACTTGTACTGCACATTTTGTAAGTTAGTTGGCCATGATGATACCAACTGTAGAGCATATGACCTTATGATAGAAAGAAAACATGATGTCTACAGAGTCCAAGGAGAAACACAGAATAATAATGAGAATGTGTAGTATGATCAAGGTAAATACAAAGGAAGTTGTGGATTTAGAGCAAGAGGACATAATACTGGCCAAGGATGAGGAAGAGGTCATATTGTCTTTTATAACTGCGCTCAACATGGAAATTTGGAAAGAGATTTTCAAAACCCATGCACTACTTGTAAGTATTGTACATCCTACGAACATATCATCAAAGAATGTCCCATTTTGCTAGGCAAAATGCAAGAAAAAAGACCACAAGGATAGAAATAGAATATTCAGACGATCGCAGCTGAGAAAATAAACAAATATCGGAACGTCCATGTTGTGACGCAAAGTGGGTATTTGACCGTAGATGATAGAACAAATGAATCTTCGACTTCTGATAATCATATAAATGAATTAAACCCTACTAACAGGGCTTGGGTGAGAAAAGAAGTTGAGAAGATACCTGTATTTGACCCTAACAGAGAAAAATAAGTATTCATGCAAGCAAGAAAATAATTTCAGGACTTAGGAGCTTCGACCACAAGGATCTCTTTGCGAAGTGAGCAGACACCTGTACTAGGTATGCCGTCCTTGTATGATGGGTCACAAGCTTTGCTAGAGCAAACACGTCTTGTAACACAGTTTCTATAGAGATGCATAAAATTGATAAGGCATGAGCATGCCTTAGGAGAATTACAGAACATGTTGGGATATTATGAACAGTGTAGTACAGTGAACAACGCACATAGAGCAATCCATATGAACCATTAAATATCACTAGTATGAATTATTCCTTCATACCTCCCCTTAATAAATACTAGTGATTCAATCCGGATGTTTGTGTTGTCTTCATCTTCAGTCTTCTATGCTCTTCATCATCTTCAGTCTTCTGCACTCTTCAACATCTCCCTCTTCATAATGAGTGGTCATCTACTTCTTGTATCGAGCATGGTCTGCATCATTCATGATAAGTTTACATATCTTGAGTCAATCATTTGGACTTCCTCATCTTCATATCAAGGGTTTATTTGGGTTATCCTCAACCATCTCATGTGTTTTCTTTAACTTTCTGCCATTCAATACATCATAGCTAGGGTTTTCCTTGGCTTACCCATAACCATTACAACATATCCAAGGTTCTACTTGGCTTACCCGTAACAATTACAACATACCTAGGGTTTCTTTGGATTTCATGTAAGCATGGCAAGCCCCATGATTTAAATAAATGACTCAAGTAGAATAGGCTGGCAACTCTTTCCTAAGCATGTGACTTTTTGGATTTCTCCTTAATAACAAATTGAATTTTGAAGACTAATTAACTCTTGGACCTTTTTATTTGAGATATTTCGTACATTAGAATATTTCATCTTCTAGAATCCTTTCAACATCGAAGTAACTCTCTTCCATTAATAATAATTTCAATAATAAAATATAATTAAAATTTTTATTTCAGTAAAATCACTACAGTCATACAATAAAGCGAATGGGAAACCGAAAATGCATGCATGGTATTTCTAATGGTGCATGGTTGCAATGCATGGAAACCAGGTGTCTCACCCTAGTCCACACTCCTCACAAAAATCCAAGAACTCATCACTCCAAGATGAATATCACTACCAAGTGCCTTAGCTACTTTTGTTTTTTCCAGTGCGTCTATCTAAGCATTTGAATCCTCTAGCATTATCTTCGATCCATACTACTCTGATCCTCTAGTTCTCTAGCAATGGAACAAAGCATAAGAACATAACAAGAACTAAGTATAAATTAGGGTTCACACTCTAATGGTTGTAACCTATGTGCATGATATTATCATAGTAAAATTTGCATATTTAATTCCACAACCGAGACTAGCTACATAGTCTCACACAATCTTTGAAATGATATTTGATTGTGCATTTGATGAAGCACAGTGATAGGGGTGAAGTTCCCATGGGACTCTATAGCAGCAAATACGGGTGGAGCTTGAATTGCGTAAACACAAATATTCATATGGCACCGCCTTGGTACAGTCAAAGGTAATACAGGGGCTCTTAACTGTCATCAATGCCATGTCTCAGAGACCTAACTAGTAGACAAAGACAAATTTCCCTTAAATCCATTTTGGACATTGGGAAGGAAACTAATGGATGGCCTAGCTAATGAAGAGAGTTTTTTTTCACGTTTTGTTCATGTGGGTGAGGGTCAGGGTAAGGCTGGAAGAAGAGAGAGGATCATTCAAAAGGATGACGATGAGTTATATGCATTCCAAATGGATTCAATAATTGAAAAGAAGGTCTTTAGATAACTCATGTTTATTGCATAAGGAAGATACATGTAGTTACAACAGCTTGATGCCTTTGCTGATTTAGAAGGGAACGCAATACAACAGACCCAGCCAACAGAACTAGATAGTGATTGAAGCAAGCACTAGTACAAAATGAGAAATTAGTGACTAAATCAATGACTAAAATTCACATATAAATGACTATTTTTTAGTCGGCGACTAATAGTAGCTAATTTCCACTATCTTATAGCCCAACTAACTTAGTCGTATTTATTTTAGTCATTAATAGTTGCCTTATTTAGTCGTATATTTGGTCATTTATTTAGTCATTAATTGCCACAATTAATGATGAAATCAATGACCAAATTCGACTAAATAAGGCAACTATTAATGACTAAAATAAATACAGCTAAGTTATTCGAGCTATAAGATAGTGGAAATTAGCTACTAATAGTCGTTTATATGCAAATTCTAGTCATTTTTTTGTCACAAATTTATCATTTGTAGTAGTCATTTATTGTTGTTAATTGGTCATTTATTTAGTAATTGATTGTGGTTAACTAGTCAGTCATTTAGTCATTAACTGTAGTTAACTGGTCATTTTTGTAGTCATTAATCATTGTTAACTGGCTATTTATTTAGTCATTGATTGTTGTTAACTGGTCATTTAATTAGTCATTGATTTTCGTATATAGGGCACGGAGGAATCGAACCACCAACCTCTTTCCTTTAAGGCATTTGCTCTTCCATTGAGCTAGCACCCTTAAATAGAAGAATCAAAGTTAATGGAGTAGGAATAAAAATCATGCGAGTTATTCAAACGTTACATAGTAAACCCGGTAGATAGAAAATGAATCACAGTTTACTGGAAACCATTCCCTCCAAGTTGCCACTCATGGAAAGCCATAAAAATCAGGATCTCCCCTTAATTAAAAATTCCCTGTTCTGGATGCCAAAAGGAGAAACCTCGAAGAATATATGGGTAGATAGGCTTCACCCTACTAGAGTGACAAATAAAAGAGTTAGCAAAATCAAAGGCCGACTAACTATAAAGAATATCACCACCATTGCAGATCCCTCTGGCTAGCCTTCTTCCTCTTCAATTATCGAATGAGCCAAGAATTCATAGAATCCTAATAGTATGTGCCCCAATTCAAAAAATAAAATATAAGAGACTCCAGAACATGGAGACCTAAGGGAGAGTATACAGTTGGAGAAGAATACAGGTAGTTGTGGAAGCAAGCAGAAATCACTAGGCTTCACGCACACAGTTGGAAATACTTGGGGCCAAACACTCAATCCCAAAAATGAATAATTTATTTTGGCTCTTATCTCACAACAAGCTAGCTAGTTTTCCTATTGTTAGTGAAAGCAAGTTAGAACCAACAAGTAAAATTTTTGAAAGGATAGACTTTTGTTCCCCTGCTCCTTTTTGGGAATTATCCTATCTAAACCTATATGTATACTGCTCAAGCCTCACAATTGTTTCATTTAAAATAGTAATAAACATTTCAAAACTTTATATATGTATGTTTATTGCAGTTAAATAGTAGGCAGTAAAATGAAATTTCATTTGAAAATGTTCACACATTATAAAGGCAGAGTTAGAATACATGGCAGATTATATCATTGTAACCAAAAAGAAAAACATATCTACAGAAGTGATAGACATTGCTGACAAGATAAACTAAGGCCATTTTTGAATCAAATTCACGCCTTCACTCGCTATAATGTGTTGTCTAATTAATCATAATCAGAGGGTGTACTACTATAATCTAAAGTAAAATCTATTCCTACCAGAATACAATTGTGTTAAATCTCTCTACCGTGTTCCTGAAGCACATGCCTTAGCTTGGACATTTTCATTTGCAAATGGAGGTATGGCAGAGTTGTCAACCTTGTTTGCAATTTCACAGGTACTATTCTCCCTTTCATTTGAGCCCTTACCAGCACCAATATCTGAATAAAAAAAAGTCCACAAAATTATTAAAATATGTTTTTTAAACAATATACAGTATATGCATCGATGCCATGTTCTTTCCCACTTGTTTTGCAAGTCACACTCACTTAACTTTTTACCTTGTATACATACTACATATGCCATTTTTAGTTATGCATTTTCTGTGATATACTTGTAGTCTTTGCAATAAAAAGAACTTTTTCATGTCATTGCCCTAGAACCTTAGGCAAGAAGAAAACAGATAGCATGTTTGAAATTACTACATTTTAAATAAATAACATAGTTACACCATAAGAAGATACAATTTCTAAAATCTAGACAAATAAATCTAAATCAAAGTCATGTGTATTGGTTTATTATAATGGGAATGATTTTATTCAATTGTACCGTCACTATAAAAAAGTGGTCTGTGGCAATATCATACCTTGTAAAATAGAACGATAGCTAGCTCTAATAGATCCATGACCCATTAAAGATCCCCCCCCTTCCACCTCGACCTTGATTTCCAGATCTGAGTCTGGAAGCCATAGAGTTTTGAATGCTTGTGTTCTATACAAATAGAATGCATTATGAAGCATAATATCATTGAATGTATAAGTGCATTAACCAAAATCATCACAAGCAAAACTATGTTGAGAATTCCCTTTTAATATTAATGCAAATACAACATAGCAAATCTAACCAACATACTAGACCAGAAGAGAGAAAAAATAGAATTCCTAACCCTAAAAAGACATTTGTACTAGTTAAATTACCACAACAATCATCCCCAAATAAATGATAAGGGCTTCAAAATATGTTATTTCATATAACAAACAAAAAAAATCATAGGGAGTAATTTGGGCTCTTAGTGGTAAGTTATAAGAACAACAGATGCCAGGAAACCAACCTAAATTCTATCACCGACAGGTTGGCTCCATATTCAAGTGGGAGTGGAAAAAAAGAAGCCCTACATATTTTTTGACACAATCTAAGGCAGCCTCTTGTTTGTGAATTTTTTGCAGAAGGTATCCATCGTGCAAGTCTTCCACAAAATGAAAAGTGAAGGGATGGGAAAAAAGTGTTGCCACCAAATGAAAAATGAAGGGAAGGCATAAAAGTGTTGCCATGGGTACATATATACTCCTAATATTTCATGTCAAGGGATGTTTGAGGGAGAGAAAAAAATGAATACAAATGCTATCTCTTAGTGTAGCTACTGAAGAATTGATAAGTGCCGGATGAAAACCATGCAGTGTACTTAATTCAAGGGATCAAGGACTCTCAAATGAAAGCCATGACCTATTCCATAGTTAAAGCACCATCTTGTGTCTTACTATCTTTAGAAAAATATTTGATTATACATGAAACAACATGCATTCTGAAACTCAGCAGGGATTCTTTTTTCCCGGACTAATATTTTGAAATGCTACATAGCATCCGCAAAATATAATCTCTATTAAAATTAATGGAATTACGAAGAAAAAAATCCAGAAATTTTTTTTAAAATAAAAAAGACAACATGAAGAATTACCTCACTCCTTGATGTAGTGTCCATCATGACAGAAGGTCTGACAAGAGGAGGGGGAACTAGGAGAACCTGCAAAATCATCCAATTTGGGAGAGCATATTTGGGATTCAAGCCCAACATTTTGTAGTCTTCATCAGTTATTCACTTTAAAACATTTAGAACCTGCATAGAGTTGAGAGAAATTGGATTACTGTAGAAAAATTGTGTTGGCATTGATGTCACCAAGATGGTAAAGGTTAGATCAATTTAAGGATGGAACATATAGCTGATTGCACATGCTTGATTCACTGTCAAATTTGGTTAATAATTATGCAAAAGCACAAGCCTGAAATTCTCCAGCAATCCGAGCATTCAATCTGTAGCAATTAAATGGATAGTCTAAAAATAAAAATTCAAGACACACAGCTTGCCTGAATACTCGCAGCAAATAAAAAAGTGTGAATGTCAAGTGCCAAGTCCCAATAGCCTTAATGAATCTTCACGATGGAATGCCAAGCTCTTAATAAAATCGATATGGAGTTGTATAGAGCTATACTAAGTAAGCTTGTATGAATCATAGTTTTATTAGTAACCTTTATTAGGGAGATGCTTATTCTATTCAATACATGTAAGTATGGTACAAGCAAGAACACTAAGCATGTAACTAAGAGTATAAGTTAACAACTTACCTATAATTACGCTTGATACTTACTAAAATAACGATATTGTAACAATAACTAGTAGCAATGCATATGGTTACAAGCTATGTGGAACATGTTGAATTCTATGAATACGAGCTTACACAATTAGCATAGAGTTAATATTGATTACGTACTTGCTTATGCTCTATAATATCTCTTTATAAGTAGCCTTCTATCTGATTTCCCGTTATTCACCTTTGGTTACATACGGTAAATAAAGACAGGCTCTTTGAACAATCATGATGTATCTATACCTAATATGTTATGCTTAAAAGGAACATTAATAAGCTCAGACCAATAATCAGCTTAGCTTTATATGATATGTAAGCTCATTACTCAGCTCTATGCCCGATTCACTCATACTTGATCTGCATTACTAAACTAGTTATTGGGATTTTTACATATACCATTTTATTACTAAGCTCTACGGTCTATGTCTACCATATTACCTGCATATTCTTCCTATTTGGGTCCTAAGCTCAGACTGTTTAACATATACAATATGTTAATAAAGAATTAAAAAGGGACACATATATAAATACAGAACCAATCCCATATGTAACACTATACCTACTAGGTGTATAAGTAATGCATGGTAAGTACCAAGCATATCGTATCAGCACCATACCTCTATAATAGATCCGGATAACATGAAACCAATCACATATATATAAGTAAAGCTTACAAGTTATATGGAACCAATTAGCTGTACTGGAATTTAACTAGTACTGATTCACTCATATTAGCTTAGAACATGAAGCCCCTACCAAACATAAGTTGTATTGAGTACACCATGTTCATTGAAAAGAATCAGGTTCATTAATTAGGTGAATTAACTCAGTATATGGTAGATAATGAGATTCATCATCAAAAAAACTACAATATTTTGTATTCCATGAACATATTGAGGTAATTATACATATCCAATATTATGTAAAATACGTAACCACTTAGTGCTCATAGATTACAAGATAGTTAGATAGGTTATGTAACTAATTGAGGATATACCATCTTGGTGAAGTAACAATGGTGATTAACCTATACCATGTTGGTGTCCATCTTATCGTAATAAAGGTGATGTAAGTTATTAATAGTAATGAGAATTAAAGCTTATACATAAGGTATACTAGTACTGATACCCCTTGAAAGCTGTTACATGCTATAAGTTGTTGACATAACTATTCCCATAACTACCACACACTAATTCACTCGTTGTGCTTGATATGAGAAAACGTAAGATTATTATCCTTTGAGTATCACTTTTATATGAATGATTACGCTCATAAGATGAGCTTAAACACTAATACTCGGTCTATTCAAGGTAAATTGATCACCATTCCTTAAAATGGTATGATATCGAATACTTAGGAATCACATGTTACAGAGAGCTATGATTCTCCATAGTTATGACCCATTTGATCTATTAGAACTATAGCCATTGATTAAGTGTAGCTAGTGTAATTGAGCTTATGTGTTCTCATAAGAATATGGATCTAAAGCATCATGATACTAATGCAAGTGATTTAATAGGGTTGAAGCGTGTTATTGTCTCGATAATACATAGACATTCATTATGCTATATAGTCGTACTAATTATGTCAATATATTGCATAGCTTATAGTATGATTATAGATCAAGCTAGTTTTAGTATTGATATTGATGACCTATTCTAAGCTCATAACAAGATTTCACTGATTACTCATAATACGTACCTTATTACAGCTTACACCCATTGCCTTTACAGCTTTCCAGTATCACTCTACTCAGCTTAAAATTTACTAACATGGCTTTGAAACCATATTTGTATAACCTTGAACTCTCAAGGAAGGTAATCTTCTCCAGAAACCCAAGTTTTGTTATTGCTATCGCAAACAGATATATAAAAACCCCGAAGAATACATGCCATGGGATAATAGCAGTCTTTATGGGATCCGGTGCACTAGGATAGAAGAAAACGGAGAATCCAGCCAACCTCTGAAAATAATTTAAAAAAAAATAAGCATATGAACAAACCAGGACAATGTTTGGATTTCATAATAGAATGCAATGAGTATTTTGAAAGAGGAAATGTAAATGAACTTACGGGAAATCCATGTACCTGTATAGCAAATAAGAAAATGGTGTCGAGACCTAGCCATGAGTGCCAGCTATATAGATTCACAATTCCGCTCTCATTGTGGTATTTAAAAGCTGTGTATATTCCAATGATTCCTAAACCCAAAGCAAGCAAATGTAGAGAAAAATGTACTGTTTTTTTGTACTCTCTGTCTCCAGGAAGGACTTTGTAAGCAAGAATTTGTGTTCTCAAAACAAAGCCATATTTCAAAACCCATAAGCTACAAGTCAGAATCCAAAATAATATAGATGCAAAATATGACAAGCAACGTCAGGAATAAGATTCATATTGAGTACATAAATTTCACAAGGATATTCTTCTTACCTTCACTCACAATGAAAATGAATCCTATGAGCATTAGAACAGGATGAAGTTGTCAAGAAACCCAATTTCACCAAATTCCGAAAAATATCAGTAATATATCCATTATACCATACATTTGAATCGCCTGATGTTTCAACTATTATTTTCTAAGGTTCTCCTACACCGCAATCAATGATTCTTCTATTTATGCAAGCCTAGTCTCTAGATGAATAGCTAATTAAATTGTCCTGGCCTTCACAATCTTCACTCCAATATAGATGAGGGTATACAATAAAAAAATGTTGAGATCAATGAATCTTAGCACATCAAGATATACAATTCCATGAATGCAATAATTAGCCCAATCAAGAATTGTTAAACATACAATCTCAGATGATATCTGAATTTTAACTTCAATCTAATGATCTACTCATTCCAAAAGTAAGTTAAATTATTGTATTGTTCCAAAATTCAAGCTAGCATTTAGCAGGATTCTAGAAAAACACAGGTCATGATTAAAGCTATTACATGATGGCAAGCATAAGCACACAGCAGTGGTGCATTAATTACCATATAGATTGGGATCTTATCAGATCTAAGTTAATCATGTTCAGTATATATTCCATCTTAGGGTAATAAATAGTGCACTACTCGGCATTCCAAAGTTTTCTTTGCTAATTAACTGGGCATGGTCAACACCAACAGTATCCTAATTTAGAACTATGACCATTTCATGTTCCCATGAATTTTCAACTTTGTCAGATGTTGGGAAAGCATCGATCATCATGGGTAAGCATCGATGAATTATACGCAGTCACAGGGATATTTTATAGTCGCAGGGAGGTTTGATATTTATGAGGACATAGCACATAGACCATAGATAGATAGCATGGTCATAACTCTCAACTTAGAAAATTACCAGAACCAGAATTTTCAATATTGTGAGAAATATATACCAAAAATATGCAGAGTAGAGTGATGAGAATGCACCTGATTGTGTATATATAGAAAAAAATTGGAGACTCAAATAGGCTCATTTATGGATTGACACCACCTAGTTTTTTCTCTTGGTTGTATCCTCTGGCATCAGAACCTTAGAAATCCTAGATCTACAGAAACCCTGTAATATTGAGCTTCTACCTTCAAACCCTAAGCCCCTCTCAATGCAACACTAGTGATGAAAACCCCAAAGAGTCATATATATATTTCAAATACTAAAAAGACTCGTGAAAAAATGAGATTCTGCACATAAGTACAAAACCCCTGCGGGGTTGAACATTCATACCTTTTCATGAGTGGAGTTGCTCCAAGCTAGTCCAGTCATGCATTTTTTCCCTTTCCCTTTAGCTTTCGATGAGTAGGGGATTTTGTGGAAATTCATTTTCCCTCCTTTCAACAATCTTTCCCACTCTAATCACATTATCTAAAAGACTAATTCTATTAAATATTACCTTAAATATTAAAAAATAAAAAATACCATTTAAATAAGTTAATATATAATATATTAACAAGATTAGAAATTAAAAAATTAAGAGTTTAGAACATTAAAATAATATTTAAAAGGTTAATAGTTTAAAAGTTAGAAATTAAAAGGTATAATAAGCCAAAATATAATTTTAAAATATAAGAAATTAAAAGATTACAAATTTAGAAAATTAAAACATTAAAGTGAGATTAAAAATATTAATAATTAAAAGTTTAAGCCCATAATTAAACCATGACCTTTAGGCTCCAACCATGTTAATCATAAACCATGACCTATAATGATCTCCAACTATATTGTTAATCATAAGCCATGTCCTCCAACTTTGTTGATAAGCCATGAACTCAACTTTGTTAAATTAGATCTTCAACCATGGTATAAACTTGCAATTTCATTATAATAATTAATCCATGGATGCTGGTGGAGACAACTAAAAAGAGGAGATTATGATGGAACATGGACATTCGAGACCATCGCGTGTAGGATGGATGGAGCTCTAGTCTACATGTAAATGAATTATATCAGGTCCATGGGAAGGTACTATGAATCGGAAGGGCAGGGAGAAGGAAGGTATGATAATAGTTATGGAAATTAATGGCGAAGTTGGATGCAAGTGTAGAATGTGTTTTTATGTCCCATTTGAGGACGAGTGTCACGTCCCCTCCCGTCAATCTGATGCAAGGGAGGAAACATGACCAAACATACCTGGCTTATTTGGTAAACTCAGCCCCATACATTACTAAGAAATTCATAATAAATAAAAACTTGTGTATACCAATTCATACTCAATATAAACACAGCGGAATTAAATCATATTTGCACACACATAATTGTAATGCATCAACATATCTATCACAAGTGGATGATAATTCAATATGCAAAGGTTCAATCCCCTTCTCATGCTATGCACAGACTTCATATCAATTTCCTTAACATGAATAATTATCATTCAGAATTAACATATTGCAGAACAAAGAATGCATATAATTTAAACACAGAGAACACTTATCTTTGAGATGAAGTTGTGCAAACAACTGGCTATGTGTGAACAACGTTCCACCCAACCATAGATCTCTATCTAGCCTACATTCTTTCAGCTGAGAGATCACCCCCAAGCTGGGTTGTGTATCCACTGAGGAACTAGATGGGCTCACTCACAGCCATGGTTTCTATCAACAGCTATGCTAAGCCAACACATAGTTGGGTTTATCAAGCATACTAAAGACAAAGGAGAGCAATGCTAAGCCAATGAGCTCAACCACAGAGCTACAGGCATCTCAAGATAACTCAAATAGTCAAGGCACCCACAGTACCTACCACACACTAGTACAAAATGAGAGATAAGTGACTAGGCGACTAAAAACGTTAGTCACCACTATTATTTCAAGAGATAAACGACTAAAATTGAGCAATTTTAAATAAGGAAACAAAAAACGACTAAGATAAATGACTAATTTAGTCACGGGATAAAATATATGACTAGATAACAAGTGACTAAATAAAAATGACTAACATAAATGACTAATTTAGTCACGGGAATATAAATATGACTAGCTAACAACGATTAATGTGAGTTATTCATTTATGTTAGTCAGTTTTAGTTGTGTTACAATGACAATGGAAAATTACAATTTTGATAATGAATTTGTACAATATTTTACTAAATTTTAACAATGTGGATGGATGGAAAAGTCATCAATGTGGAAACAACCCAAAAAAAAAAGAGGAAAGGTATATATAACTGCTAAGTACAAAAAAATAGAAACGAGCAGAAAGGTCTCCATCTATGAACAAAAAATAAGAAAACTACCTATTGAAAAAAGTAGACCCCCGCACCAGTCCTCAAAATGAATAAACCCCTCTAAGGCCACAAGACCACGTCTGGATAAATCGTCCGCATGTGTATTGAACTCCCTGAAGATATGCAAGTTAGAGACATTATGAAAGGCCTTGAGCAGAAGAATAACAATATGAGCCATCCAAGATGAGAGATCCATCACCTTTAAAGAGCACAAACCTTTCGCCCATTAATCAACTATAAGTTTAGAGCCACCAACAATATGGTGTAAAGAAAGACGCTGAGAATTGGAAAAAAAGAGGATATACCGCAAATGGCTCTCCTCTCGTATTGGTCCCCGATCAACCATAATTTAACCATAAATTAAAGTGACGATTCGGCTCCAAAATAATGAGAGCCCCAAAACCACAAAAACAACCTTGCTCCTAAGAAGCCCCATTGAAAAAGGCCTTGCAGCTAGATAAAGGAGGAGGAGGAGGCCAAATCCCAAAATCATTTAACATGGGCATGTTGAAGGCTTAACGCATTGCTATAATTGTAGGTTGTATGCGGTTTTAGTCTCAATGGCCATATTTTCCTCAATAGGATGGCGGTCGATGGCCTGGTTGTTATTGTTGTTGAGAAATTTTGTTTCTTAATGAGAATTTTTGTACTAATGTTGCACAAGATCATTGTTGAGAATGCACAAAGTCACCGGTTCAAATCCCATGGATTGACCTTTTGCAACTTAGTGAAATTTTGGACAAGTTAGGGATAGACATTGTTTAAACACTAAAGGTTGCAAACAACAAAAAGAGACTCATTGGACAAGACTCTCATGTGGAGAAGATTGGATTCAATTCTGTAGATGCCTTGTTGCCTCCTTTTTCCTTTTTTATTAATGTAACTTGTAAACAACTTGATGGAACATATAGGTACAACTCTAAACTAAGCATTAAATCTCTGTTTTTTGGTATTCAATGAAATTATTCCTCTTTAATTTTTTGCATCTTTTCAGCGAATAGAATTTTGTTTTCTTGCAGAGTTATGGTAAATGGCCACCTAGTTTCAGTTCACCCCTCATCTGTCTTGTTTGGCACAAAGCCAGACCGTGTCATTTTTAACGAATTAATTCGTACTAATTATAATTATGTTCGTAATGTTACATGAATAGATGCACTTTGGTTGGCATAAATTGCTCCTCAGTTCTATGCATCCAGAGATGCAAATTTGACTTCTGCACCCATTTGAAGCAACATAGTGTAGGTTCTCAAAATTTCATTTGATGTTGATTTTAGTTTTATTATGCCCTTCTAAAAATGCTATTGGATTCTCCTCTTCCTACTTATATTGTACAATTTAAAAAGGGATGTAGCTGCAATTTATGCAATCTTGGCAGTTGCTCTATATGTTCATTTAATTTGATGACCTTGACAAAGGCCTGACTAGAAATTGGTAAAGTATGGTACCTTGAATACATTCCCTAGGGATTCCCACCAGAAAATTCTCATTTTGAGGATGGCACCTGAGGTGATTCTCAGCATAGTTTTGCTTGTGATGAGTTTGGTTGATGCACTTTTACATTCAAAGATCTGATGCTTCATAATGCATTCTATTTGTACAAAACACAAGCATTCAAAACTCTATGGATGCCAGACCCAGATCTGGAAATCAAGGTCTAGGTGGGAGGGGGGATCTTTAATGGGTCGTAGATCTATTAGAGTAAGCTATCTTTCTATTTTACAAGGTATGATATTGCCACATACCACTTTTTTTACAGTGACAGTACCATTGAATAAAATCATGCCGATCATAATAAACCAATACACAGGACTTTGATTTAGATTTATTTCTCCAGATTCTAGAAATTGTATCTTCTTATGGTGTGCCTGTGTTCTAGGGAAATGACATGAAAAAATGCTTTTTATTGCAAAGACTACAAGAATATCATAGACAATGCATAACTAGAAATGGCATATGTAGTATGTATACAAGGTAAAGAGTTAAGTGAGTGTGACTTGCAAAACAAGTGGGAAAGAACATGGCATCGATGCATATACTGTATATTGGTTAAAAAACATATTTTAATAATTTTGTGGAATTATTTTATTTAGATATTGGTGCTGGTAAGGGATCAAATGCAAGGGAGAATGGTACCTATAAAATTGCAAACAAGGTTGACAACTTCTCTTCCATACCTCCATTTGCAAATGAAAATGTCCAAGCTAAGATATGTGCTTCGAGAACAAGGTATAGAGATTTAACACAATTGTATTTTGGTAGGAATGGATTTTACTTTAGATTATAGTATTATACCCTCTGGTTTCCATATTCATTGTCACCATTATTATCATCATTGTATTCATTGTTGTCATCATTGCCATCATTGTCATAATTATCATTGTTGGCATCATCATCATCATCATCGTTATCATATCAACTTCATTGTAATAAAAAACATCATCATAATTGTCATCATAATCATCATTCATGCCATTGTAATTGTCATCCTCATTCTCATCATCATTGTCATTATCAACATCCTCATCCTCATCATCATATGATCACATCATTGTCATTGTCATTGTCCTTGTTGTAATCATGATCATCATTACCATCGTTGTCATCGCCATCGTTGTTGGTGATTTGTCCATGGTTTTGTACTAAACCAATAAAGCAACCATGGTTTGATATCTATAGGTTATGTAAACCGATAATGGTCCATGGTTAAATTTATTGTATGACTCATGGTCCATGTGTACGACCCCACACGTAATTAATTTACCTCACAAGCGCGATATGGTGGTCATTTCAATATTTGTAATATTGAGGATGGTTCTCATGGCCTAGACCATGGTCTGTGAACTAAATTTAGGGTCTAATGCCATATTATTTTGCTAAGGGGTTGTTGGTCCATGCATTTTAACCTAGACTATCACATAATACCTACATACAAAATTGTTATCCTACATGTGAAAAATGCCCATCATTTAAATGAGGGGCACAATATAGATGGTTTATGAGACCCATGACATCCTAAAGGTAAAATCCAAGGTTTTTGTTCATATTTAAAGGTTTTGAACACCACCTATGGTTCTCATAATCCACGCCATGGTTCAAGGTCAAAATACATTTTTAAGGATGTAACGATTCCCTTTGTGGCTCACAAGTGATGCATAAGACCTTGAGACATCACATAATCTATATAGAGGGAATATTTCATCTACAAATGGGATATGTTGGTAATTTTAAGATCTATAATACCAATAATGGACCTCTTGGCCCACATCATGGTTTAGGGTTCAAATTTATTGTACCAATTTCTTATTGGTTCATGGACCATTATAATTCCCTAGACCACCACCTAGCATATAGTGTGGAGAATTATTGAATTAAAAAGGAACTTTGTGGTCTCCATTTTCTTATTTAGGTCATGACTTAAATGATGGAAAGTTAGGGCACTACACTGTGTCGACTAAAAAGTGGGGAGTTGCTCATGATTCCTTGTTGTACTTGTTATTTATTTGTTAATCATTCTCTCCCTCTTTGCTTCTACTTGTATTTCTTTGTTTCATAAAGAAAATGGAAAACATGAATAAACTCTCACAATATTTTGAACCAAATCCCATTTTGATCCAACTCTAGTGCTATCCACCCACTTTCCTTGGTGAACAAAACTTGGTGCGAGATTGCAATATTGTAAGGATAGGCAGTATGAGGTTTTAGCTGGAAGTCCCTCACCTTTTTTCTTTGCATTCCCACATGCCACAAGGATCCATTATCTTGTTGAGGTTGTGGCTTAGCCTATGGTGGGTTCTTAAGGCAATATTGTACTGTCTTTTAAAAGGTGGAGGGTTTCTCATTACAGCCCAACCCCAGTGATATCCACCCACTTTCCTTGCTGAATAATAATTGGTATAAGATTATGAGGATAGGTGGTACGAGGGTGGAGTTGGAATTTCCTCGATTTTTTACTTTGCAATCTTGTAGGGGAGAAGGACCCATCGTCTTATTGAGGTCACAACTCAGGATATGGTAGGTTCCTAGGGAATTACATTATCATATAATAGATGAAATTTTTCTCATTATTTTCCAACCTTAGCGTTATCCTCCCACATTCCTTGGTGAATAAGGATTGGATTCCCAAATTATGAGGATGGGTGGTAATAGATTTGAATTGGAAGGTCCTCGCCTTTTTTTTTTTTAATCCCACGAGTGGAAAGAAACCATTTTTTTAAGTTTGTGGCTTACCCTATGATAAGTTTCTAGAGTATTGCATTGTGTCATTTTAAATAAAGGTGTATATCCTCATTATTTATTTGTGCAACTACACTCTTCTTGTCAGCATCGAATTGGATTTATTTGGTACCTAGGGAAATCAATTATGCCACAAGTCTCCCATGAGCTTTTGAACGAAATATCATTGATATAATATATGATCATGAAATAATTATAAAATGGTTAATCTTAAAGTGCCAATGTTATATTGAATTTAAATTTTAATTCTACAACATTAATTCTTTTATTTCCCTCCATTGGAAATTTGGGGATTTTCATTTCCTTTTCATTATGTATGTTGAGAGTGCAATTGTTATATTTAATTTAAATTTTAATTCTACCAACATTAATTATTTTATTTCCCTCCATTGGAAATTTGGGGATTTTCATTTCCTTTTCATTATGTATGCCTAGAGTGGAAAAACGCAGGAGGCTCGCATGGTTTTCGACGAGGAGATGCAGGAACCAAAGGGAATCGGCTAACATTTTCTAGTTAATCACCCCAAGAGGAGGGCGCATCAGATCTTGGAGGAAGAGCACTCCATATCTTGCTTGATCTCCGGCACATATCTTGCATCCTGGATTCATATTGATCTACTCCCACTACTACAACTATTAGTATGTACATGCATCTTTTCTATCCCTACTTTATAGAATTTCTAAATATTTGGGTTATTTAGGGTTTTTTGGAAAACCCTTGCACTTGCATTCATGATCCCGCAATCATAGAAGAATACTTGCATTCATATTTCATCATAGTATTAAGTTACAAGACCTCAGACAAGCTAGAAACTTGTCAGAGAATTACAAAGAAAACGGATTATCAGTTGGGATATTACATCTGGGAGGGTGCACTTGACAAGAGTCCGAGTGTCCATTGAAAAAGGGCATGGAATGAACTTCAGTCTTCCATAAGGGAATCGAGTTTCCTGTAGCAGATCACAGACATTATTTGATTGTGTATTGACCATGATGGAGGTCGCAGTGGTTCAGAGGGATGCCATTTCAATTTAAAGGAAAGAGTTTCTAACCATTTTGTGGAGAGGGTGCCTCACTACAGCATAATACACTCTTCCAATCCATTGTTTTGTGAGAAAGGTGCTGCAGCGTGCATCTCCAGACATTATTTAACAGAGAAGTTGATTTTCCTGTAGCATCTAGTCAGATTCAAGGAAGAAATAATGCCTACAGCAATCATATAAGAGCCTTGGTACATCGATGCATTGGGTAGAAGGGGATCGTGGCCTCTTGATGAGAGCAGATCAAAGTTATAGAAGCAATTTCCTTGTTGACTAAGAGTGGCACAACCCAGCTATCTTTATGCAATGCTTCCAGGCATGTGTACTGTCTTTTTAATGAAATATTCAGATCTGAGTTTTTTTCTTGAGTTTGGTTGTTAGTGTTGATCATGCTATTATTATGTAATAATGTTGTCCTATATAAATCTCTCACAATGTTCACATGAAAAATCAATAATATCTCCATCAGTATAAGGCAGCATGGTTACCAACAGTGCACATAAACCTTAATTCTAAATCAGTATTTTCCCAAGAATTTGCGTGAGCAGTCATTAACATGTCATGTTCCAAATTTGTCATTGGGTCACAATGGCCTAAGAAAATTGTCCCTATTCATTAGAGTTGTCAAATTGATGCTAATTTAAGGTCAAATAATTGCCAAGGAGGAAAATTACTAGTTTCCTAGGTTTGGGGTGGAAGCTTTGGGATTTGGAATAATGGGGATAATAAATGATGTTGGAACATTAGGATGGCATAAATATTTAATAAAGGAGATAAATAAATATATACAAGTGAAAATCAAAGTGGCATTTGATCATGAAGACACTTGGAGGAAGTGCGACCCAAACAAGCTAGAATTTATGTGCCACATGGCATCCTCTTCTTGCAATTTCGAATCCATGGGAAACCTAATGTTCTTGGGATGAGTTATAAGGTCAATAATAATTGGCATGACTCAATGAGGTCAAAATAAAGAGGAAGAGGAAGAGGAAATTTGGAGCTAGTGAGACACTTGGGCTAGATTCCCTAGCTCTATGACAACAATGATGAAGATGCTATGACACCTATGACACAAATAAGACCTGAAGGCTGACATATGACATATATGACATGTCAGGGATAAAAATAGACTCCAAGAGGGTGCTAAAGGGTGTTAGGGCAGCTAAGATGCTTCCACATGTGATTTGGTGGAAGTGGGAGACTAGGAATTGTTGTACAAGTGGCATTCTTTGGAATCTCTTCCCAAATTGAGTTGGCATGAGTCTCTTGGAAGGAATTCGATCCATGGAGGACATTAGAACTTTATAAATGTCAAGAACAAAGAATGAAAACGGCTTTTGATCATTTGTATAATTTTCAATTGCATTTGTGTAGAGGGAGACCTAGTGGATGACTAGTTTCTTACCTTAGCCAATTTCGAGGGTGAAAGATTCCCATCCAAGTTGGTAATTGGAAAGGAAATTCAGTCCTTTCATTTGGAGCTTTAATGGAGTCTTTATTTGCAGGTGTAAGATATAGGGAAGCTCATGGTTTCTTCTATTGCAGCACATTCTCTCAACCATTTCCAGTTTTGATGGCATATTCTTGATCCTTGAGGGAGGGCATTTTTGGTGAGCTATTTTACTCTTTGGGGGAGCTTATCATGCCCCATTTATTTTCTAATATGAATTAAATAATTTTTTATTCATCTCCAGAAATTTTCAGGTCTAAATTCCAAGTAGAAATGTATAAATCTCATTTTTAATGAAAGAACAGTGCCATTTCCCCACTACATTGGTGTATAGCATGATAATGCTGATGATTTCGAATGAATGGATGGTTATATAATACATTTATGATTAATAGACTGCCATGGATGTACTTTACAAGCTTCATGTACTGTACTTGACCATTTGAAGTATTTTTACTCAGTTTAATTGTAAGACCCCTCCTTTAGGGTCCCCTTGAATTGAACCTGAAACTTTAACAACTTCATACAAACAAATTAGCCATCATAGTTATTGGAAAAATAAAATAAAATAAAAAGTGAATAACTTAACAAAAATAAGCAAAACCTTAACCTGTCAACCCGATCTGGCTGGTCCATTGTCACCTTCGTCTTCCGTAGGATCCCTCCAGCAAAGCTCATTTAACCATTGGCGAAGCAACCGTTAGCTTTTCCACCCAACCATAGGCTCATGCTTTCAGTTGCATGGCCTCCCCCGAGCTTTGGGTCGTAGAGCTCACACACACAAAAAAAAAACAAGAAACCCAGTTTGGGATTCCCCCCCACCAAGATTTCCAGCCAAACCCTTAATAGCAGCAAGTCATGAGGTAACTCAATATTACGATAGTCATCCAGGGTCTGGGTCCTTTACCCATCCCCAAAGTCTCCCTTTTAAAGGATAATCCCCTGCAACACATGTCGCTTCATGCATAAATAATTATTTAATTAATTCTTTAATGAAAAACAACTCACCCATCCAAGTGTTAGTTTCTCTAGGAGATGCACCAACATCCCTAAGTTTGCTCATGTTTGTCCCCTAGATATTTCACTTAACTCCTAGATTTGTGGTGTAGGTGGAGTTGACTAGGTGTCCATGCCTAGGATTCCATTTTGCTCCTAAATAAATATTTTTAATATTTTTAAGTAATCAGGAATATCCTTTCATGTGCAATGCCTAAATAACACTTAATATTATTTAAATGCCAAAGTAATCATTTATGTGCAAATGCCTAAAGTACTCAAATGCATTTCTAAGTAAAGTTCTAGGTGCAAAATTATACGTTTCAACACAGTTAAGTTTGGCAATAAACTTTTACTAGGGACTCGGTGTCGCGTCGTTGGGCCTCCTTGTTCCTTAATTTAATTTCTCTGACATGGCACCACTCCGTCAAGTCTAGTCATCCATAGTTTCCATTCCTCGGCAAGGCACCACATCGTTGGGTCCTTGCATTCACTCTTTCCGTTCTCGGCAGGGTACCGCACCGTCGGGCCCTTCTGTCGTCATCCTTCCGTTTTGACTTGCGAGAACTTCATGTAGGGATTTCAGGAGCCGTTACCTTCCATCCTCCATCTACACTCTATTAGGGACTAATGGCGTTGAGGAGTGAGTCCGTTCTCACTGTGCGCCCCCCAACTCGTATGTGACCAGCTCCGTCGTGGCCCACCTCGTACGCCCTCACGCTTTCCTCTTGAGCAAGCGGATCAATGCTTATCTACTCAAGCGTGGTATTCCGTCGGAAGTCGACATCGTCGTCGCTCTCCCTGTGTGTGATTTACTCGTACTCTACGACCCTTCATATTCCTTTGTGTGTCCATTGGTGAACCGTTTCACCTATCGCTACACACATTTCTCACAAACGTAAATTAGTAGCACTGTCCACAATAATCACAATTTGGTTTATAAATCTGTTGCTTCATTAAGCATATATAATTTACTTAATCATTACTCATTCGTCTAATCACATAATCAATTGCACAACTAGTCGTTAAGCATCATTCATATGTACAGTTTTCATATCAAAGTTAATCGTTAAACAACATGAAATTGTCCATTCACAATAACTACCCAAATGCACATATATCAATCAATCGTAATCATAAATATACTCAAAATAAAATCATAGGGTTATTTTATTAATGTTTCAAACATTCAGGTGACTCAGCAGGTGCCCTCAATGTCTATAGTAGTCTAGGGGCACTACATACACCCCTAGTTATTTAGAACTTCGTCCCGAAGTTCAGAATAAAAATGGAAAGCTATGACGCATCTCAGTTGCGTCCTCCCAAGTTGCAGAGCTAGGACTGTAACTGTCCTACTGCACTTTGACTTGATCAATCCAGGATAATCACTAAGCAAGAACTAACCAATCAATTATACCACTCCACACATATAATTTAATTCTTTAATTCATTTATCAATTATTGTCGTCATTCCCATCTTCAGGTTTTCCTCAATCATTTAAGACATAACAAGGCTCAAGAGACCATTATATCGAAGTTGTTCAGCCGAGTCACTCGACAGGTGCCCTTAAGGTCCACAGTCATTATAGGGGCATTACATTAATTGCATTGGGAGAAGAAATAGTGCCATTTCCCCCAGGGTCAAATTGGTGATTTTTGCAGCTGAATGGGAGAGGGTTGGAACAGAGATAATAATCAATTAATGATGCACATGAGACCTTAATAACATCCTTGAGACATCCCCTACCTCTTTTCATAAATTTGAGTGGTTTTGGAGGCATTTGGGAATCCATTTTCAATACTTACCCCAGGGGGATTTGAACCCCAAATTACTAGTAAAATTGCATACTTGGTCCATAATATTAATAGAGTTTGAAGAGGTATTTTGGTGACCATATCTCATCCCTGGACATCATATTCAAGTACTAATATCATTCATACACCTTCCTTGAATATTTGAAGTCATTTGGAGTCAATTTGAGACCTAGAGACCAATACTAGTCAAAGGGAAATTACTAGTAAAGTTCCCTACATTGGCCAGAATTGAAAGAGGATTTGCAGAAGTATTTTAAAGTTCTAAAAGAATCCATGAAACACATATTTATGTTCTAACATCATCCATATACCTTCTCAGAATATTTGGGAGCAATTGGATCAATTTGGGGACCTAGAGCTCAAAACTAGTCAAAGGTCTAACTAGGAAAAAAAGTGAAAAATTATCATTTTAATAAAATTCCTAACAAGGGACATTACAGTGGTATCAGAGCATGGTCTTTTCACCTGTGGATTAGGTACGTACATTTAAGAATAATTGGAAACCATGTCTTACTATTATTATGAATCCTATGAGTACAATTCTTATGAGGAATATGCAGATGCTTATGAGCAATATGAAGCAGAATGTGAATGGTACAAGGAAGAGGTGCCATCATGCAAAAATTCTTACAATTCCAAGAGAAATGAATATTATTCTTATGACTTTAAATCTGATGAATATGAGTGTGTCACACCAACCAAGGATAATTCTATGAATGAGTTCCAAAGATGGAAAGCAACATATAACACCTTGCCTCAACAATATAAAAAATATCAAGAATATATTGCTTTGAGCAAAAATACACAAAATGCCATGTATTTTGAGTACTTTACTGAACATATTTTTGAAAATAGGCCCAAAAATGAATATGTGGAGTTAGTAAAGAAATTTTTATGCCCTTCTTATAAAGAACCTTGGAGAGAATATCATATATGTGTGCAGGAAATTATGTCCTACTTGAGGAGAGCTTTTGGAAATTCTTCAAAAAGAGATTCCAAAGATATTGATCCTAAGGAAAACAAGGGGAAAAATGCATCAGCTTTATTGAAGGAGTAAAAGGAAGAGACATCACAAGAGCATGAAGAATATTCTTTTGAAAATATGGAAGATCATTTTGAGACACCTTCTAGCTTAGACATGAACCAAAGAGCATCTACTAATGGATGCTTAAACTATGAAGGAGTACCTACTGATGGGTGCTCACACCTCTATGTTGGTGACATAGAGATCACTTTTGAAAGTGTTGCTGCAAGCCCAAGTTCCATTAAGCGTGATAATGAAGACCTTGTAGAATTTGAAGAAGAGCCAAGATCAACTTCCCCATCACCACTTGAGCTTCATGAAGTTGGTCCAAGCAAAAATGAAGAAGATGAGGAGGTTCATTTGCAAGAGCCTCATTTTATTGAAGGGTCCTTAAAGATGAATGAAAATAAGATCCAAGAGTCCCTCAACATTCTCCATGGACTCAAGCATTGGTGTCAAAATCTTGTTGGAGAGTTACTTCATTGGAGGAAACATCCTTCCTTGAAAACAGGGAGAAGATTCAAAGAGCAATGTGCCACATCAAAGGTAATTTCATGTCTTTACTTTTTGATAGAAACCATTTGTTTGAGCTTAATGAATTGTTACATGATGCATACTTGAAGAATAATGAGGATAATCATAAGCTCACAATTCAAAATGAGCAACTTCTTGAAAAGTTGCAAGATACTTGTTTTTCCTCCTATGTTTTAGATTGTCAAATGGTAGATTGTTTGGAGGATTCTCATGACATGGTGGATCATGAGAAATGTGGAAAATTGAATGTGCTTGATGTGTTTGAAGATGAACTTGAAGATATCCAAACACTTGATGTGGTGGAAGAGGAACTTGAATTGTCTCTTGATGAAGGTTATGAATTTTTAAAGAAGATCATGATTCATCTACATTGGAACCAATCTATGACAAAGGTTTCACACCTTTGAAGGAGTTGCATGATACTACCCATATGGATCCTTCCCATGATGAAACTTCTGCACTTTTTGATCATTTTGGTGAGTTAGTTCATTCTCCTACATCCTACAATTCCATGTTTTGCAGCATTAGTCTCAATGAAGTATGGGTGAAAGGGTTTTTTTAATGGTGCCACATGAGGAGTATGGAACTTCTAGATTTACTTTTTATGATGACATGGTTGGAGCACATTCTTATTCACATTTGTAACATGATGCACATCTACATGGATGCACCTATGATATGCATTCGAGTCACTTGAAGACTCATGGTTTTTCTCGCTCAACACTTGGTCCATTTGATGTTGGAGGAATTTCATCCAAAACCAGGGTGAATAGATTTATGCTTGAAGAATATTTTTGTTGGCAGCCACATACCTTGTTATATCTTTATGATTCTCACATTCATGGATGTATGGGTGAGACTTCTTTGAGTCCTTTGAAGTCTCCTTGTTTTTTCTGCTCATTATTTGGTTCAGATTTTAGTGGAGATTCTTCATTCACTTCTTAGATGAAAGAATACATGGCTGACTATTTTGATGCATATCACATCCTTTTGGAGCAGCATTATTGGACATGGGATCCTCACCTATGTCATTGGATCAGATTTTATTGGACACTTGAAGATTGTATGCACCTGAAAAATGGTGGTCTACTTGCTTAGAGGTATAAGCACTTTCATGACTCTTTGATGAAGCATCTCCTTGATGTACATTTTCATTATGTTGTTATGTACTTTTATGATATATATTTTGTACTCGTGATGTTTGGAAGAATGCATACAAGAAAATGGGATCCAGGAATCCTCTTATCTAATGGTATGGGTTGGAGAGCACTCTTGATTGTTGGGGTGTAATACAAGAAATGGGACCCTGGAATAATTTTTGTCTCATTGGTTTCAATTTTGGGGGGAAACAAGAAGTATGGGAGATGGATTTCTCACTTAATAAAGTGATTTTTATCAGAGTAGTGCTGCAACAAGCATGGTGGTTCCTCTCTAAAATATTCATGGAAACTCAAAGACTCAAGGTTGGGCAATTCAATGGCAACTTCAAAGAATTATACAGAAAGCAGGTTCTTCAACACCCATGTTTGAAATTGCTTGAGGACAAGCAATATTGGGAAGGGAGTATTTTTCATGTCCAAAATTTGGTATTGGGTCACAATGGCCTAAGCAAATTGGCCCTATTCATTAGAGTGGTCAAATTGATGCTAAAGGTCAAATAATTGCCAAGGAGGAAAATTACTAGTTTCCTAGGTTTGGGGTGGAAGCTTTGGGATTTGGAATAATGGGGATAATAAATGATGTTGGAACATTAGGATGGCATAAATATTTAATAAAGTAGATAAATAAATATATACAAGTGAAAATCAAAGTGGCATTAGATCATGAAGACACATGGAGGAAGTGCGACCCACACAAGCTAGAATTTATGTGCCACATGGCATCCTCTTCTTGCAATTCCGAATCCATGGGAAACCTAATGTTCTTGGGATGAGTTATAAGGTCAATAATACTTGGCATGAGTCAATGAGGTCGAAATATAGAGGAAGAGTAACTCCCATGGAAGAGGAAGAGGCAATTTGGAGCTAGTGAGATACTTGGGCTAGATTCCCTAGCTCTATGACAACAATGATGAAGATGCTATGACACCTATGACAAAAATAAGACCTGAAGGATGACATATGACATATATGACATGTCAGGGCTAAAACTAGACTCCAAGAGGGTGCTCAAGGGTGTTAGGGAAGCTAAGATGCTTCCACATGTGATTTGGTGGAAGTGGGAGACTAGGAATTGGTGCACTTGACAAGAGTCTGAGTCTCCATTGAAAAAGGGCATGGAATGAACTTCAATCTTCCATAAGGGGATCGAGTTTCCTGTAGCAGATCACATACATTATTTGATTGTGTATTGACCATGATGGAGGTCGCAGTGGTTCAGAGGGATGCCATTTCAATTTAAAGGAAAGAGTTGCTAACCATTTTGTGGAGAGGGTGCCTCACTACAGCATAATACACTCTTCCAATCCATTGTTTTGTGAGAAAGGTGCTGCAGCGTGCATCTCCAGACATTATTTAGTAGAGAAGTTGATTTTCCTGTAGCATCCAGTCAGATTTAAGGAAGAAATAACGCCTACAACAGTCATATAAGAGATTTGGTACATCCATGCATTGGGTAGAAGGGGGTTGTGGCCTCTTGTTGAGAGTAGATCAGAGTTATAGAAGCAATTTCCTTGTTGACTGAGAGTGGCACAACCCAGCTATGTTTGTGCAATGCTTCCAAGCATGTGTACTGTCGTTTTAATGAAATATTCAAATCTGATTTTGTTTCTTGAGTCTGGTTGTTAGTGTTGATCATGCTATTATTATGCAATACTATTGTCTTGTATAAATCTCTCACAATGTTCACATGAAAGATCAAAAATGTAATGTCCCCATTTTGACCCCCTTCGCATTAAATTGTAAATGATGTAAATATTGTTATTTAATCATGGTGAGGAGCTCAAGGCCAAGGCCCCACCATTGATTTAGCATTTTATGTATCAGCAACTAAAAAAAAAATAGATGCCTATGGTTCTTGTGCTAGATAGGCACAATGTGAATTAAGACATCATGTAAATATGAATTTTAATGAAAAACCCACAACTGGATATGCAATGCAACAAAGAGATGGGGGCATGATTCTACAAGGAATAGGGAGGGAAATTATTCAAACCCTTGATCCAATGGTGTAAATCCATGTGTCAATGAGAAAACCCATAAACCACCAACTACCCATTTTGGGTTATGCACCCAATCATTTAATTCTTCCAGAAATTGGTTGAGGTAGTTAATGCCTTGGGAATGAAGAGGTATGGAAGCCAATTTCGTGCATGGGCAAGCCATCAACCTGGAAAAATGTACTTTTGCTTCTGGGGCAAGAAAACACCCACGAAATGGTGCCCAAAGCCATTTGAAACCCATGGCCTTTGCCCTCTCACGTAGCCTGCTAGCAGGGATTTCCCCATCATGTTTTTCACCATTTTCCCTACATTTTCCATGCCTAGGAGCTCGTTTTTGCATTATACAACAGCTGGGAGAGGAAGGCCACGATTTGGGACGGTGAGGGAGGTCGTTTTTGCCCCAAAATACCCATGGGAATTTTTCTGAAAACGGTTGTTTCTCTCTAGGGTTGAATCCCCAATTGCCATTTCATTTTTGGGACTTTCCACGTTTTTCTAGGCTAGTAAAAACCCCATCTTTGGGAATCTCACTGTAAAAACGTTTTATCATGCCCAATAATTGTGGTTCTGCTGTTATGTGCATCCTTGTTTTGGTTTGAATCTGTGAGCAAGAGATTTGGAGAGGTAGTGGACAGAATTGGCTTGATAAACCTAGTGGGGGGGAAATAACCTCTCAAGAAGATCAAGAGGGCTGGCTACTCTTCTATGCACACCTTAGACACTCTAGATTGGAAGGTATGGCTTGAGGGACTGTGCATTGGTGAAGGGAATACTTCCTTGAGTGGGGTGTGTAGGCATTGTGGGTGCCAAGCTAGATAGATCTTGTAGAGGTATTCATGGCTCTGTGCTTGAGCTCACTAGCTTAGCAATTCTTCCTTTCCATTTCCTAGCAGTCTGATAAACCCAATTGTAGATTGGCTTGGCTCATCTTGGTGTATGCTTGGCTATGTGTGAGTCTGTTGTTCCCTGGTTCCTTGTAGAAATCATGCCCATCTTGGGGGAGGCAGTTGTATCAAGAGGTTGATAAGCACAACTGGCCTATGGTTTGGTGGAACGTTGCAGATGCATAGCTGGTTACTTGGGACTACGTTGTTAAGATAAGTATTCTCTTGTGTTAACTTTGCAATTATTTATTTGATGAATATCTTGAATGTATGATGGATGTGTAATTGAAATTACTTCTGCTCTGTTTTCTTATAATTATACATTTCCATATGTTCTTTTATATTATGTGAATGCTTATTTTAAACTTCATGGGGCTACATGCCCAGTTTTAGCATCACGTCCTCTCTATCATGCTAGTATGATGGGAGGGGACATTACATTTTGGTATCAGAGCTGCTGGTTGCAGCATTGGACCTCTATGGGCCAAATCAGATTACAGTCACATGGGAAGGTCCCTTCCTAATCACCACAGGTATCAGCATTGGGCCTAAACTGGCTAAGTTGGATAGTTTGCAGAGGTAAGGTTACCTCCTGCTGGGCAGCAGTCATCACAGGAAGAAGAAAAGAAGAATCCGAAATTGTTTTAAGTGTTTTTGAAAAATTTTGTTTAAGTCTATTTTGAGAAGAACTCGGAAGTCTTCGCCGCAACTGCGGAAGAACTCAGCAAATCACCCTGCAACTGCGGAAGAACTCGGCAAATCGCCTCACAACTGCGGAAGAACTTGGCAAATCGCCCCACAACTGCGGAAGGACTCGGCAAATCACCCTGCAACTGCGGAAGGACTCGGCAAATCACCCTGCAACTATGGAAGGACTCGGAAAATCACCCCGCAATTGCGGAAGAACTCGGCAAATCACCCTGCAACTGCGGAGGGAACTTTCAATTCTCTTCCAAAACTGCGGAAGGAACTTTCAATTCTCTTCCGAAACTGCGGAAGGAACTTTCAAATTCTCTCCCGAAAATGCGGAAGGAACTTTCAATTCTCTTCCGAAACTACGGAAGGAACTTTCAATTCTCTTCCGAAACTGTGGAAGGAACTTTCAAATTCTCTCCCGAAACTCCGGAAGGAACTTTCAATTCTCTTCCAAAACTGCGGAAGGAACTTTCAATTCTCTTCTGAAACTGCGGAAGGAACTTTCAATTCTCTACCGAAACTACGGAAGGAACTTTCAAATTCTCTCCCGAAATTGCGGAAGAACTCCGAAATTGCGGAAGAACTCCACAAGTTGGCCCGAAATAGGTCGGAAGAACTCGCTAAGTTGCTCCGAAACAAGGAATTTCAGCCATTTTTCAGGTGCCGAAAATGGAAAAATTGCCATGGAACTTATGCGCCAGATTGCGCGAAATGAAAGATTTACAAAAAAAAAATGAGTGTGCTAGCCTCGACCCGCCCTGCAGTGGCACAGGGAAGCCACAAGGGGGCAAGCCCCCTTGACCCCCGTCGTCCCCCTCATATGTCGTTGATTGTGAGAAAATTCTATGATTTGACAAATTGTCAATATAATATTTTCCCACGTGCATGAAAGTAGTTTATGAATTTCTTAGAATATAATGCAGCTAACAATTGTGTTGATGAACACATTTTGTAGAATCACAGTTACATCAAGGCAGCACTCTAGATAGTACAGTTGGAAATTTTTGGATCTTAGTTAGGCCAAGAAAATCAACATCATGGATGATGAACAAGATCCCTATGAGCCTGAGACAGATGCCATGGGGGAGAACATACATGTTGAAAATGCTGAAACAGAATCTAATGGAAGAAGAAATCAAGAGACTCCTCCAGATATTGCAGCCACCATGAGAATCCTAAGGGTGGAGTTGCAAAGCTATAGAGAAGATAATGAAAGGATGATTAAAGCTCGGGAAGAACAAAATCAGTTGAATGCAGCCATGCTACAGAGTTTGACAGACATCCAAAGGCAAATAAACTCTGGGCATCAGACATCAAATCCAGAAAGGGGTGGGAGTAGTTCTAGAAGGAATTCCCGAAAGAGGGCCAGTAGCTCAAGAAGAGTTTCTATAGACCGAACTTATACTCCAGAAATCTCTTCTAATGAATCATCTAACTCTGAAGAATCCATTAAGCGTTCAAGCTCTTCATCCCGCAGAAGCAAGAGGAAGAGGCACTACAAGAACAATTCGCATGGGGAATTTAAGAAGGCAAAACCTCCTACATTTGATGGAGAGGTAAAATCTGGTCAAGAAGCTGAAGCTTGGCTTCTTGCGATGAGAAAGTATTTCCAAGTCCAAGACTACTCGAGAAATATGAAGGCAAGGGTTTCCATCTTCAACTTGAATGGAAGAGCATCTATATGGTGGGAACACATCAGGCAAGTGAAGAAGATCAACGAAAGGAAGATTGTGTGGAAGCAACTCAAGAAATACTTCAAGCAAAAGTACCTCTCTGATAGGTACTATGATGATAAGATCAAAGAGTTCCATGAGCTGAGATTGGAACAATTGACCATGGAAGAATATGCAAACAAGTTCTTATGTCAGGTACATTCGAGATGATAAGGTGAAAATTCAGTGTTTCCTAAGTGGACTGCCCCAGTCATATAAAGATAGAATTGAGTTTGATGAACCTCGAACTCTAAAGGAGGCCATAAGAAAGGCCAAGTATTTCTTTGATCAAAACAGAAGCAAACCAGAATTCCATAAGGCATGGAAGGATAAGAAAAATGAAAAGTTTGATCAAAGGAAGAAGGGGTTCAAGCCTCCTCAATTCCGGAATCAGCAAAGGCACCCATCACAGGTTGTGACTAAGCCAACTAGGATGATGGGAGACAAGCCAAGAGATCCAAAGGAGCCAAGAGAACCAATTCAATGTTGGGGTTGTGGAGGAGACCACATGCTTAGGAACTGTCCACATCGGAATGGGAATGCAAATCAAGTCCACAACATCCAGGGAGCTGAAACTGTGGGTCAAGTGGCGAGGACAATCCCTAGAATCTATGCAGCACTAAATGACCGCCAGGCAGATCATCCGTCAACTGTGGTTGAAGTTGAAGGTAAGATTGCTAAGCAATCTGTTTCTATTTTGATTGATCCTGGATCTACTCATAGCTATGTCACTCCTAGAATTGTTGAGATTTGTGCTTTCAAGAAATTAAAGCATAGTAAATCATGGTTAGTTCAACTAGCCACTGGAACGAAGAGAAAAGTTAGTGAAATAGTAGAGAAATGTCCATTAGAGATGGATGGGCTATTCACTTATGCAGATCTGAATATTTTTCCACTTGGTTCCTATGATATTCTCATTGGAATGTATTGGTTAGAAGCACACAGGGTTAAACTTGATTGCTACAATAAGACATTTGAATGCATGGACGAAGAAGGAAACCCGAAGGTTGTAAAAGGAATTCCAAAGGTGACTTCTGTTAGACAAGTTTCAGCCATGCAGCTGAAGAGGTTCTGTAGGAAGAGATTTCAATTGTATGCAACCCACATTTTAGAGGCAGTGGAGAATGAAACTCTTAAATTGGAGGACTATCATGTATTGCAAGAATTCAGGGATGTTTTTCCTGATGAGATTCCAAGACTCCCTCCAAAGAGAGACATTGACTTTACAATTGAACTTGTGCTAGGAGCGGCACCAGTGTCTAACACACCCTATAGGATGAGTACACCGGAATTGCTAGAATTGAAAATGCAATTACAAGAGTTGCTAGAAAAGAAATATATTAGGCCAAGTGTGTCCCCGTGGGGAGCACCTGTTCTATTTGTGAAAAAGAAAGATGGAACACTCAGGTTATGTATTGACTATAGGCAGTTGAACAAAGTCACTGTGAAGAACAAATACCCATTGCCCCGAATTGATGACCTTTTTGACCAAATGAGAGGAGCAAAGGTATTTTCGAAGATTGACTTGAGGTCTGGTTACCATCAGGTAAGAATCAAAGAAGAAGATCTTCATAAGACATCCTTTAGAACGAGGCATGGACACTATGAGTTTGTAGTGGTACCATTCGGTCTCACAAATGCACCAGCTACATTCTTGTGTCTCACGAATAATGTTTTTAGCAAGTATTTGGACAAGTTTGTTCTTGTATTCCTAGACGACATTCTCATCTATTCTAAGAATGAAGAAGAGCATGAAGAACATTTGAGAATGACAATGCAATTACTAAGGGAGCATAAGCTGTATGCAAAGTTGAGCAAATGTGACTTTTATAAAGATAGAATTCATTATTTGGGTCACATCATCTCTGACGAAGGAATATCTGTAGACCCTGAGAAGATTGAAGCCATTATGAATTGGCCAACTCCAAGGAATGTGACTGATGTGAGATCTTTTATGGGCCTTGCTGGTTACTACAGGAGGTTTATCGAAGGATTCTCCAAGGTTGCAAACCCGATCACTTATTTGCAAAAGAAGGGGATAAAGTTTGAATGGTCACCTAGATGTGAGGAAAGTTTTCAACGGTTGAAGAATCTTCTTACAAGTGCACCAATTTTGAAAATTGCAAACCCAGAAAAAGACTTTGTGGTGTGTACTGATGCATGCAATCAAGGACTTGGAGGAGTTCTTATGCAAGACAACCACGTGATATGCTATGAGTCAAGAAAGTTGAAGGAGCATGAGAAGAACTATGCTACTCATGATATAGAACTTGCAGCCATAGTACATGCTTTAAAGATGTGGAGGCATTACTTAATGGGAAGAAAATTTGAGTTAAGGACAGACCATTGTGGTCTGAAATACTTGTTTGATCAACCAACTTTAAATGCTAGGCAAGCTAGATGGTTGGAATTTTTGTGTGAATTTGATTTTGAAATCAAACACATAAAAGGGAAAGAAAACAAGGTGGCTAATGCACTCAGCAGGAAGGTACATGAAATGCATGTGGCAGCACTTAGTACTTGCCAACCAGATTTGAAGCAGCAGATTGTTAACCATATTGTTGAGGATGAAGTATACGTGCAGATAAAGGACAAATTGCAGCAGCAAGACCTTGGCAAGAAGTATGAAGGCTATCATTTGGAAGAAGGCGGACTTCTTACTTATAAGAATAGAGTCTATATTCCAAATGCGGCGGATTTGAGGAGAATTGTTATGGATGGAATCCATAAAGCTCCATACTCTGGTCACCCAAGATATCAGAAAACAATTGCTACAGTAAGAAAATATTATTTCTGGCCAGGCATGAAGAAGGACATCGCTGAATACATTTCTAAGTGCATGGAATGTCAGCAGGTGAAGAGTGAACACCAACATCCAGCAGGTTTATTGCTCCCAGTTCCAATTCCAGAATGGAAATGGGAAGTAATATCCATGGACTTTATTATAGGATTTCCAATGACTGTGAGACAACATGATTCTATCATGTTTGTGGTGGACAAGTTAACAAAGGCAACACATTTTATACCGGTTAAGTCCACACATAAAGCCGATTCCATTGCAAATATTTTCATGAAGGAAATTTTCAGATTACATGGGTTTCCTAAGGCAATAATTTATGACAGGGATACCAAGTTCACTTCCAATTTTTGGAAAGGTCTCTTTGCAGATTTGGGTACACAGCTAAGCTTTAGTACCGAATACCATCCTCAAACAGATGGGAAAATAGAAAGAGTAAATCGGGTGCTTGAAGACATGCTCCGCATGTATGTAATGGACAAACCATCCAAGTGGGAGGATTATCTACACTTGGTATAATTTGCATATAACAATGGGAAACAAGCATCGTTGGGAATGAGTCCTTATGGGGCTTTGTACGGCAGAAGGTGTAGGACACCAGTGACTTGGGACAATCCAGTGAACAGAATTGTACTTGGGCCAGAAATGCTTAAGGAAATGGAGCAAGAAGTTGCCAAGATCAGACAGAATTTAAAAATAGCTCGGGATAGACAGAAACTCTATGCAGATAAGCATAGGATCCATAGGGAATTCAATGTTGGGGATCATGTGTATCTTGGACTGAGATCAAGGAAGAGTTCCTTGAAGCTTGGGAGTTGTGCCAAGCTATCACCTAGATATTATGGGCCATTTGAAGTGCTTGAAAGAATAGGGCCAGTTGCATATAGACTTGCATTTCCTGCTAGCACTAAAGCTCATAATGTTTTTCATGTCTCTTTGCTTAAGAAATATGTACATGATCCTAACCATGTGATTAATTGGGATGTGATCCAGGTGGAACCCGAGGGAGAATTCCAAACCGATCCGTTGTGTATCCTAGACAAGAAGGTAACATTGCTCCGGAACCGAGCCATCGGACAGGTAAAGGTGCAATGGAAGCACTACGGTCCTGATGAGGCTACATGGGAGCAGGAGGATGCCATGAGGGTGGCATATCCATTTTTGTTCAATTTTGATGAGCACTGAGGACAGTGCTAATGTAAGGGGAGGGGAATGTAATGTCCCCATTTTGACTCCCTTCGCATTAAATCGTAAATGATGTAAATATTGTTATTTAATTATGGTGAGGAGCTCAAGGCCAAGGACCCACCATTGATTTAGCATTTTATGTATCGGCAACTAAAAAAAAAATAGATGCCTATGGTTCTTGTGCTAGATAGGCACAATGTGAATTAAGACATCATGTAAATACGAATTTTAATGAAAAACCTACAACTGGCTATGCAATGCAACAAAGAGATGGGGGCATGATTCTACAAGGAATAGGGAGGGAAATTATTCAAACCCTTGAGCCAATGGTGTAAATCCATTTGTCAATGAGAAAACCCATAAACCACCAACTACCCATTTTGGGTTATGCACCTAATCCTTTAATTATTCCAGAAATTGGTTGAGGCAGTTAATGCCTTGGGAATGAAGAGGTATGGCAGCCAATTTCGTGCATGGGCAAGCCATCAACCTGGAAAAATGTACTTTTGCTTCTGGGGCAAGAAAACACCCACGAAATGGTGCCCAAAGCCATTCGGAACCCATGGTCTTTTCCCTCTCACGCACCCTGAGCTAGCTGGTCTTTCCCCATCATGTTTTTCACCATTTTCCCTACATTTTCCATGCCTGGGAGCTCGTTTTTGCATTGTACAACAGTTGGGAGAGGAGGGCCACGATTTGGGACGGTGAGGGAGGTCGTTTTTGCCCCAAAATACCCATGGGCGTTTTTTCTAAAAATGGTTTTTGCTCTCCAGGGTTGAATCCCCAATTGTCATTTCTTTTTTGGGTCTTTCCACGTTTTTTTGGGCTAGTAGAAACCCCATCTTTGGGCATCTCACTGTAAAAACGTTTTATCATGCCCAATAATTGTGGTTCTGCTGTTATGTGCATCCTTGTTTTGGTTTGAATCTGTGAGCAAGAGATTTGGAGTGGTACTGGACAGAATTGGCTTGATAAACCTAGTGGGGGGGGAATAACCTCTCAAGAAGATCAAGAGGGCTGGCTACTCTTCTATGCACACCTTAGACACTCTAGATTGGAAGGTATGGCCTGAGGGACTGTGCATTGGTGAAGGGAATACTTCCTTGAGTGGAGTGTGTAGGCATTGTGGGTGCCAAGCTAGATAGATCTTGTAGAGGTATCCCTGGCTCTGTGCTTGAGCTCACTAGCTTAGCAATTCTTCTTTTCCATTTCCTAGCAGCCTGATAAACCCAATTGTAGATTGGCTTGGCTCATCTTGGTGTATGCTTGGCTATGTGTGAGTCTGTTGTTCCCTGGTTCCTTGTAGAAATCATGCCCATCTCGGGGGTGGCAGTTGTATCAAGAGGTTGATAAGCACAACTGGCCTATGGTTGGGTGGAACTTTGCAGATGGGTGGAACTTTGCAGATGCATAGCTGGTTGCTTGGGACTACTTTGTTAAGATAAGTATTCTCTTGTGTTAACTTTGCAATTATTTATTTGATGAATATCTTGAATGTATGATGGATGTGTAATTGAAATTACTTCCGCTGTGTTTTCTTATAATTATACATTTCCATATGTTCTTTTATATTATGTGAATGCTTATTTTAAACTTCATGGGGCTAGATGCCCAGTTTTAGCATCACGTCCTCTCTATCATGCTGGTATGATGGGAGGGGACATTACAAATAATATCTCCATCATTATAAGGCAGCATGGTTACCAACAGTGCACATTAAACCTTAATTCTAAATCAGTATTTTCCCAATAATTTGTGTGAGCAATCATTAATAGCAGTGTGTGTTCAAAGTATCTCTTAGAGTGGGCTACCCCACATATAATAGTGAAATAATAAAAAAATCAGTTTGAAGTAAGAACCACCATCTACAACAGACCTAGTCTCCTGAGTTTCATATCAGCAATAAGTTATAACAGATTTGCAAATCAATTTTAAGAAAGTTGTGCTATCACAAATAATTATACAAATAGTGAGTGGGATATTAAGCAAGCTGTCAAAAATTTTGTCTCTTCAGTATGATACACCTCCCATCGAGACAAACTTTCTAAAGAAGAAAGACATTTAGTGTGACACTTAAGTATTGAAATGGTTATAAATCAGTTGTCTTTAATTGTATATCGAGGGAGTATAAAGTTTAAACTGAGAACTACATTTGTCTACATGATATTGAATAGTCAAAAGGTCTATAAAAAATATGTACTTTTCACAGTTGTCAATCTAAAGACTGAAACATACATTTTAATTTTATTGATTATAGGAGATGGGAGGAAGGTGATATTGTGAATGTGGATGTAACTATCTATTACAATGGTGTCCATGGTAAGATATTGGATATTTCTTGGTTGTTGCATTTCTATATATACTATTATCTCTAAGTTAGCTTTTTGCTTCTGAATGTTGACAACATTCTTGAATCCATATCATGTGAGCTAATGTGCAGGAGATTTGAATGAGACTTATTTCGTTGGAAAAGTTGATGAGGCTTCTAAACAACTTGTCCGGTGTACATATGAGTGTTTGGAGAAAGCGATTTCTATAGGTATTTATGCATTGGCTTACTATGAAATATTCATGAGGGATCCATAGATATTAGAAGGATGGCAGTTTGCTTCCCACTATGTACTTTAATAGCTTATTTCATGGTTTTCCCATGGTAGGGCATTGTTATAACTAAAATCTTTATGGTTTCTGACTGTTTCTTTTAGCACTAATTTTATATGTATTTCTTTTGCCACTTTGGAGTAGCCTTGGTACTCCCACATGACTACTATGGTTTGTTGTACAATGTACTCTCTAGGCTCATTGATCTGCTTTGGTCAAATGAACAACCATATTTATATTCTTCACAATCTAGTACAGCCTCATGTAGTTAAAAAGTTGTTAGCATTACACACTGAATTGTACACAACCTGCTAAAGTGAAATGCCAATTAAGCTCCAAATATTGTTGGCATTCCAGAGTACAATGAACACAAGTTGTTAATGTAGAATGTCAATCATGCCAAGGCAATCTCCTTCGCAGAACCTTCCTTATCAAGTCAATCTCGACCACCCGTCTCCCCCAGGCAGTCGTTTACGACTTTTTATTTCGCAGAACCTTCCTTATGTAAAATTAGTCATAGAAGATCTATTGAACAAGAATATCAATCACAAAGATGTAAAACAATTTGGAGTAAAAACTGTGCAAGAGAGATGCATCAGTGCTCTATAATCTAGAAAAATGGAAATACAATACAATACTGTCACAATGAGTGAGCAATTCGAATTAGCCAAGGAGGTCATTCGAATATACTGCATGGTGTAGCTTGGCTCCAACTAGGATTCCTCGTCATCAATCAGTGGTGGTCATCAATGCACAAGTAACTGTTAGACAAGTGTCAAATTGAGTCTAATTTAGTCTAACTGAGTGTAATAAGTGTAACTGATGGTAAATGGCACTAATGTAGGGATGGAGGCTCAGTGGAGGGTGCATTAGGAGCAATCTGGAGTCTGAATAGCTATTCAAGTCTCATCGGAGGTCCATCGAAGTGATAACAACAGTTAGGAGTTAGTCTAGCCTTAAATCAAGGCAAGACAGGTGGCTAACTGAAGTGAACTGGAGTGGTAGGTGAGAAAAGTCACCCTTCTGCAGTAGAAGGTGAGAAGTGGGTGTAGCCCTGGCTAGGAGGGATAAATCAGAGTGGAAATAAGCTCCTGGGTGCTAGAATATTAGGGACTAGGTGCTAGAGGTACCAAACTGATGTCTGCGTAGCATGCAGATGCATGCAATGCATGCAAAAGTACATACTGAATGATGAGATATCCTAACATCCCCCCTCAAGCTATACTATGATATAAAAAATAAAATATAGGGCCCTATTTACTAAGACCAAAGGTCACCACAATACAATAATCCAAAATAAATAACAGTTCATGAATCGAGGAAATGGAGAAAACCTCATGGGAAAAACCCCCCCTCAAAATGGACTGTAACACACCAAAAGCTTTAACTGCTCCAAAATCAAGTAGATATGTCTGGAGGTATCTTACTCTTGGGAGTAAATGGATCATGCTCTAATAACATGTGCTTGAATTCTTCATCAGTGGATGCAAGCAAATGTGGAGACTTTATGAACTTGCTCTTCATACTGAAAATGGTGAGAACAAATCTGAAAATATGAGGATGATCCTGGAACCTGTGATTCGAACCAATTGAGGTAGGAATAGCTCCAATCGGATCAAATAGATATTGAAACTTGAACTTCTTATTAGTGGAAGTTAAATCAATTCCAATATATGGTAAATGGTTTCTTGAGATCTCCTTTGAACCAATAGGGGTGAGATCAAAACCAAAATCAACAAAAAATGCATGAGAATTGAACTCAAGCAAATGATAGTGCTCTTCATCTTCATTAAAACTCCGAGAAACTGTGCAAATGATAGAACATAAGTATATAGGAGGCATGCAATCAAGGAGGGCGAATGCTTCACCTCCAAAATCATATTTTTCCTCCAAAACATCAAGTAGATCATTATTCTGCATGCCGGCAAACTCATGTGAAAAAGAGGATTCAAGAACCTCTTGAGAATCTAGAGTATGAGCTGGTTTATCTTGCTTAGAATTCGAAATAGAAGACTTTGAGAGAATGAGTGTTGAATCTACAGTTTCTTCTTCATTTTGAACAATGGATGAGGCCAAGACATAATCGGAGAGAGCGCATAAAGAGATCTCACTGGGCTTGTTCTCCAAAAGGCTAGCATGATCCTCTTCTTCCTGCTTTCCAAATTCTCTGTCAAGTTGGACCATAGATCACTTGGATTTTCAGCAGTATTACTGAGGTAGCGCATACAAGGAGACATAGCAAGACATATTGCTCCAAAAGCTCTGTCACAATCATTGAGCCAATCATTCTCCTCTTCATCGGAATCAAAATCTCTTGTATTACCAATGCACATATCAAAAAGACATTGTCTCTTCAAGAATGCAATCATCTTTGGTTTCCATTCATCATAGCTAAATGGAGTAAGAATATTTTGTGAAGAATAAGTCTCCATCTCTGCATTAGTGAATGCAAATGGAGGAAGTAAGAAACCTGCAAATCACACACAAACAATAACCATAAGGTCGAACAATCCACCCTTTTAGAGTTGCATCACACCTGGGATTGGAGATCAAGCAAGCTTGAATGATCCAATGTATCAAATCCAGGAATTATGTGGAAAACTCAGGATTTTGGAGTGGGATTGGAGAGAAAAAATCAGCATTAGCGAATGCAAGAGCCGTTTTGCATGCCAAATCTTTAGTATTTTTTAGAAAATTCAATCAATTCTTCATGTAGAACAACTGTAGAAGAGAGATCTTGTCCCTACCATGGCTCTGATACCATGTAAAATTAGTCACAGCAGATCTATTGAACAAGAATATCAATCACAAAGATGTAAAACAATTTGGAGTAAAAAATGTGCAAGAGAGATGCATCAGTGCTCTAGAATCTAGAAAAATGGAAATACAATACAATACTGTCACAATGAGTGAGCAATTCGAATTAGCCAAGGAGGTCATTCGAATATACTGCATGGTGTAGCTTGGCTCCAACTAGGATTCCTCATCATCAATCATTGGTGGTCATCAATGCACAAGTAACTGTGAGACAAGTGTCAAATTGAGTCTAACTGAGTGTAATAAGTGTAACTGATGGTAAATGGCACTAATGTAGGGATGGAGGCTCAGTGGAGGGCGCATTAGGAGAAATATGGAGTCTGAATAGGTATTCAAGTCTCATCGGAGGTCCATCGGAGTGATAACAACAGTTAGGAGTTAGTCTAGCCTTAAATCAAGGCAAGACAGGTGGCTAACTGAAGTGAACTGGAGTGATAGGTGAGAAAAGGCGTCCTTCTGCAATAGAAGGTGAGAAGTGGGTGCATCCCTAGCTAGGAGGGATAAATCAGAGTGGAAATAAGCTCCTAGGTGCTGGAAGACTAGGGACTAGGTGCTAGAGGTACCAAACTGATGTCTGGGTAGCATGCAGATGCATGCAATGCATGCAAAAGTACATACTGAATGATGAGATATCCTAACAGCCCCCCTCAAGCTATACTATGATGTAAAAAATAAAATGTAGGGCCCTAGTTACTGATACCAAAGGTCACCACAATACAATAATCCAAAATAAATAACAGTTCATGAACCGGGGAAATGGAGAAAACCTCATGGGAAAAACCCCCCCTCAAAATGGACTGTAACACACCAAAAGATTTAACTGCTCCAAAATCAAGTAGATATGTCTGGAGGTATCTTACTCTTGGGAGTAAATGGATCATGCTCCAATAACATGTGCTTGAATTCTTCATCAGTGGATGTAAGCAAATGTGGAGACTTTATGAACTTGCTCTTCATACTGAAAATCGTGAGAACAAATCTGAAAATATGAGGATGATCCTGGAACCTGTGATTCAAACCAAGTGAGGTAGGAATAGCTCCAATCGGATCAAATAGATATTGAAACTTGAACTTCTTATTAGTGGAAGTTAAATCAATTCCAAGATATGGTAAATTGTTTCTTGAGATCTCCTTTGAACCAATAGGGGTGAGATCAAAACCAAAATCAACAAAAAATGCATGAGAATTGAACTCAAGCGAATGGTAGTTCTCTTCATCTTCATTAAAACTCCGAGAAACTGTGCAAATGAAAGAACATAAGTCTATAGGAGGCATGCAATCAAGGAGGGTGAATGCTTCACCTCCAAAATCATATTTTTCCTCCAAAACATCAAGTAGATCATTATTCTACATGCCGGCAAACTCATGTGAAAGAGAGGATTCGAGAACCTCTTCGGAATCTAGAGTATGAGCTGGTTTATCTTGCTACGAATTTCAAATAGAAGACTTTGAGAGAATGAGTGTTGAATCTACAGTTTCTTCTTCATTTTGAACAATGGATGAGGCCAAGACATAATCGGAGAGAGCACATAAAGAGATCTCACTGGGCTTGTTCTCTAAAAGGCTAACATGATCCTCTTCTTTCTGCTTTCCAAATTCTCTGTCAAGATGGACCCATAGATCACTTGGATTTTCAGCAGTATTACTGAGGTAGCGCATACAAGGAGACATAGCAAGACATATTGCTCCAAAAGCTCTCTCACAATCATTGAGCCAATCAATCTCCTCTTCATCGGAATCAAAATCTCTTGTATTACCAATGCACATATCAAAAAGACATTGTCTCTTCAAGAATGCAATCATCTTTGGTTTCCATTCATCATAGTTGAATGGAGTAAGAATATTTTGTGAAGAATAAGTCTTCATCTCTGCATTAGCAAATGCAAATGGAGGAAGTAAGAAACCTACAAATCACACACAAACAATAACCGTAAGGTCGAACAATTCACCCTTTTAGAGTTGCATCACACCTGGGATTGGAGATCAAGCAAGCTTGAATGATCCAATGTATCAAATCCAGGAATTATGTGGAAAACTGAGGCTTCTGGAGTGGGATTGGAGAGAAAAAATCAGCATTAGCGAATGCAAGAGCCGTTTTGCATGCCAAATATTTTGTATTTTTTAGAAAATTCACTCAATTCTTCATGTAGAGCACCTGTATAAGAGAGATCTTGTCCCTGCCATGGCTCTGATACCATGTAAAATTAGTCACAACAGATCTATTGAACAAGAATATCAATCACAAAGATGTAAAACAATTTGGAGTAAAAACTGTGCAAGAGAGATGCATCAACGCTCTATAATCTAGAAAAATGGAAATACAATACAATACTGTCACAATGAGTGAGCAATTCGAATTAGCCAAGGAGGTCATTCGAATATACTGCATGGTGTAGCTTGGCTCCAACTAGGAGTCCTCATCATCAATCAGTGGTGGTCATCAATGCACAAGTAACTGTTAAACAAGTGTCAAATTGAGTCTAATTGAGTCTAACTGAGTGTAATAAGTGTAACTGATGGTAAATGGCACTAATGTAGGGATGGAGGCTTAGTGGAGGGCGCATCAGGAGAAATATGGAGTATGAATAGGTATTCAAGTCTCATCGGAGGTCCATCAGAGTGATAACAATAGTTAGGAGTTAGTCTAGCCTTAAATCAAGGCAAGACAGGTGGCTAACTGAAGTGAACTGGAGTGGTAGGTGAGAAAAGGCGCCCTTCTGCAGTAGAAGGTGAGAAGTGGGTGCATCCCTGGCTAGGAGGGATAAATCAGAGTGGAAATAAGCTCCTGGGTGCTGGAATACCAAGGCCTAGGTGCTAGAGGTACCAAACTGATGTCTGGGTAGCATGCAGATGCATGCAAAAGTACATACTGAATGATGAGATATCCTAACACCCTCCCTCAAGCTATACTATGAGGTAAAAAATAAAATGTAGGGCCCTGGTTACTAAGACCAAAGGTCACCCCAATACAATAATCCAAAATAAATAACAGTTCATGAACCGAGGAAATGGAGAAAAGCTCATGGGAAAAACCCCCCCTCAAAATGGACTGTAACACACCAAAAGATTTAACTGCTCCAAAATCAAGTAGATATGTCTGGAGGTATCTTACTCTTGGGAGTAAATGGATCATGCTCCAATAACATGTGCTTGACTTATTCATCAGTGGATGCAAGCGAATGTGGAGACTTTATAAACTTGCTCTTCATACTGAAAATGGTGAGTACAAATCTGAAAATATGAGGATGATCCTGGAACCTGTGATTCGAACCAAGTGAGGTAGGAATAGCTTCAATCGGATCAAATAGATATTGAAACTTGAACTTCTTATTAGTGGAAGTTAAATCAATTCCAAGATATGGTAAATGGTTTCTTGAGATCTCCTTTGAACCAATAGGGGTGAGATCAAAACCAAAATCAACAAAAAATGCATGAGAATTGAACTCAAGCGAATGGTAGTGCTCTTCATCTTCATTAAAACTCCGAGAAACTGTGCAAATGATAGAACATAAGTCTATAGGAGGCATGCAATCAAGGAGGGTGAATGCTTCACCTCCAAAATCATATTTTTCCTCCAAAACATCAAGTAGATCATTATTCTGCATACCGGCAAACTCATGTGAAAGAGAGGATTCAAGAACCTCTTCGGAATCTAGAGTATGAGCTGGTTTATCTTGCTCAGAATTTGAAATAGAAGAGTTTGAGAGAATGAGTGTTGAATCTACAGTTTCTTCTTCATTTTGAACAATGGATGAGGCCAAGACATAATCGGAGAGAGCACATAAAGAGATCTCACTGGGCTTGTTCTCCAAAAGGCTAGCATGATCCTCTTCTTCCTGCTTTCCAAATTCTCTGTCAAGTTGGACCCATAGATCACTTGGATTTTCAGCAGTATTACTGAGGTAGTGCATACAAGGAGACATAGCAAGACATATTGCTCCAAAAGCTCCCTCACAATCATTGAGCCAATCATTCTCCTCTTCATCGGAATCAAAATCTCTTGTATTACCAATGCACATATCAAAAAGACATTGTCTCTTCAAGAATGCAATCATCTTTGGTTTCCATTCATCATAGTTGAATGGAGTAAGAATATTTTATGAAGAATAAGTCTTCATCTCTGCATTAGCGAATGCAAATGGAGGAAGTAAGAAACCTGCAAATCACACACAAACAATAACCCTAAGGTTGAACAATCCACCCTTTTAGAGTTGCATCACACCTGGGATTGGAGATCAAGAAAGCTTGAATGATCCAATGTATCAAATCCAGGAATTATGTGGAAAACTTAGGCTTCTGGAGTGGGATTGGAGAGAAAAAATCAGCATTAGCGAATGCAAGAGCCGTTTTGCATGCCAAATCTTTAGTATTTTTTAGAAAATTCACTCAATTCGTCATGTAGAACACCTGTAGAAGAGATATCTTGTCCCTGCCATGGATCTGATACCATGTAAAATTAGTCAAGGTAGATCTATTGAACAAGAATATCAATCACAAAGATGTAAAAAAATTTGGAGTAGAAATTGTGCAAGAGAGATGCATCAGCGCTCTATAATCTAGATAAATGGAAATACAATACAATACTATCACAATGATTGAGCAATTCGAATTAGCCAAGGAGGTCATTTGAATATACTGCATGGTGTAGCTTGGCTCAACCTAGGAGTCCTCATCATCAATCAGTGGTGGTCATCAATGCACAAGTAACTGTTAGACAAGTGTCAAATTGAGTCTAATTGAGTCTAACTGAGTGTAATAAGTGTAACTGATGGTAAATGGCACTAATGTAGGGATGGAGGCTCAGTGGAGGGCGCATCAGGAGCAATCTGGAGTGTGAATAGGTATTCAAGTCTCATCGTAGGTCCATTGGAGTGATAACAACAGTTAGGAGTTAGTCTAGCCTTAAATCAAGGCAAGACAGGTGGCTAACTGAAGTGAACTGGAGTGGTAGGTGAGAAAAGGCACCCTTCTGCAGTAGAAGGTGAGAAGTGCACACATCCTTGGCTAGGAGGGCTAAATCAGAGTGGAAATAAGCTCCCGGGTGCTGGAAGACTAGGGACTAGGTGCTGGAGGTACCAAACTAATGACTGGGCAGCATGCGGATGCATGAAATGCATGATGCAGAGTGCATGCAAAAGTACATACTGAATGATGAGATATCCTAACACCTTATCAGTAATTAAAATTTTAAATACATGTTTCAAATCTCAAGACTTAAAGAAATATTCTTGATTTGCTTTTTCAAATTACAACGCCGAGGAGGAACCGAGTTAGAATTTCCATTTAAGAATTGGTCAGGACTGAGCATAACTGTACGGTTCCTCTCTGTTTGCAAGTCCTCTCGGCGCTTATTTAGACTCATTTCGTTGGGTTCAGTGCATCTAATCCAAGGACTTGAAGCCTGAGCCCCTCAAAGTTAGAAGATCGAAATATGTCGAAGGGAACATTGGAAATGTTGCTCCTCAATGCTCGAGGGCTCCAAACTACTAATTCTCTCTGTAATATTCTCTGCCTTTACTCACCTCCCAACTCTCTCTCCCATGATGACTATTATTGTTCACAAAAATTCATTTTATCAGTTAGATCTTGAAAATTAGATGGTTAATTGATTTAATTTAACATATAAGTTTTCTTTAGTACTGTGAAAAGGTTTTTATGATTTAATAACTTAAGAATATCATTAACATTACAGAATTGAGTTCTAATATGTTCATATAAATTCATCCTGATACAACTTTTTCTTTGTCCAACGGCCAATTTAACTATGAAAAAAGTTGATTCTTTTCTTTAGAATTGCAAGAATTTGATCACCATCTGTTCAATTGAATTTGAACTATTGTGTATTCATCTTCATACTGAATTTGGTTGATGAATTCAATGTGTGTACAACTCAAATGGATCCTTACTGCATCATAAAATACCGAACTCAGCACAAAAAGAGTAGAGTAGCATCTGGTTAGTTGTATTATTTTGTTTGGTCCTTTGCTTTAGAGTATTTGACTATATGCCTTCCATGAATTTCCTTCTCCATCCTGCATGATTTCCCTTAGAGGGTTAAGTCTCTAATGATGAAAAAAATGGTTACAGATCAAGGTAAGAATCCTCAGTGGAACGAGAAGTTTGTATTTAAGATATCAGAAGGAGTTTCTGATCTGGTCATTAGAATAATGGACAAGGATACTTTCACCGCCGATGATTTCATTGGAGAAGTAAAGTAAGAGAATAAAATTTCAGAACAACCAAAACCATAACTGGGAGGGATACTGAAAATAAAATCTTTAAGCTCGTTCTTAGATTACAATTGGCTAACAATTCTGATATTATCTTTGTTGGTGTGAAGTATCCCACTGGATGGAGTATTTGAGGTAGGAAGCCAACCCCCTATGGTTCACAGAGTGGTTCTGGGTGATTACACTTATTGTGGGAAAATCAAAGTGGGCCTCACCTTCAGTCCTAAGATCACACTCTAATGCCAGTACTGTATTTAATCTCCCCCATTTTATATTTGTTGTCCTTTGCTTTTTGTTTTTTTCACAAGATTATCATAGTTAAACCATCTATGAATGTGAAAAACATTTTTTTTTTTAGATTTGAAACTGGGTGTGTTTTAGGCATTCTCACCCACAGTTATTGTTTGTCAAAAGCCATGAATAAGTGCTTGAAGCATTTTGCTTCAGCTTTTAACTATGTTCTTTTACTTCTGTGTTTAAATTTGGAGCTTCTGTAATTGAATATTGTTGTTGGTGGTGGATGTTGTGGTAACAGATAGAAGAGAAGTTCGATAACGGTGAAGAAGAGGAGGATCTAGGCAGCTAGATGTTAAATTTTTAGAATTTACTTCAATCTGGTCTAGGATCTTAACTGATAGAACAACATGTACAGCAAATCTACAGCATATCAATCATGGACACAATAATGCAAGCACACAAGAGACATAGAGTTTACTTGGGGAAAACCATAAAGGTGAAAAACCCCAATAACTTCCTCAGAGATAGATAGAGAAATGATACAACTAGAATACAATAGATAGTCTTCTCCTAGCAGCAGAGCCTCCTCTTCCACAAGTGCGCCACTCTCCAAAGTGTGAGTGAGTGAATAGAATGATAAAATAGAGATCTCCCGATCTCTATTTATACTAGACTTGACTTGCCTAATAACCTTTACTAGGTCGGCCTTAACTTAACCACATAACACAATGCTGACTGGGTCGACACCCAATAGGGTGGTCTAATAACCCTTTGACCCACATGGTCGACCCCCACTAGGGTGGTCTAATAACCCTTCGACCCACATGACTTATACAAGGCCGACCCCAACAAGGTGGTCTAATAACCCATTAAGTTTAAGTTACGACACTTACAATATAAATGACGACACTTCCGTATAGAGGAATAATAACATCTCTATAGGAATACAATATACATATATGTGAAATACATTCCGAAGTTACATATACATCAACACTCCCTCTTAACTAGGAAGGTATTTCTCGACACAGGTCTTCTAGCACAAGTCATCTTCTCTGGATCATCGTCACTGGATAATCGTCATCGAGTCATCATCATCATCACTACTACTTCTATTTCAATCAATCTCTGAATCTACTCATCATAGGAAGTTCTACAGAGCCGGTCCTTTTTCATACTGGATGTAGGCCCACCACCTGCAGGTCTTCATCATCTGTGTGAACGATCTGATAGAGGTGGCCTCTCAAGACTAATTTATGTGCGGATGCAATACCGGAAAGAGTATCCCAAGAACATTTATGTTCCTAAGCACAACCGGCAAGATCTTCCAGGACTGATTACATGCATCTCCTCCACAATACCTTTAAAGAGCATCCCATGAACATTTATGTGTTGCAGCACGACCGACAAGATCTCTAAAGAGCATCTCAGGACTTATTATGAGCACACAGCTCAACCTCTCGGATATCCAGGACTGATTACATGTGGATAGACAAAACCTTTAAAGAGCATCCCAGGAACATTTATGTGCTGCAACACGACCAGCAAGATCTCTAAAGGGAATCCTAGGACTAATTACGAGCACACAGCTCAACCTCTCGGATCTCCAGGACTGATTACATGTCTCCGTAGTAATACCTCATCCCAGGACTGATTACGAGCACACAGCTCAACCTATCGGATATCTGAGGACTGATTACATACTACATAGCAATACCGGAAAGAGTATCCCAGCAACATTTATGTGCCGTAGCACGACTGGCAAGATCTCCCAATACTGATTACATGCTATTTGCACAACCTGCCACATATCATCTCTGACCTCCAAGTATCAACCTGGTACTCATGATCCAACGGATCATCATCGCACAAAGCATCATCCTGATGCTCATGATCACACTGATCATCATCATTGTACCATCCTGATACATATCATCTAGAGCAACACCCTAAAGCTCGTCATCATGATCATCCTGATCATACAATGCATCCACCTGATGCATACCAAGTATCTACCTGATACATATCATCATACATGATCCACCTGATCATACAATGTATCCACCTGATACAAATACAAATACATGATACATATCAACATACATGATCTACTTGATCATACAATGTATCCACCTGATACATATACATATATATGGTCCAAGCATCCAACATGATGCATATACAAAATACATACAAATGATCCAACCGATCATATCCAGCATCCAACATGATGCGTACATACATATACATATAAATGATCCAACTGATCATATCCAGCATCATCCTGATGCATATACAGAGCAGTAACTGGAGCATCGTCCTGATGCTCATCATCCATGATCCTCCTGATCATCATAGCATCGTCCTCTTCAGATCATCTCATCATCCACGAAGCACAGCCTAGATGCACATCATCCAGCACTTACACAACCGACATGGGAGAACACATCTACCACCATTCGGGGAAGGCTCCAGTCCTTACTTTGTCACCATGGGAGAACACATCTACCACCATGTGAAAAATGGCTTCAGCCCTTACATCTACACCATGGGAGAACACATCTACCACCATGTGAGAATGGCTCAGCAATTACATCATGACCATGGGAGAACACATCAACAATGTCAGAAAAGCTCATGTGCATCTGCATCTTCCAGACTCATCACTGCCCTTTGGAAGGAACCTCGATCTAAAGTGCACCAAGCCTCTCTCTGAAGTAATCAAACTCCACTCTAGCCAACTGCTTGGTCAATACATTTCCAACCTGCTCATCCATCACAACATGCTCTGCTTCGGCTGTACTCAGTGCTATGCAGGACTGCTTCCTGCTAAACCAAGAGATCACACCTGATCCCATACTGAAGCAGCACCTAGAAGTGCTCTTCCTATCTGCAGCACTTCCTGCCCAATCTGAATCAACATAACCCTGTAGGTTTAAACTTTTGATTCACATCATACTTGATCCCATAATCAACTGTACCCTTCAGGTACCTCAGAATATTCTTTACAGCAACTAGGTGAACATCTCTCGGATCCATCAGGAACTGGCTCAATGTGTTCACCGCAAATCCAATATCTGGTCTCGTGTTCATCAGGTACATAGAGGACCCAATCATCTGAAGATACATCATGGCATCGACCGAATCAAATGAAGCATCACACAGAAGCTTTAGGTTTGATGCCATAGATGTGGCCATATCCTTGCAATCCATCATCCCGAACCTCTTCAGGATCTCTACTGCATACTTCCCTTGTCCAAGGAAGATTCCATCTGCACTCTGCCACACCTCCATGCCAAAAACAAATAGTGCATCATCCCCAAGTTCTTCATCTCGAACTTGGCAGCAAGCTTCCGTTGTGTGTTGGAAATCAATCTATCCTCACCTGTTACAAACAAGTCATCCACATACAATAGTAGTATCACTGGATTTCCTTCCTCAACCTTGTAGTAAAGGTTGGAATCCTCTTTACTCTTCGTAAATCCCAAACTGGATAGAAAGCTATCTATCCTACCATACCAAGTTATGCACATATATGACTCCCTGTCATGTGTTTCAGAACCAAGTGGCTTCTCCACATACACTTCTTCTTCAACTACACCATTCAAGAAGGTTGTCTTGAAATCCATCTGGTGTATCTTCCACTTAATCACTGCAGGAAGAGCACGTACGGATCTAATGGAAGTGTATCTGGCTATAGGATCAAAAGTCTCTATGCTACCACCTGCAGCATGCTTGATCGTGTAGATCCTATTGGAAGTCACTACAGACTACCCTTTGGGACTGCATCCCAAACATCTTCATGATCGACTGATACTCCTCGATCATGGCATTCTTCCCAGATCCTGGGAACTTCAATATCTTCAATATTTTCAATAGATAACTTTGTTGTTGAACAAATGTTGTAGTCCTTCCTTTGTAGGTGATGGTATACGATCTTTCCTACACAACAAGTTAAATTTCATGATTAGAAAACATCTCATAGTTTTCAAAACAAATTCTTACACATAAATAAATATGTCATACAGTCATGCAATTATCTTAGCCAATGCTTCAATACAACATTTATCCATATTCCGTAACTTTCTAGATGCCTTCCAATCTCTACCAGAACATTGTTAAGAGTGTGCACAACTCCTAACATGTCAGCAAAGAGGTTTCATTCTAGATAAGTAGCAATGGAATGTTGTACAGTGCCATAGGCCACTTACCCATGTATATTAGTAGTATACTATTCATCAATGCAACTATTCTAATATGCATAATACACAACCTAATTCTAGGAACATAAGCATATACATCATTGAATACCATTATGTAAGAAATGACAATTCAAATACTTATCTTTGTTTGGTTGCTGGGTGGGCTCCCTCTAAATCTTTGCAACTCCATTCTGATGTGGATTGTGAGAAGTGGTCAACTCCCTCTGAGTATCTACATCCTTGCAGAAACTACTGAAGTGTGCTCCTTTGCTTTCTTGCAAGAACAACTGGAGTGTGCTCCCTCTTGATCTTTGCTTCCTGGATTACCTTTTCTTGAACTTATATCCATCCTTAATCACTATGCATGCTTATTAGTATCATCATTGTGTTATCGTTGAGGTCTCATACATAATCACACATTCATTAGTATATTCTTGATACTATCAAAATACAATAATCTTAAGCATGTATAGTCATGATCATTTCAAACAGAAATAATAAGCATTAGTATTCAAGGTTTATATAGGACTCTTATGGTTAGTCATATCATAAATTAAAGTAAGAAACATAATATGCCTAAACTCGTGATTACTCAAACCTATACCTTCATGATTCTTCTGGTTAGTCATATCATCAATTATGGTAAGAAACATAATATGCATACAACCATGACTATTCAAACCTATGACTTCACGAATAATCATTATCAACAACACAACAGTATAAGATCCTAACACAAGGTAGGATTCTAGCTTGATATAGGAAAAACATACCTGGATTAGCATGCTAGCTAGTTATGTCTAACATACCCGCATAATGTCCTTTGGTTCTCTTCAATGACTTGTGCTAGTAACTTGGATGTCTCATAAGTTAACCATTGTAGAACCAAGTCATACATACCTCGTAAGTAGATCTTCTATGTGATCCATGACAATGGATGAATCTTTGTCTTCATGTCACCATGATCATATGTTCTTGAAATAGAACATGATTTGTCTTTCTTGGTGTACTTTTTATGTTAGCGAACAACATAAACCTCATACAACATCACAATGCATTAGTACAATCATAAGTGTCAAAACCTTAAACAAAGAATATCTTCTATTAAGGTGATACGACAAGTCTAGTAATTAATCAAGATTGTACTGTAATGATATGAAGACAAACATATCATAAACTTAACCATGAATAGAATTCGAAACATACCTGTAAGCCATACCTGTCAAGATTGCTTGTAATCTTCTTATGGAAGGCCTTTGCCTCATCTCCCTCTGAGACAGGAACTTCTTCACTTATGCAGGTGACCAATCCATCTTCTTCTAGGATTAACCCAATCCACTTGATTTGTAAGAACTGGATCTGGAGCTGTAATAGGGTTTGTCAGAGAAACCCCAAAAATTCAAACTTTTAATTTCAAACTTCCAAAAGGATAGAAATATGCGCCTTGATGAGCTGATCAAGCTGGTATATTCAGAATTTGAAAACTACAACGTTTCACTCCTCAATTTTTCCTTTGAAACTTCTGGATTCACTAGACGTGACCCCAAACTGGGGTTTGATGAAGCCCACTCTTCTGCCCAAACAAAACGTTTGATCCAAAGCTCTAAGCTTCTATTTTTATGAGGAGCTTCCAGCCGTGGTCACAGATTTCAAAAAATTCCCATTTTTACAGAAGCCCTAATTTTTCACTTTTCTGATCAAAGTCCTGAACTAGGGTCTGATCAAGCCCGGCCTTCTGCCCAACCAAAAATTCTGATCTTGGTCTCTAAATTTTGATTCTGATGAGTAGCATTCAGCCGTAGTCTTCGATTACAAAAATTCTAACTTTCTCCGAAACCCTAAATTCTGGAAGCCATGAATGAAGGTGCTCAAAAATAATTCCGTTTTGACAGAAATATGTACCTGATTCTTTATCGTGTAACTCCGTACTTTTCGATCCACAGGGTTTGAAAACTTTTCCTGAGATAGCCCGACCTGTCATCTTTCCATCTCGAAAGGTCTGACCTCAATTGGATTCTCTGAGACAGAGTTATGCCAAGTGTCGCAACGTGACCTGTTTATGGGATAAAACAGCAGAGCGAACCTGTACGGCGTGCCACATGTCACTGGTTCAACTTCGGCCTCTGAAAAGTTTTCTTGAGCTAGTACAGTCTGTGTACTACCTGTCGCTTTTTACAAAATTTCATTTGTAGCTTCCTAGCCCAATTTATGACGTTTTTTCCCAGGTCACCTGTTTCTGACTGAGATTTGGAAGAGGCAGAAACCCTATATTGAACAGATCATAAATCACAAAGTACAACGAATTAGAAGTTTTCCTTTGGACACAAGGTACATGGGGATCTTATCTTCGATTTATAAAAGTTTCAGATCCGAAAAATTCGCCAAAATGGATTTATAGAGAAAGTGCTACGATGACTGTTTTTTACTATATCAAGCCCTGGCATTGTAAGTGCAACAAGTGTCATACATGCCATATCATGCCTTCTTTCAGGCTAGCTCTGATACCATGTTAAATTTTCATAATTTACTTCAATCTGATCTAGGATCTTAACTGATAGAACAACATGTACAGCAAAGCTACAGTATATCAATCATGGACACAATAATGCAAGCACACAAGAGACACAGAGTTTACTTAGGGAAAACCATAAAGGTGAAAAACCCCAATAACTTCCTCAGAGATAGATAGAGCAATGATACAACCATAATACAAGAGATAGTCTTCTCCTAGCAGCAGAGCCTCCTCCTCCACAAGTGCGCCACTCTCCAAAGTGTGAGTGAGTGAATAGAATGATAAAATAGAGATCTCCCGATCTCTATTTATACTAGACTTGACTTGCCTAATAACCTTTACTAGGTCGGCCTTAACTTAACCATATAACACAATGTTGACTGGGCTGACACCCAATAGGGTGGTCTAATAACCCTTTGACCCACATGGCCGACCCCCACTAGGGTGGTCTAATAACCCTTCGACCCACATGACTTATATAGGGTTGACCCCAACAAGGTGGTCTAATAACCCATTAAGTATAAGTTACGACACTTACAATATAAATGATGACACTTCCGTATAGAGGAGTAATAACATCTCTATAGGAATACAATATACATATATGTGAAATACATTCCGAAGTTACATATACATCAACACTAGAAAGCAGTATACCTCTGACCAATCCAAAAATATTAATGGAGACTTCATTCAAGATTGGATGTGAACATTAAATCTGTTTTTCCTGTAAAGGATTGTGATAAGTCCTTTGTATTTTTATCAAAATCACTTGCACAAATTCTTTTCAAAATGTGTCCAAAATATTTTATGAGTTAAGGTTGTTGTTGACTACACATCTAAACTAATATCAAATAACGATTGCAAAGGCCATGAACGTCATTTGCACTCAAATGAGCCCAAGTTGGGGAAGACTTTTAAGATTAGGTGTAATAATGCGTGTAGATAAAAACAAACTAAAATGCCTTGTTTTTTGTGTGGCTTTTTAATCAATTTTGGTTTAAATCTAGTCGAAAAATTGCAAATTTTGCAATGCTACAATTTCAGCAATCACGATCAACCATAGCCTAAATAAGTTATTTTAAAACTAGCCAAATCGTGATTTGAGCAACGGAAATTGAGATTTAGGCAATTGTTCATCTGCACTAGAGTTTTTTGGTTGTTCAAAAACAAACTAAAACGCCTTGTTTTTTCGGTGGCTTTTTAATCAATACACATTTAATTTAATTAAAAGAAAATGTAAAGGACATTTCACATTTATTATTATCTTAATAAAAATTTATATGTTATTCACATCGATGCTGCCAAATAGAACTACCCATTTTGGATATAATTCTTGAAAACTACCCATTTTGGATTTTTTTTTCAAAGAATAACTTTGTATTAAAACATAGTCATTTTCTTCAACATCATTTACAATCCTCAAGATGCAACATTCTTACTTCAAAACTCTACAAAAATTTGTTTCCACAATTCATAAACTTTATCAGCATAAAAAAAGAATAAAGAACAGAGTAACAAAGAGTCACAGACATAAGGCTACAACCTTGCCATCTATGAAAAAAACTTTAAAAAGGCGCATGAAAATATTCTGAATGTCCTTCCTCATATTCTTCTGATATATGCCACTCTCTGATGCCATGGATTATTGTACTCGTGCGTAGTTTGTAAGATCATTCTTCTTTGAATTTTCATCATTGTCACAGTTGAACTGCTATATCTTAGAATTCTTTTAGTACTTGAAGCATTATTCTTGAATATATTTGACATTCATTTTGTTCCCATGCAAAATTTGTTTGAATATCATCATTGCCAAGCAATAACAACTTCTTAAAGGGTGCTAGCTCAATGGTATAGCACCTACCTAATTATAGGCAAGAGATTGGTGGTTCGATTCCTCCGTACCCTATCATAAATTAGTGACTAAGATAACGACTAAATTCGCATATATATTACTATTAGTAGCTAATTCCCAGTATATTATAGTGCGACTAACGTTTAGTCGTATTTATCTTAGTCATTAATATGTTATCATCTAGTACTTTATTTAGTCATATATTTGGTCATTGATTGTGACAATCAATGACTAAATCAGTGAGTATCAATGACTAAATCAGTGAGTATCAATGACTTAATCAGTGACTATCAATGACTAAATCAATGACTAATAAGTCAACCAAATTAATGACTAGTGAAATACGACTAGAGATAAAATAGTGGAAATCGGATACTATTAGTCACCGGCTCAAAAATAGTCATTTATAGTCGAATTTTAGTCATTAATTTCTCATTTTGTACTAGTGACACCCAACACAAGGAAGGTCCCCTTCTCTGTTACACGGTCCCTCAGGCGTCCCTTCCCTCCAGTGCTCTTCAGGATGGGAATAGAAAGGTCCAAGCTACTAAATCCTTGAGATTCCAGCCTTCACTGGGTTTATCAAGCATTCCCAACCTCTGTTCTAGAATTCACACTTGGAATTTCTCAATTTGGTGATCAAATAACTCAATCCCGTCACTGGACTTATGGGCTATAAAAACTAGGTTTTTCTATGGATTTCGGGGTATCTAATACTCTCCAATTCGCCCCAAGGTTCATGTCTATGGATCCCCCATTGGATTTTACTGTCAATACCAAATTTTGGGCGTTTATGGCTCTTCAAAACATGGGTTCTTGCAAAGTTGTGATTTCTGATTTTACTCACTGCTAGGAATTCGTAATGGATCAAAAATGGTGTTGGTTTGTTCAACAATGGAATGAGAATAAGGAAGAACACATTCCCATGAGGTAGAGTGACTTGTGATACAAGAAAAACAAATCCCATACCTGCCATACGAATTTATGGGCTGCCCATGCTCCATTGAAGCCATGGACTGAATTCTTCAACAACTTCCTTACAACAGAATTAAATGTCAGCAAGGAAAGTCAAATGGGTTCACAAGATGACATTTGGCAGCATATGGTTCATCCCCACAACTCCCTCACCACTCCCTATTGGATACACATGGCCCCTTCTCATTAGTTTTTTCCATAGCCAGTTTTGGTATTTTATTGCATGATGTTTATTTACATCATTTTTACAATGTTCCATGGCTAAATAGCATATGGAAAACATAATTTCTAATACTTTCCTTTTAAATAAAATTCGAGCATCCACTAGCGGGGCCTTGGCCTTGAGCTCCACGCTAGGGAAACATGCATCACATATATACAATATTTACATTAAAAGCTAATATATCCTAAGGGTCAAAATGGGATATTACAATCCCCTCCCCCTTAGAATAACACCATCCTCGGTGTTCCAATACTTAGGAATACATATACAATTTACACGTCCAAAATTTTCAAAAATTTTGCAGATCTACCTTGCATTCTATCCTTTACTTTGAACTTTCAAGACCAAGTCCTTTGGCTTCCAAAACTGCTCCTACTGGTTCTGACCTTCCAGCTCGTCCACAAGTCTGAAAGCTTTATGACTGCTACCCTCTTGATGTTCCTTTGTTGGACATTTGCGGAGGCAATGATTCCCTCCACATTTCCAACATTTCACTAGCTGCTTTATCTTTTCCTGCTCAATTTCCTTTGAGTCTTCCCACCTAGAACATTTCTTAGTGGATTGATTAGATGAATGTCTCCTCATTGATCCATTGTCCTTTCCTCGGTTGATTGTTTCCAGAATTATTTTTACTTGTATTTGCAGACAAATAGAGTCCTGCAAAACCTTATGGTTCATCTCATTCTGCTGCTTTTGTAGCTTGAGCAGTTCTCCAAGATTTTATTGGGTCTTGGAAATTGTTTGAAGAAGAGTTTCAGCCAAATCCATTATCTTTTGGTTTGTTTCCATGGCCAATGTACACAGCAGGCCACTCTTTGCTCGCTTGTACCACTATTTTTGTAACAGCTGCAACCAATTAAATTCCACTTCTCACTTGTGAAATACATCATTGCAATTTCTATTAGGCCAAGCATAATAGAAACATTAAAATCAGTCAATTAATTTCCCAACTAACATGGGTAGTCCATCCTTTATCCATGAGACTTTCATACTTTTCATGCTTTCCCAACAGGCACATGAGCTCATTCATGTCCATTCTCTCACAGGGAATTGATTGCTTCCTCATTCACAATTTATTTCAAGCAAATAAACACACTCTACTTTTTGCCATAACATGCATTCAACAATTTTATGTTTCCTAAATGCATCAATAAAAAAAAGGAAAGAGAGAGCAGTAAAAGTTTTCTCCTCTTAGTCTTGTTCCATTCTGGAACCCACACCACCACTGTGGTTTTCATGCTCCTAGCCTCTTTCACTTCAACGTGAATGCTGGAAATGCCCTTCTTGGCTATGACACTTAGTGTCTATGGTCTATTCCAGACCTCTCAACCATGGAGTCCCTCCACATGGTTTGTCTACAACTCTTGGCTGCTAGGACCCACACAGTCCTACTAACACCATCTTTCATTATTGTTTGTGTTGCGCTCCTTAGGACGGTCACATGTCCACATGCATCCCTAGGATGCCTTCATAGTCCTTGCTTCCAACAATACCTACACTCAAACATTGAATCAATTCACATGTTTAGTTTATTTTCATAGGTTTTATCTCTAAACAAGAGTTTAGGAAATCCTAACCAAATCATATACATATGTAGATTCATAAGCAAGAAGTTGTAATATAATCAAATACTTGTCTGTATTGTGCGTTTTCTCTCTGGTCCACAGGGTCCTGCTTTGATTTCCAAGCCTTGGGATCGCCTATGGACTTGGATTTTCGGCCAGCACACAGGCTGCTCCACAACATCAAATAATTAATGTCCAACCAATACACCTTCACACTGACTTGGAAGGAAACTTCACCACGACCATTTCCAGATCAAGGCTCTACTATGGAGCCATAGGCATATAAAAATCCTTTCACCAACACCTTCACAACATCCAAGTAACAAATGCCATGCCAGTACACCGACTCGGTTTATTAGGCATACAACAACCCTTCATCAAAATCCCCACAACCTCCACAACATCCTTTCATACACCTCAACCCTTCCACCACAACCCCTCACAACAACCTTTTACTTTGTTTCTTTAGTGTGCAACACCAAATTGCATCTGTTTAGGCTGATAACACAAGTAGTATAAGCAAACTCGTCAACGTTATTGCTCTAAAATTGTAACCATATTTTATAACATTCACTATCAAGTATTGAAACACTAGGAATGCATCTATTCCCTTAGGGCGTAATCAATATTGGCATCCCTAACATAACCTAGCACCAGAAAGGTGTGCACTCCTCACTGATGTGAACTATGCAGGTCCTAATCATACTTCAAGCAGTCTGAATAATATACATAAATAGAATATGCTCTACATAGTAATTCTAACAATTATACTTGCACACACACACACACACACACACACACACACACATATATATATATATATATATATAATTCAGGGTTTACAGAACACTTATCCATTTGCAGATGTAGTCTTCTTCACTAATTAGGAATGGGGGCTCCCTTCTCTGAGTTGATAGGCCCTAGGTTTTCCATCCCAACTCCTTTTGATGTTACCTAACCCTCATATGTCTTACTGACATAATCTTTACCATCTCACTCATTTTTTCTACCAATCATGCAGTGCGGGTGGGACATTATCAAAATATCCAATGGCATTTCACCCGAAACCCATTTCCAAGATATGGGATCCTTCCCATGAAGTTTGGCTTCTGCAGGCCCTCTCTCATGGTCTTACTGCAATGTGTCTTCCTGGCACACTTATTAAATAGCCAAACAATCAGGAACATTTAACAATAAAATTCAAATCTAATTGTTTCATAACCAATCAATGGCACCAATAATTAAATTCAATATAAATTTGCAATTTGTTTTACTGCAGAAATCAATTTGCTTAGTCATAAGACTATCCTCATATTGTTTGTCTCTTGTAAGTGGCACCACTTTTCCCTTTAGGATTTTATGCTTGCTAGCATAACATGAACATCCACTTACAACATGTCCTTTTGATACAATTCTATGCAAGCCAACAGTGATTAGCAATTATCAGCAAATTCTCAAATCTGAAATCTACAAGTCCAATTTGACAATATGTTCTGCACATAAACTATTTTCACAGCCATGAGATTCTTCTCGTGAGGTTTGGCTCTTTCACATGGTATATTCTAGCCTTCATCATGGACTTACCCACCTTGCCATGCCCAGAACAATCTACCTGAAATCTGAAACTTCAATCAGCCAAACACTTTGTGAGTTTCTATGCATATAATATTTCATTGTTGCAACAGTCACTAAAGCATTTTTCAGAATTGTAACGCTCCAGAATTCAAACACTTCCAGCTGTTAACATATCAATATGACCAAAATTCATTTACTTCTCGTGAATCATTATCATACTAAAATTGCAAGGTACAATCACATCGTTTATGCAATTTAAATGAAACTTTGGATACTCATTATTTCATAGTCATATAATTTATACAAATCTGCCCTTCCACAGAGCATTCTGAAAGCCCATCGATCATGACTACCCTCTTCATGCACTTACTATTCTACATTCATAACAGCCCATGAAATGATCCTAGAATTATCATCAATTCATCATCTCATTCCTTATTTAGTTTGCAATAATACACACACCATCCCTATGCATTCATGCAATGCATCACAACATGTGCACCCAGACTTATGCATGCACATTTACAACATTTACTCAAAATTTTCATATGCATCCACTCAATGCATAACTACAAGATTTATAAAATCTCTTAATGCATATCCACTCAATGCTACCTTGTATTGATTCTTGAATACTATGCATTCAGACATATTATGGCCTAACCATGACTACCTCATATAGGATGCATTACCATAATCAAGACCACCAGTCCTCACTTGTTTCGGTTATTAATCTCATAACCAACATACACATGGCATGATATATTTTTATGTGAATGTAGTCTAAATTTCTAAACAATCACATGGTATGAGACCTCTTGCCTTCATCACTCCATGTTCCACCACACTATGGCAGTATGGCATCTATATGAATGCATTTCAACTCTAAATGCATACCATTTTATGATTACTAAATATGGTTCAATGGATTCTTACCCAATCCCCTTTCAACACATATGCAATCATTATAATTAAACCATTACTTGTATGGATCCCATTTACACCTTTGATGTTACTTGATCAGTTGGTTTCTTACAAAGGATTACAGAATTCTTCCACCAACCTCTTGATCATGGATTTGCTGCCCTAACCTTTTTTTTCATAAGGTGGTTGGCCACATGCAACAATATCATCAACATATTTAGCTCTGCTTCCGTTGTCTTTGGTCCTACAACCAATACCAACACCAATAGTGATTATCAACCACAATATTTTCCATTAGTGGTTCATTGCATATGTAGAACCTTACTACTTTTACCAATATGTAATATCATATGTGTGCACAAACATCTGCTCATGCACTATGCAATGTTTATTAATATGTCAACTAGTGCATATTCATGCCATCCATCTAATCTCTTGCATTTTCAGCATTCTCATGCCGTAATTTTATGTACATAAAGCTTATAAAATATAAATACAGTTAGCAAGACAGGGGTTAAGGAATTCTCCCCTTCCAATCCCTCATCTTTGCATGAACTTCCTCTTCCACATCATAGTTGGTTCGATTTCATGGTCTCTAGCAAATGCACAACGAATCATTAGCTATGATTTTCTCACCAACCAACAATTCAATACATATACTTATGCATAATATTCCTACATGCTACTTCTAGGCATGCAATTCTAGGAATTGTCCATATTGACACAAAAAATTTTTTTGTCAAAACAGTCACTTGCACTTTTCTACTCTAAATATCTATGATATATAAAAACCTCATTCAAAATATGGTGATGCGCTAATGTTCCCTTCTGGATAAGCTTTCCAATGTCTATCCACATGCCCCATTCTGACTTCGGGTGTGAAAATCACACTACTTCAAAAATGACAATTTTCACCAAAATTCTGCACTTTTACACACAACTGTATTTTGGTTTGGAATGTCAACTTCAGCCATCTGTAGAAGCAAATCTAGGAAGATTCAGGAAAACTTTTCTATCGAGTGAAGTTATTCCATATAAAAAGGAACACTTAGCAACTTGCGGATCCCTGTTCTGATGCACCATTCGTCTTCTATAAAATTATGGGTTTAACTACTTTTCACTTTTAACATTTTTCCCAAATTTCAAATTTTGGGCCAAAAATGGCTATTTCCCTAATGGTACATTTATGGAAAATCTTTGTCTAATATGAATTCTCTGTTTTAATGAGAAAAAGAAATGTTGAGTTCATTAATTTTCTTGAATCCTTCATCTAAGGTCTCTTTCATCCACTGCAAGCTTTTCAAAATCTCCAAGAAGTGCCCTGGAATAATGTTTTTTGGCCTTCACACTCAACCTGACTCCACATCCTTTGGAGTTTGGCTCCAAAATTATAAATTTAACACCGTTCCTGCTCCATGACTGCTCCATATCAGTTTCATCTCAATCCAACCTTCTTTCAAGCTTCGGGACACCGATTTGTAAAAGCCATTAATCCCAAATTTATGCCAAATTGGAGCATAATGGGCTCGGGATCCTCACCGGTTCATTCATGGCTTCCGTTAATGGCCTTAGAACGCCACTGAACTAATCCCATTCTGATTTTGCATGCTCCTATAATCCAAAAATCAATTTTCGAGCTCTATACTTTTTTTTTCAACTCGAACCCGAAAGCCGAAAGCCAAAAGCCGAAATCCGAAATTGCGGGTTCAGAATTGCGAAAATCCAAAACGCAATTTTTTGGAAATCCTTGTTCCTGTAACCCGAAACCCGAAATCCAGCATTGCGAGTTCGGAATTGCGAAAATCCAAAACGCAATTTTTGGAAATTCTCGTTCCTGCAACCTGAAACCCGAAATCCGAAATCCTGAAATTGCGGGTTCAGAATTGCGGAAATCCAAAACACAATTTTTGGAAATCCTCGTTCTCGTAACCTGAAACCCGAAATCCAAAATCCTGATATTGCAGGTTCGTAATTGCGGAATTCCAAAACACAATTTTTGGAAATCCTCGTTCCCGCAACCCGAAACCCAAAATTATGCAACACCTCTGTCCCTGCAACTTGCGGGGTTCATATCTCCTTTGTCCCTTTGCCAAATGAGGCAAGTCTGGTACTGTTGGAAAGCTCTTGCATATCTCTATGCATCTGTGTGGTCCTCTGCCCCATCTGAGAACTCTAATCCTTCCATTTTTCCATTCCAAAATGACGCCCCAACTTCACCAATACCACATTCAAACATTCTGTTACTTATCTACAAACTCAGAGTTTGGCCCAAGCAGCCCCAGTGATGCAACATGGGCTCTAATACCACTCTGTCACGTCCCCTGCCGTCAATCCGATGCAAGGGAGGAAATATGACCAAACATACCGGGTTTATTTGGTAAACTCAACCCCATACATTACTAAGAAATTCGTAATAAATAAAAACTTGTGTATACCAATTCATACTCAATATAAACACAGCGTAATTAAATCATATTTGCACACACATAATTGTAATGCATCAACATATCTATCACAAGTGGATGATAATTCAATATGCAGAGGTTCAATCCCCTTCTCATGCTATGCACATACTTCATATCAATTTCCTTAACATGAATAATTATCATTCAGAATTAATATATTGCAGAACACAGAATGCATATAATTTAAACACAGAGAACACTTATCTTTGATATGAAGTTGTCCAAACCACTGGCTATGTGCGAGCAACGTTCCACCCAACGATATATCTTTGTTTAGCCTATATTCTTTCAGCTAAGAGATCACCCCCGAGTTGGGTTGTGTATCCACTACGGAGGAACTAGATGGGCTCACTCACAGCCATGGTTTCTCTCAACAGCTATGCTAATCCAACACACTGTTGGGTTTATCAAGCATACAAAAGACAAAGGAGAGCAATGCTAAGCCAGTGAGCTCAACCACAAAGCTACCTGCATCTCAAGATAACTCAAACAGTCAAGGCACCCACAGTACCTACCATACCTAACACAAGGAAGGTCCCCTTCTCTGTTACACAGTCCCTCAGGCGTCCCTTCCATCCAGTGCTCTTCAGGATGAGCATAGAAAGGTCCAAGCTGCTAAATCCTTGAGATTCCATCCTTCACTAGGTTTATCAAGCATTCCCAACCTCTGTTCTAGAATTCACACTTGGAATTTCTCAATTCGGTGATCAAATAACTCAATCCCGTCACTGGACTTCTGGGCTATAAAAACTGGGTTTTCCTATGGATTTCAGGGTATCTAATACTCTCAAATTCGCCCCAAGGTTCATGTCTATGGATCCCCCATTGGATTTTACTGTCAATACCAAATTCTCGACGTTTATGGCTCTTCAAAACATGGGTTTTTGCAAAGTTGCGGATTTTGGTTTTGCTCACTACTGGGACTTCGTAATGGATCAAAAATGATGTTGGGTTGTTCAACAATGGAATGGGAATGAGGAAGAATACATTCCCATGAGGTAGAGTGACTTGTGGTACAAGAACAGAGCCCATACCTGCCATACAAATTTTCGGGCTGCCCATTCTCCATTGAAGCCATGGACTGAATTCTTCAACAACTTCCTTACAACAGAATTAAATGTCAACAAGAAAATTCAAATGGGTTCACAAGATGACATTTGGAAGCTTATGGTTCATCCCCACAACCCCCTCACCACTCCCTAGTGGATACACATGGCCCCTTCTCATTAGTTGCTTCAATAACCAGTTTTGGTATTTTATTGCATGATGTTTATTTACATCATTTTTACAATGTTCCATGGGTAAATAGCACATGGGAAACATAATTTATAATACTTTCCTTTCAAATAAAATTCGAGCATCCACTAATGGGGCCTTGGCCTTGAGCTCCACACTAGGAAAACATACATCACATGTATACAATATTTACATTAAAAGATAATATATCCTAAGGGTCAAAATGGGGTATTACAACGAGCACTAGTATTGGCATAGTTATGATAATGGATGCATTGTCCTCATGTAGGATTCCCTCGTCCTCATCTCTGAGGTCATCAAGTTGACGACTCGTGAAATATCAATGCTTGGCATTATCGTCTATCTGTTGAAGGTGGAAAGTATAAGCTCATTAACGACTAGTTATAGTGGCTAGAAGTGTGGTGAGGAAAACATGTATGAGCCAGAGAATGTTGAGGCGGCCAACCAGGGTAGGCTCAGGGGAGGGAAGAAAAGAGTGATTTGAGAGCAGTCGAGGGTGGCCCGGGACACTTGGGAATACATGGCCACAATTTCGAAGGAAATTAGGGCAAATACCGACTCCGTGGAGAAGGATTTATCGGAAGAGCTGGAGGTTTCGAAGCTAGTTGGGGAATTTTCTATGCTTGAGCATTGGATTTTGGACCCTGGGTCCACTCAAGCCCACTTGTTGTTGTATGATTGGGTTGTCTCCATGTTTTGTGTAATTAGCCACATTCTTCAGGAATGCAAGCTGAAGAGTTTGGGGGATAATATCCTTGCTCACTTATGGAAGGAGCATCTAATGGATTCATGGCTCATTCACATGAAAATTGATGTCATCACCCACCACTTGGGAATACCATTTCTTCCTCGCTTGAAGGAGAGGGGGACTCCTCCTGTTGGTGTCTCGGTTGGGATGCGTGTGGGTGAGTGGGGAGTTGTTTACCAAGATGTAGATGGCGTGGGAGCCCCAACCGACCCTTAGGAGGATTTCCAGGCTGGCATGTCGTCGAGATTTCAAGTGCAATAATTGGAAGCGTGTCTCTATTTGATCCTTTTGGTTGTAATTAACGTTGATAGTCTGTCATATGCAACATGTCGGTCCTAGTGCTTGGGTAGAAGTCTTATACAGTCATCACATCTATAGTGAATTCGTTAGTCTTAGTGCTCTAATATGGGATGAAAGTTTTGTCTGGCTTAATGCTTCGTATGAGGTCGAGCTATTGGGATGTGGGGAATATCTTTTTGGGATGACATTGTCTGCAATTCTGTGTCGAATGTTGATCCTGAGCTATAATGGCTATCCGATGTAATTTTCTTTTTTCCAAGTAATATATGAAGTTATAGCTTATAAAAAAAACCTTATATTAGAAACCATATCTAGTGTTCTAAACTTCAAAAATATGAGCACCACATCCCACTTCCAGGCCAAATATCCCCTATGGAGGACCAATATGGTGGTTTGGGACCACACACATGGACCATGACCCCCCTAGTAAGATCTCTAAATCCATCTGCATTGTTAAGATTTAGTAAAATATTGTACAAATTCATTATCAAAATTGTAATTTTCCATTGTCAATGTGACACAACTAAAAGTTACTAACATAAACGACTAATTCACATTAATCGTTGCTAGATAGTCATATTTATATTCACGTGACTAAATTAGTCATTTATGTTAGTTATTTTTATTTTAATCACTTGTTATCTAGTCATATATTTTATCCCGTGACTAAATTAGTCGTTTATCTTAGTCTTTTTAGTTGGCTTATTCAAAATTGCTCAATTTTAGTCATTTATCCCTTGAAAAAACAGTGGTGACTAACGTTTTTAGTCGCCTAGTCACTTATCTCTCATTTTGTACTAGTGGTTGTTTCATGAACCAAGATAGGCTTGATATTTTTCCTTTGTGATTTTAATTGGTAGATCATGTGTATGGGTGCACGCGAGCACTTAGTATTCTCATTACCATGCTAGTGGATGTTGGTTCGCTGGGAAACACAAATTCAACGTCTTACCAAATAAATACTTGAAATTATGGATAGTGGCATGTTCTTTTTCTCTCCCATTCAGTTTATTTTTGCAATCAATATAGAATCTACCCCATGGATAGATTTATAAAAATGTTTTGGTAAGCCTCACACGAGTCAAAATGGTAGCTCATTGTATTCAAAACGCCTCGTTTAACAAATAGTATTTTAACATTACATAGTATTGTGGGATTCTAATATTCATTATTTGTCTAGGATATAGCACACCACATTTTATAGGAATTGCTCTCTCTTATTTTGATGTTAAAATTCCATATCTCTATTGCATGAAAAGTCATCGATAAGCCCACAAGTCCTGTCTATGAAGGGTCCAATGGTATAGATGTATAGAATCATTAAGGCCATTGTTTGGCAGCCAAAACAATGGAAGATCAGTTCATATCTACAAAAAGAAATCAAGTTGAATGAAGATCAAGGATAATTCATAACTATCCTGAAAAGGATGAATCCATGAACAATCTTAAAAGAAAATAATATTTATGGATAGATTAATTAATGAATAAACCAATCTAAAAAGAAACTAATTATATTCGTGGAGTTCATAAAGCATTTAAACCTTCTCTAGCATTAAACCTTTGTCCGGTCACAATTTCCCCAAAGATACCAATGTTTCCATACTTGTGGCTCTTTATCTTTTAAATCATAACTAGACATTTGTCCTTACAAATGTTTGAAATCAAAAACATGTCCATGACTTCCATAGTGCACAAGCTTCCATATCGCACAAGCTACCATAGACATGGCCTAGCATGTAGATTACAAAGTTGTAAAGGTGGTTCCATCCAAACCCTTGTGATACCCAGGAAATTGAAAATTGAAAGACATACAAGTTTGGGTTCATGGAATTAAAATAGTCGATCGCTTGGATCAATATGCATAAGCATGGCTCAGTGTAACGAATGCTTGGAAAATCTAAGGACATAATTATGGTAATGATAGCTACAATTGCCAAGATTTACTTGAAGAATTAAATTCATTCGATTAGGTTAGATCTCCAGGCTAATCCAAGAGTGTGATGAAGCACATAACAATAAAAAAAACAATTTTTTTCTTTATCGGAAGCTATTACTGTTCGATTCAAGCTATAATATTTGCAGTTGAACATATCTATCATGCTATGTATTAGAGAAAAAAGAGTTGATTCCCATAGCTCTTTTTAATGCAATTTGATGTCAATTTCTTTGATTAGTTCTCCTTGCTATCTTTTTGAATTGAATTGCACTTGAATAATTATGACCAGATGGTTGCTTGATTTATGCTTTTAGTTTTGTTGATAATTAGCTCCCAACTGCAACTTACTAGCCTTTGCCGATATTGTCTAGAGTGGCCGAATAAGTCAAACATGTATCTGGAGGCTATTGAAGCTTGAGTCTTACATAATTTTATATAATTTCATATAAAAAATTATTTATATTGACCACAGTGTTCTGAAACTCAAGCTTGCATCTACGTTCACTTATAATATTTGTAGAGGGCTGTCCAAACCCGAAACTAAAAATTGGCATATGGAATCCATCAGTGAGGAGCCAAAACCAAACCTTTGAAAAACAAAAGCAACTGCGGATAAACATAAATGCAAAACCAATGCAATGTTCTAATGAGTTATTTGTAATTCTAACCTTTGACAATGCAAATAAATCAAACCCGTTACTCCAAAAATGAGATTGAAACAAAGGAAACAAGCTCAAAGGGATTCTTTCTAGAACACACCATGTATCTGTCCCTTAAGCAGGGACTAATTTGCAACTCAACCTTGTTTATTATTAGTACTATTTTGTATTTTGATGAGGGTTTATTCATGTGGGCATTTCATATGTTATTCTTATTCAATGCTTGCTTGTGTTGTTTTCCTTGTTTTAGATTAGAAAACAATTCTTAAACTTATTAAAGCATCATATAAATTCTTGTTGTGATTTAAAGATTTTCTTTGTGGTATTTACTTTATTTGTATTTAAACGTCACTTATGTAGATAGTGAACCTTATTTGTATTTAAACGTCACTTATGTAGATAGTCAACCTTATTTGTATTTAAATGTCACTTATGTAGATAATCAACCTAAGGTAAACTAGGACATTTTCTAAAAATATTAAGTACAGTGTTTTGTTATTGTCCATATGTGCAAAGTACCAATTCATGAATCCTTTGTAAAGGTTTAGCAAATGGTAATGAATTTCTAATAGGAAATTAATAATAATATATTCAAAATTCCACTATTGATGAATAATTTCTAGAAACCAATTTGTCTTCTTTTTTATAAAAGTAGCAAATTATTTTTGTATTCCCTTTCATAACTTTGATATTAAACACAATAATAAATAAGTACTAAAACATTCCTTCTTTAATCAAAGAGATGTACAAAGGTTAAACTCTTATCTGTTTTTCCTGAAATTGTTTCCAACAAATCAAAGGACAGTTCTGAACCACCCTACCATACAGTTCTGAACCACCCTACCATAGACCAACAAAGACACTTTATTATTTTTGTCCTTCAAGTCACCCCCAAGCAAGGCCATAATCTCACTATGGTTAATCTACTAAGGTATTTTTTCCAGTTAATGTATCAGTCTCAATCAACTAGTTCTAACACGGTCCTTAGTGACCAATAGACACACCTTATGGTTCCACACCTCACACTTTTTTGTGCTCATAAAATTGGGCAACTTGAAAGGCTTATGGTTTATGTTACTATGGCAGTTCAAGAATAACTTTTACTAGTCCTCTAAAGATTCAAAACAGGCAAACCCTTTTCCTCACACCACTTCTAGTTCTTCACTCTATGGCCACAAAGAATTTATTTCCTGAACATGAACTCAAGTCACATGCTCATGCAAATACCCAATCTTTGCGTTTTTGTCTTCCCTCTTGATTCTCTCGATTTCATGGCATGTTGTGGTTGCTTGTAGTTAAGTGTGTCTTCTTTTGTTTTTTCTTACCCAAGGAAAACAAAATGTGCCATATCTTGGTTTATGTTTTTTTTGTATTGTAGAGATTCTATTTTTAGAAAATCTCCTTAAGTGCATTATGAATGAGACACTTCACATCAACTAATAGGGTTTTCGAATGGTTAAATTCCATATTTTTATGTTTATCAACATGTAAAGTATAATTTCCAAGTTTAGGTTTAATATTCCCTAAGTCAACTTACTCCTCTTATAGTGAGACTGTGTAATATCCCTATTGTGCAAAGTTCTCAAATACACCCAATTTCAAATCTAGGGATGATGTACACAATCCGTTTCAAATGCTTCCAAATGTTTTTGAATGGTGCAAGGAGGGACTTGGGAGGGTATATGAAACTTTAATACAATCATTAGACACCCAAACACATACTATAAATATCCATGTTCTGTAGTTTACGAGGAGAGAATATTTGGGACAAAAGTAGTCAATTGGATTGGTGGAAACCCCCCCTAGGTCAGCCATTGTTTTCCCTACCAAACACTATACGTCCTTCCATAATTTTTAATCTGATACTTGGCTCTGTTGGAGGACATCAAGTAAAACATGTGTGTAGCATCATATTATGTTTTACGGTCTAATAGGTATACGAAAGGACATCATCTTCTAGAGTATATAATTTGGGTGAAAATGGTAGACAAGGGGCCTTGAATTTATGTCACAAACTATAGTAATAATTTAGGGGTCTGCATACATTATTTGGGAAATCAATTTAACTCCATATGAAGCTCATAACATAGACAAAAATCTCTTAAATATTTGATATCAAATAGGTACAATCTCATCCCAAAATCACCATGAAAATGCTATGAGGAAAATGGCTCGAATCTCAGTTTTAATTGGGAATATTACATGAAGTACTTGGTATTTCGAGTTGTGGATCTCATGATATATCTATTATAGATTTATGAAGCAACTAGCATGTCCATAAGGTCGAAATAGAAATCCTCCATTAACAAGATGCAACAAGAAGTGCACCACCACACTTTTACATGACATTGAGAGAAAGATAACTGTAGAATGAGAATAGAGAAGAATGAGAGAATAGGAACTCGAACTCATATGGGGGTCGAACCTGAATCAAAACATCTCCATGAAGCTTTGTTGAGAGGTATGAATGGCCTTTCCATAAACCAACTTGGATGGGAATCTTGCACCCTCGAAATTGGTTCTAAGGCAGGGAGGATGAACATCCACCATGCAAGGACAAGTTAAGCTCTCCAAATGTGCCAAATGGTAAATAATCAAAATTTGCTCTACTTCTTCCTCCTCACCTTTTATCAACCTTAAATGGCCTCCATAGATCAAATTTCCTCCAATAGTCTCCTCCCAACTCGAGTTAGGGAAATATTCTCATGAATGACACTAGTCCCTCACTTCCTAGCCTTCCTCTTCCATCAATTCGAATGGGGGAATCTTGGCTGCCATAAATCCCCTTGTGCTCCCTCTTGGAGGATATTTTTATCCCTAACATTTCATATATGTAATATGTCAGCAATCAGGTCTGAACTTGTCATAGGTTTCATAGAATCTTCATCATTGTTGTCATAGATATTTGGGAATCTAGCTCCAAGTGTCACAATTCTTCCATGATGCCTCTTCCTCTTCCATGGGAGTTACTCTTCCACTCCAATTCGACCTTCTTTATATTCATGCCATGAATAATTCCTCTTCAACTCCTCCAAGAACATTATACTCAACCTTGGATTCGAATGGGTGAGATAATGATGCCATGTGGAATGGAGAATCTATCCTTGTGTGGGTCACACACCACCTATGCACCCTCATGACCAAATGCCACCTTATTTATCTATTATTATTATTTATTGGGCCCTTTTAATGTGTATTTTCCAATCTAAGGTTCATTTTGGGTCTTATAGCTCCCTTATTCCAATTCTAAATGTTTCCACCCCAACCTAGGGAACTAGTAGATTGGTGGAGATTTTTCCTTCATGTATTTTATTTGGATGGGGACATTACAATCCTCCCCACCCAAGATTGCTAGTCCCCAAGCAATTCCAAATTGGGATGCTGCAAAAACATTTCCTCTCATTTCTTACTGTAAATCAAAATATCATAAAAAAAAACAAACTTACAGATCTACTTGCAAAATATTTTTTTCATGCATGATTGGAAGGTTGTTGGAGCATTAGTCAAACCAAAAGGCATGACAAGAAATTCGAAATGACCATAGTGACATCTGAAAACATTTTTCTGCACATCGTCCTCCTTCATTCGAATATGATGGTAACCATATCTAAGATCAATTTTGGAAAATAAATTTTCTCCAAATAGCTCATCCATGAGCTCATCTATCTGAGGGATGGGATATCTATTCTTTATTGTCTTTTTGTTTAAGGCTCTAAATAAATGCACATCCTTAAGGTTCCATCCTTTTTCTTCACCAACACAATTGAAGAAGCATAGGGACTCGAACTTGGTCCGATGAGCCCCAATTCCAAAAGTTCTTTAATAGCCTTCTCAATCTCATCTTTGAACCTTTTTGTGTGTCTATATGGGGGTATTTGGATGGGTGAATTACCTACCTCCAAAACAATGGTATGTTCAACTCCTCTATCAGGTGGACTTCCAGGGGGGAGGTCTCCAAAAACCCTCTCATACTTGTGTAATAGCTGCCTTATCTCCCTTGGATGTCCTGCAACTTTTATGCTTGGTTTGGGGGAAGTGATTAAACATTATGCATCTCATTCAATGTCCCCATGACTCAATATGGATCTCATATTGTGGGAAGACACTATTTGGTTAGGATAGGTGTGCATTCCTCTCACTAAAATTTGTTTTCCTTCCAAATTTTTGAACTTCATTTCAGGTATTTGGTAATTCACTGTATGTTCTCCTATAGAGTACAACCATTGTACTCCCAAAACCAAAAATTTTGTATTAGCAACATTCACCACATAGAAGTTATCAGTAAAGGTGTAATTTCCTATGGTAAGTTGTAGCTTTGGGATCCGTGTGTTACAATCCATAGAATGGTTACCTGGAATGATGACTATGAACCCTTCAAATGCATCAGTACGCAAATTTATCCTCTCCACCAAGGTTGCATCAATGAATTTATGAGTTGATCCTCCATCTTCCAATACTAAAACCTTCTTCCCTTGTACCACTCCCTTGCATCGGAGGGTGTGAAAACGAGGTACTCTTGATATTACTTTTAGCTTCCCTGTTTCAGGTGATGGATGATATTCTTCTACCGTGTGATATCCCTCTTCTTGGGATGAATGTTGTGCTTCTTCCTCCATGTCCTCTTCATTATCAGAAAATACTTCAATGAAGTGTGCTTTCCCCTTAGCATATTTATTCCCTGGAAACCATGGTTGATGACATGTGAAACATAGTTTCTTTCTTTTGAGTTCTTCCTTGCTTGGTCCCTCTTTCTTGTGCCTCCCAAATGAATCTTTTTTCCATGGTCTCTTTTCATCTCTAAACTTGGAAGGAAATTGGGCTTCAGAGGATACTTTGTCTTGGGTATCACATTTTGCATATCTCTTGCCAAGTTCATGGCATCTTTCAATGAAATAGGCTTGTGAGATTTAACCAAACCTTTCAAAGGTTCATCCAATCCTTCAGTAAAGATCAATACCAATAGAACCATAGAGATATCAGAAACCATAACTGACATTTTTTGGAATTCCAACATGTACTCCTCAAGGGTTCCAGTTTGCTTCAACCGTGTTAGTTCCTTGAAAGGAATTTCAGGGTCTCTTTGATCAAATATTTCCACTAACCTGTTAACAAACTATTCATATGATGTGATATAATCATGTCCCAAGGTTTTAATTCCATGGAACCACCAATCATTTGCTTCTCTCTCAAGATGCAGAATAGCCATTTTTAAAGCATCCTCTTCAACCATTGGATTTAGCTGAAAATATACATCTAAATTTTGTACCCAAGTATTTGCAGAAATTTGGGGTGATACGTCAAAGGTGGGAAGGGACACTTTGCCTATGGTAGACTTCAATTATTTATTTTGGAAATGGGTTATGTTACCTCCTCTCATTTTGAGCTTGTTTGAGACAGTAAATAATTGGTCAAACGGTAAGGTCCTCCTACAATATTCACTTAACTGTTTCCATTCTGCTAGAAATTCTTTCATTCCATATTGAGTGTTAGGATCCTCTTTGGATTCAACAAACTTGATTGTGGTGGCTCTTATTGATCCCTAGAATTCATTAGGTTGGTTGTGAGGCTCGGTTCTTGAGAAAATGTATTCACCGACTGTCTTTTTTTCCTCGAAATGAGAACTACTACTACCTCGTGTTTCCAATTTGACTAGCCATCAATTCAAACCCTTGCATTATCTACATTTTCATGTACTCAAAAAATGGTTTCATGAATTTCCTAAACTCCTCTTTCTCCTCCATCTCTGAGGTTCCTTTTTAATCCTTAGCCATAGTTTCAGCAGAATGCACCTCTTCTCCTGCTTCTTCCTCTTCACCAAATGTACTTTCAGTTTCAGTTTATAGGGGTGGTTGATGAATTATTGACCTCATAAATGGTCACCCAAATCAGGTTCAAGGACCATGCTCTGATACCACTGCAATATCCCTATTGTGCAAAGTTCTCAAATACACCCAATTTCGAATCTAGGGATGATGTACATAATATATTCCAAATGCTTCCAATTTTTTTTGAATGGTGCAAGGAGGGACTTGGGAAAGTATAGGACACTTTAATACAATCATTAGACACCCAAACTCCTGCTATAAACATCCATGGTTTTCAATTTACAATGAGAGAATATTTGGGACAAAACTAGTCAATTGGATTGGTGGAAATCCCCCCTAGGTCAGCCAATGTTTGATCTCCCAAACACTATACGAACTTACCTAATTTTTAATATGATACTTGGATCTGTTAGAGGACATAAAGGAAAACATGTGTGCAACATCATATCAGGTTTTAGGGTTGAATAGGTATCCCAAAGGACATCAGCTTCTAGAGTATATAATTTGGGTGAAAATGGTAGACAAGGGGCCTTGAATTTATGTCACAAACTATAATAAGACTTTACGAGTCTGCATACATTATTTGGGACATAAATTTAACTCCATATTCATCTCATAACATGGACAAAAATCTCATAAATATCTGATATCAAATAGGTACAATCTCATCCCAAAATCACCATGAAAATGCTACGAGGAAAATGGCTCAAATCTCAATTTTAATTGGGAATATTACATGAAGTACTTGGTATTTCGAGTTGTGGCTCTCATGATATATCTATTACAGATTTATGAAGCAAATAACATATCCACAAGGTCAAAATAGAAATTCTCCATTAACTATATGCAACAAGAAGTGCGCCACCACACTTTTACATGACATTGAGAGAAAGATGGTAGAATGAGAATAGAGGAGAATGAGAGAATAGGAACTCGAAATCAGATGGGGGTTGAACCTGCATCAAAAAATATCCATGAAGCTCTGTTGAGAGGTCTGAATGGCCTCTCCATCAACCAACTTGGATGGGAATATTGCACCCTCGAAATTGGTTCTAAGGCAGGGGGGATGAACATCCACTGTGCAAGGAAAAGCTAAGCTCTTCAAATGTGCCAAATGAGAAATGATCAAAAATTTCTCTCCTTCTTCCTCCTCACCTTTTATTGACCTTCAATGGAATCCATAGCTCTAATTTCATCCAAGAGTCTCCTCCAAACTCGAGTTAGGGAAATATTCTCATGAATGACACTTGTCCCTCACTTCCTAGCCTTCCTCTTCCATCAACTCGAATAGGGGAATCTTGGCTTCCATAACTCCCCTTGTGTTCCCTCTTGGAGGCTATTTTTATCCCTGAAATGTCATATATGTCATATGTCAGCAATCAGATCTAAACCTGTCATAGGTGTCATACAATCTGCATCATTGTTGTCATAGAGATTTGGGAATCTAGCTCCAATTGCCACAATTCTTCCATGATGCCTCTTCCTCTTCCATGGGAGTTACTCTTCCACTCCAATTCAACCTTCCTAGATTCATGCCATGAATAATGCCTCTCCAAATCCTACAAGAACGTTATAGTCACCTTGGATTCGAATGAGTGATAGAATGATGCCATGTGGAATGGAGAATCTAGCCTTGTGTGGGTCCCACACCACCTATGCTCCCTCATGACCAAATGCCACCTTATTTATCCATTATTATTATTTATCGGGCCCCTTTAATGTGTATTTTTCAATGTAAGTTTCATTTGAGGTCTTATAACTCCCTTATTCCAAGTCTAAATGTTTCCACCCCAACCTAGGGAACTAGTAGATTGGTGGAGATTTTTCCTTCATGTATTTTGATTGGATGGGGACATTACAGACTATGGCCTCTCTTACCTTCAATTCTGCCCATCTAATTTATGTGGAGGATAATAAAAGAAATATACTTATATTTACACCATAATTACTATCAATGGTATTTAATTTTTCAATACTTTATACAAACTTTCAATATAATGTAAATTCAAAATTAAGTAATCAACTTAGGGGAGTAAAATATTTGGATGTTACATATATGCTGCATCTGAAGCTTGAACTCAGTAGCTTCTAGTCATCATACATAGAATTTCATGGAACATAGGCTTCCAAAACATTTACTCTACCTAGATCATCCTTGATAACTCATTCAAATTTGACCTATTGGGCGGGTCGGTTCTTCTATCATTTTCATTCATAACTAGTTAGCGCTATCATGATCGTTGTTTCCTAATATAGTAGGCACAATACATCTCACTTGTCATCCAAGTGTTTCAGAAAGCTTTGGAGTCTAGGCTTGGTGTGGCTATTGGTCATCCCCTTTGCAGAGCCATTTTGGGGATTATTATCAACCAGCATAGATCCATCCTAACTCCAGATCTATATGCACCTATAAGGATCAAATCCCTTGAGGTGATGACTTTTTTTAGAGTGGAAAAACTTGAGGAAAATTCTGCACCTCGAGGGATTTGATCCCTATTGACCCATGATAGATCCAGAGTTAAGATGGATCTATGTTATTGATCAACTATATTATATGAAATCATAAAAGATAAATTCCACCACGATTATAAAAAACAAGTAAAATGCAAAGAGGTGAAGATATACAAATTCCATAATATCCATAGCAAGTAATTAATTGAACATAGTCAAACGTACACTGGTTGAAAGCAATATCAATTAGTAAATTAGATAATATATGGCATCCCACATGTAGAACAAGAAGTATCCAAGTTTGATTAATTTTTTTAGTTTTAATTGGAACACATACACACGCACACATATAATGAAACTAAAAAAAATAATGAAACTTGTAATATATATGTGTGTGTGTGTGTGTGTGTGTTTTGAACTTTAGGTTATGGCCGACATTGTGATTTCATTTTTAGTTAATATTTTATTATTATTATTATTTATTAAAGTGCAAGCTCCATGTTGAGCACAAAATTATACTTCTCTGCCATATTGGGCTATAGAAAGTGCCTCTCGATTCTACCATTGCATAAATAGGTCCCAATGTTTAGTTAGCATTGCTTTTGAATCTCTAAAGTGTACATTGTCTTACAATGATCCATGAAAGAGAATATTTGTATTTAAGTAGATTTCCTTCTATTAGATGTTAAAGATGGAGCTTAGTCACTAGCCATTGTTCCAGAGTTTATTGGTTTAATACCAACATAAATGCATCTTAAACTTGGATTTATCAAGATCAAATTTATGAAGATGTAAATTTTTTTATCATTTACTTGCATGTCATGTATTAATTCCTTCATATTAAATAATAAAACTTTACACTTGAATCTCTCTGAGTGATAGATAAATATAGGTTTAAAATATATCTATGTCAATTTTAAATTTTGTAATCTTTTATGTAAAATCTAAAATTAAAATTAAACATACATAAGTTATGCTTTATTTAATTTTATTTTGTTGTCCTGGGAAACTTTTCTTTCTTTTGAATGTCTAAAAGGTACATTTCCTTACCATGCTTGATTATCATTGCTTTTGAATCTATAAAACCTACATGGCCTTACAATCCAAATTTGTTACGATGCAAAGCTAATGTTTTAGCTTGTTTCTTGCTTTTGAATATCTAAAACGTACACTACCTTACAATGTTGGGTTATCATTGTTTGGAATCTCCAAAATGTACACCACCTTACAATGTTCTTTGAAAGAAAATGTTTGAAAGATAAGTACCTTGCAGCATAGTATTATGGTAAAGATCACCTCATATTTTTTTCTTTTTTGGGGGGGGTATTATGGTATTTCAGTATTTCCCCGGCATTTATGTGGTCTTGTGGCATATGTTTTTTGGCCAGTGCTGTTTGGCTTTTGTCATGCCTATTATTTGATAACAGGATCAGCTTGTTGTGTACTCTTGGGACTATTATTGCTCTGTTTTGAGCATGGTTTGTATTAATCTATCTTTGAAGATATGGTTTAATTTGCTCTGATTTGGATATTATCGGGAAGGCTAGTTGTAACCTTAGTCAATGTATTCAGACTATACTATTTACCTCTTATTAATAGTATGCTATTTTTCTCTTCTAAAAAACGAATTCTGCCAAATCAAGTCAATTAATATGTAAATTCAAAATTTTGTTTTGTCTTTATGCTTATTTCGATTATCGATAAGGGTGAAGTCAATGAAACTAATTAATGAGATTCACAGAAATACCAGGGTCTTATTTAGAAAAAGCTTTTCTCGTTTCTCACGTGCATGAAATTCACAAAAGTAAATATTGGTGGACTAATAGTGCTTGGGCACTGATAATTTTCATCAATCTGCTCGAACTAACCTGGGCGTGAAGATTCTACCCCTAAGTGAAGATAAGAACAACACCCCACATTTTGGCCCTACCTCGTGTAATCTTCCCTCCCTATTAGCATTGGGGAAAAGCCTACGTCTTCTGTTGTTGGGCCTAGAACTGCTATTGGAACTGTTTATTGTGTTGGTAGCTCTATCTCTTTTTCTCTTAATGGTTGGTGTAAGTTTTTATTAATAACCAATGCACTTGAGTGGTTATTTACATTGGTTTGGGAGGCACTTGTTTTAACTTTTTGTGCAGTTGTTGTAGGGTATTTCAACTAGTTTATAAAGAAACGGTTTATTGTGTTGATGTATTTGTAACTTCGGAATGTATTTCATATATGTATATTGTATTCCTATAGAGATGTTATTATTCCTCTATACGGAAGTGTGTGTATTCATATAGAGATGTTATTATTCCTCTATACGAAAGTGTCGTCATTTATATTGTAAGTGTCGTAACTTATACCTGATGGGTTATTAGACCACCTTGATGGGGTCGGCCCTGTATAAGTCATGTGGGTTAAAGGGTTATTAGACCACCCTATTGGGGGTCGTCCCTGTCAGAATTATGATATGTGGTTAAGTTGAGGCTGACCTAGTAAAGGTTATTAGGCAAGTCAAGTCATGTATAAATAGAGTGTGGGAGGCACTCTATTTGATCATTCACTTACTCACACTTACACTCATTGGAGAGTGGCGCACTAGTGGAGGAGGAGAAGCTGCTACTAGGAGTATATCTCTTACGCTTGGGTTGTATCATTGCTCTATCTATCTCTGAGGAAGTTGTGGGGTTTTTCACCTTCTTGGTTTTCCCCAGTGAAACTCTGTGTGTCTATTGTCTCTTGTGTGCTTGCATTATTATGTCCATGATTGATATGTTGTAGATATGTTGTATATGTTGTTCTTTCAGTTAAGATCCTAGATCAGATTGAAGTAAATTCTAAAAAACTAACATGGTATCAGAGCTATCCTGAAAGAAGGCATGGTATGGCACTTGTTGCACTTGCAAAGCTAGGGCTTGATATAGCAAAAACCAGTCATCGTAGCACTTTCTCTATAAATTCATTTCGGAAAGGTTTCAGGATCGGAAAATATTACAGGGCGAAGATAAGATCCCCATGTACCTTGTGTCCAAAGGAGAACCTCTAATTCGTTGTACTTTCATATTTATGATCTATATAATAAAGGGTTTCTACCTCTTCCAGATCTGAGTCATAAATAGGTGACCTAGGAAAAAAGGTCACAACTTGGGCTCGGAAGCTCCAAATGAAATTTCATAAAAAGTGGAAGGCAGGGAACGGACTGTGCTTTCACAAGTACGATTTTCAAAGGCCGATATTGAACCAGTGACACGTGGTACTCCGTACAAGTTCGCTTTCCTGTTTGATCCCATAAACAGATCACATTGCGACACTTGACATAACTCTCTCTCAGAGAATCCATTCAAGATCAGACCTGTGGGGTTGCAAAGATAACAGGTCAGGCTACCACAGGAAGATTTTCAGACCTTGTAGATCTGAAATTTCAGGGTTACACCAAAAACAATCAGGTGCATATTTCTGTGAAAATAGAATTGGATTTTGAGCACCTTCATTCATGGCTCCGAGAATTTAGGGTTTCTGAGAGTGTTGGAATTTTTGTATCGGAGACCACGGCTGGATGCTCCTCATCAAAATCGAAATTTACAAATCAAGATCGAATTTTTTGGTTGGGCATAAGGCCAGGCTTGATCAAACCCTAGTTCGAGACTTTGATCGGAAAAGTGAAAAATTAGGGCTTCTGCAAAAATGGGAATTTTTTAAATCTGTGACCATAGCTAGAAGCTCCTTGGAAAAATCCAAGTTTAGAGCTTTGGATCAAACTATTTGGTTGAGTGAAGCTCCAAGATTTATCAAACCCTAGTTCAGGATCCTGTCCAGAAGATCCGGAAGTTTCAAAGGCAATTTTGAGGGGTGAAACTTTACAGTTTTCAAATTCTGAGTATACCAGCTTGATCAACTCATCAAGGCACATCTTTCTATCCTTTCATAGGTTTGAAATTCAAAGTTTGAATTTTTAGGGTTTCTCTCACAAACCCTAATCCAGCTCCATATCCAGTTTCTGCAAATCAAGTGGATTGGGTTAATCCTAGAAAATAATGGATTAGTCACCTGCATAAGTGAAGAAGTTCCAGTTTCAGAGGGAGATGAGGCCAAGGCCTTACGTAAGAAGATTACCAGCAATCTCAACAGGTATGTTTCGAGATCTGTTCATGACTAAGTTTATGGTATGTTTGTCTTCATTAAGTTTAGTACAATCTTGATTAACTTTAGACTTGTCGTATCACCTTAATAAAATTATGCAGAGATTCATTGATTAGGGTTTTGACACTTATGATTGTAATAATGCATTGTATGAGGTTGATGTTGTCCGCTAACATGAAAGGTACATCAAGAAAGACAAATCATGTTCTAGTTCAAGAACATATGACCATGTTGACATGAAGACAAAGATTCATCCATTGTCATGAATCACATAGAAGATCTACTTACGAGGTATGTATAACTTGGTTCTATAATGATTAACCTATGAGATATGCAGGTTACTAGCACAAGTCATTGAAGAGAACAAGAAGACATTGCTAGACATAACTAGCAAATATGATAACCAGGTATGTTTTTTCCTATATCAAGTTAGAATCCTACCTTGTGTTAGGATCCTATACTGTTGTATGGTTGATAATGATTATTCATGAAGTTAGAAATGTAAGTAATCAAGGGTTTATGCATATTATGTCTCTTACCTTGATTGATGATATGACTAACCAGAAAAGTCCTTTGGTCAAATAAGAATATGCATGATTAAAAGAAGTATTCCCTAAAACCTTGAATACTAATGTTTATTATCTGTGTTTGAAATGATCATGACTATACATGTTTAAGATTATTGTGTTTTGATAGTATTGAGATTATACTAATGAATGTATGTATGAGACCTCGAGGATAACACAATGATGATACTAGTAAGTATGCATACGTGATCAAGGATGGATATAAGTTCAAGGACAGTTAATCGAGGAAGCAAAGATCAAGAGGGAGCACACTCCAGTAGTTCCTGCAAGGAAGCAAATATTGAGAGGGAGTCCACCCTACAAACCAAACAAAAATAAGTATTTGAATTGTCATTTCTTGCATATTTGTTTGTTTAAATAATATTGTTCAATGATGCATATGCTTATGTTCCTATACTTAGGGTGTGTATTATGCATATTAGAATAATTGCATTAATGAACAGTATACTACTAATATGCATGTGATGGGTAAGTGGCCTATGGCACTATACAGCATTCCATTGCTACTTATCTAGAATGAAACCTCTTTGCTGACATGTTGGGAGTTGTGCACACTCTTAACAATGTTCTGGTACAGATTGGAAGGCATCTAGAAAGTTACGGGATATGGATAAATGTTTTATTGAAAGCATTGCCTAAAATAATTGTATGACTGTATGACATATTTCTTTGTGTAAGAATTTGTTCTGAAAACTATGAGATGTTTCTAATTATGCAATTTAACTTGCTTTGTAGGAAAGATTGTATACCATCACCTACAAAAGAAGGACTACAACATTTGTTCAACAACAAAGTTATCTATTGAAGATATTGAAGTTCCCAGGATTCGGGAAGAATGCCATGATCAAGGAGTACCAGTCGATCATAAAGAATGATGTTTGGGATGCAGTCCCAAGACCTGAAGGGAAGTCTGCTGTGACTTCCAAATGGATCTATAAGATCAAGCATGTTGCAGATGGTAGCATGGAGAAATACAAAGTGAGGTTTGTAGCTCGTGGCTTCTCCCAGAAAGAGGGATTGACTATGAAGAGACTTTTGCACCTATAGCCAGGTACACTTCCATCAGATCAGTACTTGCTATGGCTGCAGTGATGAAATGGAAGATACACCAGATGGATGTCAAGATAGCTTTCTTGAATGGTGTAGTCGAAGAGGAAGTATATGTGGAGCAGCCACTTGGGTTTGAGACACATGACCGAGAGTTACATGTGTAAGCCCTATATGGTTTGAAACAAGCACCCAGGACCTGGTATGGCAGGATAGATGGCTTCCTATCCAGTTTGGGCTTTACCAAGAGTAAAGCAGATTCCAACCTTTACTACAAGGTTGAGGAAGGAAATCCAGTGATACTACTACTGTATTTGGATGACCTGTTTGGTACAAGTGAGGATAGATTGATTGCCGATACGAAGAGGAAGCTTGTTGCTGAGTTCTAGATAAAGGACTTGGGTATGATGCACTACTTTCTAGATATGGAGGTGTGGCAAAGCATAGATGGAATCTTCCTTGGAAAAGGGAAGCATGTAGTAGAGATCCTGAAGAGGTTCGGGATGATGGACTGCAAGGCCATGGACACACCTATGGCATCGAACCTGAAGCTTCTGTGTGATGCTTCATCTGATCCGGTTGATGCAACGATGTATCATTAGATGATTGGGTCCTTGATGTACCTAACGAATACGAGACCAGATATCTGCTTTGCGGTGAACAACTTGAGCCAGTACTTGACAGATCCGGGACATGTTCACCTGATAGCTGCAGAGCATATTCTGAGGTACCTGAAGGGTACAGTTGATTATGGGCTCAAGTATGAGGCGAATCAAAAGTTTAACCTAGAGGGTTATGTTGATTTGGATTGGGCAGGCAGTGCCATTGATCGGAAGAGCATTTCGGGGTGCTGCTTCAGTATGGGATCTGGTATGATCTCTTGGTTTAGCAGGAAGCAGTCCTATGTGGCACTGAGTACAACCAAAGCAGAGTATGTTATAGCTTGTTCGGCTAGTTGTGAGGCAGTATGGATTAGGAAGCTACTGTATGATTTGTTTGATCTCCAGTTGAGTGCTACTTGTATATATTGCGACAACCAGAGTTGTGTGAAGTTGTCGAAGAACCCGGTGTTCCATGACAAGTCGAAGCACATTTAGATCAAGTTCCACTATATCAGGGTTATGGTGCAGAGAGGAGCAGTGAAGCTCCTGTATGTTGCGACCGATGAGCAGATAGATGATGTGTTGACCAAGCCATTGGCCAGAGTGAAGTTTGAGTACTTCAGAGAGAGACTTGGTGTACTTCAGATCGAGATTCCTTCCAAGGGGAAGTGATGAGTCTGGAGACACAGATGCACATGAGCCCTTCTCACATGGTGATAGATGTGTTCTCCCATGGTGAGATGTAAGTGCTGGAGCCATTCTCAAATAGTGACAAATGTGTTCTCCTATGTGGAGATATAACGGCTGAATCCATTTTCAGATAGTGATAGATGTGTTCTCCTATGCTGAAATGTAAGGGCTGGGCCATTTTCACATGGTGATAGATGTGTTCTCCCATGGTGAAATGTAAGGGCTGGGGCCATTATCACATGGTGATAGATGTGTTCTCCCATGGTGAGATGTAAGGTCCAAGTGAGCCTTTTCGACATGGTGACAGATGTGTTCTCCCATGGTCGTGATATAAGTGTTGTGCCTTTCCAACATGATGGTAGGTAGGTCCTCCCATGGTGACATGGTGGTAGGTAAGTCCTCTCATGGTCGTGATGTAAGTGTTGAGCCTTCTCCGAATGGCGATAGATGTGTTCTCCCATGTAGGTGGTGTAAGTGTTGTGTGATGTGCATCTGGGTTGTGCTCCGTGGGACTATGAGGTGATCTGAAGACGATGATGTGACAATAGGGTACACGGGTTTTGCAGAGGCATGTAATCAGTCCTGAGATGCTCTTGCAGGTTTTGCAGAGGCAGTGTAATTAGTCTTGGGAGATCTTGCAAGTTTTGCAGAGGCAGTCTAATCAGTCCTAAGGTGTACCTACTTGATGGCTTGCTTGCTGATATGACATGATCAATATGATCATGAGTATCAGGATGATACTTTGTGACAATGGACAGGTTGTGTAGTGGCATGTAAAAGGTCCTGGGAGATTCGATAGGTTGAGCTATGTGCTCGTAATCAGTCCTAGGATGCTCTTTCGAGGTTTTGTTGACTCATGTAATAAATCTTGAGAATTCCACAGTATGGCCAGTGATGATGAAAACCTACAGGTGGTGGACCTACATCTAGCTGAAAAAGGGTTGGCTCTGTAGAAATTCCTATGACGAGTAGATTGGAGATTGATTGAGATAGCAGCAGCAGTGACGATGACGATGATTCGATGACAATGATCCAGTGACGATGATCTAGAGAAGAAGACTTGTGCTAGCAGATCTGTGTTGAGAAATACCTTCCTAGTTAAGAGGGAGTGTTGATGTATTTGTAACTTCGGAATATATTTCATATATGTATATTGTATTCCTATAGAGATGTTATTATTCCTTTATACGGAAGTGTCGTCATTTATATTGTAAGTGTCGTAACTTATACTTGATGGGTTATTAGACCACCTTGATGGGGTCGGCCCTGTATAAGTCATGTGGGTTAAAGGGTTATTAGACCACCCTATTGGGGGTCGGCCCTGTCAGCATTATGATATGTGGTTAAGTTGAGGCTGACCTAGTAAAGGTTATTAGGCAAGTTAAGTCATGTATAAATAGAGTGCGGGAGGCACTCTATTTGATCATTCACTTATTCACTCTCACACTCATTGGAGAGTGGCGCACTAGTGGAGGAGGAGAAGCTGTTGCTAGGAGTATATCTATTATGCTTGGGTTGTATCATTGCTCTATCTATCTCTGAGGAAGTTGTGGGGTTTTTCACCTTCTTGGTTTTCCCCAGTGAAACTCTGTGTGTCTATTGTCTCTTGTGTGCTTGCATTATTATTTCCGTGATTGATATGTTGTACATGTTGTTCTCTCAGTTAAGATCCTAGATCAGATTGAAGTAAATTCTGAAAAACTAACATATTGTGTTGGTGGCTCTATCTCTTTTGCTCTTAATGGTTGGTGTAAGTTTTTATTAATAACCGATGCACTTGAGTGGTTGTTTACACTGGTTTGGGAGGCACATGTTTTAATTGCTTGTGCAGTTACTATAGGGTATTTCTACTAGTTTATAAAGTATATCAAGGAATTTTTTCAAATCAAATATTTGTACCTTGAATTGTTTCCATATCGTACCAAATTTGAATTGGAACTTGGTAACCATGACTTGCAGTACTTCAAAGGCAAGTCCTAGGTGCTGATTTTTCACCTCGGAAAAATTGCAATGTTAACCAACAAATTGGAAATCGTGCAGTTTAGAAAAAATCGCGCCACGACCCAAAACATCACCCGAGTGTCAGGGGGCACACTTTAAGTGGCGTTTTTGTTTTTTTTCCCTCATTTGACTTTGCAACTGTGGGGGAATGAGAGGGAGAGTGCCAGCAAACATCAACAAGGAGATCTAGAGGATCAAACCACTAATTTCATCACCATTAAAATATTTTTTATTGGTGGAAAATCAATTTGCAAGCTCTCAATGGTGTTGGTCATAAAAAATCCAAGGTATGTAGTCAAATCCCATTTTTATGCATTTTTTTTCATAGATTGTTGTAGGGGTTCCAAAGCCCATCATTTTTTTCCTCTTATCAACATTTTTTGTGGCAAAGAAAGTAGATTGAGGAACTATTTTTTCCTTTAACAACCCTCTTAACTTCATCTTTGGTTAGATTTTGTTGGGGTTTTCAAAAATATTTTTTTCTTGCCTCTTGTCATAATTTTCCAATGAATTTCCATGGATAGAAAAATAATTTAGATAGTTGTTTTTCCTTTAACAGCAAACTGAATTTGTTTTTTTAATTATTTTGAATGTTAGTATTTTTCCATTTTCTAGCCCCAGATTGAAGTTGAAGGTTTGATATTGCACTTCCAAAATTCCAATGTGGCAGTATGGTGAGCCCGAGGATGGGACAAACCGACAAAGGTTGTCTTGTAAACTATGTGGCCAAGCTATAACAGGGGGTATTAGCCGGTTGAAATACCACCTAGCTAAAATTATGGGCCATGATGTTTTAATTTGCACTGAATCAACCCCATAAATTATGAGGATGGTCCATGATTCCATTTATGAGAAGGATTCAAAGAAGGAGGTGGCAGCTGTTAATAGAGCCGAAATTGCTTCGGGTGGAGTGGCTAGATCCACCGGCACTAACAGATTTGTGAGTGGGACGTAGGGTAGTGAGAGGGACTCCACAAATGTTGATTCACCTTCCATGAGGGCCTCACCTTTCTTTGTTCCAAGGACCAGAGATGGGGCTTAACCTTCCATTCGATCAATGCTTAAAAAAGGGAGAAGGAAGAAGCGGACAGGCTTATGGGGAGGATGATATTTTGGAGCGATTTACCTTTGAGCATCACAAATACCAATCCATTTTTCCAGCCTATGTGTGATGCTATCATTGTTGTTGGTCCAGGTTATAGGGCCCCTGCCTATGAGGAGTTGCGGGAACCAATTGTGCAAGCATAAAAGAATGACATCAATGCTAGATTGGAAGAGTTAAAGAAGTCATGGGAATCTACTGGATGCACAGTGATGTCCGATGGTTGGATAGATACAAAGGGTAGGACTCTTATAAACTTCTTGGTACATTGCCCTAGGGGCACCATATTTATTAAATCATTGATGCCTCAGCCCATGTTAAAGATGCAACATTATTGTGTGAGTTGTTGGATGCCTTCATCAAAGAGATTGGTTTGGAACATGTTGTCCAAATCATAATAGATAACGTAGCTAATTATGTGGTTCTGGCATGATGCTAATGGAGAGGCATCCCTCCTTGTTTTGGACTCCATGTGCGGCCCATTGCTTCGATTTGATGCTTGAGCATATGGGAAAAATACCCTTCATCAAGGAGGTTGTTGATCAGGCTAGGAGCATCACGAAATTCATATATAACCATGCATTTGTCCTTAGCCTCATGAGGAGATTAAAAAAAAACAGGGAATTGTTGCGTCCTACAATCACACGTTTTTCCAGTATCTTCATCTCTCTTCAGTCTATTCTCCAATGTAAGTTTGAGTTGAAGCAGATGTTTGTTTGTGAGGAGTGGCATGACTGCACATTCAACAGAAGACAAGATGGGACAACCATTGCTAAACTACTGTACACCGATTCCTTTTGGGATGGCATGCTAGAAGTGTGCAAAATTAGTGAACCTTTGGTAAAGATTCTTCACTTGGTAGATGGAGAGAAGCCCACAATGGGCTACTTGTATGAGGCCATGGATAGGGCCAAAGAGACTATTCGATCTTATTATGTGGGCAAGGGCACCCCCGTACATACTAGATACATGATGATTTGGTATTTGATTGATAGTCGATGGACAGGGATGCTCCATCGGGCCATTCATGCAGCAACCCTTTTCCTTCAACCCCTCCTATGCTTACTCGTCCAACTTTGATTTTGATGGTGAGGTGATGGAAGGGCTCTTGACATGTCTTGTGAGGTTGGTACCTGATGCTGATACTCGTAGGACTATTAGTGTGGAGATGGAGATGTATCAAGATGCTAGTGGACTATTTGGCTTCGCTGATGTTGTTGCCAACATGACCACTTTTATGCCGCGTAAGCCACTATAATTTAAACTTTAAAGTTGAATTGTTAATTATGTGTTTTATAATTTATTTGAAAGATGGATTATGTTTTGATGAAAATAAATTTACATATTTTTTTCTTATTTTTAATTGTTATAGATGTTAGGTGGCAAAATTATGGTGCAAGAGCACCAAATTTACGGAAATTTTCCATTCGTGTCCTTTGCCAAACATGTAGCGCTTCAGGATGTGAGTGCAATTGGAGTGTGTTTGAAAAGATACACTCAAAAAAGCGCAACAGGTTAGACTTGGAACTTCAACTAATTGATTACAAGTATTACAATTTATTCCTAATTTCATATTGCCCTTTGATATGTTTATGACCCTCAAGAATCAAGACTCATTAAATTTATTTATGGACCTCTTACAGGTTGGAGTTTCCACGGCTCAATGATTTGGTAAATGTCCACTACAATATTCGACTGTGGATGAAGCAGTTGGATAAGGTGCCTGATGTGGAAGCCATTTCCTCAGACAATATTAGCATATTGTCTGAGTGGAGGGCGGCGAGTCTGAGGCCCCTATTATGCCTGAGGCACCTACATGGTTGGAGGAGGAGCAGCAGCAGGAAGAGGGGGAAGGGGAGGTGCATGTAGAGTCGGGTGATGACTACCTTGACATCATCGAGGATGATGTGCCAACATCAGCACCAGTGCCAACTTCTACACAGGATGATACATCTACACCATCTAGTTGGCATCAGAAAATTGATGCCAATGTAGGGCCTTCTAATGGCAAACGAGCCATTACCTTTTCCCGTAAAAGGGGAAGAGGCCATTGATAGCTAGCTGCTAGATAGCCTAGATTTCTCATTCTATATGACTCATGATGATGAGATATATTTATATATTTGATGTCATTTTGTATTAACTATCCACTTTTGAGTCCTTTATTGGACAACTATGAGGTTTTGGGATTTAGTATTGACTTTGATGTATCATTTTGATTTGGCATCTACTGCATCATATATATCGGTGTTTTTCCTATATTTATGTGGCAATGTGGTTATTTGATGTTGTTGTTGGTTTATATGTTTAAAAATTTGAAAAAAATGAATTTATTTTGTATTTTCAATTACTGTCGCGGTTTGCCAATTTTTGCCGATTTTTTCCCCGATGTTGCCGAGAAATTGTATTCGGAACCCCTACCGATTTTTTGCCATTGCCGGTGTTTTCAACAATGGATCCAATGTTTTAATTTTGCATTAATCATGCATTGTGATGAACCTGCAATAATTAATTAATGCAAATACATGAGATATCAGAAATAATAGACTCATAATCGCTTTTATATTGATCACGGGCCACTTCGAGGGGGCAACCTCCTTTGAGCAATCTCAATACAATTAACTTCACGGTGCCTTCATAGGCCTCAACACACACTTATATACTAAGTCTAGGCACCAAAACCATGGATCAATACTATGTGTCAATACAAACCATGGGCTAAGTCTAGGCGCCAATACTATGAGTCAAAACCATGGGACATATAATACTATGGGACGACTTACAAAGCATATGCGTCCAATACTATGGGCTAATATAAACTATGGATCAACAAATACTACGGGACGACTTACAAAGCATATGCGTCCAACAACAATATACTAACAAAGTAAAGACATGGGTTCCTAACATCCTCTCTCCCTTAGAAAAAGCTTTGTCCTCAAAGCTTTAGATGTGGAAATTGATGCAGAATTTGAAGGAGTGGGTCCCCTGTAGCATCCTCGGGTTGCATTCCGAGCCACTGGTGCCTTTGGAGTTTCAGAGAGGATTGCATGGAAGGCTGTAGACGAAGAAGAACCATATCAGCGATGTGAAAAGTGTGCTCAGAACAGTGTTGATCTGCTTGTTGTTTCAGTCGAATTCTTGCCATGTGAAAATTGTCCTACAGAATGAGAAGAAGCTGATCACGGTTCCGAAGAATTGAGTCAATTGCCTGAACTGGGGAGCTGCTAAAGGTGTATGGAAGAAGAACTAGTGGTGCCTGTCCAGAGACTGCTTCATATGGTGTCCTTTGAGATGTGGTACTATACCACTGGAGCGCTTCTAAGAAATCCATAGAAATAGTTGTCCAAGTCTGTGGAGGGATGGGCAAGGGTTCGAGCAGTCCCGAAAAGAGGGTTGTTTCACCCTTGTTGACCTGGAAAGTATCACAATCAACCACCATCCGTTGAATTGTCCTTTTGAGTCCCTACCAAAAGAAGTTACATTGTTCCTGGTCATACATTTTGAGGAACCCAGAGTGCCCTACTGATGAAGAAGCATGGAGTTCATAGAAGAGATAGCCCCATTGAATAGATTGCAACCAATTTGGAACAAGCAGAGAAATAGCTGTAAGAGAAACTGGGTCATCAAATGTGCGAGGAGGAGCATCTTCCACCGTATTGTCCTTACCCTTCTGATAAGTGGTCGCATAGTCATAACCCATGAGTTGGATAACCCATTTCAGGTGTGTTGGGGAGGAGACCCGTTGTTCCAAGAAAGTTGCCAGACTCTGGAGATCGGTCTTGATGCAGAAATAATTCTCCAATAGGGATGGCTGTCGCTTCTGTACTGTATGCAAAATAGTCATCATTTCCTGCTGAGAGGTAGATGCGGCTAAATTCTTACCAGAAAGGTCTCTTGAAGGCAACACGCTCATTGGTTCAGCAAAGACACCTGCATATCTATCCAAGGAAGTAGTGGAGACTAGTGATGGGTGCATCTGAATGGAATGGAGCTTAGCGATGACACCATGTGAATTCTTCTTAAGTATTTTTTCTAGGCGATGTGAACTGATTATGCAGAGAGACCCTAGTTGTAAGCTCATAAATTTGTGTTGTGCCCCATTGACTGAAAACTGCATCCAAAGTTCAGCAAAATCCCATAAGATGGGGCCAAGTGTGCGTAACCATTGAACGCCCAAAACCACATCACATCCGCCTAAGGACAAGGCAAACATGTGAGAGTGCAGGTTATAATCTTCCATAGAGATTTGCACATTGTGACACTTCCCCTTGCAAGGTAAGGTGCCCCCATTGGCAACCATGACTTCAAAGTTGGAGCAAGGATGGACAAAACAATCAGCCTGTTTGGCAATCCGAGGATCAATGAAGTTATGAGTGCTACCATAATCAATGAGTATGGTAAGAGGGAACTTTTTGAAGTATCCCCTGACTCGCATTGTTTGTGGGGTGGTGACGCCAGTTACAGCATGGAGAGAGATCTTGGGTGGGTCGTCCTGAGATGGGGTGTCAACAGGCGGGTGTTGAATGTCGACCTGATCATCTACTGTATCTGGAGCTTTTTCTTCAAGTTCTGAGGCAGGCGGAGAATCCACATCCAAAAGATAGAGCTTTTTGAATACATCTATGTCCCCGAGTGAATTTCTCATCACAATTATAACAAAGCCCTTTTTCTCGGCGTGCCTGCATCTCTGTTTCAGACAAATGCTTGATAGGAGTTGGTCGAGGAGCAGGCGTGATGGGAGGTTGTTGGGAACCCAGATTTCTGAAGGGAACAAAGGTGGGTTTGGAGCGTTGTTGAGCTGTGATCTTGTCCTCAGACAGCTTAGCCAACCCTAGGACTTCCATCATTGTGTTGGGACAAAACATTTTGACCTCTGAGCGGATTTCATCCTTGAGACCACTGATAAAACAACTCCTGTAGAATTCATCAGACAATCTTTTTGTGTGATTGTCTAGTTTCTCAAATTCCATCTGATACTCTCTCACTGTGCCAGTTTGGTGAAATTTAGTGAGTGCTCCTGTGAAGTCGTCAAAAGCACTAGGACCAAATCGTGGCAAAAGGAGTTGGGAAAAATCTGTCCAGTTTGGCTCGGGATGAGCTTTGATGTACCAACGGTACCATTGAAGGGCTTCATGTTCCAAATGAAAGGATGCAAGTGGAACTTTTTGAACATCAAAAGTATTATGCAGACTGAAATATTGTTCTACTCGATATATCCATCCAGTCGGATCAGTACCATTGAAGCAAGGAAAATCAAGCTTCGGCCCACGAAAATTGCTGGAAGAAGAGAACCCAGTGGCTGCAGAAGATTCTGGTTGTCGGTTATTGTTCATGGTTGAATGCTGAAGATGGAGGCTGAGAAATTTTTCATCCAGATCTTGGAGTTTGGTTTCGATGGCTGCAACTGCTTCCGCCGTGGTGTTTGCTCTTGTGCGAGTGACAACCATAACCAGTAATTTTTATTTTTTTTGGTGGGGGGGGGGAATGGATAGAAAAACACAAACACATGCTTATTTAGTAAGGGGAAATTTGGATTTGGGAAAAACTCAGAGGGTAATTGGAGTTTGACTAGGTTTTGGACACTGTCGAATAGACAAGGAAGCAAAAATGAGGATTTTAGAGACGGAGTGAAAGAATGGAAAAATTTGGTAGAGGGGGACAAAAAAACAGAATTCAGAAAGGAACTCTCTGGTAAAATTTGAAGGTGATTGGGTGAAATCTGAGAAAGTTATGGCAAACCCTAAAAATAAACAAATGTGGGATTTCGGGCTTTGGGAAGTGGAATTGGGGATAGGGTCCTCATGAATGAAATATGCAGAATGGGATAACAGGGGTTCCCCGAAAATTTCAAGGGAAACAGAGTGAAAACAAGGGAGATATGGAGAAAAAACTGATTTTTTTTTTTTAGATCAATTGGAGCGGCTACGGCTCGGAAGGGATGAAATAGATAGATCTGCAATGGCCCAGAAGTGAGCGGAAACAAAGGGATCTGAAACGGCGCCGAATGGATTGAAAACGGCTGGATCTGGAACGGCTTTCAGAATGGATCTGAACGGCTGGATCTGAAACGGCGCAGCAGTGATCGACAACAGTTCAGCTGAAAATAGATATGGACCCCAGGTATGTGCAGTTTCCTAACAGTTCATGGGTTTCACTCGACCACCAATGCTGTCTGACGGCTTGCGTATTGGGGCAGTACCCCTCACTCCACGACTCAAGTAAAACTGATAACCGCTTTGCCACAAACGACAGCTCTCGGTTTACCTCACGGGTGGGAACTAGTCAATCAGGTAGGGGTCGTTGCCTTTTTCGTTGGCAGGTCCTCTCAATGGGCCAGCTACTTCGGGGTTCATGTGGTACTCCTCACAATGAGTTTTAGGGCTTATGCCCAAGTACTTCCCACAGTTAAGCGGATAGGGATTATTTCCAAATCCGAACCTGCAATAGATGCGAAAAAAAAAATTGGCAGAAATTTCACTCAGCGAGCCCAAGAAAGTGCTCTGATACCAAATGTGATGAACCTACAATAATTAATTAATGCAAATACACGAGTTATCAGAAATAATAGACTCATAATCACTTTTATATTAATCACGGGCCACTTCGAGGGGGCAACCTCCTTTGAGCAATCTCAATACAATTAACTTCACGGTGCCTTCATAGGCCTCAACACACACTTATATACTAAGTCTAGGCGCCAATACCATGGGTCAATACTATGCGTCAATACAAACCATGAGCTAAGTGTAGGCGCCAATACTATGAGTCAAAACCATGGGACATATAATACTGTGGGACGACTTACAAAGCATATGCGTCCAATACTATGGGCTAATATAAACTATGGATCAACAAATACTACGGGACGACTTACAAAGCATATGCGTCCAACAACAATATATTAACAAAGTAAAGACATGGGTTCCTAACATGCATGTTAATTTTAGATGTTAAATGCAGAGCTTCACTTTTCTGGTTATTGTTCAAGAGTTCATTGGTCTAACACCAGCATAAATCCATCTTAAACCTAGATCTATCAAACATCGAGATGGATCAAATTTTTAAAGGTGTAAATTTTCTTATCATTTAAATTCTATGTCATTGCACCAAGAGTAGTGAGGTGCTTTACAACCCATTATGGGGAAGATGTTGTCATGTAAGTATGTAGTAGGCTCAATTTTAAATTTTTCACAAGCTAAAATATTTAAAACCAACATAGATCCATCTTAATTCCGGATCTATCATTATAGCCTAGAGGGATCAAATTTCTTGAGGTATATAAATCCTTTTATCATTTAATAAGAATAAATTAATATATATATGTTGCTAAGTGCAACTATATCTATATCGACATAGGTAGACCAAGGTGAACCCTATCCAAATTTGATAAGATGCAAGGCCAAGTTTATAACATGTTTCTTGTGGCATCAGTAACAATCCCCCAATTCAAATTTATCTTTCTTTCACATGATAGCAGCTGCAGATGGCATCTCTGGTCACGATTCTAAGTTAAAACCTTTACAGGACCATAATATTAAAGGTAATACTGAATCTGGCCTTACTTTTGACATGCTCAAGTAAGCGAACGAAGGTTAGCCACTGTCATGCACAAGTTGATAGTGCACCCTGTAACCTGCATAACATAATTTATCCATTATGGAGTCCTATGCAACAATCATGGAGATAAGCGGTGAAAGAGTGGTACACATGATACTATCAAAGGCTTTTGATTACAAATGTAGCTTCCTAGGATGTGCAATTATCATCCTATCTGCATTCTCCAGGTATATTCTGGTATGATCATGAAAACTTTCTTCCCTCTGCCTCTCCTCAAAACCAATAACAGCTAATGTACCAGTGAACCAACCTTTCCTGCTCCATCTGCATATGCCATAAGCAATGTCTCCAACATTACATAACATTATGATTTTGAGGCCGTTACATGTCTCCCATGAGAAAAGCATGCACTTGTTTATTGACAACAATCCAGCTGCAACCAGGAGTCTTCTTAACCCTCCTCTCTTTCATTATTATCCTCACGTTTCTGGCAGCATGCCACATTCCAGATGCGGCGTAAGTGTTTGACAGAAGTACATAAGGTGAAGCATTGCCAGGGTCTAAGTCAATAAGATGTTCTGCTGCATATTCTGCTAGCTCTATGTTGTTGTGTACTCTACTGGCACCAAGCAGACAACCCCACAAAGTAGCATCAGGTTGTATTGGCATTTTGTTGATAAAGTCGTGTGCCTCTTTAAGGCGTCCTGAGCGGCCTAGAAGGTCAACCATACAGACATAATGCTCCATTATTGGTGTTATGTGATACTGTTGATTCATGGAATCAAAGTATTTCTGACCCTCTTCAACCAAACCCACATGGCAACATGCGGATAAAACACAGAGGAAGGTAATGTGGTTTAGATTTATCCCGGATTGTTGCAACTGTTCAAACAGTTCAAGTGCCTCCTTGCCACGGCCATGCATTGCATATCCTGCTATAATTGCATTCCATGAGACCACATCCCTGTGGCACATTTTGTCAAAAAGAAGGCGTGCCTTCTCTATGCTTCCACATTTTGCATACATGTTTACAAGTGCATTCTCCACAAGGACAACAGACTGAAACCCACGTCTAATTATTTCTTCATGGATTTCCATACCCTGTTCCAGAGCTGCCAAGTTAGCGCATGCGGGGAGCACACTGGCAAAGGTTTTGGAATCTGCTTTCACAACAGCCTTTTGCATCTCTTGAAAATGTTTCAGAGCCTCCGCACTTTGCCCATTCTGGGCATATCCTGCAATCAATGCAGTCCATGAGATAACATTTGGTTTTGGCATTTGTTGGAACAGTTTAAAGGCCTCATCAACATGTCCAATGCTTGAATATCCTGTGATGATTGTATTCCATGAGATAACATCCGGGTTAGGCATTCTCCAGAAAAGGTCAAGTGCCTCATCAAGATTCTCATTTTGAGTAAGTCCTGCAATCATTGAATTCCATGAGACCACATCTCGTTTTGGCATTGTATCGAACATCTCCAAAGCCTCATCAACATACCCATTCTGCATATACACAGCAATCATGGCATTCCATGAGATGACATCTCTTTCAGGCATTTTTTCAAACAAATCAACAGCCTCTTGAACATTCCCATTCTGTGCATATCCTGCAATCATGCTATTCCATGAAACCACATCTCGCTGATGCATTTTGTCAAACACTTGGCGTGCAATATCTACATTCCCACATTTAGCATACATATCTACAAGGCAACTCTGCACAAATACATCACAATGGAACCCGTCTTTAATAATGTGTTTATGTATCTCAATGCCCTGTTGCAGAGCTGCTAATTTCGCACATGCCGAGAGCGCACTGGCAAAAATAAACTCATTGGGTTGGACACCTGATATTGGCATTTGGTGAAACAGTTTTAATGCCTCCTTGGGAAATCCATGCCTGCAGTAAGTGGAAATGGTGGAGGACCATGACCGCACATCCCGCTCAGGCATTTCGTCAAATACTTGTCGTGCATTCTCAACGCTCCGACATTTGCCATACATGTTGATAAGTATGTTTCCCAAAACGTTGTCTGGAATAACTCCCATCTCCTCCATGTGGGTATGGACCGATTTGGCCTCTGAGAAGGCTTTCTTTTTAACGCAAAAATGTAGGAAACTCGCATATGTAAAACAGTCTAGAGGCTGCTCCATAAGATTCAAAACGTGCAAAGCTTCCTTCAACCTGCCCTGCTCATAGAACCTTCTAACGCACTCTGAAGAGAAATGGTTGGCATTGTTTTCTATTGGAAGAACAACAGTGGCTGTCCTGCTCTGTAAGCTTATTTTTCTTCTGTTAAAAAAGAATATTACAGTCTTCGGATATCTTATTGGCGTTCCGATTCCCATCACTGTACATCGCTGCGCTGTTTATATAAATACACAGTCGCTTTTGTATCTGTAAAATTTTCCAAATTACTAACAGAGGATTTTGACTGCATATATTACAAGGAAATCCACTCCTGTTTAATCCAATTTCCACTCCTGCAATATGCTTCTGAATTTTGGGTTGTTAACATTGTTCTGAATTATGCTTGATAGGTAAGAACATAACCTATTAACCATTGCCTAATCAAAAACAATTTTAAATTTCACAATCATTACCCAATCAAAAATAATTTTAAGTCTTACTCTAAACAAAAAATAAATATTTTTTAATTATTTAATATTTGGTGATGCACTCTCTAATGGGCTGAGTTTTATATAGAGATGCACTGCATTTAGTGTAAAGTGGGTGACAACCAATTAAACCATCGAGGCCAGACTTTAAGAAAGGGTATCAAATTTATGATGAAGGGGATCAACCATGTAAGCATTCATCTTCAAGGTGACAACTTGACTTAGATAGATTTTTTGGTCCTGCTTCTTATTTGAGGTGTATTTATTAGACTCTGGTTTGAATATATAATCCACATTATCTTGAGTGGATTATCTTTAAGTGCAACCTGCCATGGTACATAAATATGACAACATGGCATTGATGGTAGTGTGCAACCTTTTCATGGTTGTCATTCTTTTGTATATTTTAGGATTTGATCCTTCTACACAAAATTCCACTCTCTTATATCTCATTTAAGTGAAATGGGTAAGAAAGCACCCCGTCAATGCTTTGGTGACTTTCACTTTTCACCACCTATGTGCCCTTTACACCCGATCATTCTAAATAACATGAGAACCACATTGCTCTGCCAAACATATCATCATGATAAAGTGTTACACCCTACTATTAATAAGAGTTTACCATCATGAGAATGAAAGCATGATTGACACCGCTTCATCATGCAAGTAGAAGTGACATCCTTGCTCCCTTAAAAAATGAAAAACTCATGCATCCACTAATCCACTCCATGTTGATTACGAAGAAAGAGCATCAATGCATATTGGTTGATGGCAATGAGCATAGGTTAATAGATGGCATGTTCATAGAGGTCAATAGGATGTTAGGGTACAAAGGTCGATAGGATGACATGTGAGGGCCAAAATTCAAATAATCTCCAGTTTACACCGCTTCATCATGCAAGTAGAAGTGACATACTTGCTCCCTTAAAAAATGAAAAACTCATGCATCCACTACTCCACTCCATGCCGATTAAGAAGAAAGAGCATCAATGCATATTGGTTGATGGCAATGAGCATAGGTTAATAGATGGCATGTTCATAGAGGTCAATAGGATGTTAAGGTACAAAGGTCGATAGGATGACATGTGAGGGCCAAAATTTAAATAATCTCCAGTTTACAAATACATGCCAATATGAATTTATATCGATAATATTTCACTTATGTTCATCCTGAGTTTGGCAAGGTAGACTAAGAAAAAATATACCGTTCAAGTGTATTTCAATACCACAAAGATGCAACCCTTAAGGCACACTTTATAAGCATATACCATATTTGAAATGTCTCGTTACAACATATTGTCACAATGGTAGACCTTCCCTCTTAACTTCCATACATGTGTTAAATCGCTTAATCAATTGAGCTCTATCTTATGTCAAATCAACCTGGACAACCAAAGTCATAATCTACCCAATCAATAAGATAACATAAGCCAAAATTCAAAGTTGCAAGTACACAAAATTTGGATAGCTAGAACACTTCATATATATATATATATATATGAAGTACAAGTACATACCACAACTTTATAAGAAAGTTGGTACAAGTCTAGCTCTCCGAACCCTAGTAAGGGAAACCATAAGAAACCCTAGCCACTAATTCATCATAATTGGGAATCACTCCCAACCAAATCTAGTTGCTCCATCACTCATCACACAAGTGAATCTCCGAGTACATCATCACATCATGTGACAATTACCTACCCAAGCAAGGCATCTCACCCAACTCCATCAAGTTTGTAATTTCCCAATTTTGACCCTTCAAATGTCTCCTAATTATGTATATATTTTAAATGATGTAAATCTCTTCTCTAAACTTTAGTACAAATCTCAAAGCCAAGGCCCAATTAATAAATGTATAGAGATGTCTTTTCAAAAGTTAAAAATAATGGTCTAGGGCTAGTTAACTAAAAATGAGAACCTAAAGGGGCTACGATACCATGATAGGGAAATGGTAAGGGGGGTCCAAGTGAATGTCTCATATGCCTACTTATCCTACCAACCTTGCCATATCCAAACCCTTCACTTTTTTATAGTGTTGATGTTGAACCTATCCTACGATCTAATTGGAATATGATAAGTGGATGTAACGATCTCATAGATCTAGGAAACCACCTCTTACGTTTTTGCAATTTGCTCCCCATGTATTATTGGAACTAGAAAGAATTGGATTATGACTCTTACTTGTCATCCTTCACTCATGCAAAATGAAAAATTTGAATAGGGAAGAGGGAGCTATTTTTAGGAAGGCATTGAGAAGAGGAAGAGGGAGTTTTAACTTGGAAAAAGAAGGCTTCCATACTATGGGATTGAATAGTCCATGAAAGTGAGTCGTTAGAGCCTTGTGAAGAAGAGGAGAAAGAGAGGAATGATGTGCAGCAATAGAAACCAAATTGACTAGAGAGACGCCCCTAATCATAAAATGCCTAAGAATCGAGAGGAATTATGTTGAAATTTCATTTCAAATACACATTAGAATGAAGTTTATATGTACACAATGAAGAGAAGAGAAGGAAGTATCATCCTTGTGTTGTGTGGAGTATGTATTGGGAGTGCCAAATGGCAGCATGATTAAAGAGCTCAGTAGTTAGCTGCTTGGTTAATCTCTTATTTGCTTTATGGGGATGAGAAGATTTACATGAGAGTTCTACATTACCTACTTATTTTCCCTAATGGTCTCATATCATGGATAGGGGGTGGCATTCATAGAGGTCTGCCTATAGTTGGGTGGAAAATCACTCATCTTAGTCATTTGCTTAGTTCAACATTTAAATAAGAAAAACACCATATCTTCAATTATGGAATTTGCTATGCTTTGGTTATCATGATGCTCTTGCTAAGATGACGATTTCCTTACTTTTAGACCTACATGTAATGAAGAATTTAAGAAGTTTTTTTTATATATTGTAGATGTATCAATAGATGCCAATGATAAATACTCCATATGATGATGTTATTTAAGTGCTTATAGCAATGTTTTTGAGTCTTAATCACTTGAATTTTTTCAATCAGTTTAATGACATTAAAAGTAAGTTATATGAGGGAATTTTGAATTTGAAATTTGAATTATTTTCCTTGTAGGTGTTTCCAATTTACCAAATGTGATAAATAATGGTACAAAGCATCTTGTGACAATCATGACCTTTTGTATTTCAACAAAGCTAAGAGTTTTGGGGAGGGAGCTATTTTTCTTGTTTAAGGTTTATGTTTGTTTGCTATTACCATAAAGGATGAGAACTATACTTATAAACAATTCAAAGTATCATAGTGTTGAAGGCATTGCAAGATTTTCTTGGTTTGAATTAGGTCAAGCTCAAGGTTTAATTAACAATTATTAAGTCCATGCCCTTTAGGCACCCATGTGCTCACCTTGGAGAGGGTTGTCTGCTTTTGATATTTTGGAGGCCCATTTTATCCCCAAGGAGGGGTTGAGCTTAGGTTTTAAGTAAACTTAATTAAATACATGCTTGTTAGGCACATATGTTCTATCATAGTTTGGGATGTCTCTGTTGATTGCTTACGAATTTTCTATCATTATAATTGATATGTTTAAAATTTCACTCATAGTGGTCCATTGGCTTGGGAACTTTTATGATTTGCTTAAGATTCAATGGCTAACACATGGAAGTTGTGAAAATATTTTACCGATATTTCTAGCTTTCTTCAACAAGTAGTAGTGAAACTCAACAAATTTCTCAAGAGAAGGGATTGGGTTAAATTTGAATCCCATCTTGTAATGAAAACTTAGTTCCCTCTCACGCAGAGATGTATATGGAAATGCTAGGATCAATGAGGATTTATTGGGATAAATACATTTGTTGCTCTAGGTTCTTCTAAATTAGAGACGAGAAGTTTCTATGGTTAGTTTCTAGATAAGTAACTGGATTTTCTCAATAGAATTCTACATTTTGAGATCTACAAATGGGATTAATAGAATAAAGCCATCCTGCTATAATTACAAGCTTGTGAGTCCAACAAGACAAGTAATATAGAAAATAGAAGATTGTGGGTCTCATAAATAATGTTTGTTGACCGTAACCGGCATGCAAAGAGAATCTTGGCGCTCTGCAAAGTGTTGGTTGACATGTTGTTGTAGAAGTTTGTAGATATAGGTGTATGAGGAACATTCAATTGAAGAGTGTCAAAATGCAAGAGTTCAAGGGATCATAGGAAATTGAAGACTAAGTTGTATTGTCCATTCAAATTTGAAGAATGGTTTTGTAACTAATATGTGTATGTATATACTATAAAGATGTGTTGCAAGTACATAATGCAAAATGTTACTGTTTGTAACACACACACACAAAGAAATATATTATCTATCTTACTAAATACCCTATTCCCCATGAATTGTTATCTGTTATCATAGTTTGATTTACGATGAGTGATCGAATTTAATGCATGATTTTCACTTAATATGAAAGCTCAATGTTTGATTCAAAGCCATGGGTAAGGGACATATATTTTTCCAAAGTCTCCAAGACTCAAACACTTGGTTCCAACTACTTGAGATGACACACTTGCATAGGCGAGATGACCTCCAAGGTTGAAATGTGTCTGTAGAGGATTTGAACATTCGGAGGTATGAAACACCCTTAATTTATCATCTAAATAGGCCCACATTGACCTCTTTTGGTTTGTGGCATATTCATTTTTATTTTAACTATATGGGGCATGCCACTTGAGTGGGTAGAGTTTGCAAGTGGACAAATTCTTGACCCAAAAATGGATTAATTCTATAACTTGAGTGATCTTATCATGTGGATGAGATATGTGGTTTGTGGGATTTTGAAATAAAAAGACATTAAAATTTATACTCTTAAGAATTTAACTAGAACCACAAACCCCTACTTGGTGACATAGACAAGATGATACATTACAAAGAGTGACATCACTCCAGGCTCCAAGTACTCCAAGCAAATCTTCTCACTATGCTCAATGTCTCCACAATAGAACACTCATCTTTCTTATAGTTTGCAAACCTTATCCATCTTGCAATACAAAAACAAATGTCTACAAAAAAACTCGAATGCTAGCCTCTAAGTCTACTTGTCCATTTGAGGATTTGAATCTTCAAACCCTCTTTCTTCAAATCTTGCATCAACACAATCACCAATACCTCCATGGGATATCAAGAGAACAATAAACAAGTCTTCTTCCAAGTAATCACACCAAGCTTATGAATAGTCAAGCTAGGCTATCCGTGATATTTCCCTAGCCTCCATGCATCACATAAGAGGAAGGTTCCATCCAAAGAATTAGATCTACAAGACAAACCGTCAATTCCTCTAGCATAATGTCCTGTTGGAGGCTTTACTTGCATGAGAAAAATCCTAGTGTCCTCATGCACCTCACAAGTCTATAAATTAGTTCAAGAACATCTAAGCACACTCTCTCTTATTCTTGTCTTCAAAAACCCTAATTCTTTCTCTTTACAAGACCTATCCAAAGTAGAGCCAAATTGAGGACTAAAATGGGCTTACTAAGGAAAACAATAAAATAATAGTTATAAATTTTGAAGGAAAAGAGACAAAAACTAATTTCTTCATATTTTCAACTTATCTCCCTGTGGTTTTACTCAGATATCGAGCAGGGGAACTCGTTGGATGCGGAATTCAACTCTATACCCACACTGCATACTTTTTTATGGACCCCACCCCATGAAAAATGAAAAATACATAATAATAAAAAATGTGTTGCTTATGCTGTGTGGGTACTCCTTTCCAAGTAACACATTTTTTTATTATCGTTTTTCGTGGGGTGGGGTCCATCAAAAGTATGCAGTGTGGGTACTCCTTGGATGTGGAGTTGAATTCTACACCCAACAAGTGCCCCCGCTCGATATTTGAGTAAAACCACGGGAAGATAAATTGAATATACGAATTAAAAAGTAGTTTTTTATAACAAATATGCCAAGTCAACCATTGTGGTTGACTCATTTTATTGCAATTTTATTGGTTCTCGAATTCCAATGCATTAATGGCTTGCTTTTTTATAAGGCTCATTTTAGACCCCAAATTTGCTCTAATTGAGAAAATAAAAATATGGAATAAAGAGTACAATGATGGTGTGTAATTACAACGGTTCTCTCTTTCTCTTTGTATTGAATGGGTGAGGAAGGCTAACATAAAACACAAATTTATGTCTATATAGGTATTTAACAAGGAAATCCCACAAGGAGCACTCTATGATACAAGGATGTACAAATTTCACATCGAGGTTTATCCAAACCCCAAGATGAAACACCCTCCAAGCATTGATGTTACCCAAGCTCAACATGCCTCCTCCAAGATGATGCACTCTCCAACAAATTGTTAGTCTAACACTCCCTTTGACATGGTGGTTTGTTATTTGAGTATCCTGGCATGCAAGGTGTTCCTTCTCTAACTATGTGACACATGTCCTATAATGTTCCCAATGCTCCAAATGTGTGTCAATGTGATTACCATGCTCCAATGTTTGTCCTCAAATTATGTATTTGGGTCCACAACCAACATCCATGAAGTATGATCCTCAACCCAAACACCCTCAAGTCAAGTGTTCAACGTCCAAGGTGTATGTCACATACTCTCAAGCTCTTAGGGATAAATGCCCCCTCTATATGCCTAGCAATGATCTCATAATAATGCATGACATCCTTTGACATAGAGTACGAGAATGATTTATCATAGAGCATATATGATGATTGAGTGTCATTGATGTACACATAATGGTAGTGGTGATAGTTGTATAAGTACAAGGTGAAGTCTACAATGAAGTACACAAAGTGAGCATCTAGCAAAAATTAGTTTCATTTGATAATCCCTATCGACTATTTACAATTCAGCTAAACCACATCACCAAGTTGATCATCATTGTCAATTTGAAATCGACATTACTTTCCATGTGAATTCAATTATGGAACTATAATATCAACTGAAATCACTGACAACTCCTTCCAAAGGACCTAATATCAATTCCTGCATGTACCCCATGCACATTTCGAATTTGAGAAACTTTCAAATCCATTAACATTTAATTATATGCTAGGATGAGAAGTACAAGGCATAAAAACGGTCCTAAAGAATTATTTATCCTTGGAATTTGGCAAAACAAAAGGTCAAATTTTCACTCAAATTCAATGATTTTTCCAAGAAATCAATGAACCTCCAAATTTCTACAAAATTTTAACCTCTTTAATATTCCAAAAAAATGATTTTTGATAATCATTATCATACACATAGGATGATAAACGAATTGTGGGCATTTCCAAATCAAATTCCTTGCCTAACCCTATTGGTCCCACTACTAATTGATAAATAGAGGGTACATTGTAACAGACTTGGCATTGAAATGCATAAGGAAGCTTCATAAAAGTCAAGTATTAGGATTACTAGTAGAACTCACAATAATTAATGTGTGAATATATTTGGACTAGGAACTGCAACTTGTTTGCCCTATAGGTTAAGATATGGTATTAGATGTCCTCATAATCCTAAAACTGAAAAATGTAAGGTTGTTGCTCCATCAACTGCTCTATTTACGGATACATTGATGGGACTATTCATGCAATAACTTATTCTCGACTTCCATTGCTTTCTAATCCATATAATGCATGTTTTATATATGACATTTCTTGCACAAAGCTCAATAGGATGGTAGTTCATAAAGATCAGTAGGATGTCAAGGCACATAGGTTGTTAGGATGTCATGTGAGGGCCAAAATTGGTAAGAAATAGAGAAGACACAACAAGATGGAAAAAAATGGATTTAAGCCATTCTCAACGTTTATAGTCATTTAATGTTATCAATATAAGTACATTGATTTGACCACCACCTCTAGATCTAGATCTTACTTACAAATCATAAATGGTTAACTTGGATGACACCTCATCAATAGATAAGAATAACAACTCATAAAAGGTGATCTCAAACTTTGTGATTGTTTAGGGACTCATAGGCTAACATTCCCCCTCTTAATCATAAGTTCGAATGAATATACTACCAAGGAAACAAGAACTAGTGCATATATTGGTATCATCTTCAATTTTCAATCTCAAGCTTCAGAATTGAGATTCATTGAAGATCTACCTAAAAACCTGCCAAATTAGATGTTGAATGGTTCATTTGAAATGAACTTTGAGAGAGAGAAAAAATTCTAGAGGTGAACAACTGCCATGTTTGATAATTTCATGATTATTTGACAATTTGATCATTTGCCAAGTAATTTGGGTACAAGAAGATGGTGTTTTTTTTAATTGGTCAACAAATAGTATGGCACCATGTCACAATCAATGAAAAAATAATATCATTGAAGTGCTCTCTAAATTTAGACACAATTAGGTGTCAAACAACATCCCAATGAATGGTTTAAGAAAAATGAGAAGATTCTAGATTCCATGCTAGATCTTCCCAAATATGTTGATTTGAATATATTGATAGAATTTGACTAAATTGTAGATAGCATGTTGAGGAGACCTAGCAACTGCCATCCTAGAATTCCCAAATGCTTATTTAATTTTGAATGATAAGATTTCAAAATTTGAAGCCTAACTATCATCATTGATATTCCCCCCTATTAGGTGTGGGATTAGATGTCCGTGGTGGTTTTGGTTGACCACTAACCATTTTCACAATATACTCACCCCCTTAATGTCATGTCCCCATCCCTCAATCTGACTAAAAGAGGGGGTATTTGATCCAAATTTGGATCTAAAGAACAATGGCTTCAGTTTTGGGAAAGATTCTCTTAAGGATGCAGAAGAATACCTAGGGGCGTTGTGAAGTGCCCCATGTCACTACTAGAGGTGTCTTCCTGCATAAATCAAGCACCTCATCTATCATTGAAAATATAGCAGAATCATAGTGCAGAGTGTAATGACCATCATATATCCAGATCTGCAGTCCACAATCTAGATCTACAGTCCACAACAGGAGAAGATTGAGTAACGTAGCATCCGTAACAAATCTTCAAGTTGAGTGTTCTTTGGAAAATCCTGAACATCTGTATTCTGGATTGGGGAAAAGCGTGTTGGTGTGACATGGAATGTGTGATGTGGCACCCATATCTGGTCCTTTTCAAGTGTTGTGTTTCTCAGAAAACTCAAACTCCAGAATCCCAGACTCGTTCGGATCTAGTCCTTGCAAGAAAAGTAATTCTTTTAAAGTCTCGAATCTCAGGTTCTCGGACTCACTCGGATCCAATCCTTTGCGACCGAATTGTTTCTTTGGAAACCTAAATTCTCGGATCTTGGAATCATTAGGATCCGGTCCTTTGCAAGCAAATTGTTTCTTAGGAAACCCGGACTCCTAGATCCCAAACTCGTCCGGATATGGTCGGGTGCATAAGTAGGGATATGGATCACCACCATGAAGGCTTAAAGACCTACAAAGAGTCTATAACCTGCATATTGTCAAATAATAAAAGAGGTGGTTGAATCCTTTGAATGTTGGTTTTCCCATTTTGGGTTGTAGGGTGAACAATGTCTTCCTGTGTAATTTCATTCTACTGCACTATTTTATTTACAGTATGCTATGAGATGTCCTTGGTGTTATTGAGTCAATTTCAAAGCGATTTATTGTTGTGAATGTTTTGGAGTTTCTTTCATAATTGTAAGCATCCCTATTGGTGAAACCGTGAGGCTACAAGCATGTTGTTTATGGATTGGTATTTATGAATTTTAAGCTTCTAAATTTCACCCCATGTCCATAATACGAAATGTATGTGCAGATGCATAATACAAAACACAACGGAAATAAAACTCTATCCACACACACATCATGTATACATAGGCATATTTATCACAGGACGAAAATAAAACCATTCCACATTCCTATACAAGAGAATGCTTATCTTATAACAAATAATATCCAAGCAATTGGTTGTGTAAGAGCGATTTTTCATCCAACCGTAGGTATAATATGCATATACCACGCCCACGCTGGGCTATGATGCCACCGGGGTGAAGGAAACACCTACATGTTTCTCTCTCCTAGCCCACAACCCATTTACTCTAATGCTTAGCCAAAATGCCCACCTTTGAGCATTTATAGGGATCTCACTCAACCATCCCAGCCACAACACTCTTTTCTACTGCTCCACACAACATAAGGAGCGCATTTCCCTTCACTACTCCAAAGTTCCCTTAGAAAATCCAACCCCTATAGTGGTTACTAGTGCATGTAGAAAGAGTCAAACCTATTGTATGTTGTTGGAGAACCTAATGAACCTTAATTCATGGAATCTCAAGCATGCAGAAGTAGAAACATAATGGGTAAAGGTTACTATCTTTTCCAACCTCTATTCTCACCTAGAACCATTCTCTTTTCTCTAACTTTTGCATTTTTCTTTCATAAATCGAATTTCTAGTTATTTCACAGTCTGTTATGATAATGGAAATGGAATGAACAACAAGAGAAAAGCTCTTTGTGTGTAAAATATACATGAGAAATTGGATGATAGACCCCCAAGGAGATGAGAGGATGGGGAAAAGACAATTGATATTACTTCTAACCATTGAAGAGAGGACTCTTACAATAGTCATAGAATTATATTCATTCCATGCTTCAATAACTACATGATAAAATTTCCTCACCAACCTCACACATGCATTCAATGATTGTATTTACTAGTCAAAAGGATGTAAATGGGCTCATTTAAGGCATGTGGTAGCAAAATGATGAGTTCTAAAGTTGGCACTTGGCAATAGAGGATTTAATCTCCCATAGGCCCCCTTTCCTATTCCCCTTCCATGGAATCATAGCCCCTCTAGTGCTCTTTACACAATCGTCTTGGACCATTTTATTATTTTCCAACATAATATTTACATAGCTTTCGAATTAGCATGCCAATCCAATCACATGGTCCATATAGAATTATTTACATTATACATGTCTAGTCATTCACTAGTCGGTCCTTAGCCTTGAGCTCTGCACTAGGAATCCATACTATCAAATTTACATCATTTTCATAATTTGATTTAACATATTCCAAGTCAAAATTGGGGTTATTACACTTAATGTGTTGGAGAGGTCCATTTTGTCTTCATTATTGTACTCACCCCCTTGAGGTGCAAGAGAGTACCTTTCTCCTTTTATTTGTGTCATTCCTCCCCCTTAAGGTACACATGAGTACCATTTGTCCTGGACTCAGTTTTCAATTTGAATTAGAATGGGCCCCAGTCACGCCCACAAGTATCATCTATAACAATTGATTAAAGACATTTCTTTTGTTGCTTTTTTATGTTATGTAGCTTCTTGACTTGTTGATTCCATCGCTAAGAACTTATCCAATCATAATGAATTATTATTTTTTGAGTCTCCTTCTTTTGACATTTATCTGAATAATGACTTATCTTCCTATAATGAAGACATGGGTGAAGATCAAAACATTCTTTCTCCATACAACCAACTCAATGATATTGTCAACATTTAATAAGAACTTCTTCAAATTTCTATTAAAATCTGATAAACACCTTAATTTCTACTTTCTCAATGTGTGTTTCTATATATAAGGGTTGATTCCTTGGGTTGGTTATCTCTATTGCATTGCATTGATAGGTTTGCACTAGAAACCATCAAGAAATGCAGAAAAGTGACTGAAAGTTTCCCCACAAGGTCTTCCTTGAGGGTTTTATATTTGTACAACCCACTGGAGATGGTAATAAGATGACAACCACAAAAAACAACAAGATTAATAAGCAGCAAAGCTACATCCTGCCATTGTTGTAAAGGTTTGAGAGTGCAATATTTCTACATCTGCAAATTCAAGGCCAAATCAATGGTTGTAGCTGTTGTTCAGTGATTGAGGCTTGTTGAATCTCAACCATATGGGGCAATGGCAGAGTGCGCATTAAGCCCAAGTTCAGTGCCAAGGACCTCTGGCTTGAGAAATATTACTATCAGCTTAAGAAATTTGTCTTGGTAGTGCAATTGGAAGTTTTAATTGTGAATTGTCCAAAGCTAGAAACTATGGTGGATACATAAATAAAAAAGAACTTGAGATTGAATGGGTTGTTATTTTTATGAGATTTCCCCTACAAACTGCCATTGGAAGTTTTTACTATGAATTGTCAAAAGCTTAGAACTATGGAGGATACATAACTAATAAAGGACTTGAGATTGAGTAGGCAGTGTCCGCTATTTATCTGTTATAAAAGTTTGAGAATCAAGTAGTCGTTTGTAGCTTCTTGAGTTCAAAACAAAACGATTTTTTTTTTTAATTTCTTAAATGATCCTTCATTCGAAGATACAATGTCCGTCCCCTAAATTTTACACGTTTTTCGATAACAAATCATACATGGTTTGTGGTGGATGATGGGCGTTTCAAAAGCTTTTCAAGGTAGGATTCAGTCTATTCTTTTTTGAATTTTCGAAGGTAGGTTTAGTTTATTTTTTAAGGTGAGTCTATATTTTTTTGAATTTTTACTGTTAGAATGATAAAACTTACCTTAATTGTAAGGAGATAAAATAAAAATCAAACTCGTGATCCCTTGGTTAGACAAAGGAATTCGATGATCCCTCGGTTAGAGAAAAGAACTTGTTACTTCATTGTTTTTGGCAGGATTTGTAAACGTGTGTAATGTTCATATAATAATTTTTGAAGGTACATAAAAGGTATGGATACAACAAAATCATATAACAGAATTTAACAATCCTATAACACAATTTAAAAGGTAGTTTAAGATTGTCAATAAGAATTCAAAGTTTACTTTGTTGTGGCATCTTTATTTCCATAGCATTTGTTTTTATCACTCACCTTTTTCCATCAATTGTTCATGCATTTTCACCATTGTCCTTGGAAGAAACATGCATCAGAATGTAGTAAGTGGCGATAACATTCACCAAATGTGCTATTTCCCCACTGACTTTTTTTTATAATAGTATCATGAATTGGGACCCTAATCATTGTAATAATTTCTTTTCAGGGTTTTATTTAAAAAAATTGTACTGTAATATGTTATTTATGTTCTAAATTCCGTGAACACCAGGAATCCAATCCTAGGGTTTCTTACTCCTATAAAAATAATGTTTCACTTAAGGCGACAATCAGTTATTGTTACCAACATTTTATGAATACAATTAATCACTACCCTTAAACAAAAATTAATGATGTTTCCCATTAGGCAGGTGACTACATGTTGAGGGTGTTTGTATTAAGAAGCATCCATTCACAGTTTGAAGACTTTGATTTTGATATAGTTTGTATGTAGTTTTTTATTAAAATAATAATTTTAAAATTTTTTCTTTAAAAATTGAACGGTCATATTTATCATTAAAATTTAGATAAATCATGAATATTTAATTTTAAAAATAATGAAAAGGTGTATGATAGAGATGCATAAGGCTTTGACCGTTTACCTGACTTGATGGGGCTCGTTTACAACGGAATCGCATGAAAGAACTTAGTAAGCAGTTGGTGCTTTTCCCAAAAAGAATTTATGGGGGTGTGGGATAACTACACTCAAATCGCCTTGTTTTTCTGGCGATTTGTTCCCTAGATCCGGTTATAAAAACTGACGGAATCGTAGTTCGACCCCATTTATTGCAGAACTATGCCATGGAATTGTGTCCTTTGAGGTTTTTACTAATTTTAAAATGACCCAGATCATCGAAATTCCAAAAAAATAACAAGCAAGGATGGAACTATGCCTTGCCGAAAAAAATTTCGTCACCGACAGGGGGCGATTTGAGTGCCAGTTATCACACACCATGAATGAACTCGATGTTGATTGAAATTGCGGTGGTGCTTGCTATCGTTGCCTTTGTAGGTGAGAAAATGTATTTATTGTTTAGTCCATCAAACATTTGAACTTTAATTCTCTGTCCTTGACCAAGCAATGTGTTTTATTATTATTTTATTTGCAAGGGCTGGCATTGTGGGGGCACCAGTGTTAAAATCACCATTGCCCTTCCCAACGAGCAATTCTAATACGTTCTCAATAGTTATTAATTCTTTGGGTGTAAGTTCTCAATCTATTAAGTACCTAGCTTCTCTACTTATTTAGGTTTTTTCCTTTAATAAAATGAACCTAATTTTTAACTTCCCTGAATCTATCCCTGGCATAAAAGATCCAAGGTTTTAGATGGAGATATCATGGGTTGGTTGTTACAGTTTGTCTTTTGATTATGATGGCAAAAAATAATCCATGAATATATGATGGAGAATGACATTGTTTTTCATTAAACTTAATATTGATTTATCTAGCTATAATTACCAAAATAAAATATTTTTCTTGTTTCATTAAACTTAATATTGATTTATGGATCCAGTATTAAGCATTAATTACTAGTATGGATCCAACTTAACTTTGGATCTACTAAGTTCGAAAAGGGATTAAATCCTTTGAGGTGCAAACCTTTTTTAAAATACAAATTTTGAGGAAAAACTTGCACTTCAAGGGATTTGATCTCTCTCGGTGCTTGGTAGATTTGAAGTTACGATGGACCTATATTGGTTTAATATGTAAATCTCTAGCATGTGCTCAAATCTCTCCTATGTAAATCATGGGTTAATCATGGCTCAACTTCCAAGTGACATAGAAAAAGTATCCAAGTTTAATTTTTTTTTTTTACTTTTAATTAATTGGAATATATATCTCTTTGGTTTTGAAATTAAGGTTAACGTGGAACACTCTAGAAATTTTTTATTTACTTAATATTTTATTATTTTATTAGAGTTACACTTCTCCCTCTTAATAGTTTTGAACTTTAGGTTAGGCCTGACATTGTAAAAAAATTATTTACTTAATATTTTATTTTTATTAAAATACCATGTGTCAACTCCACATTGAGCATGGACTTACACTTCTCTCTCATACTGGGAGGGAAATAATTATTTTATTTTATTATATGGATAAATTTTATAACCCATTTTAATAGAATTGAGTTAATACTAAACTGGGAAGATAAACTTTTCAATTTTATAATTAAGTTGAATCCCATAGTCTATTAAAAATTCTACCTTTTCAAATGGAAAATTTTGATTTTTTTGGCACTATTTTGAAAAACTCTAACAATTTTTTTTTTTAAATCTTGGTTACAACTCTCAAGCTCTGAAATTTTTGAAAACCCTAGTTACAACTCTCAAACTATGAAATTTTGGCTATCCTTTCTTTGTCCTTTGCTTTGTGAATTAGGGACACCTTTCCCAGGTTTCTGCTACTGATTTGTAGACCCGAAATCCCACTTATTCTTTTGCTTAAACTTCTGCTCGATCTTGATGGTGTATCTATAAGTTGCTCCTAGCGATGATTGTTATACCTCAAATCATCACTTTGAGCACCATTTCGGGTCTTCATGTCTTATCACCATGCATAACCTAGATGTTACATCTCCTAGCAAGTATTGAGACTCATTTCCATGTTGGTACCTTCCTTAACCTTACCTAGAAAGCAAATCCAACACCTCATGGTCGAATGCCACCTCACATAGCCCATTTTACCCATATTTTTGCGCCCTGCCAGTGGTGCAAGGCACGAAATTACTAGATTTTCATGCCATGCATGCCTGCAAGGGCGCAGAGATTTCAACTTCATCGCGCTATGCTCAGTGTTGAGGGCGCGAAAATACCCTAAGCCACCGTATCCCTTGAAGAGTGGATCTTGGATTCGAAGAGAAATTGTTGGGATGGAGATTCCTCTTGACTCTCATCTTCTCCTTCTTCCTTGTAGTGAGTCACCTCCTTGATCCACCTTCTACTCCCTTAGATCCATTATTATCTCCTAGTGGTTGGTCTCCCAAATGCTATAAGAAGGAAGCCATCCATAAGCTAGGGGGAGCACTTTAGAGGCATCAAACCTATGGTCTTAATGGATTTGCAGAGATAGTAAGGAGGAAGGATTGGAAGGATTAATTGCTGCTTGGACATCAAGGGTAATCTTGTATTTATATTATTTAGTTACCTTTAATATATCTTGGCTTATTCTCCCATGTTATGTTTCTTGCTTTTGGATCCATAATATGTTTCATTAAGATATAGATTCTAATCATTGCATCTAGTACTTGGAGATATTGTATCTTGTCTTTCTTAAATAGGTTCAGATCTTGGGAATCAAGTTTGAAACTGGAGCTAGGAATACCGACAGATCTAAGGTAAGTTTTACCATCTCTTCTCTCTCAGTACTCTGGAATTTATGCATTGAATTAGATCTAGGAGTTTGAATCCCATTTGTTTCATTGCTATCTTAGATTAAGCTTGTTTGAATCCTGGTTTAATCCCTGAAGATATTTTATGCATAGGACCATCCTACACAAAACACTTTGTATATAGTGTGATTTTGATTCAATTTTTTGCATGTCTGGATCCCATCTCATCCAAAACTATTTATCATGACTTGTGCTTTCGTGCGCGGATGTCAACGTACTTTGGATTCACGGATGGCGCTAGTCGACATACCTGGAACCTTGCTTCTGCAGCATGGGTACTGTATTCCCCTGCTGGTGAGTTGATATCCTCGGGTGGCATATTCTTAGGCCCTGCAACAAATAACATTGCGGATTATCATGCAGTCATTGGACTTCTGACTGAAGTTTCTTCTCTTGGAATCCATCACTTTATAGTCTACTTGGACTCTCAACTTGTGGTATCTCAACTGAACCGCATTGACACCGTCTGTGATCCTACATTTCTTCATTTATACAGAAGGGTATGCCTCCTTGAACGACTATTTGATTATATTTCATATCAACATGTACCAAGGGAATTCAACACGGTGGTTGTTTCGTTAGCTAACTATATGTTGGATTGGCATCTATCCCACACATAATCAACACATCATAACAACATATGTAAAAATGTAAATACACAAGTAATCATAAATAGACCATAGAGATAGATCCATAATATATATCATGTAAAAAAAAATTGTATCACATATAGTATCATGGTGAGTCAAAAGACAAAAATTGGGATCATAGCCCATACAAAATTGGCACTCTGGCCTACATATCATGTACATGCCGCTAAACAAAAAACTACATCCAAAGTCTAATCGCGAGGTGCATGGTGCTCTTGATAACACACCACTACCCTAGCCACACGACAGAGCAGTCTCCCGATGCGCTCTAGCACACCTACAGTATGCCTTTGGAGATGGTAGGGAACTTCGGGAATCCTCATAGGAGGAACACCCATAGTCAACCCCTCGAGATTCCGTTCTACATCACAAAGTCCCCCTACCTCATCCTCCTCATCCTGGTACTCAGCCCCTCGTCGATGCAATGGTGAAGATCCCACTGGCCTCACCGGTTTGCGATCTGCAGTAATACATGTACATATGTTAGATCTTTTCACGCATTAAAAACAACAAATATATATATAATTTAAAAAATTCAAAAACACATTTTTAAGGTCACATACCTGAATCATCCCAATCATCATCTTCGGATAACTCCAAGTCGATGTTGCCACGGAAGTCTACCCAGTATAGGGATAGTCTTCTATCATCACTATCTGCTCCTTGAGCCAAGAGAAGAAGTCCTCACCGAATGCTAGGACTTGCGGCCCACCAAGCCGCCTAGCATAATCGCTCCACATCCCCATCCGTGGCTCAGATGCGGGATGGCGATGCCTCTCTATATGTGGATGAAGTAGAGGAACCCTCTCTAAAAAGAAGGTGACCAAGATACTCCCATATCCGAACTAGTGGATACTCCCATTACTGCATTTGGTTATCTGATCTTTGATATTGATCAAGACCCCTTCACACCAGTTGAGCAACTTGGGTTCCATGCATTCCACGACATAAGTCATCTGAGCTTTGGTCGCATGGTGAGGCCCCTCACTCCCCGCCACTCGAGCAATAGTGTATAAGATCGTCCGCAACGGAAGATCTATCACATAAGCAATGAGCACCTTCCCTCTTTTCTTGCGAGATCCTTGTATACATTATTGAGCAATGTAGGTACTCGTAGTCTCTTCAGTAGCACAGTGCCCCACCAAATTGACTCGTGCTCCTCTCTTGGAGAGACCAGTCAAAAATTAAATGTCTTCAAGCTCAATTTCTAGGATATGCTCTCTTACGCGGAAAGCTTGTATATCGGCATCCCACATTCGTATGATGTGATTCAACAACTTCCCTTGTTTCCAAATGCCTCTTGTTTTGAAAAACTTCAATAAACCACACTCTCTTAGTGCGGATAGAGTGTTATCATCATTTAGGGCCACCCTATCAATCCCCTCATGTTCTCTTTCCTTCCAATCAACCATACTTTCTCTTCTCACTTGGAATCTCTTGTAAATCATCAAGAGAACCTCCAGTTAAAAGGTGAACGCCAATTTTTATGCCAAAATATGGGGGCAAGTTTTTGTTTTCCTAAAACTGAGGATTTACGCGCCCCTACTATGGCCCATGGTGCAAAATTCTAGGAATTTTCATGCTTCCCAATATGGGGGGGCGCGAAAATTCCTGGGCACAATTTTTGTTTCCGTAAGGCCCTTGCAAAACCTCAAGATTGCATGAAAACCAAAACTTAATGAATGGAATGAAAGGGGAGGATGAGAGGATTTACCTATTTCAGATGATGAGTCAAATGGTGCCTTGGATCTCTAGATCTCCCCACTTGAATTTTTGCTCCAAACCAAGGTAAAAACTCCTCTTGAAGTGGAATGACCAAGTAACAATGGGTAATTTTTCCTTTTTCCCTCTTTTGTGAACTACACTTAGTCATTTTTACCTATTTTTATATTAAATACCTTTGTCTAAAGCCTATTCTTCACATTTATTATGTCCTAATGTATTTTTCTAGGGTTTTGACCACTTTTGACAGGTTCATTCGAGTTGTTCACACTGGTGGAGTTATTTATTTGACCTTCTTTGAGCTTAATTTCTCTCTTTCGTGCTCTGGATCTGAACTATGAAAGAGATTCCAAGCGCTTTTCACACTAGAGTCGTGTTTGTTAAACTTAAGTAAAACAATGTCGAGCTTAGTCTGCTTTATTTGTGCTCGTAAAACGATGAGGAAAGTATCGTCTTAGTATTATTTTATTCATTTTTTAGACTAAGACGATTAACTCACGAAAACGGACCACTGGAGTTTTCTTTAAGCTCTTTTCAAACTCTCGAAGTAAGAAAATATTGCCAAGTGCACTTGTCTCTTTCACACTTGTAAAAGTATTCGAAAGGTTGCCTATTCGGTGGTAGGTTATCCCGTTTTTGGACTATTTAGACTATTTACGAGAAAGGTACACCTCAGTCAACCTTTGACTGGGAGAGTTCCTCCAGATATTATTTTATACTTTTTCGGGTCTGGGACTAACTTTTACGAAAAATTCATACTTTGGAGTCTTCTTTAGATTATTTCAGACTCTCTAAACATGAAAAATCACCGATTTTTCTTTCTTTGGACTCGTAAAATAAAAAATTGAGAGATCCCTATGGGAACCGAACTTTTCATCCCTTGAGTTCGTAAAATATACAAGGTTGGACTCACCCTAAGGTGAGCTATATCGAGCATCTGTTATCCTCTTCAAGCTCGTTGAAAAACAAAGAGGTACTAGTCAAACACGATGGGGGGAAATGGGGGAATATGCCGAGTCTACTGTTTTTGGCAGCTTATGAGTCATTACTTTTGAACATGGCATATATCCATAACTTGTCCTCGTGGTTGTGTCCTTTTTATATCATGGATATACGCTTGTATTCTAGTAGCCATGATCTATATTCAGTCATTGTTAAGTCAGTACTATCGTGGATCTGCGATGTATTGGTCGGCAGCCATGCTTTGAGCCTATGGTTCCGAGCATGGGTATGCCTGCCTCGACATTGTTTGACATCTGGTTGATGTTTTTCTTGTTCCTTGAAGCTCCTCTCCACTCTCCTCTCTGCTATCTCTGTGAAACTTATTGGTAAAGTGTTTCGGCCATTAGTTTATTCTGACCTCACACTTTAGGGGGCATCTGTTATACCTCAAATCATCACTTTGAGTACCATTTCGGGTCTTCATGTCTTATCACCAAGCATAACCTAGATGTTGCATCTCCTAGAAAGTATTGAGACGCATTGCCATGTTGGTACCTTCCTTAACCTTACCTAGAAATTAAATCCAACACCTCATGGTCGAATGCCACCTCACATATCCCATTTTACCCATATTTTCATGCCCTGCCAGTGGTGCAAGGTGCAAAATTACCCTGCATGCCGGCAGGGGCGTGAAAATTTCAACTTCATCGCGCTATGCTCAATATTGAGGGCACAAAAATCCCCTCAACCACCTTATCCCTTGAAGAGTGGATCTTGGATTCGAAGAGAAATTGTTGGGATGGAGATTCCTCTCAAATCTCATCTCCTCCTTCTTCCTTGTAGTGAGTCACCTCCTTCATCCACCTTCTACTCCCTTAGATCCATTATCATCTCCTAGTGGTTGGTCTCCCAAATTCTATAAGAAGGAAGCCATCCATAAGCCAGGGGGAGAACTTTGGAGACATCAAACCTATGGTCTTAAGGGATTTGTAGAGATAGTAAGGAGTGTAATACCCCGTTTTGACCCTTAGGATATATTAGCTTTTAATGTAAATATTGTATACATGTGATGTATGTTTTTCTTAGCGTGGAGCTTAAGGCCAAGGCCCCGCTAGTGGATGCTCAGAATTTTGGTTAAACTGCAAGTATTAGATATTATGTTACCATGTGCTATTAAGCCATGGAACATTGTAAAAATGATGTAAATAAACATCATGCAATAAAATACCAAAACTGGCTATGGAAGCAACTAATGAGAAGGGGCCATGTGTATCCACTAGGGAGTGGTGAGGGGGTTGTGGGATTGAACCATAAGCTACCAAATGTCATCTTGAGAACCCATTTGACCCACCTTGTTGACATTTAATTCAATTGTAAGAAAGTTGTTGAGAAATCAGTCCATAGCTTCAATGGAGCATGGGCAGCCTGGAATTCGTATGGCAGGTATGGGATCTGTTTTTCTTGTACCACAAGTCACTCTACCTCATGGGAATTGGTTCTTCCTCATTCACATTCCATTGTTGAACATCCCAGCATGAGTTTTCATCTATTACGAATGCCCAGCAGTGAGAAAAATGAGAAATCGCAACTTTGAGAGAACCCACGTTTTGAAGTGCCATAAACGCCCAGAATTGGTATTTGACAGTGAAATTCAATGGGGGACCCATAGATATGAACCTTGGAGAAAAATTGAGAGTATTAGATACCCCGAAATCCATTGGAAAACCCAGTTTTTATAGTCCAGAAATCCAATGACGGGATTGAGTTATTTGGTGACAGAGTTGTGAGAATCCAAGTGTGAATGTTTGAACAGAGGATTGGATTGCTTGAATTTAGCTTGAGATGTTTGTAGCTCTGTGGTTGAGCTCACTGGCTTAGCATACTCCTCCTTTGTTTATTGCATGCTTGATAAACCCAACTGTGTGTTGGCTTAGCATGACTGTTGGAGTGAAACCATGGCTGTGAGTGAGCATGTTTAGTTTCTCCTTAGTGGATACACAACCCAGCTCGGGGGTGATCTCTCAGCTGAAAGAATATAGGTTGGACAGAGATCCATGGTTGGGTGGAATGTTTCTCTCACATAGCCAGTTGTTTGGACATTTACATTTCAAGATAAGTATTCTTGTGGTTGAGTTATGTTAATTCTATGTTATGTAATGTTTTAATTAATGACCGTTATTTATATGTTGAATGCATGATGAAACTGTGTGCATATATAGTGTTTAATTCCGTTGTGCTTGTTGAGTATGAATACGTGTACACAAGTTTTAATTATACATGCATTTCTTAGTAATGAATGGGGATGAGATTTCCAATAAGCCCGGTATGCTTGATCATGTTCCCTCCCTTGCAATGGATTGACGGGAGGGGACGTGACAGAGTGGTATCAGAGCCCATGTTGCAGCACTGGGGCTGCTTGGGCCAAACTTTGAGTTTGCAAGCAGATATCAGAGTGTTTTTAACACAATATTGATGAAGATTGGGTGGCATTTTGATTGGGGAAAATGGCAGAATGAGAGTTCTCAGGCGTGGCAGAGAATCACACCATTGCATAGATCTCACCAATAGCTTTCCAATGGTACTAGACTTGCCTTAATTGGTTAAGGGACAAGGGAGATATGAGCCCCGCGAGTTTGTAGGAGCGGAAGAGGTTTTTGCACAATTCTGCAGTTTCGAATTGCGGAGTTGCATAGGCTGTGCAGTTGGAATTGCGGAGTTGCACAGGTTGCGCAGGAGTTGCATAGGTTGCACAGCTGGAATTGCGGAGTTGCACATGTTGCGCAGAAGTTGCACAGGTTGTGTAGGAATTGCACAGGATTTGCATAGGTTGCGCAGAAGTTGCACAGGTTGCGCAGAAATTGCACAGGTTGCACAGTTGGAATTGCGGACTTGCACAGGTTGTGCAGTTGGAATTGCGGAGTTGCACAGGTTGTGGTTGTGCAGTTGGAATTGAGGAGTTGCACAGGTTGCGCAGTTGGAATTGCGGAGTTGCACAGGTTGCGCAGGAGTTGCACAGGTTGCACAGTTTGAATTGCAGAGTTCCAAAAAAAAGGGGGTTAAAAATGAAAAGTGGTCAAACCCATAAATTTATAGAAGATAAATGGTGCATCGGAATAGAGATTTGTGAGTTGTTGAGTGTTCCTTGTTGTATGTACTAACTTCGCCCAGTAGAAAAGTTTTCCTAATTCCTTCTATATTTACTTCTACAGGTGGCTGAAGTTGGTCTTCCATGATGTTTTGCAATTGTGTAAAAGTGCAGAATTTTAGTGAAATTTGTCATTTTTGAAATAATGTAACTTCCACACCCGAAGTCGGAATGGAGCACTTGGATAGGCATTGGAAAGCTTATCTAGTAGAGAACAGTGGTTTATCACCAGAATTTGAATGAAGTTGTCATACCTCAGAGTTATGCAGAGCAAAAAAGTGTCAATGGCTGTTCTGACAAAGATTGTTGTCAATATGGGCAATTTCTAGAATTGCATGCCTAGAAAGTAGCAAGTTGGAATATTATGCACGAGTATATGTATTGAATTGATGCTTGGAGATAAAATCATAGCCAATGATTCCTTGTGTGTTTGCTAGAAGCCATGAAATCATACCAACTATTAGTGGAAGAGGAATTCCATGCAAAGATGAGGGCTTGGAAAGGGAGAATTCCTTAACCCCTGTCTTGCTAACTATATTTATATTTTATAAGCTTTGTGTACATAAAATTATGGCATGGGAATGTTGAAAATGCAGAGATTATATGGATGTCATGAATATGTACTAGTTGGCATATTCATAAACAATGCACAATGCATGAGAATATGTTTTTGCACGCATATAGTATTACATATTGGTAAAAGTAGTGGGATTTTACATATGCAATGAACCACTAATGGTCAATATTGTGGTTGATAATCACTATTGGTGTTGGTATTGGTGGTAGGACCAAAGACAACAGGAGCATGGCTGAAGATGTTGATGATGTTGTTGCATGTGACCAACAACCTTATGAAGAAAAGGATAAGGCAACAAATCCATGATCAAGAAGTTGAAGGGCGAATTTTGCAATCTTCTGTAAGAGACCAACTAATCAGGTAACATCAAGGGTGTAAATGGGAGCCATGCAGGTAATGGTTTAATTATGATGATTGCATAAGTGTTGAAAGGGGATTGAGTAAGAATCCATTGAACCATATTTAGTAATCATGGTATGCATTTAGGATTGAAATGCAGTCAGGTGAATGACATACTGCCATAGTGGGGTGGAGCATGGAATGGTGAAGGCAAGAGGTCTCATATCATATGACTGCTTAGAAATTTAGACTACATTCACATAAAAATATATCATGCCCTGTGTATGTTGGTTATGAGCTTAATAACAAAAGCAAGTAAGGACTGGTGGTCTTGATTATGGTAATGCATCCTATATGAGGTAGTCATGGTTAGGCCATAATATGTTTGAATGCACAGTATTCATGAATCAATACAAGGTAGCATTGAGTGGATATGCATTAAGATATTTTATACATCTTGTAGTTATGCATTGATTGGATGCCTATGAAAAGTTTGAGTAAATGTTGTAAATGTGCTTGCAAAAGTGTTGGTGCACATGTTGTGATGCATTGCATGAGTGCATAGGGATGGTGGGTGTGTTATTGCAAACTAAATAATGAATGAAATGATGAATTGATGATAATTCTAGGATCATTTCATGGGATTTTATGAATGCAGAATAGTAAGTGCATAAAGAAGGTTGTCATGATCGATGGGATGTCGAAGTACTCTGTGAAAGGGTAGAGTTGTATAATCATATGACTGTGAAATAATGAGTATCTAAAGTTTCATTTAAATTGCATGAATGATGTGACTGTACCTTGCAATTTTAGTATGATAATGATTCACTTGAAGTAATGAGTTTCGGTGATATTGATAGGTTAACAACTGGAAGTGTTTGAATTATGGAATTTTATAATTCTGGAAATGCTTCAGTGACTGTTGCAGCAATGAAATATTATATGCATGAAGGCTTACAAGTGTTTCGCTGATTGAAGTTGTTGATTTCAGGTAGATTGTTTTGGGCATGGAAATGTGGGTAAGTTCATGATGAAGTATGGAATCTACCATGGGAAAGAGACAAACCTCATGAGAAGGATCTCATGGTTGTAAAAATAGTCTATGTGCATAACAGATTGTCAATTTGGACTTGTAGATTTCAGATTTGAGAATTTGTTGATAATTGCTAATCACCGTTGGCTTGCATAGAATTGTGTCAGGAGGATGTGTTGTAAGTGGATGTTCATGTTATGCTAGCAAGCATAAAATCCTAAAGGGCAGAGTGGTGCCACTTACAAGAGACAAACAATATGAGGGTAGCCTCATGACTAAGCAAATTGATTTCTGCAATAAACAAAATTGCAAATTCATATTGAATTTAATTATTAGTGCCATTGATTGGTTATGAAACAATCATATTTGAATTTTATTGTTAAATGTTGTTGACTGTTTGGCTATTTAAAAAGTGTGTCAGGAAGACACATTGCAGTAAGACCATGAGAGAGGGCCTGCAGAAGCCAAAATTCATGGGAAGGCTCCCATATCTTGGAAATGGGTTTCGAGTGAAACGCCATTGGATATTTTGATAATGTCCCATCTGCACTGCATGATTGGTAAACAATATGAGTGAGATGGTAAAGATTATGTCAGTAAGACATATGAGAGTTATGTAACATCAAAAGGAGTTGGGATGGAAAACCGAGGGACTGTCAACTCAGAGAAGGAGCCCCCATTCCCTATTATTGAAGAAAGACTACATTTGCAAATGGATAAGTGTTTTGTGACCCTAGCTAAGAATATGCATGTCTAATTGTTAGAGTCAATATGCAGAGCATGTTTTGATTTTATTTCCATTATGGCAGATTGCTTGAGTATAAATAGGGCCTACATGGCTCACATCGGAAAGGGGTGCACACTTCCCTGATGTCGGGTCATGATAGGGTTTTCGATATTGACTACACCCTAGGGAGTGGACACATTCCTGGTGTTTCAATACTTGATAGTGAATGCTCTGAATTATGGTTACAATTTTAGAGCAACAACGCTGATAAGTTTGCCTATACTACTTGTGTTGTCAGCTTAAACAGATACAATTTGGTACTGCACATTAAAGAAGCAAAGTAAAAGTTTGTTGTGAGGGGTTGTGGTGGAAGGGTTGATGGGCATGAAAGGATGTTGTGGAGGTTGTGGGGATTTTGATGAAGGGTTGTGAAGGTGTCGATGGAAGGGTTGTTATATGCCTATGGCTCCATAGTAGAGCCTTGGCCTAGGAATGGTCGTGGTGAAGTTTCCTTCCAAGTCGGCGTGAAGGTGTACTAGTTGGACCTTAATTATATGATGTTGTGGAGCATTCTGCGTGCTGGCCGAACATCCAAGTCCATAGGCGATCCCAAGGATTGCAAAGCAAAGAAGGACCCTGTGGACCAGAGAGGAAACACACAATACAAATAAGTATTTGGTTATCTTGCATACATGTATATATAATTTGGGTTATGATTTCCTAAACTCTTGTTTAGAGATAAAACCTATGAAAATAAACTAAACATGTGAATTGATTCAATGTTTGAGTGTAGGTATTATTGGAAGCAAGGACTATGAAGGCATCCTAGGGATACATGTGGACATGTGACTGTCCTAAAGAGCTCAGCATGAGTAGTAATGAAAGATGGTGCTAGTGGGACTGTGTGGGTCTTAGCAGCCAAGAGTTGTAGACAAACCATGTGGAGGGACTCCATGGTTGAGAGGTCTGAAATAGACCATAGACACTAAGTGTCATAGCCAAGAGGGGCAGGTCAAGCATTCACGTTGAAGTGAAAGAGGCTAGGAGTATGAAAGCCATAGTGGTGGTGTGGGTTCTAGAATGGAACAAGACGAAGAGGAAAAAACTCTTACTACTCTCTCTTTCCTTTTTTTATTGATGCATTTATAAAAAAACAGAAAATTATTGAATGCATGTATGGCTGAAAGTAGAGTGTGTTTATTTGCTTGAAATAAATTGTGAATGTTGAAGTAGTTAATTCCCAGTGAAAGAATGGACATGAATGAGCTCATGTGCCTATTGGGAAAGCATGAAAAGTATTAAAGTCTCATGAATAAAGCATGGACTACCCATGTCAATTGGGCAATTAATTGACTGATTTTAATGTTTATATTATGCTTGGCCTAACAAAATTACAATGATGCATTTCACAGGTGAGAAAGTGAAGTTAATTTATTACAATTGTTGCAAAGCAAGTGCTGCTTGTGAGCAAAGTGAAAGCTAGTTGTGCACATTGACCATGGCAGCAGACCAAAGGCTATTGGACTTGGCTGGAACTCTCCTTCAAACAATTTCCAAGACCCAAGAAAATCTTGGAGAACTGCTCCAGCTACAAAAGCAGCAGAATGAGATGAACCATAAGGTTTTGCAGGACTTTGTTTGTTTGCAAAGACAAGTAAAAATAATTCTGGAAACAATCAACCGAGGAAAGGACACTGGATCAATGAGGAGGCATTTCTCCAATCGCTCCATTAGGAAACGTTCCAGGCATGAAGACTCAAAGGAAATTGAGCAGGTAAGGATGAAGCAGCCAATGAAATGTTGGAAATGTGGAGGACATAATTGCCTCCGCAACTTCCCAACAAAGGAACATCAAGAGGGTAGCAGTCATAAAACTCTCAGACTTGTGGATGAACTAGAAGGTCAGAACCAGCAAGAGCAGTTTGTGGACGCCAAAGGACATGGTCTTGAAAGTTCAAAGTAAAGGATAGAATGCAGGGCAGATCTGCAAAATTTTTGAAAATTTTGGACATGTAAATTGTATATGTATTCCTAAGTATTGGAACACCAAGGATGATGTTATTCTAAGGGGGAGGGGATTGTAATACCCCATTTTGACCCTTAGGATATATTAGCTTTTAATGTAAATATTGTATACATGTGATGTATGTTTTTCTTAGCGTGGAGCTCAAGGCCAAGGCCCCGCTAGTGGATGCTCCGAATTTTAGTTAAAAGGCAAGTATTAGATATTATGTTACCCATGTGCTATTAAGACATGGAACATTGAAAAAATGATCTAAATAAACATCATTCAATAAAATACCAAAACTGGCTATGGAAGCAACTAATGAGAATGGGCCATGTGTATCCACTAGGGGGTGGTGAGGGGGTTGTGGGATTGAACCATAAGCTGCCAAATGTCATCTTGAGAATCCATTTGACCTACCTTGTTGACATTTAATTCAGTTGTAAGAAAGTTGTTGAGAAATCAGTCCATGGATTCAATGGAGCATGGGCAGCCCAGAATTCGTATGGCAGGTATGGGCTCTGTTTTTCTTGTACCACAAGTCACTCTACCTCATGGGAATTGGTTCTTCCTCATTCCCATTCCATTGTTGAACATCCCAGCATGAGTTTTCATCTATTACGAATGCCCAGCAATGAGAAAAACGAGAAATCGCAACTTTGAGAGAACCCACGTTTTGAAGTGCCAGAAACACTCAGAATTGGTATTTGACAGTGAAATCCAATGGGGGACTCATAGATATGAACCTTGGGGTGAAATTGAGAGTATTAGATACCCCAAAATCCATTAGAAAACCCAGTTTTTATAGCCAAGAAATCCAGTGACGAGATTGAGTTATTTGGTGACAGAGTTGTGAGAATCCAAGTGTGAATGTTTGAACAGAGGATTGGATTGCTTGAATTTAGCTTGAGATGTCTGTAGCTCTGTGGTTGAGCTCACTGGCTTAGCATCCTCCTCATTTTTTTATTGCATGCTTGATAAACACAACTGTGTGTTGGCTTAGCATGACTGTTGGAGTGAAACCATGGTTGTGAGTGAGCCTGTTTAGCTCCTCCTTAGTGGATACACAACCCAGCTCGGGGTGATCTCTCAGCTAAAATAATATAGGCTGGACAGAGATCTATGGTTGGGTGGAACATTGCTCTCACATAGCCAGTTGTTTGGACATTTACATTTCAAGATAAGTATTCTTGTGGTTGAGTTATGTTAATTCTATGCTATGCAATGTTTTAATTAACGACTGTTGTTTATATGTTGAATGCATGATGAATCTGTGTGCATATATATTGTTTAATTCCGTTGTGCTTGCTGAGTATGAATATGTGTACACAAGTTTTATTTATACATGCATTTCTTAGTAATGAATGGGGTTGAGATTTCCAATAAGTTCGGTATGCTTGGACATGTTCCCTCCCTTGCAATGGATTGACGGGAGGGGACGTGACAAGGAGGAAGGATTGGAAGGAGTAATTGTTGCTTGGACATCAAGGGTAATCTTGTATTTATCTTCTTTACCTTTCATATAACTTAGCTTATTCTCCCATGTTATGTTTCTTTCTTTTGGATCCATAATATGTTTCATTAAGATTTAGATTCTAATAATTGCATTTAGTAGTTGGAGATATTGTATCTTGTCTTGCTTAAACATGTTCAGATTTTGAGCATCAAGTTCGAAACTGGAGCTAGGAAAACCGACAGATCTAAGGTAAATTTTACCATCTCTTCTCTCTCAGTACTCTGGAATTTATGCATTGAATTAGATTTAGGAGTTTGAGATCCCATTTGTTTCATTGTTGTCTTAGATTAAGCTTGTTTGAATCCTGGTTTAATCTGTGAGTAAGTTTAACTATCCGTAGGACGAATTTGCTAGAACAAAGATATGTCCAAGAAATCCATCTATGTATGAATGTACCTGTGTAGGCCACTACGGTACTTTAGGACCAAGTTCCGTTCATGGTCTTGAATACCCAGCTTGGAGCGCAGGGTATGGAACATGTTGGTAAAATCTGGAACTGTTTGGTCTTTCTCCTGGCGCAAATTCATTCATCTGGTGTATTAGTCATCATAGTTTTTGATAGGGTAGAATTCTTTCTTGACGGCATCAACAAAAGCTGCCCAAGTGGGGTCTATCCGGGATAGTTCAAACTCATCTCTTGCATGCCTCTCGTAGTACCCGTCCCACCAGTCTTTAATATGGGGAAGGGACTTAAGGAGCGCGAATGTGATCTTTTCGCTGTCGGAAAAATTTTGAACAGAGAAGTAACCCTCTAATAGATTCGACCATTTCTCTAAAGTGTTTGCATCTATATTTCCTTCAAATATGGGAATTTCAAATTTAACTTGTACCTCGAAGGGAGCCGCACCCCCGAAACGACTACTCATTGAAGGTGCATCCGTCACCGCCAGCATCCTTTGAGGGATCTGTGCTAAATTATCCATCATCTCGTTTCTCTGTCGTACGACGGCTTCCTCGAGCAACAACTTAATGGGATCTCCTACTCCGTCATATCTATTTTCTTCTCTCGCCATGGGAACCCTCTTGGGTTGACGAGGAGGGTTTTTCCCAAGCTCAACTAGTTTGATACCCAACTCTCGATATTCAGATCTCGTCGGGGAGATGCACTGAGAAATCATAAGAGCAGAAGGCTCTAATACCACTTGTTAGCACTCAGATTTTCCTTGGGTTGTATCAAGGGAACCTCGAGGTAACCTCAAACCAATCTTTAGACTGAAAGCTGGTCTCCTTTAGTCATAGAGGGCTCTCTCTGCAAATCTACTATCCAATGTCACTACGATAGCAGCTTGACAATAAACTCAGTGGTCAAATTTGTAAAATAACGGTAAAAGCTTGTAGAATTTAAATGATGTCGTTAGACAAGCAAACGAAAGATACCATTGGGCAATGGAGTCAAGATCATGAAATATTAAAGATGTACAGAGCTTTGGCAATATAATTTTTCATTATAGGTGGGATAGCTGCATTTTTACAGTCGGGTTCTTGATTTCTGGTGATAATAGAAGAAAATATGAACAGTCCATTAATATGGGCATCAAATTAAGATGAATCCAATATTAACTTGAGAGGAAAAGTTTGGTGAATACTTGAAAACGATGAACTAGAGCATATGAGTATGAATTCTAATTCATTATAACCTTTATTCAAGTATGACAAACAACAAAATGGAAAGAAAATAACTGGAACAACATGTACAGGATAAAAACGAAATACAGATCGTGAAACTACAACATGAGAATCTCTATTCTTTAAAAGTCCTTGCTTGGCTCTGCAATATTTTTTGAAACTTGAAAATAACTCGGTACCCAAAGTGGGTCTCCTCCCAATTGAAAATTGAACCCACCTTCTACCTGTCTTTTCATTTTTATAGTTTTTACATATTATGGGTTCCAAAGGAATCCCATGAAAATTTTCTAAAAATAAACAAAAGTTATCTAGATTAACTAACTATGAGTTGGCTGGGACAACTCGAGCAACTACCAACAATCTAACAACTAGAAAAGAACAAGTGTGATCTGTTTCCCATATTCTAGGATTTAGTTTTGCAAGTGGAAAAGTTTATCTCCTTGTATCCAACAACCTCGATGCCAACATCTCATAAAACTCAATTAAAAGTCTGCCCCTTTGTATCCAGCTGTCAAGGATGCTCCTTGTTTGAGATTGTGTAGTTCAGATTGTCTCCTATTTGAATACTCAGTTGCAACAACCCTGGATGACTCTGAAACTGAAAGGACCTTCTCCAAGTTTGATTGGGTTAAGGGTCTCGGAGTCTGAGAAGTTAGCTTCCTATCTTTTCTTTATCCAACAACTCTCTGATCGGGATATATGTTGCTTGCTTGCAAAGTTTTGTTAAATCAGAACAACTGTATCCTTCACATAGGCTAGCTATATGGTCAAAGTCAATATCATCCTCCACATTTTCACCCTTCAAAATCACTTTCAGAATATTTTCCCTTTCTGTACAGTTTGGCATGCCAACTTTAAATGCTTGGGGAAGACGACACAAGATTGCCTCATCAAGTTCCCAGGGCCTATTTGTCGCAGTGAAACCATAACTCTAGCATTCTGATCTTTGGTGAATCCATCTCACAATGCCACAAACTCTATCTTCATATTTGTCACAACTTCATGCTCTGTAGAACGTCATTGGCCCAAAAAGCTATCAACCTCATCAATAAAGATTATGGCTGGCTGAAACTCATATGCCAGTGCAAGTAACTTCACCATTGAACAATGGCCGATTTTTCAATATGTCTCTACTGAATGCAACGAATTTTCTATCCAACTTGCCCTTTCTGGTGTGGGCTTGAGTAAATAGCCATCTCAAACTTGAAAGATTTAAACCCAAGCTTGCTACTGTAATCCTAGCTTCCACCCAATGCGCCTCACATAACCTTTAAGAGCAGGTTAATTGGTGAAGTACCCTATTCTGTAACCACGTTCACGGTCTGTCAAAACATATGTATACATATTGTCGATATGAACATGATATGGTTCCCGAAACTCATAATGTTTGCTTGGCTACCTTGCAATTCAACATATGTGCAAAGTTAATTGCCTCCCATATACTCTCTCTCTTCGTGGCGCTGAAAACTACATGTTTTTTTTTTTTTTTTGTTTCATATGAGGAATTATCCCACATGGAGGAGGAAACACTATTTTTTTAGCGTTTAAATATGCCAATGTATACATGATATATCGATGAAGTGAACCAAAGGCTACCCATTGGAGGCTTGGCGCTTGTCCGTTGGGCTTATGTGTCGTTGCTTGACTTGTGTGTTGTGGTTGCAGGTTGCGTGGAGCTTGGAGCTAAGCCTTCAGGCTAAATTTTGGTCAAATTTACAATGAAATTTTCAAAAACCCTACAAAAGGTCGAGAAAGCCAATTGTGCAAAAGTGATCCCCTCAGGTTATGCATACTAGGGTCTTTGAAGCCCCTAACAATAGCAATAATGAAATCCCACATAGGTTGGTAATAAGGAGAGTGGGTAGCATTGAAGGGTATATCTGCATCATATCACCACCTAACTATGTATTCATAAGCAACTTATTTGTATTGCTTCTTCCAATGGTTATCTAAGGTGGGTTGAGTTTGACTTGGTTTAGAGGCAATAACAGAGGTGGGGGAAGGCATAGGAAAATAATTTTGGATAGTCTTCTTCTTCTTTTTAGGTTGCTTATCATGAGTGGGAGGAACTTAATGAAAAGGGTCCCTAACATTGGAAGAAGGGATAGAGGAAGACTCTTCAAAATCAAAGCTCATATTTGAATGGGATCCCTTCATCATGGAAATATGCCTCTTCCTCCCTACTTCAACATTTATTTCATCCCGTTTTTCCTTCTCTTCTTCAAAATTTCCAAATTATTGTTGCAATTCCAATCTTATTGCACCAATCTCTTATTTAGGTGCACCATAGGGAGAAATATGGCATCTTATACCAGCCAAGTGTTGCTTTAATCCACCTTTAACCTATGAATACCCACCCTCCCCCTGATCCATTTCTTACAAAATTTGCAATACATCCTATTATCAGTAACATCAACATGGATCCATTTAGGGACTTTCCCCCTTGGAGCCATGGTAAATGCAAAATTCAACAAATCTGCAAAATTCAAATGCAAAATGTGCAAACCTTATCTTAATTTTTTCTTTTTCAACAAAGCCTCAAACTATTTCTAAACACTAAAAGGCATATTTCATGTTTGTTTTAATTTTTTTAAGAGAGAAAAAAGTAGGGATAGACTGTTGTTAACATACTTGAACGATGTACAATAGCTCAATGGGAAAATGGACAACAACTCCTCCAAGCTTGAAGATGGATTGTCGCCTCCTCATTAAGATGTCAATTCCACCGCAAGTAGGTGGCCAAGAACACTACCCAACAAGCTCCAAAAACTCCAAATGCTCATAGTCAGAAATGATGCTCCAAAAGGTCCAATAGAGGGTGGGGGGGTCTCTTATGGCATTCGTCTAGGGTCTAGAGCATTAAGGTTTATGTATATAGGTTATCTATAAAAAATATTATTCAAACATGTGTGACTGTCAAGTCCCACATCGACTCAGTCAAATTGACTGGTTTGATATCGACGAGCCAAATCAAATCCCGACTTGATAGGTTCGATACCAAACCAATCACCTAAATTAGTTGAAGGATCAAGTCACTTCAATTAATGGTCAACTCGATCAACTCGACCAAGTATGAATCCAAGTTGACCATCTTTTAAAACATTATGTACAAGTAGCTCATATTATACAATATTTGTTATTAGAAAGTCATCTAATTATATAGTGCATGTCCTAATTAAAAGTCTATCCAACAATACAAAAACGCTAAAAGAGAGTCTATTGATAAACTTTAATTAAAAATTTTAAAAATTTAAATAATTCAAAATTAGACAAAGCCATAAAAAACACTTGGACCACGATAAAATTCTCACTATACTTAAATTTTGCCTAATTCATATAAACTTGCATAGAAAAAAAGGACTTTTCATTATTCCCATATTAGCTTGGTTATGTTCGTTTCCCATCTCCATATTAATTCTATCATTTCCCATTTTTCCCATTCCCATTTTCTGACACTTGGACCATTCACATTTCAGATTTTTTAAATCCATAGATTTACTGTACAGAAAACCTCTGTATATGGATCAATCATTGGAAGACCAAATTGGGGTTTTGGGTAAGCAACCCGCTGTTATTATTTTTCACTGTGCAGTCCCATACAAACGTACAGAGAAATCTCAGTGCCATATGGTCATTTAAGTGTAACAGTTGTAAATGAGCTAATGAACCAGTTAACATCACCGACACCCATGGCTCTGACAATGGCAAAGTCATCGAGAAGAAATCAGAAGAAACAAAACGTTTTGTTTGGTGATGGATTTGTGTTTCAGTTTGAAGGCAGAAGGTCTACGTTTAGTGTTCTCAGCAGAAAAGACAAAGGCAGTGGCAATTCTATCTCCGTTGAAGATGTGAGATACCTTTGTAAGCAAGGCCAATTGATGAAGGCGCTGCAGCTTTTGTGTTGTATGAACAACCCGCTTCAATCTTCTTCTTTGTACGCCTGCTTCTTAAGGGCCTGTATTAAGCAGAAGGCTTTCTCACAGGTTAAATTACTCCACACCCACATGGACGAAACCGGAGTTGTCGCGGATAACGTTGTGTGGAACACACTTATCAATGTGTATGTTAAGTGTGGGAGTTTGGTTGATGCTCGCAGAGTGTTTGAGCAAATGCCTGAACGAGATGTTTGTTCATGGACTGTGATGATCGCAGCTTATTCCAGGCATGGTTGTGCCCAAGAGGCACTGGAACTCTTTTGCCAAATGAAGAAAACACACATTCAACCCAATGGCTTCGCATTCGCCAGTGTTCTGCCAGTTTGTGCCAAATTGGCAGCACTGCAAGAGGGAATTCTGATACACAAAGAAGTAATAATCAATGGGGTTCAGTCTGATGTCTTTGTCCAAAGTGGCCTTGTAGACATGTATTCAAAATGTGGGTACATAGAGAAAGCACGCAAATTGTTTGACAAAATGTTTCAACGAGATGTGGTTTCATGGAATGCTATGATTGCAGGGTATGCAAAGAATGGTCATATAAACGAGGCTCGTGATCTTTTTCAAAAGATGCCTCAACCGGACACGGTTTCATGGAACACAATGATTTCAGGGTATATACTTATCGGGCATCTTGACGAGGCTCTTGTTCTCTTTCAGAAAATGCCCAAACATGACATGGTCTCGTGGAATTCATTGATTTCAGGATATGCACAGAATGGGCAATCTGAGGAGGCACTTGAGCTCTTTCGGAAAATGCCCAAACCAGACGTGGTCTCTTGGACAGCAGTGATCACAGGATATGGAAAAAGTGGGAATATTGGTGAAGCCCTAAAGCTCTTTCAGGAAATGCCTGAACGAGACGTGGCTTCCTGGACAACAATGATTGGGATGTATGTGCAGAATGGGCAAAGTTTGGAAGCTTTGAAGCTTTTCCAACAAATGCAACTCGCAGCTGTGAAACCCAACGGAATGACCTTTGCTAGTGTTCTCTCGGCTTGTGCAAATTTGGCAGCTCTAGAACATGGTATGGAAATCCATGCAGAAATAATTAGAGGTGGGTACCAGTCTCCTGTCTTTGTGGAGAATGCACTTGTAGACATGTATGCAAAATGTGGGAGTATAGAGAAAGCAGGCTGTTTATTCAACAAAATGCAACAACGGGATGTAGTCTCCTGGAATGCAATGATTTCAGGATATGGCATGCATGGCTATGGCAAAGAAGCTCTTGAACTCTTTGAACAAATGATACGATCCGGTTTGAGACCTGACCAGGTCACCTTGCTTTGCATTTTATCTGCTTGCTGCCATGCAGGTCTAGTGGATGAAGGCCAAAAATACTTAAATAATATATGTCAGTGTTATAACATCACACCTGAAATGGAGCATTATGTGTGCATAGTTGACCTTCTTGGCCGTGCTGGGTACCTTCATGAGGCAGAAGATTTCATCAACGAAATGCCGATAAAACCTGATGTTACTGTGTGGGAGTCTTTGCTTGGTGCATGTAGAATGCATCATAATATAGAGAGGGGAGAACGAGTGGCAAAACATCTTCTTGAATTAGGTTCCAAAAATGCATCACCTTATGTGCTATTGTCAAACATGTATGCAGCAGCTGGCAGGTGGGATGACACTGAGAATATGCGGAGAATGATGAAATATACAAGGGTCAGAAAGACACCCGGATCTAGTTGGATTGAAGTCAACAAGCATGTCCATGCTTTTGTCATAGGAGAGAGGTAACACCCACAAACTAAGGATTTTTTTTGAGATGATCGATAGATTGTCCAGGGAGATGAAGGTAGCAGGCTATGTGTCTGAAATGAGATATCTGCTTCATTATGTCGAGTGCAGTGGAAGGGACAATTTTTTTGCTACAATGGCGAGAAGCTTGCAGACACATTTGGATTTGTCAACCCTTCTCCTGGAAAAACTATTCGGCTTATCAAGAATCTTCAATATGTTGTGACTGCCATTCTACGATCAAGTTCATTTCTAAGAGTGTTGATGGAGAAATTGATCTGAAGGAGCATTCTAAAAGCCCTACTTTGCTGCTTAAGATTATACAAAAACCTCTCTTTGAAAGCAACAAAAGAGAGGAGAGAGTTAGACAACCTCACATCGACATTTCCATAAACCTGTAGAGCAATAACACTGATGCATTGACAAACTCATCTGAAGGGAAATGCAAGAAACAATCATTGCCCCTAATAAAAGCAGTTTCCCAAAGAATCTCTCAGCCTGAAAGCAGTACGTGCACAATGCATCTACTAGTCCCAAACAAGAAAGTTGCTCCTTAGTGGGCAATCAATGAAATACTAAGAACCATGCAAAGACTTTCGTCCTGAAGGAGAGCGTGAAAGACCACACCGTGTGAAGTTGATTCACTCATTTATCCCCTGCATTTGAAAGATTCCAGCACCAATACAGTTTCTTCTGGGATGAGAAGGGGGGCCTGAGGTACTGATGCAAGCAGTGGGGTTTGTAAACCCAGAGGGGTTTACCATACATCCATAACCAATCTTTCCAAATTGCACATGAAGTGTGCAAATTAAGCTTGTAAAGCTCATCTCCAGAATTAGCCCCTAAAGTTCTTGAATTCCAAACCCGTCAGAACTCAACATAACCAATTCCCTTGACATATCTTGCCGATTTTTCTCAGATCTATGATGCAAGTCCTACAAATCCGCCCATTGAAAAATCTTTTTCTTTGCTAGCCTTTTTGAAAGCAATCTTGGAGTACCAGAGTAGACAGCTGACCCTTCATCGTCCAAATGGAATAACCAGCTAAATCAAATCCTCTCCTATAGCAACTCCATTGCCAATTCAGAGCTGGTGCAACTCTCCGCCAGGCCTCCCTTACTCTACGCATCACAAGGGAACCAACAATCTTGGAGTTTGATGGAGCAACAATGAAATCACTGATGAGAAAAGGTCCCCTTATCCTGTGTAAATGCGGACTATAAGTTAGTCTATAATGCAACAAGCATTTTCAAGGCTCGTCTCCAAATAAGCAACGCACAATCCACTTGACTGATAGTGCTTCTCCCTGCAATTTTATTACATACAGACCTAACCCACCTTGATCCTTGGAAAGAACACATATTTCCCATGGTACTAGAGGGAGGAATCTATCACCTCTAAGTTTAAACCAAAGGAACTCCCGCAACAATTTCTCAAAATGGGTGACATGAGAAGAAGGAAACCAGAAAGATATATAATAAATATGTAGAGCTTGCGAAATCCTGCTAATCACCATCAATTTTTCTGCAAAAGGATGATTTCTATGCCACCAGCTATGAATTTTCTTCGACACCATTCCCACATATCCAAAAGGGGGGTTTCAGTCCAAACAGAATGCCCAAATACTGAACAATATCACAATCCCTCATGATTGCTAAGGACCAGTTCACCAGGGAGGTTTCCCCTCAACCCCAGTCAACCAAAAATTAGTTTGTCATCACTAACAGCCGCCCTTGATGCAACACAAAAAATCTCACTAAATGTCAATTTTTTTCAACATGACCTTGAGAAACTTGGATGGAAAGTAGGGAGTTATCAGCAAAGTGATTATTAATCACCTCACCTTCCCCTGGAATCAAGATACCTCTGATCTGCCCCTGAATCCTGGCGTTGTCAATGTAACCTAAGGAATCATTGCACTCGTCACGTGATATTCCTCCATGAACCGGAGTATATTTCTTCCTTGGCCATCTCTTCCTGTAAGGTAACATTGTGCAGGCCTTCCTCCAAGAAAACACATGTATCCGCTAACCTTTGTTTGTGTCCTTCTCCCTCCTACGCCTGGCCTGAGCAATCTCTCTACCCCAACCCCTAAGAAGCTTAACAGTTCTTTCTAATGGCTACCTCCCAACACAAAATCCATCCATGCTCACCTTGGGGTTTCCTCAGCATTCATGCAGCCTTTCCCAAGGTGGAGTCTCCCCAGCAGCTGTTTCTGCTCAGCAATCAAGTTTGAATTATGGATTGTCTGACATAGTTCTGCCTCTTTCTGGAAGATCACATGACCATGGTAGGCACCCTAGATACCCATGGTTGTCCGTTCACCTTTGTAAACTGTTAATGCCGACATACTTGAATTGCGGATCAACAGTAAAGTCAAATGGGATAAAAAAACATTAACTGATCAATCTGCATTGAGTATTGAGCTTGCACAGATGTTCCATACTTCTCAAAAGTTAAGTTTTTCGGTTGAATTAATGCTACGGGTGCTTGGATGAATGCACAGCTCTGACCTTTGACAAAGAGGCAGAGCATAAACATTTACTTATTGCAAAAATGCAATAAGACTTACCGCCACAGCCACCCCACCGCCACCGCCTCTTCGCTTCACTGCCACTGCCTCTTCATGCAGATTAATATTTAGAATATGCAATTCCATCTCATAGTGTATGTTGGAGACCTCTGGTGCAGCTTTGGATACCTTTGGAGTAGCTTCTACTGTAATTCTTTTGGAGCAGTGTCTGGAGTAATTTTGTTATTTTGTTTGTAAAACCTGAAATGTTATGTTCATTCGAAATGTTATGCTCTTTATTTGTTATATGCATTACAATGAAATGAATGGACATCTAATCTGTACATAGCTTGATTAAATTCATTTGTTATATGCATTATAAGGAAAACAATAATCACCAATCATGCACATAGTAAGACTAATGGGACTTTAAGTTTCTTTATTCCAAGTTGCAAGGGTTTTCTTCTCTTCTACAAGCTATGAACAGTTATCTATGCAAAGCAAGATCACCCATGTTTAGAGATCTATGTCAATTCCAGAAACACCGACTGCATATTTGACATGGGAGCGTAATACATAAATTTTACCATTGTATTCCTCTTGAAACAATCATTAGGCTTGCATTAAAATACATAATCCAAATTACTTATTTTTGAAGGCTAAAAGCTAGGTTTTTCTACATTAGGTTGCATTGGTTTTTTTTAGGGTATATCTTTGGTTCATTGTGTGTATGGTGTATTATTTTCTTAGATTATTTCATTTTAGTTGATGGCAGACCCTCGCCTGGACTTGCCCAAACTCGAGGATTTCTCTAGTGTGCTTCAGTTCATTTCACACTCTGCAAGTTTAACGTTCACTAAAGCCTCTAGAACCACTACTTGGCTCTATTTCTATCTTTGGCACTTTAGCTAACCCTAGCTCATCCTATATATCTATCGACTTCGACCAAATGTAATTCAATTCCAAAACTACTCCAAACTTACTCGTTCAACACTTGGTGCTTACTGTCACTCAGTTCTCAATCCATTGAGCCACCACGTCAAAGCTTAACTGTTTATCGCCCTTTCATTCAAGCACTTACCAACAATTTGCTACACAACACATGTGACCATTGCCTCATCACATCCTCGGGCTACATCAACTACCTTCTATCTCTGACTACGAAGTGGCTTCCCGATCGCCCATCTCTCACTTTATCTCCGCGACATAATCCAACCATCAATACTCATCCAGCTCTACACCGCTTGCATTGGCTCTGCTAACCAACTTCCACGCAATCCTTGACCACCATTAGATCAATACACTCATGTGCAGGATTCATACACTCATGTAGAGCAACCGTCGATGGGTTTCATATCAGTTCTTTCTCTGCGCAATAGACTCATTCTTTCTGCACCTCCTCTACTGTTAAAATCCCCATATACAAGCTCTCGTTTGGAATCTTTGACCTTATTCACCCAACGCTTCGCTACAACTCCCTGTATCGATCTTGGGCCAACTCTCATCACTTTCTCACGGGTTCAAAACCCCTTCCTCGTTTGTCTAGAATGCAGTCCATTTCCTCTGCGCAGGAATCCCCATTTCTATCTATTGAACGGTGAATCATAAGATCACCTCTTCCTCCGCGCATCACTCGAGACATCTCTGAGGTTCCTCCATGCAGAGTACCCCCAATTGCAAACCCTCTGCGTAGAGACCCTAAAATTGACAGGGATGCTCAGGTTTTAACATAAAAGGAACTGAATTCGTAGGGTTCGAAGACCTATATGATCATTCGGTATTCGACTCCTCAATCTAAGAGTATCCACAGTCTATTGATATGAGATATTTAACACAACCACTCACAGTAATTCGACAGAGCAAAAACCTACCTCTACCATATGAAAGTCATCAATCTACGAATGAAATGATATGGAGTTAACCTCAATACAGAGATCATAATTTGCATGCATAGTTAAATTCAAGCTTGCCACAGTCCTGCAACATAACCCATTCATACATTAAATACATGCATACATGGTTTTCCAGTGTCTTCTCCAACCTTTAATAGCTACTGCCGAGTTTACATGCACATACTAGTTATCACATATCTCCCTTTGTAAAAAGAACATCTCCATATGAAGAACCTGCTTTTCATTCACATACTAAAAACTGTACATGCGTCTCCAAGAACCCTAAAACTACTCTGCCTCTCTCTGAATTCTCTTCCAGCCCTTAGGCTTACAATACTCTCTATTTTAAAACCCTAAAGAAACTCTCTACTTCCCTTTCGAGAGTTACTAATTTTATTCTATTCAAGATAACGTTTCTTTCCAGCTCTTCAACTGTTCCTACAAACCAACCACTAATTCCTAGATTTAGGTCACAGTTCTATAATTATAAAAACTGACTTATGACTCATCTAATACTAACTGAAAAACTAGTAAATAACCTCTCGAGTCATCCCATGACTTCTGGGATTTGTTTACATAACTCGTCATTTGATATTGACTCCTATCTAGGTTAGGATCCTCTATGTTTGCTAAGAAAGCAAAGTACTTTTACATGAGATTTTTTTCAATGGCTTTATATTCGACCCCTCTTTGGGCACAGGTCTAGACCTTTAGGTCTGACCATACATTTTTTCATTTGGACTCGGGATCTAATGATCCTGCATCAAACTCCCAAAGTAGAAAGAAATGATCACCTAATCATGTTCCTTCAATCTTCAGCTTCCTGGATCCCAAACTATGACTTGCTGCTGTCCATAAGCTGTATTATCTTCTTCATTCTTCAGCTGCAACCTTCCAGGCTTCCATACTTTATATTGTAGATTTCCATTGTCTTCACCTTCACTGTTTTGCACTTCCCAATCTTCTTTACAATGGACTGCTTCCTCCATCTTGCTGTAAATCTTCTTAGATATCTGTCTTAGGTTCCATAGTTCATCTATGGTCTCTTGTAATTCAGTTTGCTACTGCAAACAACTCTGGTTTTCTTCACTTTTCCACTGCACTCTGCTACACTTTATCCATTCCTCTCTAAATCGCTGATTTCTTCCTTCAGCTTCTCTTAACTTTTCTTCCGCTTTTTCCCTTGAGTTTGCTCTATTTGCTACCGTAGATATTTCTTCCAGTATTTTTCTGAACATTGCTGCAAACACTGATGTAGATAGTGCTCTTGACACTGCTTCATCACTCTTCATCAGAATAAAATTCTGATTCCCTACTTCTGTAACAGTTCCAAATATCTGTCCAACACTCTTTCTTTGGCCACTTAAATAAGCCAATTCTTCCCGGTCTTCGCCAGTATCAAGCTTCATCACATGAAGCATAGTTGCTTCATCTCCATTAGAGTTGCTTTCATCATTAGACAAGGAATCTACAAACCCCTTTTGCTGCAATAATTCATCTTTGTTTTTTCCTGAAAGACACTTCTCCTCATGCCTTACTTAGCAGTTTCCAGCTTCACCTAAGACAACTCCATAAGATGGATTGTCTCCTGCCATACCTACAAACACACTCAAATTGTCAGCTTCAAAACTGCAAGACCTAGTGGTCTTATTTGATGATTCAATCATCAAATCTTCCTGTTGTTCTAAGCCTTCTACAAGACTCCTAAAATCCTCAATAATCTTCTTTTCAGCTTCCTCACGCATAACCTTTGTTTGCTTGATGTCCTCCCTTGCCTCTTCCTGTTCTTGGCCATCATCATAAGCCAAGTCTTTTCTGCTTTCAGCTCTTACTGAATGTTGAAATGAAACACTTTCTATGAACTGTGCATGTGCATTTGAATGAGACCTAGCTGTCCCATCTCCATTCTTTTCACCTGCAAACATACACAAATGATTAGATTTAAAATCATGCGACCTCTTGGCCTCACTGGATGCTTCAGTCATCAAGATTTCTTGCTGCTCCGAACCTTCCACATGGTTCAGAAAATCTTCAATAGTCCTCTCCTCAACATCTTCATTACTGTCATCAAGCAATGAATCATATTCTGGCTCACACACCAAAACATCATCATGATACTCATTTGCTTTGAGTACCTCTTCCTTCCATTGAGCATTCACCAATTGCTCTCTCATCTTCTCTTGTAGCTTATGCCACCTCAACTTTCTTCTCATAAGGAGACCACACCTTTGGTCTTCCTCCTCCTTCTGTAACAGCTCCATCAATACTCCTAGACATACTTCTATCTCAGCCTTCTCCCTCTCATATTCTTCATCACTCATCTGCCTCCACATGCCATTTGCTTTGGCATCTTCCTTCTTCAATTTGTGGCGGTCTCCCGAACCTCTGCTTTGACTTTTGATAGTCATCTTCTAAGAGCTGCTCTCACAACTCTTCTACTCTTGAACCTCTGCTATGACTTTTGACAGTCATCTTATAAGAGCTGCTCTCACAACTCTTCTGCTCTTGAGAACACGTCTGTCCTCTTGTGCTTCAACCCTCAGTTGAAACACTAGGTCCAAGCAACACCTTTCCTCCTAGAAACCCTCACTGGCTTCCTTTATCCCTGCCTCTAAGGCTATGTTCTTCTTCTGCTGAGATGTCTTCACTCCTGCTGTTACTCCTTGCATGCTATCTCTTCTTCTCTACAAGAGCACCTTCTTGCTCTCCTGCTCTGATACCAATTGATGGTATACCCTCGCCTGGACCTGCCCAAACTCGATGATTTCTCTAGTGTGCTTCAATTCATTTCACACTCTGCAAGTTTAAAGTTCACTAAAGCCTCTAGAACCACTACTTGGCTTTATTTCTATCTTTGGCACTTTAGCTAGCCCTAGCTCATCCTATATATCTATCGACTTCGACCAAATGTGATTCAATTCCAAAACTACTCCAAACTTACCCGTTCAACACTTGGCGCTTACTGTCACTCAGTTCTCAATCCATTGAGCCACCACGTCAAGGCTTAACCGTTTATCGCCCTTTCATTCAAGCACTTACCAACAATTTGCTACACAACACATGTGACCATCGCCTCATCGCATCCTCGGGCTACATCAACTAACTTCTATCTCTGATTGCGAAGTGGCTTCCCGATCGCCCATCTCTCACTTTATCTCTGCGACATAATCCAACCATCAATACTCATCCAGCTCTACACTGCTTGCATTCGCTCTGCTAACCAACTTCCCACGCAATCCTTGACCACCGTTAGATCAATACACTATTGTGCAGGATTCATACACTCATGTAGAGCAACCGTCGATGGGTTTAATATCAGTTCTTCCTCTGCGCAATAGACTCATTCTTTCTGCACCTCCTCTACTGCTAAAATCCCCATGTACAAGATCTCGTCTGCAATCTTTGACCTTATTGTCACCTACCCAAATTCTAAAAATATTATTTTATTGGCAAAATATTTTATGTTAAATTTTAATTACAAAGTTTTGTAATTATGACCAAGTTTGGTCAAAGATGAATGTAATTACTGATTATTATTATTTAATAAATCAAAGTAGGAGACAAACACCCAAGGGAACTGTTAAATGAGTGTTCACTGACCCACTAGGAGGAATGGAAGCTGTTAGAAGGTATGGGACAGATGGCAGCAATTGCACTTCACCACTAGCTGTTGGTTATGGGACAACAACCCTTACAAATGTGGCATTATCCCCCAGGTGGAGGGAGTGAGTAGGAAGCTCATTTAATGACCAGTTACCAACTGAAAGACCTAGGCAACCTACATAAGGCAAATTCAAATTGAGCGGGCAGCTCTTACACAATATTTTCTGCATAAATATTCCTCATGTGCATCAGGTGATCACTGAGAGATTCGACTAGGGAGGCTATGTGAGAGTGCAACTGTAAGTTTGCAAATTATTCTGAGAAGGAGAACCAGAGGTGCTGGTGCAGGTCCCCTTGTCTGCTAAGTCTTTAAGACTGGATAACTATTGCTACTACAAGTTGAGGTCCTAAACTTGTAAGTTTCTTCCTCTTGGTGGTTCAGTGAACAGACTTGGGGGTCCTAAGGCAAGTAACTTGGCTGTCTTCAAGAATTGGTTGGGTGGAACAGGTTCCTTGGGCTGTTTGTTTCCCTACAATTAACTAGGTTTTGCTATTCCTATTTTGTTTACAGTTCAATGTTTCTGTTTAGTAGAATTATCAAACTCTATTTTGTAAAAGAATTTATTTTCTGATTTATGTTTATGTCTGAATGATAAAGTTTTGTTAAAGCTCTGATTAGATAACCATCTCCATATTTTTTCACATGCTGTTATTTGCATCGTACTCTAGTATAGAGAAGCAAATTAAATGATATATGAGAGATAGGAAGATTGCCATTGATTGGACAAATAATTACAGTAAGTGCTATGTTTACAATTCTGTTCTATAACTAAACATAGTAAAAATTTACTGTATAGTATCGACAGTAATATAGGATTCTTTTGTTATTTCATGAAAGAAAAATATAGTCTAACTTCTGTATAGTCATATATTTTTCTCTTATCTCTATTAATTTAAAATAGCAAACAAATGCAATTAAAATCAGACATATCATGTTTTCCAAGTAATAGTATTTCCAAGGATTTTAACAGCTGCAAGAATTAATCAATATATAGTTTTCTTATCTTTACACATACTTTAGTTCTTCACTGGTTTCCTGTTTGATTTCATGTATCAATTATTTATTTTAGTAGTATCAAAACCTAATACACTACAAACCCTAACTCTGTATACAAACATCATATTTTCTATCTCAAAGACAAACTGTAGACATTATTCAAAGAATGATAACATTTATGACTTATTAAACCCTAGTCATTACTTTCCAGAACCATATTATCTTTTATATATGGTAAGTTACTATCTAAGAATCATCTAACAGTTAGCTGAAAGCACAAATTACATACTCATGTTTAAACCTTAGCTTACAACCCTAGTATCTAAACTTATGCATTATCGAAATTATTTTGTCAACGATTTAATCTTGGATACAAACCCTAGTACAAGCCCGAAAGCATTTTGAAGTTACAGGTAAGATATCCTTTGTAAAAATCGAAACTAGAACATGGGGCATAACCCTTTAGAAAATATTTAACATTCGAACTACCTCAAAGATTTTCCAAAATTATAGTTATCAACAAAGAGAATGAAGTACAGACATACATTATGCAAACTATAAACCCTCGGCCAAAGACAAATATCATGGCTCGGCAAATCTTAAACAATTATTTTACACAATGATCTCAACGATTATTTTAAACATAATTTTCCATTGCAAAAAAAAAAAGAACCATGATTTATAGAGATAAATGATCCCTCGGCTCTTAGTTTCATACTCAACAGAAACAACCAAAAACTCAACAGAGTTCACTTTCAGACTTGTTAAGGTTCCAAACAACACACTGAAGCTCAATCATTTTCAACAAAATATCAAACGAGATCATTTTATCCTCAAAATACACAGGGTTATACCCTTGACTCTTTGTATTACGAAAGTGAATGCTAAGCTCTTATCAACGACGAGCTAGGCATAAAAAAGGCAAAGTAGCAACTTAAACATTCGAGGGTTACCCTTTGTACATCTTTTTGTGTCAACTTAAGACCTTAAAAACTCAACAGTTGGCCATCACCGAAAAGCAAGGTCGAACAGTTTCGACTCTCAACAACATTATTCATCATCACAACCAAGTCCAAAGGCACCTACGAGGGTTTGGAGGACCACCGGAGCTTACCAGGAATTGGATGCATGCATTCCATTCCAAAACCTTTGCCAAACAACCTCATACGAAACCGGTGCCTGCCAAAAACACAGTCAAAAAGTTTAAAACAAGAAAAAGTAAGTATGAAAGCTTAACGACACAACAAAACATATTATGGGTGAGTGCTTACCTTTAAACTCAAAAGCTTTGAACCTTTGTACATCACCCAACAAAAACAACAAAGCTTATTGGATTGATTGAAACCATGGGCTATTTACAGAAGAGCCGAACTACAATTCCTCAGTGGACAGAAGTAAAACCAAGCACTACAACCTCTAACTGTATCGTATCACCATGGTACCGAGGGTGAACCTGCAACTATTTAAAATCACCACCTACAGGTCACAAGATCGAAACCTTCAGGCTACATTCTTCCAACCCTACTTTCCAGCAGCCTGTCGGCCTCATCACTCAAACACCATCGTAATAATGAAGACCGAGAACTCTACATCAACACATACAACGAGATTCTAGGGTTACAAATTCAATGACCTAGATCCAATACAATCAATGAGCAAGAAGGTGCCAGCAAACTACCTTGGAGGTCGGGAAACCATCGTATTTATTTCTTCATAAATTAAAACAACCACGACAGTGGCAATAGTGCATACCAAAGGTCATCACGGTATCCAGCTTGGAGGATAGTAGACGTGGAAACCATGCACAACAAGATTCACAGTTATTGTATCCACCAAGTTCACGTGGATGGTATTATGTGGAGTGCCAACAACACCTTCCTTTATGTAGTTGGTCTGAACCATTAATGCATGGACAGAATGCCATCATTGCTAGGTTGCAAAGCATGTCCAGTATCGGGTATTAAACTCATGTCAAGGTCGAATTCAATACAAAGTAGTTTCAATACATATGTTGGTATAGTTTTCAAAGTTAGCATTCATGCATCCTATACAATGTTAGTTTCGATATATACATTTTGTATAGTTTCAAAGTTAGGATTCTTGCATTGTAACCTTAGAGTTTATTCCATATCACTTTATAATGTTATATTGCATTTCTTATGTTTGTATAGGGTAAGGCTTATACTTTTGTATATTAGCCAACCCTTGTCAACTTTTGATAATTGGAGATTATAGGTAGTTAGGAATTTTGTTTATGCAAATTACAATGTTAGATATATTACAAGTAATATATTCTTTATATATAGTTCATATATTGTTTTTAAATTGCAAACACTATAGAAAGAGTAGGATTATGTGTTAAGTTCTTAAGCAAGACTATAATGTCAATTAATAGCATAAACACTAAGCACAATAATTATATTTCGCGCAATAGTTTTTTATTGAAAAGTGTTTTGATAAACTAGTAGTGAAAATACTATATCTACAACATACATTTAGAATTACCTTAAGATGTTGGTAAAGTCCTTCAACATTAATGACGATATTCATGACAATAAACGTGGTATCATAAGAAATAAATCGACGACGCATTTTCAATAAACTTAGAAGGGTATGCGAGTCAACACTTAAACTAGTATTAGAACTAAGTATTCATACCTGCGAGTAACTTGTTTCGCAAAGGAGTTAATAACATTTTATTATTACATCGATGTTGAATTGAAAAGACACACGTACTCTTGAATCATGTGATTGTAGAACTTCTTACCTGCTCGCTGCACATAGAAACATTTTTGTAGCGAAGTAAACTCCAGGGTACCTCGTAGGACACCCTTGTCATCAAGAAAACAATCCATCAGTATCTTGTCAAAAGGAAAGCTGTTCGCATCATATTTTCAACTTTTCAGTTAACTTGAGCAATTATTGTCATAAGCATGTTTTTCAGAAGTATGATGTGTTGTTGTCATTTAAAATGTTTTTGACTCCGTAATTAAGTTATGTTTAGTATTAATGACTTCTTTAATCATTGTCGTCTTATCAAGCATTTATTATTTCCGCAACTGTAATTATTACATTTAATGCTGTTTTAAAAAGTTTTAACTTTTTATAAAAATTCGGGATGTTATAGGTGGTATCAGAGCTCATGTTCGAACTCTAGGCCTGAAAAAGGTCCATGAACATGCAACATAAAATTTTATTACCGCATGAAATCTTACTAATTAAATTTTAAAACTATTGTGTTATACATAAATTATTTTAAGTTACAGGTATGGAGAACTCAACTGAACATTTAGAAGACAGATTTCAACCAAACAGCCATAGCACGGGACAACACTATGCAGAAGAAGGCCATGGTGAATTGAATGACAATTCGTTAGAATTGTTACGTGCGTTTCGGGAGTTAAAGGCAGAAATTAGATCTGTGAAACAAGACATTGAAAGAATTCTGAAGGCACAAGAAGAGTTAAACCAAGTGCTGTTTGAACAGTGCCCAATTGATGAGCAGGAGAGAGAAAATGAAGATATCTCCAAGGTTGAGGATCTGCCTCATGGTAACAAAAGTAAGAAAATGAAAACCGATGATGTGAACAGCAGTTCAACATCATCAGGAGATGCTATTGAAGTACGTAAAAATAAACGTAACTATTCAAGCAATAGCAGTAAAGGAGATTACAAACCCATAAAGAAAAGCCATAAAGAGTATGAACATATTTCCGGGGAGTTCAAAAAGATTAGACCTTCAACTTTCAATGGAGAAACTGAGAAAGGCGAGACAGCTGAAGCATGGCTGTCCGGTATGAAGAAATATTTTCAAATTTATGACTATTTAGAATCCTTGAAATAAAAAATGGCTATATATAACTTGACCGGAAAAGCGAACATTTGGTGGCAGGACATCAAAAGAGTAAAGGGAATCAGGGATAAGGATGTAATCTGGAGTACTTTTAAACGATACTTCAAGAAGAAGTTTTTATCTGAACAGTACTATAAAGAAAAATCCAAATAATTCTATAATTTAAAGTTGGGAAGTATGAACATGAAGGAAATGAACAGTAAATTTCTGAACTTATTGAGATATGTGCCATATCTTGTGGAAGAAAAACCAAAGATTCAAAGATACTTGAGCTGTCTACTTTTCAAAATTAAGGATAGAATCGAGTATGACAATCCAAAGACCTTGGAAGAGGTTATGAGGAAGACAGTTTTTTGTTATGACACTAATCGGAAAAGAGAAGGAATGACAAACTGGAAAAGTCATAAACCCATCAATTTTGAGCAGAAAAAGAAAAATTTCAGGTTCAGTGGGAATTCTGGTTTCCAAAAGAAAAATTTTCAGAACTGGAATTTTCAAGGAAATAATTTCAGAAATAGTCAACAGCAGAATTCTACAGCACCCAGAAATGCTCCTAATAATACCGGGACCAATGAACAAAAGGCACCTATCAAATGTTTTGAGTGTCAAAGTCCTCACTATGCATCAGAATGTCCCAAGAGGAAGTAGACATCTATCAATATTCACTCTATTTAGACTGAACCTACTGTTGGAGACGTGGCGAGGGAAATGCCCAGAATCAATACAGCACTCAACAACAGGAAAGAAGATCATCAAATCTTTATGGTAGAGATTGAAGGTATGCTACAAAATCATCCTGTTACTGTTTTAATTGACCCAGGTGCTAGATTAAGTTATATATCACCAGATATTGTGGAAAGTCTTAAATTAAAAACAGAAAAGTTCAGTAAATCTTGGTTAGTTAGACTGGCAACAGGAACAAAGAGGAAAATATAAGATTTTATTGAAAGTTGTGCTTTATCCATGAATTAGTTAAAGACACAAATCAAGTTGAATATTTTACCTTTAGGATCCTATGATATTATAATCAGAATGGATTGGTTAGAAGCCCATCATGTCATTCTGAACTGTTATGAAAAAAGTTTTACGTGTTTAAATGATGAAGGAAAAACTGTAGAAGTAAAAGGTATTCCAAGAAAGGTAACCCTTCGACAGATTTCAGCCATGCAAGTTAAGAGGGTAGTTAGGAAAGGATGCTAGTTGTTTGTAGTAAATGTAGTAAACGATGAGTTTATTTGTAAAGAGGACAAACTGAAACTAGAAGACATATCTGTCCTAAAGGATTTCAAGGATGTTTTTCCTGAGGAGATTCCAGGATTACCTCCTAAAAGAGATTTAGATTTTACTATCGAGTTAATACCAGGAGCAGTACCAAACTCTAAAGCTCCATATAGGATGAATATACTGGAATTAAACGAATTGAAATCACAGTTGAAGGAACTGATTGATAAGAATTATACAAGACCCAGCGTGTCTCCTTGGGGAGCACTGTTATATTTGTTAAGAAGAAAGATGAAACCCTAATACTGTCCATAGATTATCGTCAGCTTAATAAGATGACAATCAAGAATCGATATCCGTTGCCCCGCATAGACGATCTATTTGATCAGCTGCGTGGAGCAACAATATTTTCAAAGATTGATCTAAGGTCAGGATATCATCAAGTGCGGGTTAAGGATGAAGATATTTTCAAGACAGATTTCAAAACTCGATATGGACATTATGAGTTTGTAGTCATGCCATTTGGCTTGACTAATGCCCCGGTTGTATTTATATGTTTGATGAACAATATTTTGCACAAATACTTAGATAAGTTTGTTGTTGTGTTTATAGATGACATTTTAGTGTATTCTAAAAGCAAAGAAGAGCATGATGAACATTTACGAATTATCTTACAATTTTTGAGAGATCATCAACTATACGTTAAGTTTAGTAAGTGTGACTTCCACAAGGAAAAAATTCAATATTTAGGACACATAATTTCTAAAGAAAGAATCTTGGTTGACCCCGACAAGATAAAGGCCATTAATGACTCGCTGGCTCCTAAGAATGTGTTGGATGTAAGATCATTTATGGGTATTACTGGATATTACATAAAATTTATAGAGGGTTTTTCGAAGATTGCAAACCCCATAACCTCCTTGCAGAAGAAAGGGAAGAAATTTGTGTGGGATCAGAAATGTACAGACAGTTTTAAGAAGTTAAAAGAATTATTGACTACAACACCTATTATGGGGATAACGGATCCTAATAAGGATTTTATAGTTTGCACAGATGCTTGTAATGATGGATTCGGTGAAGTCCTAACACAAGAAGGGCATGCTGTGGAATACGAATCTAGAAAGCTAAAAATACATGAGAAGAATTAATCCACTTATGATTTAGAGTTATTAGCAGTAATTTATGCTTTAAAAATGCAGCATCACCACCTTATTGGCAGAAAATTCACCTTATTGACAGACAACATGGGTCTGAAATATTTATTAGATTAGACAAATCTGAAAGCTAGACAAGCTAGATGGTTAACTTTCTTAAGTGAGTATGATTTCGAAATTCAGCATATTAAAGGGAAAGAGAACAAGGTTGCAGATGCATTGAGTTGTAAAGAAAAACTAAATTTTATTTCAGCCATCAGTACTTACTCAACATATTTAGAAAATCAGATCCTTAAAAGGAGTGAAACAGATGAAGAATACAAAAAATTAAAGGAAAATACAGCAAATAATAGTTCTAAAAATTCTATGGCAGATTAAAGAATGAAGGAAAATGGACTATTGCTATACAAAAACAGATTGTATGTACCTAACATACCAGAGGTAAAACTTCTAATTTTAAATGAGATGCACAAAAGCGATTACTCTGGCCATCCAGATTATCAGAAGACCATTACTATGCTAAGGAAAGAATACTATTGGCCCAAAATGAAAGATGAAGTAGTCGAGTACATAGCTAAATGTTTGGATTGTCAAAAAGTGAAAGTTGAACACCAACATCTCGCCGGATTGTTGCAACCATTACCTATACCGAGTTGGAAATGGGAAGTGATAAGCATAGACTTTATTACTGGACTACCCAAAAATCAGAAACAAAATGACTCTATCATGGTGGTAGTAGACAAACTGAGCAAAGCAACACACTTTATACCTGTGAAGACTATTCATAAGGCTCTAGACATTGCATAAATCTTCATGAAACAGATTTTTCGACTACATGGTGTTAACACCTAAAAAGTGCTCACTAGCTCATTCCCTTACTCACATGACCCATTTGTCCACTTTTCCACCATCTGAGCCTCTGAAACCAACAAAAGGTCACCAAAAGACCTTAGTACACCCCTTTTTCCATTAAAAAAGATTATTTTTCCTAGAAAATCATAAAAAACCCTCAAAAAGGGTCCAAATTCCCAAAAATATTAAAAAGGGAATTAAAATATTATTTTTATTCAAAAAAGGAAAAAGGAGGGAAAATTACCTAAACCATGTTGGTCAATACCATTGGTTTCCACAAAACCACAAATGGTATTCCTCACCACCAAAACCTATAAAAAGGTGGTAGGGGCTCCTCATTTCACATCCTTCCATTATCTCATCCTTATGCTGCTGAAATCTCCCCTGAGCACTTTTAGCCATTGAAGCAACCTTGGAGAAAGAGACCTATTGGAGTTTGGAGCTACTCATCTTGGGAGTTGCTCAACATCAACCTTCACCATTGAAGGTAATATCGCAAGCACTTGCTTGCCCCCCACTTTTCAATACAAAAAATTATTTATTATGTTTCTTGTTCTTGATTTTGAAATATTTACATTATTTGCTTAGATTCTTGTTTAGATCCATGAAAAGTATTGTTTATTTAGTTTATTGTTTTTATTTCTATTGAAACTGCTACTACTAGTTAGTAGGTGCCCATAGCACTAAGCTTGGTTGCAAAACCGAGCCAACAGTTTTTGGCGACTCCGCTTTGGTTTGAACTTTAGATCTCTAGCTTTGCCATTAAATCTTAGTTTTTATGAGTTTTTAACCTTTAGATCCATAGATCTGCCATCTTAGACAGCAGATCCATTGCTGATCTGAGATTTGGCCCCAAAAACAGCCCTAAAAATTCATTTTTCGGGTTCGTTTCTCGGTTTCCGTGCACGGCTTCCGCCTCGCGGCTTTTTTCCAGACAGTCGCGCGGTCCATCGCGGCTTTTCTGCATTTTTCCGCGCGGTCCATCGCGGCCTTTTTCCAGACAGTCGCGCGGTCCATCGCGACTTTTCTGCATTTTTCCGCGCTGCTCATCGCGGCTGTGCGGCCAAAACCTGCGCGACTCATCGCGACTGTGCGTCCAAAACCCGCGCGGTCCATCGCGACTGTGCGGCCAAAACCCGCGCGGTCCATCGCGACTGTGCGTCCAAAACCCGCGCGGCCCATCGCGGCTGTTCGTCCAAAACCCGCGCGGCTGAATTTTTTTTTTTTTTCATTCGGCCATCCCGATTTTGAAAAATATTTTTTACTGTACTTTCTGCCCATAGCACATTTTTTACAGTATCAAATTCTGCATATTTTCCAGATTTAGAAAATTTTTTTTTACTATTTAAAAGTGCATACCTAGAAATCTTTTTAAAAATTTTCAAGAAAGTGAAAGAAAGATTCATTTTGCATTCTTTATCTAGATTCAAATTTTTTCTTGTTTACTTCTTTAGAATCTTGCCCTTAGCAGTTTTTATTGAAACAAAGAAATCCATTTATTTCTTTTAAAAAGAGTTTATTATTTGCTTTCATAAAATCCAAGAAATCCTTTATTTTTTTTGAGTTATTTTTTGAAAAAGCACATTAATTCCTTTTAGTGAAAAAAGTCTTAAATATTTTCTTTGTATTTTCGAAAAGTCCTTTATTTTTTGAAAATTTCCCTTAAAGCATTTAATTTTTTCAAGTTCAGTTCACAACACCTCACGTGCACTCACACGATCACTTAATTGAACTAAGACTTAAAACTTACCCTAATTTGAACACACTCTTAACCCCACTTGGGGAACACGAAAAGAATTCTTGTAGCTAGGTAGTATTGGGGGGATAGGTGTTCCAATAACACCCCTCAGTTCATACATCTGAGACATAGAAGTTGTCCAATTAGGGAGCTAAAATCTCTTAGTACTTTTTGGCGCGGTCACAACCGGTTTGTGGGAAGGCCTCTCCCCTAGGAGGGTTGAAGTCGCGAGGATGGTTCCGGAAGCCTGAGTGGGATACCGAAACCCATTCAGTAACCGAAGGGCTACCATTCGCAGTTCTCGGGATATCCCTGTATTGGGATATTGCGATCAAAGGACCAAACGGCAGATTTACCTTTTCTCGACGCGTCATGAACGGAGTATCCTAGTAGCCTGTCTTTTTAGGATTGATTACCCGGTGTCCCTCCCGGTAGGGGGATATCTAGCCATTGTCTCTACATTCATATTGTCTGACTTGGATTTCATCACCTTGCAGGGGATATCGTCTGTTTGAGTCACAATACTTTTAGATTAGGTGTTTGCATGATCTTTACCACCTTTTGAGTCTAGTTACACCTATTTTTTCTAGGAGCCGCTTGCATGTTGGTATTCTGACCGGTTGTTGCATTCCTCCACTTATTGTAGCACATCTGCTAGAATAAGTGCATTTTTTGAGGATTGATTTTTTGGCCTGTGAGCCTTCTTTTTTCACTCCCCCTTTTTGCACCCTTGGTTGCATTAGGGTTTTGAGTCTTTTACATATATATCACCACCTGATACTTAAAACAAATTTTTACATAAAAAACATATTCTCACCATTGAGAATTCTAGACGTTCTCGTCGTCTACGGGGCGAACTCCCAGAGTTTAGTCCACTTGGCTCTCCACGTCACGGACGCAGAGCATTATCCCTTGATTCGACACATCGTCGATCATCTAGACGGTCATCCGATTCTGACATACCCCACTTCACCTTTGATTTGGAGGTAGAATCCGAAAACCCCACAGAGTTACCACCAACCACAATTATGTCTGGAACACCAGATGATCCACAATTTACATTAACCATAGGTCAGACATCCGCAAACCCTTCTGCGGGAGTACCATCCATGGCAACATCCACCCCCTTGGGTATGCCCAATATGGGTACCACTCCACATTCAGGAATGCCTAGCACAGGACCACCACCTGTCATGGGCATGCCCAACATGGGGGTCATACCCCCTTCGGTTTCCACAAACCCTATCCCAGGAATCCCTAGTGCGATTCCTAACCCAAGTGTAACTCCTGTTGCACTTGGGAGTGCGATCCCAGGAATCCCTAGTGCGATTCCTAACCCAAGTGTAACTCATGTTGCACTTGGTAGTGCTATACCAGGCATCCCTAGCGCGATTCCTAACCCAAGTGTAACCCAAGTTGCACTTGGAAGTGCTAACCCATATCAGGCCACACCTTTTGGAGGGCACATACCCTCCATACCTAGCATACCTATAGGCGCTACTGGACCCCTACACCATACCACAATGGCTAGGCAGGTCCCAGTTCCGGTCACCACATCCGCCAGCCTACCATACATGGCAAGTCTCAACCTGCCAGATTTAGCTAGGCTCACAAATGACCCCATCAGGCATGATCCTGCTTGGCCCCATATGCCCACTAAGCTTCCCTCTGACATCCCTAAGTTTGAGGGAAAGGCCGGAGAAGACCCCCAGAACCACATCATGTCTTTCCATTTATGGTGTTCCTCCAACTCCATAGTGGACGACTCTGTCCGCCTCCGTTTATTACAGCGCACCTTCACTGGCTCTGCAGCCAAATGGTATATCGAGCAACCCCATGGGACGCATTCCACATTTACCTCCCTTGCCTCGACCTTCCTGCAGTTCTTTCAGCTACCGGTCCGCTATGATGCGGGCGTCGAAATCCTACTGTCTTGCAGACAGAACACGGCCACGCACATCACTGACCATATCCATGATTGGCGTCGGCGCCAAAGCCTATGCAAGATCAAATTAGACGATCGAATCTTTTTAGACTGGTTCCTTAAATCCCTCCTTCCCCTCATTGCAAAGGATGTAGCATCTGAAAGACCCCAGTCTGAAGAGGAGGCCATCCTTAAGGCCCAACAGTTTGATCTCATCTATGCCCAGTCAGGTTACCTATACACCATCATACCTGACGCCCCACGAGGTGACTCTGCATGCGGTGACACACCGGGGGCATCACATGCCGCTGATGGCATTATTGGCCAAATTACACCGCAAGCAAAACCTTTCAGTATGGTGAGCACCATGCCCGCCCCAGACCTTTCTAGGGCTACATCCAGTTCCGGAGCGACAACTCCTTATGCTCCAACAAACCAGACCCATCATGTTCATGGACCCTCTTGTCCACAACATTGTTATGGCCAAGCGCCATCAGCATATGTACCTCCTACATACTATGCTCAACCTACGGTACAAAACCCCTTGCAATTTCCACAACAGCCCATGCATTACCCACAACCGGTTGCACCGGCTAACCTCATACCTCCACCAGCTCAGGGGTACCAACAACCCCAACAGGCAACTGGACCACCTCCAGCTCCACCTGCATACTATCCACCGCAACCTGCTCCCGCACCTGCGGCTCCTCAGAATCCCCCCAATGCCCAAGGGCATGTGTACGCACAACAACAGCAGCCCCAATACCAAAATAACCAACGCAACCAGGGTGGGAAACCCAACCGCGGAAGAGGACGCAACCGTGGAAACAATCAAAACCGTAACCAAGCTCCACAGCCTACCCAGCCTCCACAAAACAATAACGCGGCGCCCGCTCATCAGAATCCTGATCGGCCACCTAAGCAACCTAAAAATGCTAATTTACGGACAAACCATCCTTGTTCCATTTGCGGTGTCTATGGCCACTATACCCACGCTTGCCCACATCTCGAGCGAGCTCGACAACTATGGACAAATGACGCCCATCGTCAAGGGCAGGCGGCTCCTCAGCCACCACCCAACCCCCCACCACCTCCACAACAACCTCTGGTTCTCCAAAACCCCTTTCCAACACAGGGAGTGGTAAACACCCAGCCGTTAGCCCCCCAACAGGGCAACGTGCAACCACAACAAATTACTTACACAGCTCCTGATCAACCCATGTTTGATTCAGGCACCCACCACTTATTGATGATGTCCACCGCCGACGTCAATATCCAAACCCGTCGGAATCAATACGGATCGACTTCTGAAGCCCCCCCCGCCGAAAAGGATACCACTGCTAATCCCACTGATCAGACATTGCGTATACCTCAGGTTCCACTTGATGGCGCTTCTAAAGCACCTCGCTTCCCCCTTCGCTGAATCAACAACAACCCCAATGCACGAGCTGCATCCAATTACAACATCGTAGATGACTTAGCTCAATCTCCCGCAGCCATGTCTGCGTTAGAAGTCTTAAAAACCTGTCCTACTCAGCGCAAGACTTTACTTTCCGCCATTGGGGCGATTGACCCAAATGATTCGACCTTGATGACCTTTGATTTAGACCAATCTGAACCACGACTGCCTTCTACCATAGCAGTCCAAGTTTCCGTTTCTATTCGGAATCTTGTCATTCATCGATGTATCATCGACGAAGGTGCATCCACATGTGTCATGTCCACTTTTGTTTGGCAAAAGTTAGGATCCCCTGCTCTCCAGCAATCCACCACTGCATTGCGGGCCTACGACGGCCGGTCAGCTCAACCTCAAGGTTTATTACCCAAGGTACCCGTCCAATTAGGTGGGAAGACTGTGCTCATCGACATAGAGGTCATTAACGCCCAGCTGGACTATAACCTTTTACTTGGTCGCAACTACATGTACGCCATGAAAGCGGTTGCCTCATCCGTTTTTCGTACCATGATGTTCCCCCATGAGGGACGCGTGGTCAAGGTCGACCAACTCACCTATTACGATCCCAAGGCCCCTACCACACCTGAAAATGGTCTCACCATGGTTGAACAACCTGTTTGTGGTGCAACTACCTCATTCATTTCCTCAGTAGGACCCAGACTTTACTCCGAGGCGTCGATAACCTCTACATTCCAGGCCATTCCACCACCGTCACCGGAGACCCAGGTCGCTAACCTCTGCACTCTTTCACAAACACCCGGTAATCAACCCTCCTTGTTACCCAAACCACCATTGGTCCCTAGTCACATCGGTGTTACACCCATCCACACAATCCCCTTTCTATTCCCTCCCTCGGGCGTAGTAAGCGCTCCGGTTATGGCTACCCTCAGTCTCCCCGGGTTAACATTGGGATTACCCGTGTGGTATATTTCGCCTCCCGTTTCCCCACCGACACCAAATGTCATCCTGCAACCGGTGCAACCCATTGTCACTTCTACCCAACCACCTCCCGGTATCACGACTCCTTCGTCGTCGACGAATCCCCCTCCATTCGTCAGGCCCACTGGGGGCAGAGGTCCACAACCATACACTGCGGTACCCCCACCCAAGGCAGTTAAACCTCCCCCCGTATTTCGTGCTCCTCCAAAATGCTCGCTGTGTGATGAGTTAGGCCATCCAACCCATCAGTGTCCATAGTTACCTGCATTGCAGGAACACATGCAAATGTTGGACGACGACCCCAACATCCCGGTGGTCAAACTAGATCCAAACCCTATGCCTCGTGATAAATCACTGCGTACCAACCACCCATGTGCGATATGCGGTATTTACGGCCACTACTCCCACAACTGTCCTGACATCCCAGAGTATAGAGCAGCTCTCTACGAGATGAACAATTTGGACCTAGAGACGGCACCCCCTACTATCGAGGAGATCTACCCTCCTGCATCATCCTCATCCGGAGAGATTAACACCATCTACATGATCTTTTCGACTACCACTACCTCATCACTCGATTTGACCACTCAAAGCTCCCGCAATGATGAACAGGTTCTCGAGACTCCTACTACCTTTGATTATCCTGGGGAGGACATGCACCATCGTCCATACTTCCTCCTGGAAGAGACTTCATCCACCACCGCTACCCAATCCGCGGTTGAGTCCAAGGATTTCCTTCCTACTAAAATCGACTGGTTAACGGATCCCATGGCCGATATTTCTCCCGTCATCCACATTGACATCTCTGACCCACTTGGTGCCCTTCATACCATCACATTAGGAACCTCCCAGAATGAGATCAGAGAATACCAACAACTGTTCCAAGAATTCACTGATGTCTTTACTTGGTCAGATACCGAAATTCCTGGCCTTGACCCCGCCATTTATACGATCTCCACTGGATACCCCTCTGTTCGGTCGGCCCCTTCCATTGATCCCTTTGACACACAGGATCAACCCTTTCAAATCGACCAGGAAACCACATGTCCACAACATGGGGGCAGGCCCAAAACCTTGCCTACTCATCATCATCGTGATCCTCGTCGGAGATACTGGGGGCATCCACCCCACAAAGGGAGTCCCCCATCATCATATCATCACTTCAGTATGCCACCACGACCCACAGCCTCATGGTATAACACCCCGCCAGCAGTTGCTCAATGCCCTATTGATCCCTCTCTGAGACAACATCTGCACCACATTGACACCTATGAGTTAGGGGGCATAATAGATTACCTCGACCCCGGGATAGGGGGCATGATCAATCATTTTGAACCTTCCCCATCATCTCTATCTCAACACCTCAATGAGCCCATCGTTCAAACCAACACATATGTGATCCATAATCACAAACCCCATGCACATAGCATGGGGGCAGGTCATTAACCCTGCTCACTTTTTCATATTCGTGATCTCAACCATTTTTGAGGTCACGTGTCACTTGTATATTTCAGTTGATTTGAGACACCTAGTATTTTGCCCCCACGGGTCATCATTTCTCCCCACCACTGCATCCTTCGCTTGGTGAGATCACCTTTATTTGTAGCCATTTTTTAACCTAGTTCTTTCCTTTAACCATTCCGGAGTCCTTATGAGCTCCGTCTTTCGCACCATTTGCACTGCCGGATTCATATTTCCGTGCCCATGATGATGCTTGAGATCATTTCTCGCTCTCACCAGGACCAATATCACCATTGTGTCCCGACACCTTGTCGCCCCAGTTTGCGTGCCACATCGGCCGTTCTCCATTTTCGACATGCCTTATATCGTCGGATTCAGTTTTCTGCGCTCGTGATGATGCTCGAGATCATTTCTCGCTCTCACCTTTAGATTTTTTGGGCATTTTTTCAAATGCCCTCTCATCACCTCGGGTTGCGTGCCACATCGGCCGTTCTCCGTTTCCGACAATCCTTATGTCACCGGATCCAGTTTTCCGCACTGATGACGATGCTTGAGACCTTTTCTCGCCCTCATCAATCCATTTTTGTTCGGTATAATTTTATCCCTTTTTCGGGCCGAGCAGACCCTTTTACGAAAAAGGCACTTAGGGAGTTTCTGTTAAGCTCTTTTCTGACTCCTAAAACAATGAAAAGATCGCCGAGCAATCTTGCTTCCTTTCATGCTCGCTAAACGTATCTGAAAGGGCGTCTACCTGGTATAAGTTTACCCCTTTTCCGGACCTTGTAGACTAATTACGAAAAAGGTATACTCTAGTCACATCGGCTAGAAGAGTTCTCCATCCGCATCATTTTATCCTTTTTCGGGCCTTGGAGACTAAACTTACGAAAAAGAAACACCAACAGAGTCCACTTACCGTTTTCAGACTCTCTAAACATGAAAGCAACCATGAGCATGAGCCGTCCTGGGCTCACAAAATCCACAGGACCGTACCATTTCAGAGCACACTGTTATCCCTTCTTGGAGCTCATTAAAACTACGAAGAAGGAATCAATGGTGCCTCTTGGCGCCACGACAGATCATATCTACTCACATAGCAGCTTCCCCATTCTGGTCGCCTTTGTTCAGAGTATTCTGCAGTATGTCACCCGGAAACTCCCTCGACAGCTACCATCAGCTTCACCCCCCCAAAGTCAGTACATACCCTTCAGTCCCTAAAAGACGATCCCCACACCTACAAGTCAGTTCCCTACGCTGCCAGGTCAACCACGTCATCTTGCTCTGAACAAAGGAAGTTTGAGTCTACCCATTGTTGACCCAGTTATTTCCCATCCCCACAAGTATGTCAGTCCTACCAGCAGTACTACATCACTTCAGTTTACACCTCGCGCTCCCAGCAAGGAAACATCATTGCCTTGTTAGTTGCTGGTCTCCCTCTGTCGACGACAACCACATTGATTCCAGAGGATAGACCTAGAGGCCCCTGTGTCTTGGACTCATTACCATTTATGATGAGTGCCTACGAATCATTTCGAGAGGAATCCTCAGTGCCTCTCCCAATGGTTGTTTCTCACATGCTCGACTTCAACACCTTGATCGCATCGTTGAGACTCGCACAGGGTTTTGGTCCGTTCAGTTATTAGTCGGAGACCCCGGATACCTCCTGACTCCTCCACATTTTGAGAGTCTTCCTATGGATAACACCAGTTACACTTTTTCTATAGATATCCGGGCTGCGCATGGCGACAGTATTCAGATTTACCCAGGTTTCATACTCCCTTGAGTATACAGTTACAATACTCCCCAGAGATGGCTCACAGTCATTGAGTCCATACAGATGTTGGACACCTTCAGTTTCAGCAGTTCAACAGTTACTCCAGTGTATCAGTTATTGAGATCAGCCATGATCATGAGTATATCCCACAATCATGTCCCCTTTGGACCATTATGATGTACCAGTATATTTCTTTACGTATTAGATCCCCCTTCTTGGGACTAATTGTTTTGTATATGTCTTGATACGAGCATGGGAATGCCCGCCTCGTCCTTTATCAGAGATTATACCTCATTCATATTGAGGCAATGTAATATTTTTTGTTTTTGCAGCTTCCAAGGGCCGTGGCTCCAGTCTCCAACCGGTCTCTTCTCTCCCCTAAAACCCAGAAAACGGACAATAGAACTATGATGTCTATCGGCCATACGATGAGCTCCTGCCCTCACACATCAGGGGGCAATCTGTTAACACCTAAAAAGTGCTCACTAGCTCATTCCCTTACTCACATGACCCATTTGTCCACTTTTCCACCATCTGAGCCTCTGAAACCAACAAAAGGTCACCAAAAGACCTTAGTACACCCCTTTTTCCATTAAAAAAGATTATTTTTCCAAGAAAATCATAAAAAACCCTCAAAAAGGGTCCAAATTCCCAAAAATATTAAAAAGGGAATTAAAATATTATTTTTATTCAAAAAAGGAAAAAGGAGGGAAAATTACCTAAACCATGTTGGTCAATACCATTGGTTTCCACAAAACCACAAATGGTATTCCTCACCACCAAAACCTATAAAAAGGTGGTAGGGGCTCCTCATTTCACATCCATCCATTATCTCATCCTTATGCTGCTGAAATCTCCCCTGAGCATTTTAGCCATTGCAAACCACATTGGAGAAGAGACCATTGGAGATTGGAGTTGCTCATCCTTGGAGCCATTCAACCTCACCATTAGAGGTATTGATTCTGCAAGCACTTGCTTGCACCATTCTTTCAATACAAATTCTTTATTTTATATGTTCTTGTTCTTGATTTTAAATTATCTTTGTTATTTGCTTAATATCTTTGCTTAGATCCATGAATAGTCTTGCTTAATTAGTTTATTGTTTTTATTTCTATTGAAACTGCTACTACTAGTTAGTAGGTGCCCATAGCACTAAGCTTGGTTGCAAAACCGAGCCAACACATGGTATACCGAAAGTTATAATTTCATATCGTGACTCTAAATTTACTGGAAAATTTTGGAGGTCTTTGTTTAAAGGGTTGAATACAACCTTAAATTTCAATACAACATTTCATCCACAAACAGATGGACAGACAAAAAGGGTGAATCAAGTTTTGGAAGACTTACTGAGAATGTATGTTAAGGATTAGCTTGGTAAGTGGGAAGACTACTTGCATTTAGCAGAATTTGCATATAATAACCATTATCATGCATCATCCAGACTTAGCCCATTTGAAATTCTTTATGGTAGGAAATGTGATACACCTGCTTCTTGGAATGACCCAGTAAATAGAGTTATTTTAGGACCTGAATTGTTGCAGGAGTTAGAACTAATTGTGAAATAGGTACGAGAAAATTTAAAAGCTTCCCAAGATAGGCAAAAGAGTTAAGCAGATCTAATAAGGACTCATAAAGAGTTCCAGGTTGGTGAACATGTGTTCCTCAAGGTAAGACCAAAAAAGAGTTCATTGAAATTCGGAAGCTGTGCCAAGTTGGCACCCAGGTATTGTGGTCCTTTTGAAATATTGTCAAGGGTTGGACTAGTGGCATACCAACTAGCTTTGCCACCAAATTTAAAAATACATAATGTTTTTCATATATCATTTTTAAAGAAGTATGTACACGATGCTACTCATGTTGTAAACTGTAATGATGTACAGGTGGGACAAGACGGTGATTTTCAGGTGGAACCGGATTGTATCCTCGAAAGGAGGGAAACACTGCTCCAAAATCACACCATTGGGAAAGTGAAGGTGCAATGGAAGCACCTTATCCCAGAAGAGGCAACCTGGGAGTTGGAGAGTAGTATGCAGGCAGCATACCCAACTCTGTTTCAAGAACACTCAGAGAGTGATTGACCAACATCGAGGACGATGTTGAGATTTAAGGGGGGGTGTATGTCACCTACCCAAATTTTGAAAATATTATTTTATTGGCAAAATACTTTATGTTAAATTTTAATTACAAAGTTTTGTAATTATGACCAAGTTTGGTCAAGGATGAATGTAATTACTGATTATTATTATTTAATAAATTAAAGTAGCAGACAAACACCCAAGGGAACTGTTAAATGAATGTTCACTGACCCACTAGGAGGAATGGAAGCTGTTAGAAGGCATGGGATAGATGGCAGCAATTGCACTTCACCACTAGCTGTTGGTTATGGGACAACAACCCCTACAAATGTGGCATTATCCCCCAGGTGGAGGGAGTGAGCATGCAACTCATTTAATGACCAGTTACCAACTGAAAGGCTTAGGCAGCCTACATAAGGCAAATTTGAATTGAGCAGGTAGCTCTTACATAATATTTTCTGCATAAATATTCCTCATGTGCATCAGGTGATCACTGAGAGATTCGAATAGGGAGGCTATGTGAGAGTGCAACTATAAGTCTGCAAATTATCCTGAGAAGGAGAACCAGAGGTGCTGGTGTAGGTCCCCTTGACTACTAAGTCTTTAAGACTGGATAACTATTGCTACTGCAAGTTGAGGTCCTAAACTTCTAAGTTTCTTCCTCCTGATGGTTCAGTGAACATGCTCGGGGGTCCTAAGGAAAGTAACTTCGTTGTTTTCAGGAATTGGTTGGGTGGAACATGCTCCTTGGGCTGTTTGTTTCCCTACAGTTGACCAGGTTTTTCTATTCCTATTTTTTTTACAGTTCAATGTTTCTGTTTAGTAGAATTATCAAACTCTGTTTTGTAAAAGAATTTATTTTCTGATTTATATTTAAGTCTGAATGATAAAGTTTTGTTAAAGATTTGATTAGATAACCATCTCTATATTTTTCCACATGCTATTATTTGCATCATACTCTAGTATAGAGAAGCAAATTAAATGATATATGAGAGATAGGCAGATTCCATTGAATGGACAAATAATTACAGTAAGTGCTATGTTTACAATTCTGTCCTATATCTAAACATAGTAAAAGTTTACTGTATAGTATCGACAGTAATATAGGATTCTTTTGTTATTTCATGAAAGAAAAATATAGTCTAACTTCTATATAGTCATATATTTTTCTCTTATCTCTATTCATTTAAAATAGCAAACAAATGCAATTAAAATCATACATATCATATTTTCCAAGTAATAGTATTTCCAAGTATTTTAACAGCTGGAAGAACTAATCAATATATAGTTTTATTATCTTTACACATACTTTAGTTCTTCACTGGTTTCCTGTTTGATTTCATGTATCAATTATTTATTTCAGTAGTATCAAAACCTAATACACTACAAACCCTAACTCTGTATACAAACATCATATTTTCTATCTCAAAGACAAACCGTAGACATTATTCAAAGAATGATAACATTTATGACTTATTAAACCCTAGTCATTACTTTCCAGAACCATATTATCTTTTATATATGGTAAGTTACTATTTAAGAATCATCTAATAGTTAGTCGAAGGCACAAATTACATACTCATGTTTAAATCTTAGCTTACAATGCTCGTATCTAAACTTATGCATTATCAAAATTATTTTGTCAATGATTTAATCTTGGATACAAACCCTAGTACAAGCCCAAAAGCATTTTGAAGTTACAGGTAAGATATCCTTTGTAAAAATCGAAACTAGAACATGGGGCATAACCCTTTCGAAAATATTTAACAGTCGAACTACCTCAATGATTTTCCAAAATTATAGTTATCAACAAAGAGAATGAAGTACAGACATACATTATGCAAACTATAAACCCTCGGCTAAAGACAAATATCATGGCTCGGAAAATCTTAAACAATTATTTTACACAGTGATCTCAATGATTATTTTAAACATAACTTTCCATTGCAAAAAAAAAATGAACCATGATTTATAGAGATAAATGAGCCCTCGGCTCTTAGTTTCATACTCAACAGAAACAACCAAAAACTCAACAGAGTTCACTTTCGGACTTGTTAAGGTTCCAAACAACACACAGAAGCTCAATCATTTTCAACAAAACATCAAACGAGATCATTTTATCCTCAAAATACAAAGGGTTATACCCTTGACTCTTTGTATTACGAAAACGAATGCTAAGCTCTTATCAACGACGAGCTAGGAATAAAAAAGGCCAAGTATCAACTTAAACATTCGAGGGTTACCCTCTGTACATATTTTTGTGTCAACTTAAGACCTTAAAAATTCAACAGTTGGCCATCACTAAAAAGCAAGGTCAAACAGTTTTGACTCTCAGCAACATTATTCATCATCACAACCAAGTTCAAAGGCACCTACGAGGGTTTGGAGGACCACCAGAGCTTACCAGGAATTGGATGCATGCATTCCATTCCAAAACCTTTGCCAAACAACCTCATACGAAACCGATGCCTGCCAAAAACACAATCAAGAAGTTTAAAGCAGGAAAAAGTAAGTATGAAAGCTTAAAGACACAACAAAACGTATTATGGGTGAGTGCTTACCTTTAAACTCAAAAGCTCTGAGCCTTTGTACATCGCCTAGCAAAAACGACGAAGCTTATTGGATTGACTAAAACCATGGGCTATTTCCAGAAGAGCCAAACTACAATTCCTCAGTTGACAGAAGTAAACCCAAGCACTACAACCTCTAACTGTATAGTATCACCATGGTACTGAGGGCGAACCTACAACTATTTAAAATCACCACCTATAGGTCACAAGGTCGAAACCTTCAGGCTACATTCTTCCAACCCTACTTTCCAGCATCCTGTCGGCCTCATCACTCAAACACCATCGTAACAATGAAGACCGAGAACTCTCCATCAACACATACAATGAGATTCTAGGGTTACAAATTCAACGACCCAGATCCAATACAATCAATGAGCAAGAAGGTGCCAACAAACTACCTTGGAGTTCGGGCAACCATCGTATTTATTGCTTCATAAATTACAACAACCACGACAGTTCCAACAGTTTATACCAAAGGTCATCACGGTATCCAGCTCAGAGGAGAGTAGACATGGAAACCATGCACAACAAGATTCACAGTTATTGTATCCACCAAGTTCACGTGGATGGTATTACATGGAGTGCCAACAGCACCTTCCTTTATGTAGTTGGTCTGAACCATTAATGCGGGGACAGAACGCCATCATTGCTAGGTTGCAAAGCATGCCGAGTACTGGTTATTAAACTCCTGTCAAGGTCGAATTCAATACAAAGTAGTTTCAATACAAAGTAGTTTCAATACATATGTTGGTATAGTTTTCAAAGTTAGCATTCGTGCATCCTATACAATGTTAGTTTTGATATATACATTTTGTATAGTTTCAAAGTTAGGATTCTTGTATCGTAACCTTAGAGTTTATTCCATATCACTTTATAATGTTATGTTGCATTTCTTAGGTTTGTATAGGGTAAGGCTTATACTTTTGTATATTAGCCAACCCTTGTCAACTTTTGATAATTGGAGATTATGGGTAGTTAGGAATTTTGTTTATGCAAATTACAATGTTAGATATATTACAAGTAATATATTCTTTATATATAGTTCATATATTGTTTTTAAATTGCAAACATTAGAGAAAGAGTAGGATTATGTGTTAAGTTCTCAAGCAAGACTATAATGCCAATTAATAGCATAAACACTAAGCGCAATAATTATATTTCGCGTAATAGCTTTTTATTGAAAAGTGTTTTAATAAACTAGTAGTGCAAATACTATATCTACGACATACATTTAGAATTACCTTAAGACGTTGGTAAAGTCCTTCAACATTAATGACGATATTCATGACAATAAATGTGGTATAATAAGAAATAAATAGACAACGCCTTTTCAATAAACTTAGAAGGGTATGCGAGTCAACACTTGAACTAGTATTAGAACTAAGTATTCATACCTGCAAGTAACTTGTTTCGCAAAGGAGTTCATAACATTTTATTATTACATCGACGTTGAATTGAAAAGACACATGTACTCTTAAATCATGTGATCGTAGAACTTCTTACTTGCTAGTTGCAAGTAGAAACATTTCAAATGCCTTAGCTTTTGCAGCTAAGTAAACTCGAGGGTACTTTGTAGGACACCCTTGTCATCAAGAAAACAATCCGTCAGTATCTTGTCAAAAGGAAACATGTTCGCATCATATTTCCAACTTTTCAGTTAACTTGAGCAATTATTGTCATAAGCATGTTTTTCAGAAGTATGATGTGTCGTCATTTAAAATGTTTGGACTCCGTAATTAAGTTATGTTTAGTATTAATGACTTCTTTAATCATTGTCGTCTTATCAAGCATTTATTATTTCACAATTGTAATTATTACATTTAATGCTGTTTTTGAAAGTTTTAAATTTTTATGAAAATTTGGGATGTTACACTTATTCACCCAACGCTTCACTACAACTCCCTGTATCGATCTTGGGCCAACTCTCATCACTTTCTCACGGGTTCAAAATCCCTTCCTCATTTGTCTAGAACGCAATCCATTTCCTCTGTGCAGGAATCCCCATTTCTATCTCTTAAATGATGAATCATAAGATCACCTCTTCCTCTGCGCATCACTAGAGATATCTCTGCGGTTCCTCCATGCAGAGTACCCCCAATTGCAAACCCTCTGCACAAAGACCCTAAAATCGACAGGAATGCTCAGGTTTTAACATAAAAGAAACTGAATTCGTTGGGTTCAAATACCTATATGATCATTCGGTATTCGACTCCTCAATATAAGAGTTTCCACAGTCTATTGATATGAGATATTTAACACAACCACTCACAGTAATTCAATAGAGCAAAAGCCTGCCTCTACCATATGAAAGTCATCAATCTACAAATGAAATGAGATGGAGTTAAGCTCAATACAAAGATCATAATTTGCATGCACGTTAAATTCAAGCTTGCCACAGTCCTGCAACATAACCCATTCATACATTAAACACACGCAGACATAGTTTTCTAGTGTCTTCTCCAATCTTTAATAGCTACTGCCGAGTTTACATGCACATACTAGTTATCACATATCTCCCTTTGTGAAAACAACAACATCTCCATATGAAGAACCTGCTTTTCATTCACATACTAAAAACTGTACATGCGTCTCCAAGGGCCCTAAAACTACTCTGCCTCTCTTTGAATTCTCTTCCGGCCCTTAGGATTACAATATTCTCTATTTTAAAACCCTAAAGAAACTCTCTACTTCCCTTTCGAGAGTTACTAATTTTATTCTCTTCAAGATAACATTTCTTTCCAGCTCTTCAACTGTTCCTACAAACCAGCCACTAATTCCTAGATTTAGGTCACACTTCTATAATTATGAAAACTAACTGATGACTCATCTAATACTAACTGAAAAACAAGTAAATAACCTTTCGAGTCATCCCATGACTTCAGGTATTTTTTTACACAACTCGTCATTTGATATTGACTCCTATCTAGGTTAGGATCCTCTATGTTTGCTAAGAAAGCAAAGTACTTTTACATGAGATTTTTTTCAATGGCTTTATATTTGACCCCTCCTTGGGCAAAGGTCTAGATCTTTAGGTCTGACTATACATTTTTGCATTTGGACTCGGGATCTAATGCTCCTGCATCATTAGTAAATCAGTTTTATTTAAGTATTTTATTCATTAAGATAATAACAATTAAAACTAAATATCTAAATAAATACAATACATAAAAGGGATTTTTACAATATTGCAAGATTTGTTCTAATGAAGTGTTCTAGTAAAATATTCATGACAATTTATAGATTATTCATACATGAATAAAACCAATGTAGAGCATCTTGTACATATCATATGTAGGAGCTAATGTTGACAAAATATTTCATCATAAAACACTATCAAACGAAAAAGCTATTGCTCATGTATTCATTCAAAACTACTTACCTTAATGAAATTGTCAACTAACTACAAAAATGATCATAATTGTTAACCATGTGTATGTATTAGCATTTTTCACATACAATATAAGGTATATATATCTCTATTAATTCATATTGTTTTTATATTGAAAAAGCAAATAATATATATATATTATGAGTCATTAAGAGAATAATGTGAAACCATAATCCAAAATCATAAGCAAACGATGTAGGTCATGAATTGTTAAATTTTCAGAATTTACTTCAATCTAATCTAGGATCTTAACTGAGAGAACAACATGTACAGCAAATCTACAACATATCAATCATGGACATAATAATGCAAGCACACAAGAGACACAGAGTTTACTTGGAAAAACCATAAAGGTGAAAAACCCCAATAACTTCCTCAGAGATAGATAGAGCAATGATACAACCAGAATACAAGAGATAGTCTTTTCCTAGCAGCAGAGCCTCCTCCTCCACAAGTGCGCCACTCTCCAAAGTGTGAGTGAAAGAATAGAATGATGAAATAGAGTGCCTCCCGCACTCTATTTATACTTGACTTGACTTGCCTAATAACCTTTACTAGGTCGGCCTTAACTTAACCACATAACATAATGCTGACTGGGCTGACACCCAATAGGGTGGTCTAATAACCCTTTGACCCACATGGCCGACCCCCAATAGGGTGGTCTAATAAACCTTCGACCCACATGACTTATACAGGGCTGACCCCAACAAGGTGGTCTAATAACCCATCAAGTATAAGTTACGACACTTACAATATAAATGATGACACTTCCGTATAGAGGAATAATAACATCTCTATAGGAATACAAACACTTCCGTATAGAGGAATAATACCATCTCTATAGGAGTACAATATACATATATGAAATACATTCCGAAGTTACATATACATCAACACTCCCTCTTAACTAGGAAGGTATTTCTCGACACAGGTCTTCTAGCACAAGTCATCTTCTCTGGATCATCGTCACTGGACAATCATCATCGTCACTATTGCTGCTATCTCAATCAATCTCTGAATCTACTCGTCATTGGAAGTTCTACAGAGCCAGTCCTTTTTCATACTGTATGTAGGCCCACCATTTGCAGGTCTTCATCATCACTGGCCATAATGTGGAATCCTCAGGACTTATTATGTGTGTCACAAAACCTGGCTGCAGCATCCCAGGCTATTACGAGCACACAACTCTACCTGTCGGATCTCCCAGGAGCATATTACATGTGACTGTCACAAAACCTTAAAAGAGTCTCTTGACTAGCAAAAACCCTACAGAGCATCTGAGGCCTTTTTCATCCTGTCCAGATCTCTAGGACTTATTACATGTGACCCCCACCATAAAACCTTAAAAGAGTGTCTTGTCAAGCAAGAACCCTAAAGAGCATCTGAGGCCTTTTTCATCCTATCCATATATCCAAGACTTATTACATTTGGTCATGGAAATGCCTCGAAAGAGCATCTGAGGCCTTTTTCATCCTGTCCAGATCTCCCAGGTCTACTTACATGCCATAGGACAAAACCTCGAAAGAGCATTTGCCAGATCTCCTAGGGAGCTATTATATGCCAGCGGCAAAACCTAGCAAGAGAATCTACAAACCTCTCAGGGCGCTATTATATGTTCTCCCAAATCAAAACCTCGAAAGAGCATTTGCCAGATCTCCCAGGGAGCTATTATATGCCAGCAGCAAAACCTTGCAAGACTATCTGCAGATCTCCAAAGGCCAAATTATATGCTCATCTGCACAACCTGATCCACGACCACAGAGTATCATCCTGATACTCATCATACATCATCCTGATCATCATCACTACAACATCCTGTTGCATGTCATCTAGAGCAACATCCTGAAGCTCGTCATCCATGATCATCCTGATCATATAATGCATCTACCTGATGCATACCAAGTATCTACCTGATACATATCATCATACATAATCCACCTGATCATACAATGTATCCACCTGATACAAATACAAATACATGGTCCAAGCATCCAACATGATGCATATACAAAACATATACAAATGATCCTACTGATCATATCCAGCATCCAACATGATGCGTACATATACATATAAACGATCCAACTGATCATATCCAACATCCAACATGATCCGTACACAGAGCAGTAACTGGAGCATCATCCTGATGCTCATCATCCTGATGCTCATCATCCTGATGCTCATCATCCTGATGCTCATCATCCAACGCTTACATCCACAACCATGTGAAGGATCCTACTTCCAACATGCTTGGAATGGCTTCTGCAAATGTGTCCATCACTTCTTCCTCGAAGTGTCATCAATCTGAAGAATACCAAGCCTCCCCCTGAAGTACTCGAACTTCACCCTGGCTAGTGGCTTCGTCAGCACATCTACAATCTGCTCATTCATCGCAATGTACATGATCTTCATAGCTCCTCTCTACACCATATCCTTGATATAGTGATATTTGATCTCTATGTGTTTCAACCTGTCATGAAACACTGGGTTCTCGGACAGCTTCACACAACTCTGGTTATCACAAAAGATACCAGTAGCATCCAACGGGAGATCAAATAACTTAGACAGTAGCTTCCGAAGCCATACTGCATCACAACTAGCTGAACAGGTTGCAACATACTCTGCCTCAACTGTACTCAGTGCTATGCAGGACTGCTTCCTGCTGAACCAAGAGATCACACCTGATCCCATACTGAAGCAACATCCAGATGTGCTCTTCCTATCTGCAGCATTGCCAGCCCAATCTGAATCAACATAACCCTACAGGTTAAACTTTTGATTCGCTTCATACTTGAGCCCATAATCCACTGTACCCTTTAGGTACCTTAGAACATGCTTTATAGCAACCAGGTGAACACTCCTCGGATCCGTCAGGAACTGGCTCAATGTGTTCACCGCAAAGCAAATATCTGGTCTCATGTTCGTCAGGTACATCAAGGACCCAATCATCTGATGATACATAGAGACATCAACCGGCTCAGATGAAGCATCACATAGAAGCTTCAGATTTGATGCCATAGGTGTGGCCATGGCCTTGCAATCCATCATCCTGAATCTCTTCAGGATATCTACTATGTACTTCCCTTGACCAAGGAAGATCCCACCTGCACTCTGCCACACCTCCATACCAAAAAAAAATAGTGCATCATCCCCAAGTTCTTCAACTCGAACTCGGCAGCAAGCTTTCGTTGCATGTCGGCAATCAATCTATCCTCACCTGTTACAAACAGGTCATCCATATACAAAAGTAGTATCACGGGATTGCCTTCCTCAACCTTGTAGTAAAGGTTGGAATCCGCTTTACTCTTGGTAAAGCCCAAACTGGATAGAAAGCTGTCTATCCTACCATACCAAGTTTTGAACATATATGACTCCCTGTCATGTGTCTCAGAGCCAAGTAGCTGCACCACATACACTTCTTCTTCAACTGCACCATTCAAGAAAGTGTATCTTCCTCTTCATCACTGCATCCAGAGCAAGTACTGATTTAATGGAAGTGTATCTGGCTACACGAGCAAAAGTCTCTATGCTACCACCTGCAGCATGCTTGATCTTGTAGATCCTCTTGGAAGACTCCTCTTCAAGTCTTGGGACTTCTTCCCAAACATCTTCATGATCGAATGGTACTCCTCGATCATGGCATTCTTTCTAGATCCTGGGAACTTCAATATCTTCAATATTTTCAATAGATAACTTTGTTGTTGAACAAATGTTGTAGTCCTTCTTTTGTAGGTGATGGTATACGATCTTTCTTACACAACAAGTTAAATTGCATGATTAGAAACCATCTCATAGTTTTCAGAACAAATTCTTACACATAAAGAAATATGTCATACAGTCATGCAATTATCTTAGCCAATGCTTCAATACAACATTTATCCATATTTCATAACTTTCTAGATACCTTCCAATCTCTACCAGAACATTGTTAAGAGTGTGCACAACTCCTAACATGTCAGCAAAGAGGTTTCATTCTAGATAAGTAGCAATGGAATGTTGTACAATGCCACATGCCACTTACCCATGTATATTAGTAGTATACTGTTCATCAATGCAACTATTCTAATATGCATAATACACAACCTAATTCTAGGAACATAAGCATATACATCATTGAATAACATTATGTAAGAAATGACAATTCAAATACTTATCTTTGTCTGGTTGCTGGGTGGACTCCCTCTGAATCTTTGCAACTCCATTCTGATGTGGATTGTGAGAAGTGGTCAACTCTCTCTGAATATCTGCATCGCTGCAGAAACTACTGGAGTGTGCTCCCTCTTGATTTTTGCTTCCTGGATTACCTGGACTTATATTCATTCTAGATCCCTATGCATGCTTATTAGTATCATCATTGTGTTATCTTTGAGGTCTCATACATAATCATACATTCATTAGTATATTCTTAATACTATCAAAACACAATAATCTTAAGCATGTATAGTCATGATCATTTCAAATAAACATTAGTATTCAAGGTTTCAGGGAAGTCTTCTTTTACTCATGCATATTGTTATTTGATCATAGGACTCTTCTTATTAGTTAAATCATCAAAGCATAAACCCGTGATTACTCCAACCTATACCTTCATGATTCTTCTGGTTAGTCATATCATCAATTATGGTAGGAAACATAATATGCATACAACCATGACTATTCAAGCCTATGACATCATGAATAATCATTATCAACACCACAATAGTATAAGATCCTAACACAAGGTAGGATTCTAGCTTGATATAGGAAAACATACCTGGATTAGCATGCTAGCTAGTTATGTCTAACATACCCGCATAATGTCTTCTAGTTCTCTTCAGTGACTTGTGCTAGTAACCTACATGTCTCATAAGTTAACCATTGTAGAACCAAGTTATACATACCTTGTAAGTAGATCTTCTAGATCGATGACAATGGATGAATCTTTGTCTTCATGTCACCATGATCATATGTTCTTTAAGTAGAACATGATTTTTCTTTCTTGGTGTACCTTTTATGTTAGTGAACAACATAAACCTCATACAACATCACAATGCATTAGTACAATCATAAGTGTCAAAACCTTAATCAATGAATATCTTCTATTAAGGTAATATGACAAGTCTAGTGATTAATCAAGATTGTAAAGTAATGATATGAAGACAAACATATCATAAACTTAACCATGAACAGAATTCAAAACATACCTGTCAAGATTGCTTGTAATCTTCTTATGGAAGGCCTTAGCCTCATCTCCCTCTGAAACATGAACTTCTTCACTTATGCAGGTGACCAATCCATCCTCTTCTAGGATTAACCCAATCCCCTTGATTTGCAGGAACTAGAGCTGGAGCTATAATAGGGTTTGTCAGAGAAACCCCAAAAATTCAAACTTTGAATTCAAACTTCCGAAATGATAGAAATATGCACCTTGATGAGCTAATCAAGCTGGTATATTCAGAATTTGAAAACTGCAAAGTTTCACTCCTCAATTTTGCATTTGAAACTTTCGGATTCACTGGACGTGACCCCGAACTAGGGTTTGATGAAGCCCACTCTTCTTCCCAATCAAAAGGATTGATACAAAGCTCTAAGCTTCTATTTTTATGAGGAGCTTCTAGCCGTGGTCACAGATTTCAAAAATTCCCATTTTTGTAGAAGCCCTAATTTTCCACTTTTCTGATCAAAGTCCCGAACTAGGGTATGATCAAGCCCGTCCTTATGCCCAACCAAAAATTCTGATCTTGGTCTCTAAATTTCGATTTTGATGAGTAGCATTCAGCCGTAGTCTCCGATTACAAAAATTCCAACTTTATCCGAAACCCTAAATTCCGGAAGCCATGAATGAAGGTGCTCAAAAAATAATTCTGTTTTGACAGAAATATGTACCTGATTGTTTCTGGTGTAACTCTGAACTTTTCGATCCACAGGGTCTGAAAAGTTTTCTTGAGATAGCCAGACCTATCATCTTTCCATCCCAATAGGTCTGATCTCAATTGGATTCTCTGAGAGATAGTTATGCCAAGTGTCACAACATGACCTGCTTATGGTATAAAACATGAGATCGAACTTGTACGGCGTGCCACGTGTCACTGGTTCAACTTCGGACTTTGAAAACGTTTCATGAGATAGTACAGTCTGTGTATTACCTATCAATTTTGACGAAATTTCATTTGGAACTTCCTAGCCCAAGTTATGACCTTTTTTCCAAGGTCACCTGTTTTTGACTCAGATCTGGAAGAGGCAGAAACCCTATATTGTACAGATCATAAATCACAAAGTGCAATGAATTAGAGGTCTTCCTTTGGACACAAGGTACATGGAGATCTGATCTTCGACCTGTAAAAGTTTTAGATCTGAAAACTTTGCCAAAATGGATTTATAGCGAAAGTGCTAGGATGACTTGTTTTTGCTATATCAAGCCCTAGCATCGTAAGTGCAACAAGTGTCATGCATGCCATATCATGCCTTCTTTTAGGCTATCTCTGATAACATGTTAAATTTTCAGAATTTACTTCAATCTCATCTAGGATATTAACTGAGAGAACAACATGTACAGCAAATCTACAGCATATCAATCATGTACACAATAATGCAAGCACACAAGAGACACAGAATTTACTTGGGAAAACCTTAAAGGTGAAAAACCCCAATAACTTCCTCAGAGATGGATAGAGCAATGATACAACCAGAATACAAGAGATAGTCTTCTCCTAGCAGCAGAGCCTCCTCCTCCACAAGTGCGCCACTCTCCAAAGTGTGAGTGAAAGAATAGAATGATGAAATAGAGTGCCTCCCGCACTCTATTTATACTTGACTTGACTTGCCTAATAACCTTTACTAGGTCGGCCTTAACTTAACCACATAACATAATGATGACTGGGATGACACCCAATAGGGTGGTCTAATAACCCTTTGACCCACATGGCCGACCCCCAATAGGGTGGTCTAATAACCCTTCGACCCACATGACTTATACAGGGCCGACCCCAACAAGGTGGTCTAATAACCCATCAAGTATAAGTTACGACACTTACAATATAAATGATGACACTTTCGTATAGAGGAATAATAACATGTCTATAGGAATACAAACACTTCCGTATAGATGAATAATACCATCTCTATAGGAGTACAATATACATATATGAAATACATTCCGAAGTTACATATACATCAACATGAACGACATCAACCATCCCATTCATGTGTCTTACCTCTTCACCGATCCACCAATTAACTTATTATATTAAATTTAGGAAGATTTTCTTTATGCATTAAATCTCTTAGTTGGTGGGTCACCCATTTCAGGCAACAAATAGTATAAAACCAATAGCATAGGGAAATTTGGTGGGTTATCTAAAAAAAATGTTGAGGGTAGTGAATAAGATAATAATAGCCAAAAAATTATAATGTAGTTATGCTTTGAAAATATATTCTAATCGTTTTAATGATCAACATCTAGCGACTCCACAGGGAATACTCTTTCCCATGTACCTACACTCCCCAAAGATGAAAATACCTCATTTTCTCTATCTTGGTCTTTCATGATCAGAATAAATCATATACAAGTTTCTAGGCCTAACATATCTCAACACAATGTCAACAACAAACATATTTCCCACTTAAGGAGTGAGTGTTGAGAACTCCTTTACAGGTTATCAACCTCCTCCCACATCGTGCAATCATAACAATAAACATCACTATTGCTTCTACCACCTCAAGTTCCCTAGTTACACTTCCACTCCATGTAGTCATCCCTTTGAACATACTAGTAATCAAGCAAGACTAGGAAACTCCACTAACCAGTCAAAGGTATTGGGTCAATACAATTATCTCTCTTCAACATGAAGCAACCAATTTCTCTTCCTTGTAAATATTTCCCTTTATCTACACACAACCACATTCTATAAGTTGTGTTTAACAATTTGCATATTCAATATTTAGCTCAACTAATTAGTCACTCTGTAGATATTAGCTCCATGTAGAGGTCTCTCTATAATTTAAAGCATTTAATTGCACTTCCTCATGGATCTTTACCTCTACCATCACACAAATGCATTCTATAAACTATCTCATGCAATTTACACCTTCAACCACTCTACAAGGCTTCCCATTTGGAAATCATGCATATTTATATCTCTTTGTATTATCCATATTGTTAGTGTTAGAATCAATAACGCACCTAGATCCTGGCCTACAGATTCTAATGGGCCCAACCACACCAAAAATGACCTTCTGAGTCATACATACACCAAAACCATAGATTCGGGGGTGCATGCCTTTATTTGAGGGCACATTCCCTGATTTAAGGAGGCAATTAAGTGAAGACTATGTGCGCCCCAATGATTGAGGCCTTAACTAAACCTAATTGTTCCTAACTAGTTCTCTAGTGACATTAGCGCCCTAGTTCAGTTTAGTTTAGTGCATGCCAATTCAGTTAAATTCAGTACATGCCAATTTAGTGGAGTTCAATTCAGTTCAGGATAGTTCAACTCACTATTGGAGAGTTTGAATGACTAATTGAGGTTATTTTCTCTAAGTTAAGCTTGACTAGTCCTTTAGCATGGCAAGGGAATTCGAATTTCCTTCTAACCTAACTCGAATTTCCTCTCTCTATATTGTAAGCTTCTCCATTCAGTTATTCAATGAACTTGATCATCCTTTTATCTTCCATTATGAGTTTCTTATGTAATAATCATGCTATCCATTTATTACATTATGATTTAATGGCTGATTTGTTTCTCATTACATATCTAGTTAGTTTATGTGCCTAAATCTATACATGTTCAAATCTAATATGGTATCAAAGCATAGGGGGTACTAAAATAGTTAGTTTTCAATTATTTCTTGTTAGTTATCTAGCTTGCATGTTGAGAAGGGCTTTCACAACCAAGCTTTTGTAGCCATCAAGAAGGCTTTCATAGCCACCAATGAAGGCTTTCACAACCACGAAAGAAGGATTTTGTAGTCACTACTCTTCGATATTGAAGAAGACTTTTTGCAGCCATTAAAGAAGGTTTTTTGCAGCCACCAAAGAAGCATTTTGTAGCCACAAAAGAGCCCATTTATAGTACTCATTTGCAGCCATCAAAAAGTACAATTACAACCGTCAAATGAGTGCTCATTTACAACCATCGAAGGAGTGCTCATTTACAACCATAAAAGAAGTGTACTTATAGCCACCAAAGATCTCATTTGTAGCCATGAATGAGTGCTTTTGTAGCCATCAAAGAGCTCATTTGCAACCATTAGAGATCTCATTTGCAACCATGGATCTCCTATCCCCCCCAGCTCAATCGCTACATAATTGGTATGCTCGATTCAGTTTTGTTGAAGGAGGACCTAGAAGCTTCACAACACATGTCCTATGATGACATATTCACATTCATTCAAAATATGAAAGCGGCCATTGGAGAACTTGTCCCAAATCAAGTTCTTGTTGAAGAAGGCCCCCAAAATGTCTTCTCATTCTCTAGATCTATAGCCTTTACTCCTACAGTTCACTAAGTTTCGCACAAAAGCTTCAAGGGATTTTCCCCATTTGAAGCAAGGAGTGGTCAAGAACCACCATTCAAGCACTTCAAAGTGTTTAGATATCGTGAATGAGATCACATGCACTTCAAAAAAAGGACGAGTTCACAAAGGTTTGCAACGATATTCACAAATCCCTTTACCAAGCAACAATTCACCAAGTTGAGAGCTTCTTTGGGAGTAAATGAATTTTTTTAGGAGGCTCCTTAAAGTCTTCATTTCACATTCTATTTTATGGGTTTTTTCTCCCACTGGGTGTTTTTCCCAACTTTCAAAGAATGTTTTATGTGTGCATGGGTACCTAATAGTATGGATGCAAATTGTTGGGACCCATTTTTTACTTAGTTTATTTTCACCTAGTGAGGTTTATGGGGGGGCCATTAGAATAAATAACCCAACTAGATCCCGGCCTGTTGATTCTAATGGGCCCAACCATAACAAACTTGATCTCCTGAGTTACACACACACCAAAACCCTAGATTTGGGGACACACTCCTTGATTTGAGGGTGCATTCTTTGATTTAAGGAGGCAATTAAGTGAATATTATGTGTGCCACACTAATTGAGGTCCTAACTGAACCTAACTTTTCCTAATTGATCCTCTAGTGACATTAGCGCCCTAGTTCAGTTTAGTTAGTGCATGTTAATTCAGTTCAGCTTAGTACATGTCAATTTAGTTTAGTTTAGTTCAAGATAGTTCAACTCAGTGCAGGAGAGCTTGAATGGATAACTGAGGTTATTTTCTCTAAGTTAAGCCCGACTAGTCCTTTAGCATGGCATGGGAATTCAAATTTCCTTCTAACCTAACTCGAATTTCCTCCCTATATATTGTAAGCTTCTCCATTTAGTTATTCAAATAACTTGATCATTCTTTTCTCTTCTATTTTGAGTGTCTTATACAATAATCAATGTTATCCATCTATTACAATATGATTTGATGGCTGATTTGTTTCTCATTACATATCTTGTTAGTTTATGTACCTAGATATATGCATATTCAAATCTAGTATGGTATCAGAGCATAGGGGTTACTAAACTAGTTAGTGTTCAATGATTTCTTGTTATTTATCTAGCTTGCACGTTGAGAAGGGATTTTGCAACCATCAAGAAGGATTCTACAGCCACCCAAGAAGGATTTCGCAACCACCAATGAAGTATTTTGCAGCCACCAATGAAGGCTTTCACAACCACCAAAGAAGGATTTTGCAGCCACTACTCTTGCAGATTGAAGAAGGATTTTTGCAGCCATTAAAGAAGATTTTTTGTGGCCACCAAAGAAGGATTTTTGTAGCCACCAAAGAATGATTTTGAAGCCACTAAAAAAGGATTTTGCAGCCACAAAAGAGCCCATTTACAATACTCATTTGCACCCATCAAGAAGTGCAATTTCAGCCATTGAAGGAGTGTTCATTTTCAACCATAAAAGAAGTGTACTTACAACCACCAAAGATCCCATTTTCATCCATCAATGAGTGCTTTTCAACCATCAAAGAGCTCATTTGAAACCATTAGAGAGCTCAATTGCAACCATGGATCTCGTATCCTCCCAACTCAATCGCTACATAGTTGGTATGCTCAATCCAATTTTGTTGAAAAAGGCCACAGAAGATTCACAACAATTGTCCTATGAGGACATACTCACATTCATTCAAAAGATGAAAGAGGCTATTGGAGAACTTGTCCCAAATCAGGTTCTTGTTGAAGAAGACCTCCAAAATGTCTTCTCATTCTCCAGATCTATAACCTTTACTCCTACAGTTCACTAAGTTCCTTACAAAAGCTTCAAGAGATTTTCCCCATTTGAAGCAAGGAGTGGTCAAGAACCACCATTCAAGCACTTCAAAGTGTTTGGATCTCATGAATGGGCTCACATGCACTTCAAAAGAAGGAGGATTTCACAAAGGTTTGCAAGGATCTTCACAAATCCCTTTACCGAGCAATAGTTCACCTAGTTGAGAGCTTCGTTGGGAGTAAATGAATTTTGTAAGGAAGCTCCTTAAAGTCTTCTTTACACATTCTCCTTTATGGTTTTTTTTCTTTCCACTGGGTTTTTTCTCCCTCTTTCCCAAATTTCAAAGATTTTTTTATGTGCATGGGTACCTAATATGGCTACAAATTTCTCGGAGCCATGTTTTTACTTAGTTTATTTTTACCTACTTAGGCTTATGGGAGGGTGTTAGAATTAACCCACCTAGATCCTGGCCTATTGATTATAATGGTCCAAACCACAACAAAATTGACCTCTTGGGTCACACATACACAAAAACCCTAGATTTGGGGGTGCACTCCTATATTTGAGGGTGCATTCCCTAAATTTAGGGTACATTTTCTGATTTAAGGAGGCAATTAAGTGAATATTATGTACACCTCATTGATTGAGATCCTAACTAAACCTAACTATTCCTAACTGGAGTTGGTTGGTCGGCTGGTCATCTGTCAACCGGACCTCCTCGTGCTAGTTGGTTTGGCTGGTTGAATCTTTTGAAATTTATTTTTAGATTCAAAACGAATCTTTTGAATACGTTTTTGTCCTCTAGTGACATTAGCGCCCCAGTTCAATTTAGTTTAGTGCATTCCATTTCAGTTCAGTTCAGTACATGTCAGTTTAGTCCAATTCAGTTCAGTTCAGTTTAGGATAGTTCAACTCAATGTAGGAGAGCTTGCATGACTAACTGAGGTTATATGCTCTAAGTTAAGCTTGACTATTCCTTTAGCATGGCATGAGAATTCAAATTTCCTTCTAACCTAACTCAGATTGCCTCTCTATATATCGTAATCTTCTCCGTTCAATTATTCAATTCAAACTTGATTATTCTTTTCTCTTCCATTCCGAGTTTCTTATGTAATAATCAATGCTATCCATTTATTACATAATGATTTGATGGATGATTTGTTTCTCATTACATATCTAGTTATTTTATATACCTAGATCTATACATGTTCAAATCTAATATGGTATCAGAGCATATGGGGTACTAAATAAGTTAGTGTTCAATGATTTCTTGTCAGTTATCTAGCTTGCAATTTGAGAAGGGCTTTCGCAGCCAGGCTTTTGTAGCCATCAAGAAGGATTTTGCAGCCACCCAAGAAGTTTTTCACAGCCACCAATGAATACTTTTGCAACCACCAAATAAGGGTTTTGTAGCCACTACTCTTGCAGCTTGAAGAAGGATTTTTGCAACCATTAAAGAAGGTTTTTTATAGCCACTAAAGAAGGATTTTTGCAGCCACCAAAGAAGGATTTTCCAGCCACAAAATAGCCCATTTATAGTACTCATTTGTATCAATCAAGAAGTGCAATTGCAACCATCAAAGGATTGCTCATTTACAACCATCAAAGAAGTGTACTTACAACCACCAAAGGTCTCATTTGAAGCCATTAATGAGTGCTTTTGCATCCATCAAAGAGCTCATTTGTAGCCATTAGAGAGCTTATTTGTATCCATGGATATCCTATTTTCCTAGCTCAATCGCTGCACAATTGGTATGCTTGAACCATTTTTGTTGAAGGATTCCCTAGAAGCTTCACAACACATGTCCTATGAGGACATATTCACAGTCATTCAAGAGATGAAAGAGGCCATTGGAGAACTTGTCCCAAATCAGGTTCTTGTTGAAGAATGATTCCAGAATGTCTTCTCATTCTCCAGATCTATAGCCTTTACTCGTACAGTTCACCAAGTTCCGCACAAAAGATGCAAGGTATTTTCCCCATTTGAAGAAAGGAGTGATCAAGAACCACCATTCAAGCACTTCAAAGTGTTTGGATCTCATTAATGGGATCACCTACACTTCAAAAGAATGAGGATTTTACAAAAGTTTGCAAGGATCTTCACAAATTCCTTTACCAAGTAGTAGTTCACCCAATTGAGAGCTTCTTTGGGATTAAGGGAATTTTTTTAAAGAAGGCTCTTAAAAGTCTTCTTTTCACATTCTTCTTTATGGTTTTTATTTTCCACTGTATTTTTTTCCCCTTTTCCCAACTTTTAGAGAATTTTTTATGTGTGCATGGGTACCTAATATGGCTGCAAATTGTTGGAACCCATTTTTTATTTAGTTTAATTTTACCAAGTTAGGATTATGGGGGGGTGTTAGAATAAATAACCCACCTAGATCCTGGCCTGTTGATTCTAATGGGCCCAACCACACAAAACATTGACCTCCTAAGTCACACATACACCAAAAACCTAGATTTGGGGGTGCACTCCTTGATTTGAGGGTTCATTCCCTAAATTTGGAGCACATTCCTTGATTTAAGGAGGCAATTAAGTTAAGACTATGTGTGCCCCATTGATTGAGGTCCTAACTGAACCTAATTGCTCTTAGCTGATCCTCTAGTGACATTAGTGCCCCAGATTAGTTTACTTCAGTGCATGCCAATTCAGTTCAATTTAGTACATGTCAATTCCGTTCAGTTCAGGATAGTTCAACTCAGTGTATGAGAGCTTGCATGACTAACTGAGGTAATTATTTGCTCTAAGTTAAACCTGACCAGTCCTTTAACATGGCATGAGAATTTGAATTTCCTTCTAACTTAACTCAAATTGCCTATCTATATATTGTAAGCTTCTCCATTCAGTTATTCAATGAACTTAATCATTTTTTACTCTTCCATTCTAAGTTTCTTATGTAATAATCAATGTTATTTATTTATCACGTTATGATTTGATGACTAATTTGTTTCTCATTTTATATCTAGATAATTTATATACCTAGATCTATACATATTAAAATCTAATAATTACATTTTTAAATGTAACAATTATACAACTAACTTTTATACTCTAAAATTGTAATCATAAAATATTAACGAGTTCCTAACACTACCACTCACTCAAGGGTGGATTTCACACATAAATACAAATCATGGAAAAATATATATATATAATAAAACTAATAATTAAATAATTATATGCTATAATGATAAGAATTAATTATAAAAAGGATAACCCTAATCTATATAATAAAACCAAAAATCTAACAATAACTCAAGAACTTAAATTTTAAGTTCAATGTAATCAAAACCTAAACTTAGTTTTAAGTTAAATATAATTATTATATTATAAATATATTTAAATATTATTACCAAATTAAAAACCTACAAAACAATTTATATACTCAAAATCAACAATACTTTACATAACTAAATACATAACACTTTCTACTTTATTCTAACCTTAATACTTTATACTATCCTTAAAATTTTAATAAAAAATAAAAATAAAAATGTCAATAATACATAGACTTCCCTTGAAAGACTCATATAATGAACATTTTCTTAATATATAAAGCTACTTTGTACTAAATCTCCAAAAAGTAATGGTTCTTCTCCTACAAGTTTTTTTTCCATATTATATTTTTAATTATCCCTGCCAAGGTAGGGATATACTTTTCATTTAGAAGTCAAACATCGTTAACTTACATTAATTTGCATTTTGAAACACAAACTTTTGTAAAGTTCTTTAATTTTTTGCACAATTTTAATATTAAATATATTATTTTGAAAAATAAATTAAATTCTGCAATTTTTAAAATACAATATTTTAATTTTATGATTGGTTTAGGACAATTAGGATGGGACTTAAATCCCTGGAGGAGTTGTTTAAATTATCATAACTTAAAAATAAATAAAAATAATTTATAAAACTAATATTTCTACATATGCCACCTGTATCTGATATTACTTATTGCATTAAATGTAATTTAATAATATTGTTACGTTGCCACTCAGCAACCCAATCCAAGCCTCAAGCCTCCGCCCTTGATATACATTCCTGACAGGATGTTGTAGCCAATGGGAGAAATTAGGGAGCTTGTATTCTTTGAAGGCTACTCCACCACAATTGGTTGTGGCTCTTTCCAGCTACTGCAAAGGTGAATATGATGAATACAAGATAGGATAGCAACAACAGAAACATGAAGAATGAATAAATCCATATGAGGGATGTCACTCTTAAAAACACCCCCACAAAGCTCAGCTCGCCAAATATAGCAGCATGATGGCCGCCTATATTATTGTGATGGGAAACTGAAGAAACCTCAGGAAATCATCGGTATTTCTGGTGGCAAACCAGATCCAGGCCCCCACAATCGAGATCGACAGTAAGAACGTCAAGAAGACCCTACAATTGCAGAATGTGCAGATAAAGATGGAGCTCTAATGCATTTGGAAGAAAGTTGGTTAATGTTCCTAAGAAGGGTTAGAGAACATCATTGCAGAGAATTAAATGTTATTCAAGAAGCTCTTGCATTTTCTAGTGACATAGATGAGGCAGGGGATATACATTCAAACCATTGTGCTCACCAAACTTCTTCAACTAGAGAAGCAAATAAAGCAATCCTCTGTACTAAAGAAAATAAAACCGATGAAAATAGCAAAAACCTACAAAACAAATGCCAGATTGGCCTGACTTGTTTTCTTAATTTTAGTCTTCAACCATGGTTGGATTGGTTCCCCTGCAGAAACTATCGATTACAGTGATGGCATTGCAAGTCGCAGTTATCAATGCTCTTGCTAATATTCAAACTCTAGCACTCTTGAACTATGGAAAAGCCCTTTACTTGGGTTGTGTTTCAATATTTGGACTTGCTCTTCACTAGCTCGTGCACTAGACCTTCAATAGGGTTCACATTGCTTTGGATATGGACACATGACACTTTGGTATGGTGAGAATCCATATGACCAATAAATCCATGCACTTGTACTTAAAATATATACATAAATATAAAATTTAATTTAATTTTCTATGGGTGTAGAATATAGTTTATCCAATTTGCTCATCACCTTGTGCCACAACAAGAAGAAAAACAATTATAGAGAAACAAGTAAAGAAACTAGTGAAGGTCATGAGACGTCCAACATATGCAAGATCCTAATAGATATTGGCATTTGTTAAAAATACACCATTGGCCTCGGGATCATCTTTTCTTCCTAGCATTTGTTAAAACTCCTATGTTTGATTGGGGATCATCTTTTCTTCTCGTGGATTGAACTTGTTTAAGGTCGTGGCCAGGGTGATTTTGATTTGACACACAACATATGTAGTCATGAGATATTCAGTTTGAGACATGCATCTTTCTTTTTACATTTTACACTCTCCAAACAAAATCACCGTGGGGTGAGTGTACAGTCCACCTACATATCATATAAAATTGGGGTACAAAGATGGCTGAATCATAATATCTTTGAATCTGGAGATCAGGCTCCACGACCAACAGTTGAGAAAATAGTTGGACATTTGAATACTAATCCTATTGATTTACTTATTTATAACCTTCTACTGGATTCAATCCGAGATCTAAATCCCTATTGACTTGATTCGGGTTATTTAACTATTAATTGACATACTTGCAACTCTTTAATTGATCAAAAGGTTATGCTAAGAATACCCTAACTGGTAAATAAACTAATTGTATAAGTAAGTATTTCAAGGGCTTATATTGCAAATACAACCTACCTATAATTTTTATCCTATCTGTAATGTAAAAAGGGTATTTTTACAGTAGTCGCGTTGGATCCAAATCTATTGATTCTCGATTTGTTATAAGGTTTATAAAATGAGGAATGTTTTAATAAAGTTTAGCAATAAATGAGGATACTCGACTGTAGCAGTTACTTTGCTTAGTTTTTTTTGGGCGATCTTCGGTAGTTATATTATAAGAGTTAAAACATATGTTGACTCTGTTCTTTAACTAAATATATTTTATACTATACTTAAAGTAAACATAGATTGGTTTGGAAAGCAGTCTAAATGCTAACTACGATTATTGATAAACTAGATATCAATGCGACAACACAATTAAATTGAGAACATAATGTAAATGCATCTACATACTACATATGCTTATTCTGTAATCCTAGATATCAATGCGGCGACATAATTAAATTGAGATCATACTAGGATATATGTTTGCACAGATGTATAAACCAAACCATTGTCTATTTTAGATGCATAATAGAAAGTCTATCGAGGGTTAGATGCGATTCATAATAAAAATAAGAATTCCTACTGTAATTAGTTTTTGAAAAGTAAGAAACAGAACAATGAGCCTGCCACCATTGTTCAGAAAAACAAAAATGAAACATCCGTTCCTCCCAACCAACTCCTAGAGCAGCCAAGTCTCACTTGCTCCAAAACCCTCGAGCCTGATCGCTGAACCACAAGAAAAAAATCCACTTAATGCACCATCTCTTGCATTATTAGATTTAATCCCCATCCAATGCTATCCTCCTGCTGCTTATGGACATACTATTATATAGTATTTTTCCTAGGACTTGGTCATTTATGAGCCTCCTGCTCTTTAGCACTCAACTAAGAGTTGTGACCTGATTTTGGGGAAGATGCCTCCTGCATCTTGAGTTCTCACTCATTAGCTTTAGTCACTTGTCTTTCCCTCTCATGGGTGATCAATCACTCAGGCAACAACTATTTCATTTCTGCACCCCTTCAATATCTTTATTAATAAAAGAATAATCCATTACATTGTTTTATTTTTGAAGTAAAAAATATTTAAAAATAAAATAAATTAAAATATTCATAAAAGTATTAAACAATAATTTATTAAATCCTAGTGTATTACACCTTCTGGTGATTACTATTTGGTTTATTTGGCTCTCTAGGAACCAAGCCATTTTCTTGGACAAGTTTATTTCTCCTCCTGCTTGTGTCTCCAAAGGACTTTCAATTTTCAACTTATTTCCTCCGGAGCCCTCTTCTCTATATGTCAGAAGAATTCTTATTGAAAATGTAGATCACTCTTTCCGATGGATATATTTTGATGGATTTTTTCTACATGAACCAACCGTGGGTGGTGCAGGTGGCATATTACATTTATCTGACTCTCACCAGATCTCATTTGCAGTGGGTTTGGGCCCCCTTACCAACAACAAGGATGAATTATATGCTCTCAAGTCTTCCCTTTCTCATGTAGTAGCTAATGGTGTACAACAGATACAAGTATTTGGTGACTCAAAACTGGTTATTGAGTAGATGGAGCATAGAAGGAAGCCCACAAATATTCTCTTAGTCTCGATTTATGAGTAAATTTCCATAATGTTGGACCTTTTTCAATATATATCCTTCCAACACATATAAATCGAAAGAAATACAGTGGCTGACTAGTTATCAAAAAGAGGTCCGCAGTTAGTGGAGGGTATTTGGCATAAGTAGGAAAGGCTTAATGATCTAGAGAGTGTTATAGAACTAGGCCATTTATGTGATACTTGGTCTAAATATGTTACAACTCTATGTTTTTTGTATTGACATTATTGTTTTAGTGATACATCTAGCATTTTTGGAATCTTTTTACTCAACCCTGTTTTGAGTGACTCATTGTAACGACTAGTTTTAAAAATGTGCCTATAAAGCTACTAAAGAGATCTAAGGATTTCTGTAAAAAATGATTTATCCTAATCTAATAAAATTGTATTTTAATATTTTATTTATTAATCATTAATAAAATTATTTAATTATTATTAAACATAAATAATTTTAAAAATTATAAAAAATTTAAATTTAGTAATCTAAAATTTTTATTTTTATTTTTTATTATTTAAATTTCATTAAAAAATTCAAATATATCTAATAACATAATTATACTTTTAATATAAGATCTAAAGCAATAGAAATCCTTAAGCGTCACTATATCATGATTATATTTTCAAACACTTCACAAATATGCCACAAATATGTTAATCGTTACCCTTAAATCTATCTTTGACATTGCCTTTAAATCTTCTCTTTCACATTACCCATACATCTTATCTTTTATCTCTCTCTATTTTTTTTCAGCGGAAAAATCACCTTCCTGCTATTCCAAAGGAATCAAGGAAAGCTAACACACACGAGAAATCTCAACAAACTTCCTCACATATCGTGGATGGTAGGTCGAGCAAACCCTCATCCGGATATCCAAGCCAAAAGATGTCTCAATGAAATTGAACCCGGGTGGATGGAATGAAATCCATCTATCCCCACCAACGGACCACCGTATCCTTGATATATTTAAATATAAAATAGGTAATTTATATTTTAGATATAAATTTAAAATATTGAATAAAAATTTACTTATATTTTATACATAAAAATAAAATTTTAAAATATCGAATAAAATTCTAATGATAAGATAAATATTTATTAATTTAAACTAATTTATTTTATTATAATTATTTATTATTTATAAATTAATTTATAATCAATCTATAATAATAATAATATTATTTTAATTATTTAAATTAATTATAAATATTTAAATTATGAAAATATAATTTAAAATAACGAACCGACATGGTTATTGCGTCGAAGAGGTGCATTCTATAGCCCAGTAGGGGGGAGATGTGTAACTCCATCTGTGCTCATCCTATAGCTGACATGTGTCCTTTATAAACAATAATAAAATATTATAAAAAATAACGTGTAGGTTCAAATTAGATTTAAAATATTTAGAACAACATATATATAAAACTACACAAATTAGATAAATTCAAACCATAAACATTGCATTACACACTTCCTCAACATTTCCAGTTTAAAAATGGATTTGCACCTTTGAGAGATTTAATCCCTCTCGGCGCTTTGTAGATCCCCTTTTAAGATGGATCTATGCTGATCATAAAACTCTTTAAACTTTGAAGTATCACCTTAAACTAACCATCCTTTAGACGATCTTAACAACATATCAACATTAAATATCCAACTCATCTCTCTTAGTTCCTCACAACTTGTTGAATGCACCAAGTAAACAAAATATGCATTGACGGCTCTTTGTATGTACATATAAGTTTATAATTCTTAGAAAATAAGCGACATTATGAACTAGTAGTCAGTCTCTTTAATCAAATATAGTTTTAGATACTATTTGAATTCCTTTTGTTTTTTTTTTAGTTATTTTTTCTTAAGATTTAAGGAAGTTATAAAGTGTTTGTTGGAAATATTTAATTATGAGCTGTTGTGTATTTATCTTGTGTCGGTTTAGTCAATTAGTCATTGTCAGTCTGTCAAGATATGGTGCTCACATCTCAGCATATTTAAGTAGACGTATAGTAGTTTAGAAGTCAAGTTCTTAGGTAGATTTTAGTTAGGAATTTATTACAGTGTTTAATGTTACTCGGTAGCTTCCGAGAGAAGCAACTAGGCAAGTTTTTTATATATATTATGATGCGCACTTTCTCTAGTTTTACCTATGTGAATGTGAGTAAAGACCATTCATTATTTCACTTTGTAAAAGCTTTATTACTGTGGGGTAACTTTGACACAAGATCCACTTAAATATTATAAAGTTTAAATATCATGTGGAAGTTTCTTTCGAAGGGACACAAATGTCGCAGTGAATTAATACTTTATGACAATATCTTTTATCGATTGTGTCGAAGGTTCCCTTTATAGCTCCTCGCAATAAATAACACCTTTTACGTCAAAGTAAATTCATAACCTTTAATATTGTGGATGTTTCGACGGTTTTGTGGAGCAGTTCAAGTCAAATAAGTTTACTATGAAGGTCTTAGGTAAAAGTGTGTTTACTGCTCAACTCACAATGAATTGATACTTCGTAGCTCCCTTGATATGGTATCAGAGCTAGGTTAATAAAGTAGGTTCAAGAAGAGAACAAGCTCTGTTTTTGAAAGAAGAAAGTGACACAGAAAATTAAAAATGGCTTTCACTTCTGGTGCACAAATGTCAAGTCTGCAAACTCCAATTTTTACAGGAAATAATTATGAATATTTGTCCCTGACCATGAAGGCTATGTTCAGAGGTCAAGATGTTTGGGAGATAGTTGGAAATGTTTATGTGGAGCCAGAAAAATAGGCAGCATATAATGCTCTCACACAAGCAGAGAAGGATATTTTGAAGGAACAAAGGAAGAAAGATGGAAAAGCCATGTTTTACATACATCAAGCAATGCATGAAAGCATACTCCCAAGAGTAGCAGCAACAAAAACCGCCAAGGATGCATGGGATATTTTGCAAACTGCCTACCAAGGTATGGAAAAAATAAATACTGCTAAATTACAAATTCTTAGAATATATTTTGAAGCTTTGTCAATGAAAGATACAGATTTAGTAGAATCATTTTATACTCGAGTTATTGGTTTGATCAATTAACACTAGTACATATGGTCAAATTTTCCACGTTTTTTCGTTGTAATTACCACGATTTATTGTCGTTGTTGCCACAATACGGGTTTCATTTTTTTGTGGAAAAATGTTAGTGGATATAGAGATGAAGATTCCCCGTCGTGGCAATAGCCATGCTTCATAGTGGCCACGTGTCACCTATACAACAGTTCTCAGATCTACAGAATTTGTAACCTACCATGAATATTTGTCGCTATATTGACGCAAATATTCTATAGATTTCGATGCATATGCTATACCTATCACGATAGTTCATCGATATAGCAATGCACCTCTTCTTTATGTTTCCATGCAGATGCTAAACCTGCCGCGCAAGTTCGTTTCTATAACGACTAACTTATATAAGAGGTGCGTTGCGATATCAGCGAACATTCGTGGCAGGTATAACATCTGCGTCGAACCATCTTCTATAGCTCCACGAAGAGGTGCGTGTGTATTGTGATGAACTTCTGTGGTAGGTTTAGCATCTGCGTGGAAGTAACATTCGTCGATTAAGAGACGATACCTAGAAGTGTTAAAAAAAAACCAGTAAAAGAGAGAGACTTAGATTTCAATGTTGTTCAACAGTGATCAATATCGTGCAAACTGATCAGTTGAAGTAAATGTTGCATATTTAAAAGTTGAACAAACAAAATGTATATATTCAAGATACTAATAAAAACATTTACTTACAATGTGAGTAGCAATGAGAGAGAAATCCACCCCTTTTTGAATTGTTTGCGTAAGAGGATTATTTGTTGGTGGTGTAGTTCTATCTCCATTTGGAGGCCCACATCTGTGATCAACATACAATGTTCTCATATCAAAATTAGGTTGAGGGCTTTTACAAATGTGATGTTGCTAGTGAAGGTTGAATGCTAGTATAATATAACACAAATAGGAATGTATGAGATTATTTTTATAATTTATAAGATATCCAAGGTAATATATTCCCACCAAATGGAAATAAATGACTATAAAGTCCAATAACAGGTTTGATTTACATAATTGTCGACAACATATCTAAGTAATCCTCGTCAACAATGCATCCATCAAAAGTTGGGTAATTCATTAAGAAACTAGGGTTTTCTTGAAAATAATAACATTAAATATATAATCTAGAGAAGTCATGAATCCAATAATAAATATGTCTTAATGATGAGCCGAGGATGGCCCATATTGTCCACAACATTAATGCATTAATGATGGCCCATATTGTCCTAAACACCCAAGGATTATCTTCTCGAAAACAACTCTTCCTATTTTTGTGAAATGACATAAGGCTTGTTCATGGGTACAATTGTTTCCTTAATCAAATTCATAGGTAATATTCTTGATACCCTCCCAAACTTCCTTCTAGTTAGTATAAGAACATTAGAAGTCTTGGCCTCATCCAAGAACATGAAACTGTTCTTATGGGGAATGGTAACAACTTCGTATGGACCTGAGTATACTTTGGTACCAATTCATCTTCTTAGAGTGCACCTCATTCCAAGGTTGTCTCATAACTTAGACAACAACCACAAGTTTCATGCATAATTGTGTCACCTCTATAAATAGGTACTTGAGGGATATATATATGTTTTTACTTGATAATTTTTTCTGCAAAGATGTCCAACAATTATGCCTACTAAAAATTCCACAAAACAAGGCACTACACAACAATCTACGACCATAATGAACCTTCAACCTCCATGTCTCGGCTAAGACATTGATATTTTACTTCCTCATGTCCAAGTTGATATTTAGTCTTCCATCAACTTTATCATGCAACTCTACTGGCCCAAGAAAAATATCACCATCTCTTCCTCAAACTAGCAAGTCTTCAAGAACCTTGAGCCTCATTGCACATGCCAAACTACCAAAAATACTCGATGGTTTTCCACGAAGGCACAAATGCAATGACATCTTATAGTTTCTTTTGTCCCACTTCTCGGGTGTAAGGATTCTCTAAAAGTATTGATAAAAATATGAGGGAGGCCATCATGCATTGTAGCTTCCACAAACTTCATCATCAAGATAAAACATGCCATTAAATTTCTCTAAATTCTATTGAATTTTGAACTACTTCTCCAGCCACCAAAGGTTCCATGATTGCATTTGTCTTCCTTAGTATTTGCATGGATCACTTCTTAGAAGCCTTACTCAACCTTTTATTTTGATCCAACAATTGAGACATTTTCATCATCATCTAGGATTTGTGATCCGTATGAAACAAGATCGATAACACCCTTAAATTGCTAGTCTTCAAGATGACCATATGTGACATATGAATTTAATTTAAAGGTTACTTTCCCAGAACCAAGTAAAGGAAAACATGAGGCCCATGGACGGTTCCATAAATCCATTATGACTATGGTAACAATGCCATGGATACCCACCATGTCTATTGTCCTATTTAAACTATCTTGGGATTGAAGTAGACAGTGTTGGACTTGAAAGCATCCACCTCCTCCTATGTACATGAAACACTTGCTTTGTTTGAAGAAAAAAACTTAGTGAAACCATAACCTTTTCCTAGAAAATTACTATACTTGTATGGAGAAACTATGGTTATGTAACTGTTTGGCTTGAATCCAGAATCCACCTTGTATTTGAACACAAATGCTAATCTAAATGTGGCCTTATCACCTTCTATATCACTTGGAAAATAAAATCATTGGCTATAATTTCCAAAGTTGTAGTATAATTTCGTATGGAACAATATTTTTGGTTACAAACACATTACCATACCATAGGATCAATCAACATAAACCATAGTTGCACCATTTTGTATACTTATTTTACCTAGACATCTTGATTTGCGATAAGACCCCATCCATGCCCATCTGTCTTTACATATTCACATCGTTGAACTGATGTATAAAAAGGACATTCATAATTGGAAATATTAGGCCCATAAGATAAGATATCAATCATAATCAACTACACAAGAAAATTCAAACCGATTCCTCAGATTCATCACCAAACTCAGTGAATTTATATTGCACAAGCCAAAACATAGAATGAGTAGCACAACAAAAGAGTCCAAAGAGTGTCTTCCTAGTTCCTAATAGCTAGAATGTTTTAAGTTTTAACACATCATACCCTTTGAATTTTTATTATTTAAATACTGATTCTAATAGGAAAAAATTACGTGCCTTTGAATAACTGAAATCTGACAAGCAGCAGCCAATATCTATGATGCCTACCAAAACCTTCCATAATTGGTTGCACTAGAGTAAACATCCACTTATGATGCAATAAAGTTTTAAATTTATACAATGAAGTGATGAAATAGCATCCAGGTTGATCGTTGTGAGGAGCATTTTTTGTTGTACCAACAAGAAATATTGCCAACCACATAATCTACTTATTAAAATATATTATGACAACCCTGGTTTTTGCAGCAATCTCTGCAAGGGAAATACTCAGGAGTGCACTCCGTACTTGTCAATAAATTTAGGCACCTTTCTCCACACAGACTCTTTGGGTCATTAGGTACATAGTTGCATACACATAATAAAGTCCTCCTCTTTCTGCTTCTTGTGCCTACATTCAAACTTCAACCAATTCAATAAAAAATGGAATTTGAGAAACCATTTTATACACCTCGAGCAAGTATCATCCGTGCGAGTATTTTATAATGTGTTCCAACAAAAACAAATCCTATTAATCTTTGATCATAATTCATATTAGAAAACAAGGGTTTGTTTTATTTTTCAAAGCTGCAAAATTTGGAAAGGGACCTTCCATGAAAGCTATAATTTTATGCCATCGCATCCATATGCCATACAAACCATTTAACTCGGTAAACGATTCAACAAATGGAAAAAATTAATAAAACATTGTACACAAGCTTGATTTTCCCACAATACATATTATCCTATTAAAAATAAAACAGTAAGGGAGAGAGCCTTAGATTTCATTGTTGTTCAACAGTGATCAATATCAACAGATTATAATGACTTACACTAACAAGCAAATTAAAAATTGGAAGAATCTCCAACAAAAATAAATTATATAAGGAAACTAGCTTGAAATATTACCATGCACATAAATAGTTTTATTGATTAATGGTGAAAGACAAATTCAAACGAAAGAATTAATTTCTATTTTGGAATTAAATTTATTACCATATTTCCAAACTTGTAGTATAATTTCATATGGAACAGTAATTTTGGTTACAAACACATTACCATACCCTAGGATCAATCAAGATAAACTAGAGTTGCGCCATTTTGTATACTTATTTTACCTTGACATCTTGATTTGCAATAAGACCCCATCCACGCCCATCTGTCTTTACATATTCACATCGCTGAACTGCTGTATACTAATCTTTAGTAACATGTAATAAAATAAACATATAGACCATATAACAAAAAGAGAGATATAGTTGAAGATACCAACCTGGGTGTGAAACTCTTCTTGTAAAAATACTCAGAAGTGTTACTTTCAGAAAAGACTGATTGTGCCTCGGAGAGGCCAGTCTACTCTAGGAACCAGCTGACCCTACAAGAGGGTGTGTACAAACCAGAGAGAGAGAAATGACTAGAGTTGATTAGGTCAATGACAGTGAAGCACAGTACATAACTCAACATAAATAAATTAGTCACAAAAATTATAAACTTCAACCAAGTCTCAGCACAAGAGAAGTGATTATCAGCACACCACAACTGATCACAGGTGATCAAAGTCAAGTACTCTATAAGACCAAAAATTCAACAAGGTGGTATAAAGAAAATGAAGGAGGGTAAATGACCGCATTAACCACAATTCAAAGACAAGGTACCACAAGTCCAATAATAACTCAATCAAGGTGGGGAAGGTACAACAAGTATTTAATAACTCAAGCAGTAACATGTAATAAAATAAACATATTGATCATATAACAATAAGATAGGTATAGTTGAAGATATCCACGTCAACATTGTTGATGTATATGTAACTTCGGAATGTATTTTACCCATGTGTATTGTATTCCTATAGAGATGTTATTATTCCTCTATACGGAAGTGTTTGTATTCCTATAGAGATGTTATTATTACTCTATACGGAAGTGTCGTAACTTATACTTGATGGGTTATTAGACCACCTTGATGGGGTTGGCCCTGTATGAGTCATGTGGGTAAATGGGTTATTAGACCACCAAGTGTGGGGTCATCCCGGATTAAGTTAACCATGGGTTATTAGGCTAATCTAGACAAGTCGGCCCCATTATTTTATTGGGCAGGACAGGACAAGTATAAATAGAGATCGGGAGATCTCTATTTGATCATCTCATTACTCACACTTCCATCACTCGAAAAGTGGCGCACATGTGAGGAGGAGGATCTGATACTAGGAGAAGACTATCTCTTGTACTTTGGTTGTATCATTGCCCTTTCTATCTCTGAGGAAGTTGCAGGGTTTTTCACCTTCTTGGTTTTCCCCGGTGAAACTCTGTGTCTCTTGTGTGCTTGCATTATTCTGTCCATGATTGATATGCTGTAGATATGTTGTACATGTTATTCTCTCAGTTAAGATCTTATATCAGATTGAAAATTCTAAAAAACTAACATGGTATCAGAGCTAGCCTGAAAGAAGGCATGGTATGGCATGTATGACACTTGTTGCACTTGCGATGCTAGGGCTTGATATAGCAAAAACCAGTCATCATAGCACTTTCACTATAAATCCATTTCAACGGGGTTTCAGGATATGAAACTCTTATAGGTCGACGATAAGATCCCCATGTACCTTGTGTCCGAAGCACAACTTCTAATTCATTGTACTTTGTGTTTTATGATCTGTACAATCTAGGGTTTCTGCCTCTTCCAGATCTGAGTCATAAACAGGTTACCTAGGAAAAATGGTCATAACTTGGGCTAGGAAGATCCAAATGAAATTTAGTAAACAATGATAGGCAGGGCACAGATTGTACTTTCACAGGCCGAAAGTGAACCAGTGACACGTGGAACTCTGTACAAGTTCGCTCTCATGTTTTATCCCATAAACAGGTCACAATGCGACAATTGGCATAACACTCTCTCAGAGAATCCAATTGAGGTCAAGACTATGGGGTTGAAAAGATGACAGGTCAATCTACAACAGGTAAAAGTTTTAGACCTTGTGGATTTTTTTATTTTGGAGTTACACCAGAAATAATCAGGTGCATATTTCTGTCAAAATATAATTGGATTTTGAGCACCTTCATTCATGGCCCTAGGAATTAGGGTTTCGGAGAAAGTTGGAATTTTTGTAATCAGATACCACAACTGAAGCTACTCATCAAAATCAAAATTTAGGGACCAAGATCAAATTTTTTGGTTGGGCAGAAGGCTGAGCTTGATCAAACCCTAGTTCGGGACTTTGATCGGAAAAGTGGAAAATTAGGGCTTCTGCAAAAGTTGGAATTTTTGAAAGTCTATGACCACGGCTGGAAGCTCCTCAGAAAAATTGAAGTTTAGAGCTTTGGATCGAACCTTTTGGTTGGGCAGAAGGGTGGGATTTATCAAACCCTAGTTTGGAATCCTGTCTAGAAGATCCGAAAGTTTCAAAGGCAATTTTGAGGGGTGAAACTTTGCAGTTTTCAAATTCTGAGTATACCAGCTTGATCAGATCATCAAGATGCATCTTTCTATCCTTTCAGAAGTTTGAATTTTTAGGGTTTCTCTGAAAAACCCTAATCCAGCTCCAGATCCAGTTTCTGCAAATCAAGTGGATTGGGTTAATCCTAGAAGAGAATGGTTTGGTCACCTGCATAAGTGAAGAAGTTCCTGTTTCAGAGGGAGATGAGGCTAAGGCCTTACATAAGAAGATTACAAGCAATCTTAATAGGTATGACTTATCCAGGTATGTTTTGAGATCTGTTCATGATTAAGTTTATGGTATGTTTGTCTTCATTAAGGTTAGTACAATCTTGATTAACTTTAGACTTTTCGTATCACCTTAATAAAATTATGAATGCAGATATTCATTGATTAAGGGTTTTGACACTTATGATTGAACTAATGCATTGTGGTGTTGTATGAGGTTGATGTTGTCTACTAACATGAAAGGTACATCAAGAAAGAGAAATCATGTTCTAGTTCAAGAACATATGACCATGGTGACATGAAGACAAAGGTTCATCCATTGCTATGGATCACATAGAAGATCTACTTACGAGGTATGTATAACTTGGTTCTATGATGGTTAACCTATGAGATATGCAGATTACTAGCACAAGTCATTGAAGAGAACAAGAAGACATTATGCGAGTATGTTAGACATAACTAGCTAGCATGCCAATCTATGTATGTTTTTCCTATATCAAGTTAGAATCCTACCTTGTGTTAGGATCTCTCATATAAGTATACATGGCATGATTGATAATGATTGATAATGATTATTTATGAAGTTAGAAATTTAAGTAATCAAGGGTTTATGCATATTATGTCCCTTACCTTGATTGATGATATGACTAACCAGAAGAGTTCTATGGTCAAATATGAATATGCATGAGTAAGAGAAGTATTCCATGAAACCTTGAATACTAATGTTTATTATCTGTGTTTGAAATGATCATAACTATACATGTTTAAGATTATTGTGTTTTGATAGTATTAAGATTATACTAATGAATGTGTGATTATGTATGAGACCTCGAGGATAACACAATGATGATACTAATAAGCATGCATAGTAATTATGGATGGATGTTCAAGGATAGGTAATCCAGGAAGCAAAGATCAAGAGGGAACACACTCCAGTAGTTTCTGCAAGGATGCAGACATTCAGAGGGATTTGACCACTTCTCACAATCCACATCAGAATGGAGTTGCAAAAAGGAAGCAAAGACTGAGAGGAAGTCAACCCAACAAAAAAACAACGATAAGTATTTGAATTATCATTTGTTGCATATTTGATTGTTTAAATAATACTATTCAATGATGTATATACTGATGTTCCTAGAATTAGGTTGTGTATTTTGGCATATTAGAATAATTGCATTAATGAACAACATACTACTAATATGCATATAATGGGTAAGTGGCCTATGGCACTGTACAACATTCCATTGCTACTTATCTAGAATGAAACCTCTTTGTTGACATGTTGGGAGTAGTGCAAACTCTTAACAATGTTCTGGTAGAGATTGGAAGGCATCTAGAAAGTTACAGGATATGGATGAATGTTGTATTGAAGCATTGGCTAAAATAATTGCATGGTTGTATGACATATTTCTTTATGTGTAAGAATTTGTTCTGAAAACTATGAGAAGTTTCTAATCATGCAATTTAACTTGTTTTGTAGGAAAGATCGTATACGAGCACCTACAAAAGAAGGACTACAACATTTGTTTCAGCAACAAAGTTATCTATTGAAGATATTGAATATATTGAAGTTCCCAGGATTTGGGAAGAATGCCATGATCGAGGAGTAGCAGTCGATCATGAAGAATGATGTTTGGGATGCAATCCCAAGACTTGAAGGGAAGTCTGCTATGACTTCCAAATGGATCTATAAGATCAAGCATGCTGCAAATGGTAGCATGGAGAATTACAAAACGAGGTTTGTAGCTCGTGGCTTCTCCCAGAAAGAGGGATTGAGTATGAAGAGACTTCTACACCTATAGCCAGGCACACTTCCATCAGATCAGTACTTGCTCTGGCTACAGTGATGAAGTGGAAAATACACCAGATGGATTTCAAGACATCCTTCTTGAATGGTGTAGTCGAAGAGGAAGTGTATGTGGAGCAGCCACTTGCTTTTGAGACACATGACGGGAAGTCATATATGTACAGAACTTGGTATGGTATGATAGACATCTTTCTATCCAGTTTGGGCTTTACCAAGAGTAAAGTGGATTCCAACCTTTACTACAAGGTTGAGGAAGGAAATCCAGTGATACTACTTTTGTATGTGGATGACCTATTTGTTACGGGTGATGATAGATTCATTACTGACATGCAGCGGAAGCTTGCTGCCGAGTTCAAGATAAAGAACTTGGAGATGATGCACTACTTTCTAGGCATGGAGGTGTGGCAGAGTGCAGATGAAATATTCCTTGGACAAGGGAAGTATGTAGTAGAGATCCTGAAGAGGTTCGGGATGATGGACTGCAAGGACATGGCCACATTTATGGCATCGAACCTGAAGCGTTTGCGAGATGCGTCATCTGATCCGGTTGATGTCACTATGTATAGTCAAATGATTGGGTCCTTGATGTACCTGACGAACACGAGACCAGATATTTGCTTTGCGGTGAACACATTGAGCCAATTTCTGACTGATCCCAGAGGTGTTCACCTGGTTGCTGTAAAGCATATTCTGAGGTACCTGAAGGGTACAATTGATTATGGGCTCAAGTATGATGCGAATCAAAAGTTTAACCTGCGAGGTTATGTTGATTCATATTGGGCAGGAAGTGCTGCAGATAGGAAGAGCACTTATGGGTGTTGCTTCAGTATGGGATCAGGTGTGATCTCTTGGTTTAGTAGGAAGCAGTCCTGCGTAGCACTGAGTACAGTCGAGGTAGAGTATGTTGCAGCATGTTCGGCTAGTTGTGAGGCAGTATGGATCCGGAAGCTACTGTCTGAGTTATTTGATCTCCCGCTGGAGGCTACTGGTATCTTTTGTGACAACCAGAGTTGTGTGAAGCTGTCTGATAACCTGGTGTTCCACGACAGGTTGAAAAAAATTGAGATCAAATATCACTATATCAGGGATATGGTGCAGAGAGGAGCAGTGAAGCTCCTGTATGTTGCGACAGATGAGCAGGTTGCAGATGTGTTGAAGAAACTACTAGCTAGAGTGAAGTTTGCATACTTCAGAGGGAGGCTTGGTGTTCTTCAAATTGATGACACTTCAAGGAAGAAGTGATGGACACATTTACATAAGCCATTCCAAGCATGGTGGTAGGAGGATCCTCCCATGGCTGTGGATGTAAGCGTTGTGTGATGAGCATCAGGACGATGCTCCAGTTACTGCTTTGGATATGATCAGTTGGATCATGTATATGTTTATGCATCATGTTGGATGCTAGATATGATCATTTGGATCATGTATATGATATGTATCAGGTAGATGCATGATATGTATCAGGTGGATACATTGTAGGATCAGGTGGATCATGTATATGATATGCATCAGGTAGATGCATGATATGTATCAGGTGGATACATTGTATGATCAGGTGGATCATGTATGTGATATGCATCAGGTGGATGCATGATATGTATCAGGTGGATACATTGTATGATCAGGATGATCATGTGTGATGAGTATTGGGACGATGCTCTGGATGACTTGCATCAGGACGATGCAAAGATGATGATCAGGATGATCATGGACATCAGGATGATGTATGATGAGTATTAGGTTGACACTTTGTGGCCGTGGACAGGTTGTGCAGATAAGCATATAATAGCACCTAGGAGATTTGTAGATGCTCTTGCTAGGTTTTGCCGCTGGCATATAATAGCTCCCTAGGAGATCTGGCGAATGCTCTTTCGAGGTTTTGCTTGGAGGGACATATAATAGCGCCCTTAGATATTTGCAGATTCTCTTGCTAGGTTTTGTCACTAGCATATAATAGCTCCCTGGGAGATCTGGAAAATGCGCTTTCGAGGTTTTGCTTGGAGGGACATATAATAGCGCCCTGGGAGATTTGCAGATGCTCTTGTTAGGTTTTTCCGCTGGCATATAATAGCTCCCTGGGGGATCTGGCAAATTCTCTTGCTAGGTTTTTTCCATGGCATATAATTTCTCCCTGGGAGATCTTGCAGGTTGTGCTGGGCATGTAATCAGTCCTAAGATGCTCTTGCTAGGTTTTGCTTGGTAGCAAATAATGTCTCCCTGGGAGATCTTGCAGGTTGTGCTGGGCACGTAATCAGTCCTGAGATGCTCTTGCTAGGTTTTGCTTGGTCACATATAATAGCTCCCTGGGAGATCCGATAGGTTGAACAGTGTGCTTGTAATTAGTCCTGGGATGCTCTTGCTAGGTTTTGTTGACGCACGTAATAAGTCCTGAGGATTCCACAGTATGGCTAGTGATGATGAAGACCTGCAGGTGGTGGGCCTACATCCAGTATGAAAAAGGACTGGCTATGTAGAACTTCATATGACGAGTAGATTCAGAGATTGATTGAGATAGCGGCAACAGTGACGATGATGATGATTCGAGGATGATGATTTGCTGATGATGATCCAGAGAAGAAGACTTGTGCTAACAGATCTGTGTCGAGAAATACCTTCCTAGTTAAGACGGAGTGTTGATGTATATGTAACTTCAGAATGTATTTTACCCATGTGTATTGTATTCCTATAGAGATGTTATTATTCCTCTATACGGAAGTGTCGTCATTTATATTGTAAGTGTTGTAACTTATACTTGATGGGTTATTAAACCACCTTGATGGGGTCGGCCCTGTATGAGTCATGTGGGTAAATGGGTTATTAGACCACCAAGTGTGGGGTCGGCCTGGATTAAGTTAACCATGGGTTATTAGGCTAAGCTAGACAAGTCGGGCCCATTAGTTTATTGGGCAGTACAAGACAAGTATAAATAGAGATCAGGAGATCTCTATTTGATCATCTCATTACTCACACTTCCATCACTCGAAAAGTGGCACACATGTGAGGAGGAGGATCTGCTGCTAGGAGAAGACTATCTCTTGTACTTTGGTTGTATCATTGCCCTTTCTATCTTTGAGGAAGTTGCGGGGTTTTTCACCTTCTTGGTTTTCCCCGGTGAAACTCTGTGTCTCTTGTGTGCTTACATTATTGTTTCCATGATTGATATGTTGTAGATATGTTTTACATGTTATTCTCTCAGTTAAGATCTTAGATCAGATTGAAAATTCTAAAAAAACTAACAATCATTAAACCAAAAATTAGATCTGAAGTGTGGGTACAAATATAAACAATGGTCATAAAATAAGAAAATATAAACAATGGTCATAACATAGGTGTGGGTAGTACAAGACCCATGACCCTTAGAACCAAGGGTATGATCCAAATGTGGCCAAACAACCATAGTACTCAATAAGACCAAAACTTCAACATGGTGCTTTAAATTTTTTTTCTCAATGAGTGTAATTGACCCCATTAAACACAAGTGAAAGATAAGGTACCACAAGACCAATCATAACTCAATCAAGGTGGGGAAGGTACAACCAGTCATATCTCTCTCAAATGTACAGACGTTCCATATAACCTGAAAGTTCATCATCACAGTATAAGGAAGGGTGGTGGGATGCCAAATAAAAATATCCCTCATTTCTCTCTATGCAATCCTGATAGCATCACATAACAGATAAGTACCTTGTACTATAGAAAATAAAAGCCACCTGTGTTACATTTCAATTTAGGAATATGGTCTACAAAAGAAAATTTTCATCACAATTACCATCCAAATTTCTGACTAGTGCTAAAGCAACACTAAAATATTTTATAACATAATTTTGATCTCTATCAACTTCATCACTCCTCTGTGGTCCTTGTGCTGAATTTTGTCCTCGAGATGTAATGGGCAGTAATCAAATTATAACATATGAAGCAACAGTAAATAAGCAATGAAAAACGCAAATAAAATTGATTAGGCTTCCTTGTACTCAGACAACATTTTGGTTTAGATCTTATCCTTTCAAGGGACAAGTCACCAAGGGAACATGAAAGTACCTTGAGAGAGAGGAAAAGTTAAGTACAGACCTCAAACAGGTTAAGACAGTCCACATACTACAACAAGTAAGCACACAGATGAAAGAAAGGTACAATAACATAACAATTCTCCAGCTGCATGATAAAATGGTACTATTTCTGAATAGTGCTAAAGCAATAGTAAAACATTTTATAACATAATTTTCATCTCTTTCAACCTCTGCACTCATCAAGGTGATCACACCACAACTGATCACATGTGATCAAATTCAAGTACTCTATAAGACCAAAAATTCAACAAGGTGGTATAAAAAAAAAATGGAGGAGGGTAAATTATTGCATTAACCACAAGTCAAAGACAAGGTACCACAAGTCCAATAATAACTCAATCAAGGTGGGGAAGGTACAACAAGTATTTAATAACTCAATTAGTAACAGGTAATAAAATAAACATATTGATCATATAACAATAAGAGAGGTATAGTTGAAGATCTCCACGTCAACATTAAACCAAAAATCAGATCTGAAGTGTGGGTACAAATATAAACACTGGTCATAACATAGGTGTGGGTAGTACAAGAACCATGACCCTTAGAACCAAGGGTATGCTCCAAATGTGGCCAAACAACCATAGTATTCTATAAGACCAAAACTTCAACAAGGTGGTTTTAAAAAAGTTACTCAAGGAGGGTAAATGACCCCATTAAAAACAAGTGAAAGATAAGGTACCACAAGATCAATCATAACTCAATCAAGGTGGGGAAAGTACAACCAGTCATATCTCTCTCAAATGTATAAACATTCCATATAACCTGAAAGTTCATCATCACAGTATAAGGAAGGGTGGTGGGATGCCAAATAAAAATATCGCTCATTTCTCTCTATGCAATCCTGACAGCATCACATAACAGATAAGTACCTTGTACTATAGAAAATAAAAGCCACCTGTGTTACCTTTCAATTTAGGAATATGGTCTACAAAAGCAAAATTTCCTCACAATTACCATCCAAATTTCTGACTAGTGCTAAAGCAACAGTAAAATATTTTATAACATAAATTTGATCTCTATCAACTTCAACACTCCTCTGTGGTCCCTATGCTGAAGTTGGTCTTCAAGATGTAATGGGCAGTAATCAAATTATAAAGAGTGATTATGATCGAAGTCATGATGAACATATCTAATATATCTAATATAAAGAGAACCAATGTTTCAGACTAATATATCTACATGCAGCACATACAGGAGTGATGACGTGTGAGAAAACACAAAATTTGAATATTAAAATACAAAATAATTATAAACAAGCATACAATGGCTTGTGATGACATTTAAATTTAAAATTCTAATTCTAAGAAAATAAAATATATAAATGGGAAAATTCCTAAGAGCATCACATAAAAGATAAGTACCTCGTAACTATAGCAAATAAACGTTATCTATGTTACCTTTCATATAAATGGGAAAAATTATTATATTTTAAGAACCCGATTATGTTACTAATAGATAATATTAAGAGAATCCATGTTTCATACTAACAACATTGATATACATCAAAATACAAGTCATGAATTTATGTTGCATCTACTTTTTTGTTGATTTCTGTTTTTCTGCATTGTAAAAACTTGCGAGTACGGTATCACAATCATCAATTGGCGCAGTATTTATTGTGATATCTCCTATTGTTGTTTTTGTTTCCATTCCCTCATGTATGCCACTTCTTGCACGTCGCTAAGCAGGGCATTGAGGCAGTTCTAAAGGGGTGTGAATTGCAACAACGGAAATGAGCGTATATATATGACATTGAAATATTATTGAAATAAATATTTCATTATTTTGATTAAAATTACAATATTTCTCTTTACTTGTGTGTGTAGATGTGACAGCTGGGGTGTTAATTGGAGGTGTAGTTGCTTCCTCTTGCAGTTTAGGCTCCTGAGTTGCATGGTCTTCCATTGAAAGAAGAAAATTTATAAGTATACATCAAGAAATATATATATCTAATCACAGTAGATATTTCTATTTCCAAAGCATACATACCAGAATGGACACTATGCTCCACACTATCATGGGACATGTGCACCCCAACATCAACTGGTACTTGCTGAGTACCGCTAGATTCACTGCTACGGTATTGTTGCTTAAAAACAAACATAAATTTTTAGTAATGGGTGATATAATCATAATTGAATAGACTTTAATAGTATACTACAATTGGTGATATACATGCATTTGCGTCATTGGGGAGATTGGATTCTGCCCCAAGCTTTTCCGATATTCAACAACACTTTTAAAACCAAACTTGAAACCAAGATTTAGGTCTTCCTCGATGGCAGCAACTTGGAACATATTTCCCTACAATGCATGATAACACATTTTAAAATTTCCAGTATCAAAATCAAATATTTGTTCGGTACTGTTAAATAAATATTCCCAACAATTAATCATTTAATACTTACGATTCTTGCTCTTAGTTTTCTATAGCCACCCCGACCCAGTCTATGTTGCCCGTGCTTTTCCATTCTAGCCTTGGTTGCTTTGGAGGTGTCAGGTAGCTTATATATGAAAATTTTGAAAAACCTTAGATACCAAAAATCTTACTTAAAACAAAAAAGAAAAAAATAATTGAGCTTATTTCAGTAAAAAGATGATATATGTTGTACCTTGCTTTACCAGGCCGTGGTTATTTTCCTTGTCTTTTTAGCAAGTTCTCCTTTGCATCATCTATGAGTGCCTTCTAGTCTTTCTTTGGAACCATGGGAGGGCGCTCATGCTTGAGGTCAGCTTGCAATCTTTCCCTATATTGGGCCCTGGTATATTTCAAATTCTCACCAGCTAACTTTGCAACAACTTTCCTGTTGAAAGTATTGCCGAACAAGTTGACCATGTGGTCCATCAATTCATCTCTCTTAATGCTATCTTGGCTATTCCACCATGTGCGAATGGTGGGGCCAAACAGCTCCAAGGCTTTGTCATTCAAATGCCTGTAGAAACATTGTTTCCTGCAAAAACATGTAATCCATTAATTTATAATAATTTCAACCTATGTCTATTTCAATTTCATGATTAAAATCAATAAATTAATTAATAAATACCCGCAATCTTCTGAATCTTGATAGGAACACAAGAGTCATCCACCAGAAAGGTGAGATCTAGTGATCTGGTGCTTTTAACTCGTGCTGCTCCAGGAAAAGTATCCTGGTTGTCTACAGTACGTTCATCTCCAGAGTCATGTGGAGTCCTAGGCTCCGTTTCATCATGCTCCGGCATGGCATCATGCCCCGTCTCATCAGTGTCATCATCAATGGATTCGAGGCCAACCACATGAGTGCCAAAAAGCCTCATTGGTACATTGCTTCTTTTTTGCTGCATTGGACCATCACTGCTACCTATACCAGTCTCGGCAGGTTATCTAGTCACGGGTTTTAAAAAATACTACAAACAATAAACTTTACTTTATCAGATCACTTGGAAAAATAAAAAACATAATATCAGATATGAAATCATGTCATAGCTTAAATTTTTTTTTTGAAGATGCCACTTACCCCATAAGATTGTATTTGATCTTGCAACTCTTGAATCTTTTCCCTGTTCTCCTGTGTCAAGGGCCTTTTGTGAGCCAAGCAAAGCATTTCTATGTTTTCCTTTTTCAAGGCTATTCTAAAAGTGTGCAGTGGGTCAGTGGAATATAAAATGTCTTCCTCAAACCCCTCATCACCTAGATCGAGTGTACGTGACTAACTTCATCAAAAAATAAATTAAATTAAGCAATATAATTTTAACATCATTCAAATATTGATATTGTAATGAAAATTAAGTTACTATTATGCACTAGAACTTACCTGACGCGGTGTTATGGCCGGTGAGTGTCCACGATCAACCAACACCATGGAAGCAGCAAGTGCCTTTCCATGGTCCTGAATGAACCAGTAATCCATTATAATGTCAGAAAAATGAACCAGTAATCCATCATAAGCTCAGAAAAATCTGAATTTCAATAGTGAATATTGAATGTTAACATATTAAATCAAAACATTTAGTTATTATATGTAACACTTACCTGATGGGCCACAGAGTGTGACCTTCCATGGTCACCCTCGACCATGGAAGTAGCAGGTGCCTTTCCAATGGCGCCACCCTGACACAATAAATCAATAAATAAACGTTTACCTCATACTAAATAATTGTAACATAAACAAAAATGAGATATTGCATTAATATTTATTTTTACCTCTGAAGTAGAAGATACATGTTCTGCTCCATGGCCATGAGTAGATTCCTGCCACAGTTTAATAAGCAGGTTATCATATGGAAATATTAACAATAAGCACGGAAAAAGCGAATGCTAACAATGAAAATCAGAACATATTGTTATTGTAGTCTTATTTATTTACTATATTTAACATTTACCTGACAAGGCATAGATTCTGACCTTCCACGGTAACCCTAGACTGTGGAAGTAGCATGCGCCTTTCCACTTCCGCCACCCTAAACAAACGTTGAGTCAATAATTGCATCATAAACAAAAATGAGATATTCATAGCAGTGTAAGCACCATGTAATCACATGGAAATATTCATAATAGAAAAAAATGAAACATTTAGTTAGTGTAGTCATGTTTAGTTACTACATTTAGCATTTACCTGATGAGGCATAGTTTTTGACGGTCCATGGTTACCCTGGACCGCGGAAGCCACATCTATTCGATTTAAGTTGTAATCGATCAACAACTCTTCACATGCAAGTATTGTTTTTATTGCACATACAAATATATGATGTTGTTCGCATCCCTTGAATTCGCAATTTGGTTGCTTATTTGTTGTCACTGGTCATGTACTATTTATAAAGCCAGCAACTTTTCCGGATGCTTTTGGTCTCCCATCAATATACATAGTCGCCCCTTTGTTTTTATTTTTTTCTGCTAGTTGAATATACTTCGCGGAAACTCCGTATCTCCGCATACTTCGAGTATATTGGACCAATATCAACCAGTTATTGTATCTGTATAGTGGTCCTACATGCTCCATCAATTCAATTACAGTGCCATAGCGGACCTTTATTCCATCCATGGAAAATAGCCCCAATCCATGTAAGGATGAAGGAGCGATGCGATACATCCTCCCATTGATGAGGAAATCTGTGTCCACTTGAGGTAGCATATTAGGTACCCATCGTTGCACTAGATGTTTATACCTCAATGGAAAATCAATGTCTCCTATGCTCTTAGCATCATAATTACACCACCCACCGTTGGCAATAAAATATTTCATGCGTCTATGAAATCGTTTCCTTATCTTTTCAGATCTAGTTGATATAAAACTAGTAGATCTAGTACAACTCGTCTCACTTTCAACCTCTCCGAGTATATCTTCATCTTCACTTGAGGAAGATAGATATGAAAGATACCTATTTGGTGGTACCTACACTCGATAAAACAAGAATAAACAAGACGGTGCTTTCTTTCTTCTTTGAAAGTACACATCCACAAATGCAAAGATTCTTAGCTAAACACATTTACTTCCCTCAAATTTGAGGCTTAGGAGGGACATGCAAACCCTAGTGGATGTAGTGTTACAAAGATCAGCTGAAGTGTTTGGTATTGGGAGGATGATTTGTGGAAGGAAGAGACCAAGTTACAGTGCCATAACAATCTGTCCATACAACACCACATTCATCATTGTAGGCTGTGAGCTCTTTTGTGGACTGAGTTTGCATATTTGGGGGTCTTTTTCTCTTGTGGGGAGAACAAAACCACCGGGGACAACAAATTAAGGAAGTTAACTAGTATATCACCTAGTTTTGGTCCTTTTAACACTGTTGGGCATATTATTGGCAACCTACCCTCTTTCTTTGAATGGCATATTATTGGCAGCCTACCCTTCATTTTTAAAATTTACATGCTGGTATTTTATGCTGATACATATGAAAACTATTTGTTAGTGAACTGTTTGGAAAAATCACTCAACTAATAAACATTAATTGACTATATCATCCCAACAAACCATAAATACAGTTAGAGGGTCCACTCAGGAGTACATTGCAGCAGTGTTTGTAACTGTTTGTCAATACATCTAAACCAAATAATCAGTAAAATACTACAGCAGAGAATGAAAAATACATCAACTAACTTAGGCGAGATATTACACCTTAGACATGTTGCAATTTCAAATTCATGCAAAGTGGCACTCAAATGGCCATGAGAAATTTGATTTTCAAAGACTTTCAATATTACGAGGATCTTTTTTGTATCAAGCTTTAGCAAGCAACTTGTAGGACAGATTTTCAGACATTATGTGTATATTGATTTTCCAACTATATTGATTTTTTTTTTTTTTAAACAAATAATAAATTTCAATCAACCAAGCAGGACGACCAAACCAAAAAAATGGCAACCTGAGATTAGTATGGTGAACAACTAGAAATGAATTTATATTAACAAGGGAAATTAACAACAACGACTCAGTTAAGGGAGATTGACATTTATTAACTCTCCACAATATCTCAATAATTCAATTTGGACAGGTGTACACATCAGTATACTTTAATGCCACATTTCATTTAATAAGCAAGTACTGAAATTAAATAGCAAGACAGAAATTAAACATAGTTTTCATCTTTAGCACTCCCAAGTGGGTCACTATGTTGAAGAAAATTCAACGCTACCCGTTAGGTCACTATGCTAGTACAATTTTAAGTAACATGTCATGTAAGATAAACACATTAATCACATAATAACATGGTTTAGGATACTTAGCTTGCCGTGAAACCATTCTGGTGTTGAACTTAGAATTATTGCTTTCAAATAAGGGACTGTGCCTCGTAGAGGCTTGTCAAGCTCTAGGAACTAGAAAACCCCGTTAAGGGTAAGTACAAACCAGAGAGAGATATAAATGGGTTGAGGTAGAATTCAATGACAACCAGAAATGGAGAGTTGAATTTTTACAAAACTCACCTTGAAGAAACATTACCCAAAAGGTCACAATCAATAGATCTCAATATAAGTGAGACTCGACACAAAGTAAAAACCTCAGATCTGCCTAGGTAAGAGTATCAACATATGAGGTTAAGTTCAGATCAATATAGGTAATTTTTTTGAGGTCATTGATCATGTATCCCACTAAGACATAATCACAAAACTATGTCAAGTCAAACGTGGGTGAGGGTACCATGACCAAAATAAAGAAATGGTAAAAGTTAAAAAGATGATAATGGGTGTTATGACCGAACTCCTTTTGTACCAAAGGGTGTACCACAACCAAAGTCCCCAAAAGACCAAAGCACCCAAAAGACCAAAGCAATAAGTTAAAGAATAACTTAAGGTGGGTAATTGACCCTAATAATCACCAGTCAAAATACAAGGCACCATAAGACCAAAAATCAACAGGGTAAAAGGACCAAAAGTAAATCAACCAGAATGGGGTAAAGGTACAACCAGTTATCTCTCCCAAATGTACAAATGTTCCATTAACTAACTGAAAGTTCATCATCATTGTATACGGTAAGGTTCACACAGATGATGTGATCACGTGGTACTGTACAACTATGTGGGCATCATCTCTTGCTAGCTGACTAGTGGGATGACTTTGGGGTTTTGGAACTATTTCATGCTATAGAAGTGGATAATATAAGCTATTGAGGAATTGAATTGAATGTACCAAGGTTGATTTGCTCCCGAATGATGTTATTTAATTATTTATCCTAATGGTATCAATCACCTTTTTAATAGACTGTTATTAAGGTTTCTATGCCTCCAAATAACTATAAAATATGCCAAATAAGGGGAGAAATCTAGTCTCCCAATCAAGCAAACAACCGAAGGATGCCACCTCAACCCCTGATAGTCAAAATCATAGAGGTCATTGATACCATTAGGATAAATAATTAAATAACAACATTCGGGACCAATTTGTTAGTTGCAATTAAATGTGTGGGGAATGTTATGTAAGACCCTCAAACAACCCTTATACACCACATGTGCTTGATACAAACATTAAAATACTTGACAACTTAAGCCTTAACTTAAGTGAAATCAACAAGAGATATAAGTGTTGGAAACAACCAAACCATGACTACAATGATAGCTGAAAATCAAATGACAATTTTGAAAATTCGAAAACACCATGCATACAAAGAAGAAATGAAGTCCATGTTCATAGTCTCATGATGAATAGGATTGTCATTGATGACAACATAAAAGTAACTAACCATTATGGAAAACATCTAAAAGTTTTTATGACTTTCAAAAGTAAGATCTAAAAGTTTTTATGACTTTCTTTTCAATCTTAATGACAATCTGAATGGACAGGTCCCACTCATAGCCAAATACTTTTGAGACATTTACAAATCATCGGAGTATGGGGGACCATATATTTCTCAAAATACGTTGGATTCAGTGCACCATGCCTTTGAATAAATAGACCTCCGAACCATGCATCTATTATGATGCATGTGGACGTTTATGTAGGTTTTGACAAGCATTGTTCTTTGTATTTAAGGTAGTACCCAAGGATTTGATCCTAAGTAATATTTGTCTGCAAAATATCTTTGACCTATTCGAGAGATTCTCCAACTTTCTGTTTTAGATTATAAATAACAGCTGGTTCTAATGCTATTAGGTTGATGCCAAATGACTGCCACCAGTCTCTCATCCAATCAGGGACGTAGAATGCAGGATCCTCATGGATATGTGTAATTTGAAGTCCAAAATTTAGCATGGTATAATATGTTCTATCTGTATTTTATTTTCTCAAGAATTTCCACCATAATTTTTTATATTTTTCATAAGTGTGTGTAGTACTTGGAAACCGGAGACTAGCATCTTGATGTGGCCATGATTCCAAAGAACGTATCTTGTTAATACAATAGTATTGTTGGTCTAGTTGTATCCCGGGGTGATGTGTAGAGACCTCTGTCGAGATTAAGTTAAGATCATGGTAGAGGTGTGTTAACCAATTGCTTGCATCAACTGCTTTTGTCAGGGAGTTGCTGTAAATCATCTCTGGTACAATACTGGATCCCATATTCATTCTTCTAAGTTCTGGCACTAGTCTAATAAAAGCATAAGATGCCTATAAGTTAGCATCTAATACTTCAGTATGTCTCAACTCCCACCTAGGTTTCCAGTATTGCATATAATCCAACCAACTTATATTATCATTAATAGTATAGATATGATGTTTTCCTCCGGTCCAAGCAGAGATTTCCATGTTTACTTGTGGGTTATGGGCCCACTGGATTTCGCTTTGACCTTCTACGCTCTCTTGCTTCGTGCTCGCTTGCACTAGGCTTGCTTGTTTCAGGCTCGCTTGCTTCAGGCTCGCTTTCTTCAGGCTCGCTTATTAAAAATTAATAGCATACTTTTGTGTCAAATATTCTCTTATTAGTAACCATTGTGGTACTTTGGTCCAAATGTTTTTCCTAACTCATTGTTTCTCCATATTGTGTGCCTAGTGCCACCTCTCTATGTCAATGCATAAATCAACCTCTTCTTGGTTTGTGGTTCTAGTTGGCCTTGTTTTGGGCCTTGTAGTGGTTCTCTATTGTCACAGCCATAGTCATTGAAACATTAAAACACCTTAGATCTAAGCCCGAAGTGAATCAGGATTCAGAGTCAAATCCCAGTGGCTAGTACCTCGTAGTCATCAGTCATCACTCGTCACCTTGCAAAGCTAAGTAGTGAGTGCATGACATGAGTGAGTGAATGAGTGAGTGTACCAAGGTTGATTTGCTCCCAAATGTTGTTATTTAATTATTTATCCTAATGGTATCAATGACCTTTTTAATAGATTGTTAAAAAGGTTTCTATGCCTCTAAATAACTACAAAATATGCCAAATAAGGGGAGCACTCTAGTCTCCCAAGCAAGAAAACAACTGAAGGATTCCACCTCAACACCTGATAGTCAAAATCATAGAGGTCATTGACACCATTAGGATAAATAATGAAATAACAACATTTAGGAGCAATGTGTTAGTTGCAATCAAATGCGTGGGGAATGTTATGTAAGACCCTCAAACAACCCTTATACACCACATGTGCTTGATGCAAGTGGTGCTTGATGCAATCCTTCAAATAAGAGATGATGATTCCAAACAAGAAGACAATGAACATCGTCTAAATACTATACACTAATAATATACCATCAGAAACAATCCCACCATGGTGATGTGCTCTATAGAGAAGAAACCATAGAAAATCATGCATTAGAACAACTCCATCAACAGTAAATCTGCCTTTTTGTCTTTAAGACTAATGTTAAAATCCTTGACAATTTAAGCCTTAACTTAAGTGAAATCAACAAGAGATATAAGTGTTGGAAATGACCAAACCATGACTACAATGATAGCTGAAAATCAAATGTGCAATAAGTCAATTTTGAAAATTCGAAAACACCATGCATACAAAGAAGAAATGAAGTCCATGTTCATAGTCTCATGATGAATAGGATTGTCATTGATGACAACATTAATGACAAAGATCATTGATTGTCAAACCAATACCAAGTCTTTCGAATTTCCATCGACCTAATTTGTTTGAATTGCCCACAAATCCTATTTATACCTGGCAATGGATTCTTTCAAATCAATGCCAAGTCTTTCGGAATTCCATCAACCTAATCCTTTGAATTTCCCCCAAAGCCTATTTATACTTGTGAGATGAGGGACATTAATGCATTGGTGCAACACTTCTCTAATATAGGGCTCCACTTAATAAACAATGGGGGCTTGTATATCTAGTGGAAAGTATGGTTGCAACAATATCAATCCATTTGGATAGTTAATGGGACTTTATGAATTAGAGCACATAGTCTTGATGTCCATTCATACAAATAATTGTGGGATTCATAGTAAGTACCACCCTCTAATCGGAGGGATTTTCTCACCCATAGAAACCTTTATAAAAAATGACACAAAATAGTGGGGGCAGTGGTGCATTATATAATGCTGGAATAGGGTTTAGGAAGGTGGGGGGTTACCTTATGTTTTTTTTTAATGCATTTTGGTGGGCCATAAGTTGGATTGGTTCTGAATGAATTAGTTTAGATCAAAACCATTTGGCTCAAGAAAGAACCCATCCCAGTTCAATTTGTTTTCTAGGGAATGGACTACCTTTTAGCCTAACCAATTTAAGCTGTTTGATTTCGGTCACGCTGTACTAATGCCATTACTTCTATTCAATATAAGAAATATGGGACTTGATTTAGGTTGTAAGATAGCCTCAAAAGGCTTGGCATAATTGTTGCATGATGAATGGTTTAGCAACCCAACCCTACCCTGCAAACCTTTAGAGAGAGCACAATCATTTTGAAACCAATGTCTTGAATTTCCCCACTCTAAGGACCCTGTTGATGGTGCTATATTCACCTTCTCTCAGTTCCTTTTTTGCTTATGAGTTTTCTAAAGAAACATGTGATTCCCTGCATACAATCATTGCTTCACCTTCATCCAAATGTAAAACACCAACTACTTCCACAGACTCAACTCGTGAGTCTTTTTTAGATCTAAGAAGGTAATTTGAATTTTTGGGAGGGGAGATGACCTTTTCTTCCCTCTCAAATGAAGGCAATGTCTGAGCAATGGACAAGCTATCTCCCTTAACATTGGGAAATCTCTCATGGCCATAAACGTCTAAAGGAAATTGTGACACTAGAAGGCACCGATTTCTTATATCAATTGTCTCTTCCTGACTAGATAACTCCAGAAAAATCAAATATATATGTTCATGAGTAAAACCAATTGGTTCATGGACATATCCCCCTCCCAAATTTAAAGATTAAATGGATTCCTTACCAGCATTATGAATATTTTTTTCAGAGATAAGTGGATTCGTACCTTTTTCATATATGTTCGAACCCAAATGGGGAAATGATTGTCTCCTAATGCCCTAATTGGTGATGGTTCAAAAGACTCTGTGAGCATACCATTGAAGCCAGCCACTGGCATCACAAAAACCACAATTGCGGGCTTCTGGAGCAGCCAATAGGAGGGGACCAAATCCCAATCGTGTGAGTGAGGTGGGGGCTAATTAACCTGAAAATCGATAATCCATGACATAATGTGTTTCCAATGACCGAGAGCAGATTAAACTAAACATTTTCATACTCAGCCATCACCTTGTAAAATTAGTCACAGCAGATCTAATGAACAAGTAAATCAATCACAACAGATGAACATTGAAAATATGGTGCAAAACTGTGCAAAACATGCAGCAGTGCTCTCTATCCCAGAAAGGGTGAATGAATTACAATAGAATACAATTTCTGTCAATGAGCAATTCGAATTGACTAAGTAGGCCATTCGAATCACTAAATGGAGTAGCTTGACTCTATCTAGGAGTCCTCATCAATCATCGGTGGTGCTCATCAATCACAACAACCAGTCATCCAGGTGTCAAAGTGAGTCTAGCTGAGTGTAATAAATGTAACTGAAGTGTGTAGCACTGATATAGGATCTGGAGGCTCAGTGGGGGCGCATGGGAGGCTAACTGAAGTCAGAACAAGTCACCTAGTCAAACTGGAGGTCAAACGGAAGTGATACAGTCAGTCGGGAGTGAAACTAGCCTCAAATCAGGGAGAATCGGAGCTAACTGAATGTAACTGGAGTGAATCTGCAGTGGTAGGTGAGCAAGTGTGCCCTTCTTTGGCAGTAGGTGAGAAGAGGGCGCCTTTCAGCTTGGGAGGGCTAAAACTCTGTGGTAAGTGGCTCCCGGGTGCTAGAAGAAGGTGGATAAGGTGCTGGAGGCATCAAACTGGTGACTGGGATGCATGCCTGTGCATGCAAGATCCTGAAATAGATCATATCCTGAAATAGATGATCCTGAAATAGATCATGCAAGATCCTGAAATAGATGATGTATCCCGAAATAGATGATGGATATCCGAACACCCCCCCTCAAGCTAGACTATGATGTGCCAACTAAAATAATGTGGGGCCCTGGTAACTAAGACCAAAGGTCACCCCAATACAATAATCCAAAAAATGCTGAAAATAAACTAAGTGAGGAAAGAGGGAAAACCCAGTGGGAAGAAAGCCCCCCCTCAAGCTAAAGCATAATAATGAATCAATCTGTCTCCACCATGATGGAACTCACCCCCAACAGTGAACGGAGGTAAGAGAACTTCTTCTCAGTGAAGCTCTTGGTGAAGATGTCTGCAATTTGCTCATCAGTAGGGCAATATTGCAGAATGATGGTGCGGTCATGCACCAACTGTCGAATGTAATGCATATGAATCTCAATGTGTTTGGTCCTCTGCCGCTGAACTGGATCTGTGGAGATCTTGATAGCACTTTGATTGTCACAAAATAGGACAGTCGAAGTAGTGCCACCAAAACCAAACTCGGAAAGAATACCCTGCAACCAAACTGCCTGAATGCAGGCATTGACTGCCCCTCGATACTCTGCCTCTGCTGAAGAAAGTGCAATGGCTGCTTGCTTTTTGCTGGACCAGCAAATAGCACCATGACCAATCATGAAAACATAACCGGAAGTGGACTTCCGATCAATGCTATCACCTGCCCAATCTGAATCAGTAAAACCAATGAAATCTAGCTTAGAATCTGCAGCATAATGTATGCCAAACTGTCTCGTACCTTGCACATACTGCAAGATCCGCTTGGCTGCTCGCCAATGAAGCTCATGTGGCTGCTGCATATATCTTGACACTGCACTCACGGCATATGAGATATCAGGCCGTGAATGTGTCAAATAAAGTAGTGAACCAATCAACTGTCGATACATACTGCAATCTGCAAGCGGTGTGGAATCTCCCTCCTCAAGACTGATTCCTGAGAGGAATGGGAACGGGGCTGCCTTACATTCAGCCATATTAAACTTCAATAACAGGTCGGAAGCATATTTTTGCTGAGATATAGTGATCCCATCGAAATTTTGAGCTATCTCCAAGCCCAAAAAGTGACTCAGCAAGCCCAAATCGCTCATGTCAAAAGCTAGATTTAAGGCAGATTTTAGCTTGTTTATTGAAGTAAGTGTGCTACCAGTAATAAGCAGATCATCAACATAAAGTACAATAACCAACAAATTACCTTTAACTCGCTGAAGATAGACATTCGGATCATATTTGCATCTTTGGAAATTCTGAGAAAGAAGGAAGGAGTCCATCTTTGCGTACCAAGCTCTTGGGGCCTGTTTTAACCCGTACAAAGACTTCTTCAATCTACAAACCAATGATGGATCTGATGTATAACCCTCTGGCTGCTGCATATAGACCTCTTCAGCAAGGTCTCCATGTAAAATTGCACTCTTCACATCCATGTGATGCACCTCCCAGTGCTTGGATGCGGCAATAGCTAAAACAAGGCGGATGGAATCCATCTTTGCAACCGGTGCAAAGGTCTCTGTGTAGTCCACTCCTTCGACTTGGGAAAAACCTTTTGCCACCAACCTTGCTTTATATTTGCTGATAGTGCTATCAGCAGCAACTTTAGTACGGTAGACCCATTTACACTTCACTAATTTTCTTCCAGGTGGAAGAGAAACTAGCTCCCATGTATTGTTCTTTTGAAGAGAACTGTACTCTTCATCCATGGCATCTTTCCATCTCGGATCTCGATGGGATGAATAGTATGATTGGGGATCTGAACCAACCATCAAATAACAAATCTCAGGAAGAAATGGATCAGCAATAGAAAGATCCATACCTGCCCTTTGAAAGTCTCCTCTTGTTCGTCTCGGATCAGCAGGATTTCCAAGACTAGAACCAGCAGATTGTAGAGTGTTTTGGGCCCACTTTGGTAACTGAGGGGGATCTGAATGATCGGATTCCGAACCTGATATGTAATGATCATCATATGCTTCTACAATACCAGAAATATCAGAACTCATACCTTCATTATCGCTGCTCGAATCTTCTTCTGGTGAAGTCGGTGAATCGGCAGTTTTCTCCTCAACTAGTTGCAATTCTTGAAGCGGTTCTTCAAACTGCACACTGCGCTCTATGAATATCTTTTTAGATCTGATATCCATGAGTTTATATGATTTTGATTCTTCCCCATATCCTATCAATATGCACTCGATACTTTGTGGATCCAAAGCTCGTCTCTTCTCAGAAGGAATTCTAGCCCATGCAGTAGAGCCAAAAACTCTCAAATTTGACACATTCGGTTTGTGACCAAAGAATGCTTCGAAAGGAGTCATACCTTTCACGGATGAATGTGGAACTCGGTTCTGTATATATGCAGCAACATTGATTGCTTCAGCCCAAATATTTGCAGCCAAACCTTTTGATTCAATCATGCATGTAGCCATCTCTTTCAGTGACTGGTTTTTCCTTTCCGCTACACCGTTCTGCTGGGGTGTGTAGGGAACTGTATGTTGGATCTTGATTCCGCTTTGGGCACAAAGTTGCAGCAACTCGGACTTGATATATTCCCCACCATTATCAGATCTAAGAGCTTTGATCTTGCTCTCAGTGGTGGTCTCGACAGAAGCCTTAAAATCCTTGAATTTTCCAAGCACTTCTGACTTGTTTTTGAGAAAGAATACCCATGTAAAGCGGGAAAAATCGTCAATAAATGTCAAAACATACCTTGAAACATTTAATGACATATGGGGCAGCGGACCACTGATATCAGAATGGATCAATCCCAAAATAGTAGAGGCTCTGCTAGCCTTGCCGCGGTCGAATCTGTGCTCGGGGTGCTTCCCAATAATGCAACCGGTGCATATTCCCTTCGAGGAACGGAGTTGTGGAAGCCCATCTACCATGGATTTATTTGATAGCAGCAGCAAATACTTATAATTTAGATGTCCAAATCTTTCATGCCAAAGCATACTAACCTCATTACCATGTGTGCGAAGAGCAGTGGGCTTTGCAAGCGGAATAAAGTGCGAAAACTCATAACATTTTGCAGTGTGGTTTGCCTTTCCAACCGTAACTAGTCTTCCACTTTTGATATCAGAAATTTCAAATGTATTAGGGCTGAATGTGACTTTCTTTGGATCACCAATATGTGTCATTTGATACACAGAAAGGAGATTCGAAGCTAAGGAAGGCACATAGAGAACATTCTGAAAGCATCCATGTTCTACATGAATCGTACCTTTGCCCTTTGAAGAAATTTTTGAGTCATCTCCCAAATGGATGGGGATGGAGCTGTTTGGATCGAATGAGGAGAAAGAATCAATGTTTTCAGCCATATGATTTGATGCACCCGAATCTATCAAGAGAGTTGAGGGCTTCGAAACCGTTGCCATGAGTGCTTGTCCTCTTTCATGATCATCATTCCGATCTTTCTTCCTTGCACCGTCAGGAAGGGTTATGTTGTTCTTTTCCAAAAGGAGGGCCATTTGATCTATAGTCTTCTTCATACATGAACTTTCGGGATGAAAGCCACGGTTACAATAAGTACATTTAGATTTTTGGTTACCTTCTTTTCCCTTTTGCTTGGATTTCGAACTGGATGGTGCATCCGTTTGCTTGCCTTTGTCTTTTTGCTTGTGAGGCTCAAATTTGGGCTTCTCCTTCTTTAGCTTTCCTTTACCATTCGAGATCTTGGGTCCTTGAACAAATAGGGCTGAATCTTTGGAGCTTATGGACCCCATTTGAATCAACTTGTCATGCTGTTTCGTAACGGACTCAATGAAGGCATTCAAGGTAGGCATCTTCCAATTCGGGGTAGTTAGCCGACCGGAATTGAAAGTAGAGACAAATACCGAATAATCTTTCCCAAGCTTGCTTAGAATGGAGAGGATCAACTGTTTATCCTCTTTGATAACACCACTGTTCTTCAATTGCAAGTTCAAGTTCTTGAATTTTGTGAAGAATTCATTGATGGTCTCGAAATTCTCAGGATTAAGGCCAATCAATTCATTCTCTAATTGAAAAGCCCTAAGCTCATCCTGCTTGCCGAATAGTGTCTCAAGTTGCTCCCATATGGCTTTTGGAGTCTTCAATCCACTGAGATGGAAGTGAAGATCCTTGGAGATGGAGAGACAAAGAAGACCATAAGCTTCATCAAGCTTGTTGTAGTGTTTAGTTCTTTCTGCTACATTGTTTGGCTCCAATTCAAGACCAAGAGTGACTCGGTAGTAACCTTTTGAACGTAATATGATCTCCATATCATCTTTCCAATCAAAATAATTGAATGGGGTGAGGATAGGCTTTGAAGAAGAGTATTCCATTGCAAGGATTGAGTCAACTGATGAAGAGGAAGCTTGCATGCAGACTATAGCGAATGCAATTGCTGTAGAAAGGCTTGCATGCAGAAGGTAGCGAATGCAATTGGAGGAGACAATAAACCTGCAAATCACATCAAAACAACCACAATAAGGTCGAACAATCCACCCTTTGAGAGTTGCATCACACCTGGGATTGGATTTCAAGCAATGTTGAATGGGTCCAATGTATCAAATCCAGGAATTATGTGGTAACTCAAGCTTCTGGAGTGGTATTGGAATAATTTTCAAGCTTTGCATGCACAGGAGCGAATGCCCTTGAGATATCTCATGCCAAACTTATTGCAATTTTTAGCAATTCAGTCAAATCTTCTTGTATAAACACCTGTAGAAAAGAGATCTTGTCCCTGCAATGGCTTTGATACCATGTAAAATTAGTCACAACAGATCTAATGAACAAGTAAATCAATCACAACAGATGAACATTGAAAATATGGTGCAAAACTGTGCAAAACATGTAGCAGTGCTCTCTATCCCAGAAAGGGTGAATGAATTACAATAGAATACAATTTCTGTCAATGAGCAATTCGAATTGACTAAGTAGGCCATTCGAATCACTAAATGGAGTAGCTTGACTCTATCTAGGAGTCCTCATCAATCATCGGTGGTGCTCATCAATCACAACAACCAGTCATCCAGGTGTCAAACTGAGTCTAATTGAGTGTAATAAATGTAACTGAAGTGTGTAGCACTGATATAGGATCTGGAGGCTCAGTGGGGGCGCATGGGAGGCTAACTGAAGTCAGAACAAGTCACCTAGTCAAACTGGAGGTCAAATGGAAGTGATACAGTCAGTCGGGAGTGAAACTAGCCTCAAATCAGGGAGAATCAGAGCTAACTGAATGTAACTGGAGTGAATCTGCAGTGGTAGGTGAGCAAGTGCGCCCTTCTCTGGCAGTAGGTGAGAAGAGGGCGCCTTTTAGCTTGGGAGGGCTAAAAATCTGTGGTAAGTGGCTCCCGGGTGCTAGAAGAAGGTGGATAAGGTGCTGGAGGCATCAAACTGGTGACTGGGATGCATGCCTGTGCATGCAAGATCCTGAAATAGATCATATCCTGAAATAGATGATCCTGAAATAGATCATATCCTGAAATAGATCATGCAAGATCCTGAAATAGATGATGTATCCCGAAATAGATGATGGATATCCGAACACACCTATCCTTCCTTACCCTCTGACCTCAACTCCGTGTGCTATGGGTGGTCCGGAAGGCGAGGACTAGGCACATTCTAAAATATGATTTTTATTACTAAAACCATCCCCCTCGTACCTCAGGAGAGTGACTCCTCTCCAAGAATGCTTAAAATGATGAATTTGTGGAAATAAAACAATATTTAAAATGATGAATTTGACTTGGACAAGTTGGCCTCAAATAATTTAGAAAACAAAATGAATATCCATAGATTTGAAATAAAATCAAAACCACCTAATTAGCAAATGAAATCAAAACCACCTAATTCGCACCAAAAATGCAGAGATTTGACTCAATAGAGGAGGGTTTCAACTTACGGTTTCCATTGAGGGTCTGCGGGGATATGCAAACACAGCCAGAGTGGGTGCCACAAAAAAGCCTACTTCAATAGTGCTTGTAGCAAATCGAAATGAGGACAATGTCAGAGCAGGTGCAACCAAAAACCAGGTGGAGCATGCACATTCCAGACTCATAGCAGAGTGCAATGAAGACACGGCCGGATCGGGTGCCACCAAAATCTCGGTGGAACATGCACAGTCAAGGAGGACATGACCCAAGAGCTGGTTGCATGCAGGGGGGTGCCATCAAACCCAACAGAGCAACAGAGCAACATAGTGTTTTGGCTAAGCTCATGCGACAGGTATGTTTTTCAGTTATGTTTTTTTTGTTGTTTAAAAAATTATAATATATATTAATAAATTGTATTAATAATTTGTATAATATATATTAATTAAATTATATATATATTAATAAGTTGTATAATATATATTAATTTTTGTTTTTTTAAATTTTATTAATAACCATTGTGTTCTTTGATCCAAATGTTTTCCTAACTCATTGTTTCTCCATATTGTGTGCCTAGTGCCACCTCTCTATATCAATGCATAAATTAAGACACCATATCTATTCTCCCATGAACCTATTTTTAAAGGCATTAATGAACTCAACCCGTAATCACATGCATTCGAGGTGGTAGTCAAATGGCATGTCACCCAAGCAAAGAAAAGAAAGATCTTAAATCTTAATGGAGTGGTTGTAGCATGGATGACCTTGAAACACGCATTTGAAACTCTATATCATGGGAAGGTTTTATGAATGAGGTTTAATTCCTAATCTAGATAGCAGGATTTTCACTTTGGTAGAATTATTCCACATCCTTGAGAGCAAATCATCTAGTCTGGTTGTTTTTACTAAGCTTAGTGACAAAAGGAAATGTTGAAGTCTTGAGATAACCCAAACCCTATGAACTAGAATTCCACCTCTAAATAATTTGAGTGGGAATTATCATGATTGGATCAACAATGGAGGGAGAGTGCCAAATTGTAATCGCAATTCAAACTTGTGCTTGTGGTACAAGATGGTAGAGTTAAAGAGGCTAGTACCTCGTAGTCATCAGTCATCACTTGTCACCTTTGCAAAGCTAAGCAGTGAGTGGATGACATGAGTGAGTGAATGATTATAATTTATGATATTTCCAATATTTTGAATGACGAGTCGAATTTTATACATTAGGAATTTCAACATAGAAATTGAAATTTATATGGATGGGTAATTTCAAATGTTGCCCTTATATTGTTTATAATAATGGGAAGTGATTTGAGATCATCTCTTGGATCTAGAACTTTGAAATGTTTCAATGTCATGCTTCCTTAGAATCAGGATGGGAATCTCCCCTACATTAAGCATGAATATAATTAGGTCATTTATAGCTCTAATAAAAAATCTCCATTTGATACATCTTTGGGATTTTTGGCTTGAACACCATTTTACATTTCATTTTCCCAAGCTACTAAAGATAATTTGATGAGCCATGGAAATGAATAGGAAAAAACCATAAACGTTATAGAGAAAATTCAATGAGTTCACAAGAAGATGGGAGAGAAATTGTATAGATAAAAAAAAAGCATAACAAGATGAATGCTCATCATATAATGTCTCATCAATTTAACTCTATAGAAGGCATGGTTTGGATAAATATCAACAAGAAGTGACTAGAAGGCATAAGAAAGACATTTAAAACCATTTTCTATAAATGTGGCCATGTCACAATACTATATTATAAGTGTTTGAAGTTTTAAAAGGGTGATATTGATTAATCTCTTAGTCCAATCAATGGTGACATCACATAAAGTTCAAACATAAAAGTTTCAAACACATGTGATGAAATCCCTAAAGGTGGCCTTCCAAACCCTATATTCTAAGGTGATTGGAATCCATCACAAGGCTTACTATGTCCAAATGTGATAGAAACCCAATCCACCTCATAGATTGAAAATATAAACATTCAAACAAATTCAACCATGATTAAACCAATGAAAAGTTTCAATTTATCAAGAGTTGTGGTTATAGCATTTGTGTATAAATCCATGAAAAATATTGAAAAGTTTTTTTTGTCACTCAACATAGATTAAAAAATAGCACATCCAAAAGTCTTTTCAAAGGAAAAAATACTTATTAAAGCAACAATTTATCTCAAGAAAAAATACTTGATTGATTGAATTTAAAAAAAATTAAGTGAATAACATATAAACAAACTACACTTGAACTCAAACCAAGATGGCTCAGAGGGTCATTAACAACATGAATATATTAGTAAAAATCACATCAAGAACCTAAATTCCAAACATCCTTGCCAAACATCCTTTACATTATACAAGTCCACTAATTAGTAATTGAAATAACCCAGAAATTAACACATAAATCTTATAACTTCATTTTGTATCTTGCTCAATTGACACAAGTTTGATTTAAACCATTACCACTACAACCTCCAGGAACATCCACGCTACTGCACATGTAGAACATAAGATTAGAAAACTAATTTTCAAATATAACCAAGTTAATCAACAAAATGAACATATGGTGAGTGCATTTACTTTAACCTATAAACATTACGTACCTCTACTTTTCAACAATTAGTTATCATTCATCTTCTTCTTCATCCAACTCAAAATCTATATCAGGATCTGGTTCTGAATATATATTGATGAAAGGATCATTCACATCGTCATCATCATCAAAGTCATCTTCACTAATATAGTCATCCATATCATCAATGAGATCATCGTATGTTAAATTTGCATGATCAACCTCTTCAACTTCTTCATCTAACACATCAACTACAGCCTGATCTAAATCATCATCATCTTCTTCTTCTTTATGATTATCTTCATCATCTAGTACATGATTATACTTTACTGGTCTTCCTCTTGGATCGTATCGAACAACGTATGACCAACCTGCTTTACCTGGTACCTCGGAGTAGTAGACTTGCTCACATTGACTTGGAAGAACATAAGGCTATGTATCCGGTTCAAATTCCCTTGTATTAATCATGGTAAATCCATTAGAAAAGTTATTTCAGGATCACGTTCATGCATCTGTAGCCTGTACCACTTCACCTTAAACAAAACTATTTTAAAGGAATTAAAATCACACTCAATAATGTCCTCCAAATGCCCATAGTACCTATTCTCAGTTTCTTCTGGATGTCTATCACTTCTAGAGGAAACATTGATGACCTTAAACACTGCAGTTATCCCACAATCTGAGGTTTTCTTGTTATCATCCAACTTTTTGATACGAAATTTACGACCATTACACCACATAGCCTTGTGATGTTTCAACTGCAACATTGACAACAGGTTAAAAATACATTGTGAATTAATTTACGTCATATAGGACTTAGTAAATATAATTGAAAACTTAAACAAACGAAATGTAATTGGAAAAATGGAAAGAGGTAACTAGAAAAAATGCGGGTAAACAATTTACTTGCCTTTTTATCTTTTAAACCATAGGCTAAATCAACTTCCCTTTGCGACGTAAGTTCAGGAAATTGATGTCGAATACAATGAGCTATTTTAATCATGTTACTGGCCCCTTCCCATGATAACCTACCGAAGAATTCTTCACAATATTTTATCCAATGCTCCATCGAATCAAGGTTGTTTGCAATGTATAAATGTAAAGCATCCCACACTCGACCAACTATAGGAAAAAATAACAATTCAATATCATTAATTAGATATCATTAAAGGCACATAGTTTAATATAGTTGAAAATGCATAATTATTAAAAAAAGTTAAAAAAATAGTATGATAATATAAAATTGGAAAAAATACATGTGTAATATATTAATTCAACAACGTATAATAATTACCTTTCAAAGTCCTCAATGTACCTCTCCCCAATAGGACCTCCCCTTCAAATTTGTTGATGGAGTTGAGATGCCAAATGTGAGGCACATTCATATTTTCTGCTAATTTAGGTAGATATTCAGTAATATACACCATGCATTGATATACCATATATCCTTCAACCATAGAACCCTTGGGACGCGCTCTTTGTCTGACAAAATCCTTCAATGACTTCAACTGCCTCTCCACCATCCACATCGACCTTGTGTGTACTGGTCCACATAATTCAATCTCTTCAACTTGGTGTATGAGGTAGTGTTCTTTTGAATTGAAAAATGCTGGAGGTAGATACTGTTGCATTTCACACATTAGTTGGGGAATTTCTCTCTTCCAGTGCCTTATATCTTCTTTATGGATTTCTTTTGATGAAAGCCACCTACAAATGATGCAATAAAATAATATCAAGGCATATATAATATTTGCGGGAAAAACATAATATGTCAAAAAGTTCCGCTACAAACCATAGACCAAGTACATTTTCCATGTAAAACATTACTTAGCTCATGTATTTTCCAAGAATATAAATAATATGTTTTATGTTGTTGTCAAAGTCATTTGGGAGAGATAAAGGTAGAACATACTGTATCAAAAAACACATAATTATTACTATTTATTTCAAAATAAGAGAACAAAATTAATAAAATAGTGCATACCAATAAGGAAATATATTATAGAATCATAATTAACTTAATAAATGTATTCCAATCATGTGTTTTAACCCTAGAAAAATCACTTTTTTTCATCAAGATATTCTTTATGTTTGACGAAAAACCCGTCAGAAACCTGATTTTTTTTATGACCTCTTTTACAATATTGCTTTGTTGCTCCGTCAAGCACCAAGGAAGACTAATATTCTGTTGATGGCCATCGCTGTTAGAATTAATGATCACACTTTGCAATGCGTGATTGGCTTCTTGGATGTCACTACAAATCTTTCAAAATTTTTCTTTGTCAGTCTTTCCATCTACTATTCGCCATAACATTTCTGTTATGTTCTTCCCAATATGCATTGTATCAAATAAATGAACTATTTGCAGGTGCTCGTAGCATGGAAACCTACTGAATTGAATCGGGTAAATTTTCATTCCTCGTAGAAGCGCATTTGTTCCTTAACGACATTCATGAAACATCAACAAAATCAAATTAACACTTATTAATCAATATAGGTATAACATATCACGCTGAACATAATTCAGTAAAAAAAAAATTTGGCATACCTTGACGGTTTCTATTATATTCCAACTTCCATATGTGAGGTGTCATTCTTCATGGTTTTTTTCCATTCTCTTCTTTACCATTAAATTTTTCTTTGTCTGTAGTTCGATAACTATGGTTCTTAGGCAAAAAGTGCCTATACTCTTCGAACACTTCCTTTGCTAAACTCCTTGAACGACGA